>OV651816.1:44209041-44925858 GCA_927349885.1 Psylliodes chrysocephalus | reverse complement strand
TACTTTTAGATTTAGGGTAAAAGTAGATATAAATAATATTTTTGTTTGAATCCCTTAAAATTTAAGTGTTAAATATGAAAAAAAATTCACTAAATTTAAATTATACTAATTGTTTATATCTGCTTTCGACTCAAATCGAAAAAAATCATTTTAGTATACTATCTGCTTGGACATTCTATCCATATCGAAAAAACAGTTAGTCTGGCCGCCATATTGATGCTTCACTTACGACCACTTAACCCTGCCCACCGATGTCATTTTATAATACATGTTTAAACGAACGTAACACCTTCAATATCCTACTCAATGGTAATTGTGATGTCTGTTGTTTGTTAATATTATTTGTTAGATTCATGCAATATTCAAGACGCCGCCACTGCCTAAGCGATACTTGGATCTTGGATATACACACATATGCACTCGACGAGTAGAAGACCGAAAAATCAAAAGCACACTTATGATTGACGTGTGTTCCTATGCACACGTTTGACGCTCTCTAAATTTTAATTAATAATTATTGTTAATAATTTTCTTGGTATTAATACATTTTATAATAAGTGATTAAGTGTTTAATTTGGTGAATGTTTATATTTGAATAAAAGACGTATTATTTTATTTAAAAAAATCCAGTGGCTTGAATAAAATATAAACTAATAATCATTAAAACAAAAACGATTAAGGATTCCTTTCGCCACACCTCTCGCCTCAAATGTTAAAAAAAAAGTTATTAGATTATGATTAAAATTAATTTCTTTCTAATAGTTGAAGTCCTTATTTATCTAATACTGAACTTTTAACTATACCTTACCTTGCAAATTTTTGAGAATTTTTTTTTTTTTAATGTGAATATTTGTACAGTGCTTCACGAGAAAGTAAGTCCTCAACAACAATTCTCGAATTATACTATTATTTATTGATTAGATGGAGCAGAAAAAAAAACTAAAAATAAGGTTTTTGAAATATTTAGATTTTGTTTTATACAATAAAATATATATAGTAAACCGTGGAACTTATTGAGAAATTAATATTAAAATCACAAAAAATTTTCAAGTAACCTAGTTGAAAATTTTTTGTGATTTTTTAATAATAATTTCTCAATAAATTCCACGGTAACCTATATATTTTATTGTAAAAAACAAAACCTAAATATTTCAAAAACCTTATTTTTAGTTTTTTTCTACTCCATCTAATCAATAAATAATAGTAAAATTAACTATAATTCGAAAATTGTTGTTGAAGTCTTACTTTCTCATAAGACACTGTACAAACACACACATTTTTAAAAAAAAAATTTCTCAAAAATTTGCACGGTAAGGTATAGTTAAAAGTTCACTATTAGATAAATAAGGACATCTACTATTAGAAAAAAATTAATTTTAGTCATAATCTAATATTTTTTATTTAACATTGGTGGCGAAAGGACCTCCTTAATTAAATCTTAAAATATAGTTGTAAAGGTTAGATAGCACACACAACATGTGTATGTTGTATTGCATGCAAGTAGCACCTACTGTAATAAATGTTACGATTTTGTGGAGCGTGGGCTATACGGCTCCTGGTCTTTATCATGATGGCCGTTAAGTTGTATTGTATGTAAGTTGTATTGTGGGCAATAAAAGTAACTCTTAGGGTATTTGTGTGTTGTTATTCACCCTTAAGACATTACAGTGGCGACGATGATAAAAAAGAATCCATTTTCAAGGTACGAAATTAAGGGTGTTTTGAGAATATTCGAGAAGTGAATCAAGGCGGTTCGACTTCTAAGCCAAAATCATGCCGGAAACAACGGTAGTTTACAGATCGTCAATAGGTACTATTTCAGAATATAGACCAAATGGGGACTACCAAATGAGGACTGGCAAATGTGGGTGGAACAATATTCCGCTGCAAATTATATCGAAGCAGATAAAAAAGTACCGGTTTTGCTAACCTTAATCGGGGAACAGGCATATAAGACCTTAAGAAACCTATGTGACACAGCGTTACCTAAAACTAAGACATACGACCAATTGTGTGAGATATTGAAAAGCCAATTCTCAAAGAGGATTTCTGTCTTCAAGGAGAGGATAGAATTCTATAATTTAAGACAATTTGATACAGAGACAGTAAGGCAATGGTATGTCAGGATTAAGAATAAGGCAAGTTCCTGCAAATTCGGAACCAATTTGAACGAAATCCTGAAGGACAGGTTCGTCTCTGGATTACGAGGAAAAGTATATTAGAAAGGGTGTGCGAAGAAGATCCTTCAAAGACAATAGACGTTATTTTAGAAGTAGTTTCAAATAAAGAAGCATCTTTAGCATCAGCGGCACAGTGGCCACATCAAGTAAACAGGATAACCTGACAGAAAGGGGACAAGGCAGTTCAGGCAACGGCTACGGGAGCAAAGGAAGTGGAAGAAAGAAAACCACTGAAAAATGAAAATGTTGTGGTAAGGGTAACCATAAGTCTAGAAATTGTAAGTGCCAATGTTTGTAGACAACAAACTTAGACTCGGGAGGAACCTCAAGAAGAGAAAGTTTTTAGTTTTATGGAAATGTTTTATGTTCATGATAGTATTGAGAATGTGAGACCTCACAAAATGTGTTTGTTTGTTAATGATAAACCTATTTAGATGAAAATTGATTCAGGCGCAGGAATTTCCGTAGAGAATTTTAAAAATTGCACATTAAAGGATACGACAGTAAAACTGAGATGCTGTGAAGGTAGTATTTTAAGACCTGAAGGAGAATTTTTTGCTGCTAAATATAAAAATGAAAATTTTGAAAATTGTCGATTTTTAATAGTAAAAAATGGTTCTGTACCTTCAATTGGCAGAGGTCTGATTAAACTTTTAAATATTAAAATTGATTTCTCAGAAGATACAAATAACTTAAATGTAGTTCAACAGGTAAGTATTAAGGAACTATAGGTATTATTAAAAAAAATTTAAGGGATCGTTCAAAGCTGAGTTAGTGTTATATCAATATGAGAAAATTGATTTAAAAGTTAAGACTGATGCAAAACCTATATTTTGTAAACCTAGACAAGTTCCTTTCTTATTTAAAGAGAAAAATAAATAATTGGATGAGTTGGAAAATCGAGGAGTGATCATGTTAATAGAAAATTCACAGTAGGGTATGCCCTTGGTTCCAATAATGAAAGAGGGGGGTGATATCAGATTATGTGCAGATTATAAGGTAACCGTAAATAAATTTTTAGAGGATTATAAGCACACATTACCTAGAATTCAATGAACTCCAAGGGGGAGAACATTTCACTAAGTTCGATTTTTCTAATGCGTATAATCAGCTGGAGTTATCAGATACTAAAATGTTGTAGAGCACATATCGCGGTATATATAAGATAAATAAGTTGCCATATGGTTTTAAACCATCATGCTCGATTTTTCAGAAAATAGTTGAGGTTTTGCAAGGTGCAAGGGGAACTATAAACTTTTTAGATGATATTGTTATCACAGGTAAGGATAGGAAAGAACATGTTTGCAAGTTCGTTTTAAAACATTATAAAACAAATTACAGCCAACTCCGTTATTGTTTTGGATAATCCATCCTATCACAGTAGATTAAAGAAGTCACCTACAACAAAATAGAAAAAAGATATTTCAAGGCAGAATTACTCGTAATAGCAAGGCAACATATAAACAAATTCAAAAAATATATTATAGACGAGACGGTAGGAGAAAAAGGAATTGAAATTCTCAGATTGCCTCCTTACCAAGCAGAGTTATATCCCATTGAACTGATCTGGTCACAATTAAAAAGTTATATTTTTCTCGAAACAATACATTTAAATTACCTGATGTGCCAAATTTCTTTTGGTTAAATTTAATTCGTTCAATGTTACACAGTGTAACAATTATGTCGTTAAGTATAAGGTTTATTTTTATTTTTTGTAAATAATATAACTTTTTTCACTTAAAATTTAATGTATGAAGTGCGTATATACCATTTTATATGCCTTGACCTTATTTATATTATAGAAACTTATTTTGCAAAGTACGCCTATGAAATATGACGTTATATAACCACTTTTACTGCACTCCTCTTTAATTCAGACTATAGGTGTGTCTCGAGGGGTAAACCACTCCCGAAATACTAGTACGTTTTCGCTCACAATCACTATAAATTTTCTCGAAAATTCCTAAATCATCGCCGAAATGCAGCAGCGTGTGATTCAAAAACAAGGGAATAGTCCAAAACAAGGTCATCGTATAAAATTTATGTGGGTTTTCCACGAATTTACCGAAATCAAATAAAAATGCTATTATCGATTCAAGAATAATACATTTTTATGTATATTTAATCTCAACAACTAAAAAATATACTGACAATTAAAAAAATTTTAAAATATTAGTAGCCGGGTGACCAAAATATGAACTATGATTGGTGGATTTAATTTTTTTTTCAGTGTTCTGACTAGGTAGAATGGATATCAGAGTCAGATGCTGCCGTGTTCATTTTTTGTCTGCCAGGCGCATGCGACGTCATTCACAGAGTGATTTTCATTTACAGGTCAAAATAAGGACCGCCCACACTGCGCAACATCCTATGGGCCGGATGCTATGACGTCATTTACAGAGTGAATTATCATTTGCACGTCCATGCCCACGCCCACGATGCGCAACATCTTATCTTTAGGTGGGTATACCGTGAATGGATATGAAATATATTCGTTCAGTTGAACGCAATGGTATACTTTTTCGTTTTGTAGTCTGTGCTTAAATAATCTAATATCCATGTGAGTGTAGCAAAAATACTTCTGCGAAATGCATTATTAATTTTCGTTTAGCAAATAATACTTCATTCACTTTTTTTTTAATACAGCAAGATTGACATAATAGTTGAGTTGAAATACATTGAGATACCAAAAACCAGCGTAACAATATTAATAATCGCGATTTTTCTAAACTGCAGCTTTTTTAATTATGTCATTTGTAACGTTATACATAACGTTTCAGTTTTATTTTCGCAATACTACCTACATTTAATAACCCTCCTGGGAAAAATATTTCGTCATGCCGCCAGTACGGATATTTCCTTATTGTGTATTTCAAGTCCACCCGTCGAACTATAGCTTTGTTCGGCTTACTTTTGAGGACGGTTTAAAATCGTTATAATCATGCGCATTTAAATTTACGTGTTCGGGTTTCTCCAAATCTAGTCTTAGGACACTCTAGGATTGACTGTTTCGTGTGTAATTTAATGCGCAACTAATTTTACGCAGTTCTAAATCGTTCTGAAACGTTATAAAATTGGTAAGCCGAAAAAAGCTATTAAAATCAATGATTTGGGTCCTGCGCACGATCGTACAATGGAATTTAGCATTTAAGTAGGCTTTAGGGAATATTCGGCTTTCTTTTTGTTGTGTGAGGTTGAATGATTCACTTGTTTGTTTTGTGAATGTGCGCTCGATGACTAAATGTAATTATTTAATATATTTGGTTATTTAGAATTGCTTGATAAGTGATTACAGGTTCAACATTTGGTTTGAAGATTATTACGTGAATTCCACGAATTTAGGTTGATTAACGTTAAACTGCTCTTTCGTTTTTTATGCCATGAAAAGCGGACATTTTTAGTTTTCTTTTATATCTAGATGCTTTTTTCTTCCATCTCTTAAAAAGATATAGACCAGAGAATACTGGCGCATTAGTTGGCAAAATTGTTTTAATTCGTAATTTTTTTTTTAAGTGTCCGGAAGGCTTTCCTGATTATAAAAGTGTAAGATGACACTCGATTTTTGTTGATGTTATTGTTTAAACAACGAAAAATTAATTAAGCCAGAAAAAATGCATTTTTTGCAATGAATTAATTTTTTTTATATTCTTTAGGATATTTCGAATAAAAAAAGTCTACACCCATCATCGTATCTTCAACCCTTTAATTGTTATGAATTTTTTAAAATCCAAAATTGACGAAAATTCAAATTTTCTTGAATTAAATAATATACCTTAAAATTTAAAATGCTATAATTTTAAATTTTTTACTGAATATTCAAACTATAATAAACAAAATTACCTAAATAAATTTTCAAAATTTTGTTTGTTGTTTTTTTTTTACGTTGTAACAATATGCTTCCTACGCGCCACGATGCCACGAAAAAGATTGTTCACTAGTATTTTCATTAAACAACAAATTAAATCGCACAGTCACGTATCGTTTCGGCGAAGAGTTGCATTTTTTAATTTTAAATATGTATCAGGTTTCGGACACTTCACTAACGCCTCGCCATGATCACAAAATAAACACTTTTTGTCGTCAGATAATTTAATTTTTTTTGGAATTAAAGAGAACGACATTATTACTCAGAAAATTACACGACTGCAAAGTAAACCAGTAGATGTAGAATCGAGCAGACTGATTAACAACTGAAAAATAATTTTCAAAACGAGCCAAAAATTCTAAGGTAGGGTTGAATTTTCTATTTGGAAGGTTGTAAAAATTGTTTATGACAGGAAAAAAATAGAAGAAGAGTTAAACGTACAATTTTTTCAAAATACGAAATAAGTTCCTTTACCTATTTGTATTCATAGTGCAAAAGATTAAAAGTTATAAAAAACTTTTATATTTATAGTACTTACTCTCAATATTAGAAAAACATTTTTTTTCCTTATTTTTGTTAAATGGAGAAAGGCTTGGATATTTTTGAAATCATAAATCATAACAGGTAGAAATTTTTCACGGATCACGACAAGTGCATTTGGCCTTTTTATCGTATTAAAAAAAAAAAAAAGGTTGAAGAAGATTTTACTTCTCAGGCAGTATCTGACAATAATTTTTTCATAAATAAAAATAAATGTTTCTGTTAACTTTAATAAATAAAAAAGTTATCAAAAGTATCTAAAAAAGTAAAAAAAAATCACATGATACAAAACTATTAATCGGCAAATATAACAAAGTGTTATGAAAAATGTTAATAATAATTTTTTTTTAAACTTATTACCTCTGAAAAACAGCAAAAAATTGATTCAGCGCGTCATCGGGCTATCTCTTACCCATCTTATAGGTACATTGAGTTGGAAGTGAGATAGACGTACTTCTCTCTAAAAGTACACGCGCGTAGGAAGCATATTGTTATAACGTAAAAAAAACAACAAACAAAATTTTTAAAATTTATTTAGGTAATTTTGTTTATTATAGTTTGAATATTCGGTAAAAAATTTAAAATTATAGCATTTTAAATTTTAAGGTATATTATTTAATTCAAGAAAATTAGAATTTTCGTCAATTTTGGTTTTTAAAAAATTCAAAACAATTAAAGGGTTGAAGATACGATGATGGGCGTAAGGACTTTTTTATTCGAAATATCCTAAAGAATGTAAAAAAATTAATTCATTGCAAAAAATGCATTTGTTCTGGCTTAATTAATTTTTCGTTGTTTAAACAATAACATCAACAAAAATCGAGTGTCATCTTACACTTTTATAATCAGGAAAGCCTTCCGGACATTTAAAAAAAAAATACAAATTAAAACAATTTTGCAAACGAATGCGCCACTATGACCTGCACTAATAACTGAATACTGTTGCGAATCTAATCAATCGCTACAATGTTAATAATTGTTCTATATTAAATGTACTTATTTTGTACTTTCTTTTTGCGTAATACATGTTAAGAGATGGAAAGTTTTTTTTATATAAGTGACTGACAACGTGTTTTTTTTTTTCTTTAACTAAAGAGGATACTGGCCTACATAAAGAGGAGATCGGAAAAGTAAAGAGATAGGGACGTTACATAAAGAGGAACATTAACGCCGTACTAAAGAGGATACCGGCAAATTAACAAGAGGAACAGCAAGGACGTACCTTCCATAAATTAGGATATCGGCATATTAAAGAGGCTACCACGAAGAAATAAGAGATCCCGAGCTCAAGCCGTAACCCTGATGCTATATGGTGTCCAAGCAGTAGTATCTTCTCATCAACGGCCCAGTTAATGCTGAAACTCCTCAACCGTCAATCCGAGCCAGATAAGTGTCTGCCAGTAATCCGAACATTTTTACTTACATAAATCTATCGAGTCACGTTTTTTTCTTATTTGTTAAATTATTAGTCAACCATTTTGTTTTTTTATATTTCACAATTTTTTAAATATCAAGTTGTTTAACAGTCACATTAAAGTCACTATATTTTAATTTAACTCTTTTAATTTATTCCTTATTTTCAACTAACAAATTAATGGCATAATTTGTATTTATTGACCATTTAAATACATGGCGTCCTTAACCATTAATAGAACACATTTCTTGTCTTTTTAATTAAAGATGATTCCATTGGTTGGTTAGTAAATTCTAAGCTCCAATTCACCGACCCTGTTGAGCTAGGCCGAGGGTAATTAAGTTAAGTAGAACAGAAGTAAAAGTTGGAAATGCTTTTGCCAGTTCTCCCACTTTATACACATAAATTGACAGGTTGGCACCGGATCTCACCGAAGTGGACGCGATACATTGGCGTACAAAATTATTTTATAGACGTTAATAACAATTTCGAGTAAATAGTTTAATAAATTGTGAATAGCTGCTGAAATTTTGTAAAATTATAATTTGAATATTATAATACATGTTTAATAATTATTTATAATCCATAAATACATGCGATTGTCCGGTTCCGCCGATAACAATTTAAAATTACTTATTCTATGAAACGACACTGGCAGGTAAACATTACTGTGAAATTCTCGGAGCCGCCCGACGTGGTTTGACGTTTACCCCCTCTCTACCTACCAAAAGACTTTTCAACTTTTACTTTCTCTATATCAAGTAGCAAATTGGCAAAAAAGAGATTTTTCGTTACACATTCTTGTTGCAAATGAGCGATATTTTGTAATTAAATACAAATAAAAGTCTACTTTAAAAAAACACTCTTTGGATGATTAAACTTTAAAATACTAATGTCTTGTTTTTAAAATTAAAATTTAAGGTTTAGTAATAAACTAAAATGAAATCAATAGTTGAGTCATTCTCCAGAATGTCCGATAACTATAGAGCAACAATTTGGGACAGAGTAGTTTTAGTAAAAATAACACTAGAAGTTCAAATAATTGTTTTGCTATGTTGTAACCCTTCGGAGATATTTGGTGTTAAAGTTCAACAGCAGAATAAGTTTTTTATGCAATATTATTTTACCGGCTGTTCGTACCTAAATGAAATTTTGGTGACATACAAAGTAGACCAATGGACTCTTTCTGAAGGCTTTAATACTTTGTAGGGAGTTCCATACAAGTCCCCTGCCAATTTTTCTCTATAATAAAACCGTTAGGTTTATCGACAACGAATATAATCCGTCAACAAGTTTGAGAGTTTCAAGTTATGGGCTGTTTCGTCCCTACTCTCCATGTATATAGTTAGAATAAAGTGTTTGTCTACTTTGCAGGTCATCAAAATTTCCTTTTCAAAAGAAAAGCAGGAAATGTTGTCCTAAAAATTTTATTCTGACTTTGACCGAAAGGGTACTAGCTATATATTAGAATTTCTATTATTATTTTTACCAATACCACAAGATCAGAAATTTTGACCATTTACCTATAGGAAAGTGGCAAAAATTAAAAAAACATAACTGATGCTATGCATGAAAATTTTACTTCTCCATTTTTGTGGCATTGTGTACCATCTGAATGATTTGACTTTGTAAATATCATGTTATAGAACTGTTAAAAAAACTTGTATCAAAGTCCTCATTATATTTTGTTGTCCTAAAAGCTAAATTGTCAATTTCAACTGTGATATTCAACCAGTAAGTAGTAAATAATTTATTAGGATCATTTTCTAAATCCCGTTCTGTTTATTATCTCTTAATCTCGCAAATATAAATTAATAAAAAGTAGGTAATTAAAATAGTTATTTATTATACAAGGGAAAAATGTATTAGATTTTAGCTCGAGAGCTAAAATATAATATTTTTCCTGTGTACAATACACTATTTTTTCTGTGACGGGAAAAAACGACGATTTAATATTGAAAAAATATTCTAAAATATCTACCTTTACTATAGTCTATTTTTATGTATGAGAGAGTATTAAAATAATAAAGCGTTCGTAATCCATAGGCGTATCACTTCTTTTAGTAGACAGTTAAAATATTTTTTGAAGTTATTCCTCGAGTATACACTTATATTATCACCTAAGTAACCTGCTTATAACTTCTAAACAGCTGAAGGTAAAAAAGTGCAATGTTTTCTAAAATGTTTTATTTTTCCACAAGGTATGTTAAGAACATTGTGTGAAACGGGTTATGTAGGTATAAGGGTTTGACTTTTAAACAACGTTACGTTCATAAATAATAATTTTAATATAAATACTACTTCTTACCTACAAATCCAAATCAGAATCGAAATCAGAAGATGAACTGTCGCAACCAATATTTACAATGAGTGGCTCGATCATTTCATCAGTAATATTGTCCAACTTCCACATTTTCTCTTCTTCTTTAATCGTATGATTTACTGCCTTTTCCCAGTTTTCAGGCTTCACATTATTTACAGCTTCCAAAAACAACTGTTTAACATCACTCATTTTAAAAGAATTATTTTTTCTTGAAACTTCTCCCTTTATCTGTGCCCATATCAGTTCAATCGGGTTTACTTCGCAATGATATGGTGGTGATCTAACCACCGTCATCCCACGATTTTTTGCAATTTCATCAATTTCATATTTTTTTAATTTCTCTTTATGAAGGGAACACAAATGATACAGTTCTTTTCTCACAGAACCGGGATGGAACTTAATATTCTTTGAATTTAGCCAATTCTGTAAATCTTTTTTTAACCACTTGGTTGTGGGCATTTTTTCTATAAGTCTCCAGTGATAACTTGCATTATCCATTACTATTATATAGTTATGAGGAAGATCTATAATTTGTTCGAACCACTCTTTAAAGACATCAGCATTCATGTCCTCATGGTAGTCACCGGTACGAGTAGAATCAAAAGTCAATAAACCACCTTTAACAAAACCGTTTGAACTACCGATGTGTACTATTATTAGTCTGCGCCCCTCTCCTGATGGTGGATTTAAACCAGTAGATAAATTGTTTAAAAAAGCCTATCTTCGACTTGTAACAGTTTCATCTTGCAAAAATTTATTTGGTTTGTCCCTCGTTGATCCATGTTTCATCTAAATAAAATATATTTCTTCTTTGGTTTCTCATTTCTTTTATAGTCCTTAGGTAATTTCTTCTCCATACTACAATATCGCTTCTTTCTATTAAAATAGACTTTCTGGAATGCTTTTTCCATAGAAAACCTATTTCTTTTAAAAGTTTCCATAGTGTGCTTCGACTCATTTCAGGGTAATCCTTATCATCTCGAACCGTGGCAAGAACTTTGTCCACTGTCGGAAATTCTTTTCTAAAGAAGAACGCATGCACTTTCCTTCGAAGTCTTTCTTTCAAAAGATTTTCTAATTGAAATTTTGGTTTTCCTGGAGCTTTACGTGCTGTTTGAAACTCGCCACATTTCTCTTCTTTAACAACTCTGTAAATCGTAGATTTCCCAACACCAAGCGTACTACTAACTAATTCCACTGTGTCATCAACACTTTTACATAAATGTTTGTCTGTAAATGATTTAAAACAATTAAATATTAATGTTGACCGATTTTTTGTCATTTACGCGGCCCTGCCAAATTTTCCATGATCACACTAGAATTCACACTGCACCTTGCAAGTTGCAACTAAACGACATTTAGTAAACTGTCAAGAATACACAACTTGGACCTCCTAACTAAATGGAAAACCTATAATCGCATTTTCGGTGAAATTTGTTGGGAAGGTATTTATCTACTTATAATTCGATTACTGTAAGAAATTCTTGGAATTAAAATAAAACAAAATTGGCAAATAGGTACTTATTGAAAATAATCTTAAGATACGGCTATGTAATCTTTAATAAACAGGGCTTTTGGCCTGTCCAAACCTTTTTCTATTGTTGTGTACAGCTTATGTTTATAAAGGATCAATAAAAGACCCAAAACTTGTAATAGCTCAGGTACATTTATTACAATTTTAAGAAATATTTAGATTATTCTGTAAAAATATTTAAAATGACCGTACTAAGTTTTGCATTAGAAATGCTGTTTTATTACTCTCTCATACATAAAAATAGACTATAATATGTATATATATATATATATATATATATATATATATATATATATATATATATCCGGGAAAAAAGTACTAACTTTTTTCACCGGGAAACGAGCAAAAAAGTAATTTCATAAAAAGTGACATTTTGTCACAGAAAAAAATCTATTTTAGCACATCAGAAAAGCTGCCATTATTTGTAAATGAGAAAAAAAAATAAAAATAAATCAATACTTAATTTTAACTACCTGCAATAATACGTAACAATTTTTCTTTCGACCACTTCATGAGGATTGACTCAACTTAAGTTAGCAAAATAACAATTAGCTGCGTTCAATGAGACATAATCACTTGCGTTCTCGACACTTTCGACTGATCTTGATCAATTTGAAGTATTTAATGTTTCTATTTTTTCTGCTACGAGTCGCGTAGTGGGAAATCGAAAACCTACTTGAAGAGGATGTATAATTAATGACGAAAATGGAATGAATATACACCTCGACATCTACTTCCGTAGATAGTGTAGCTCAATATAGCTGTCAAATGTGTCGCCATTTGTAAACAAAGCTCATAAAGAAAAATAAGAGGATCTGTGGATGGCGCTATCAAGTAATTACCATCATCTTCTTTATCTCAAGAAAACATTTACAACGTTCTCAACTGCATACTTTCTTGTGATAATCTAAATAGTATCTGATATCCTGTAACAACATTGGAATAAAAAGTCGATACGAGTATTAGATTTTCATTCCAACAGAGTAACAGACTGTTCCTTCTCCATGGCCACAGGCACAGTAGGAGTTGAATATAGTAAAATGAAACTGAAAAAAAAAATGAAATATTTAATCTAACTTATATTAGGCAAGTTTTTATTTAAATTATTTTCATAATTTTTCAGATCAGGAGGAATATTAGTAAATTCCATATATTCACCAATTTTTGAATTTAAGTTAGACTTAACAAACGCCGCTTATCTTTATTTAGGACAATTCAAACTAAATACTAATACGTCACATAGAACTGTCAGTCATGAAATTCATGACTATCTACGGTGAGGGCGTGGTATTCACAGCCATTGCCTAGTAGCTATTACATAATGAATATTCTGTCTCTAGAGTTACAATTAAATACGTGCAAAATACATAAGAGGCAAGTGTTTCAGAATTTAATTTTAATCTCAAGAGTGAGAATGTTTTCTTTCTGTTACTACATTAATTAGTGGCCGTGCAGTAAATGTATTTATTGTACGTTTATAATAATCTGGAAGTGCATTGTAATTAAAGTTATCGAAATACTATTTAAAAATTATTGTTGACCAAAACTCCAAAGTGACAAATAGGCTCAATGGGAGGGTTAACTGAAAGATAAGTGATTTGACAGTTGACATTTTAAGCACCCTCTACACTCGCACCATGAAGTCACAACGAGCATTCTCCCCGTGAATGGCCTTGACGTCGCGGACCAGACCGCTGTCTCTATACTCACATTGAAGTTCTAAGATTTTTGGGTTTCTGAAACATAAGCGCCTCTAGTGAGAACAAATTTCAGTAAACTTTCCCATTACAATTGTAGAGCTCTCATTGAATAAGAACTGTTTTCTGTCACAAATACAATTTACAAATGTTAATCTATCATTCAGCAAGTTGATTCTGCCACACCAATGCAGCAAGAGGCTGATAGACTTTTTGAACGCAGCTAAAGTCATTTTGAATTAAATATGAATATGTGATAGTTGTAGAGCATTGATTATAAAACACTGAATTATATTATTAAGTGAATAACCTACAAAAAATGTTAATAAACCCCAATGGATTACTCAGGCCATTTTATATAAGCTGTTCACACTTTTTTTAATCGGGCTTGGCTGTGAAAGTCAAATATTATACACACTAAATAAGACTGACCTGAAAAGTTAAGGTGATAGCTATAATTTATGAAGACTAGAGATAAGGAGGCGAATCGGCCTTGGTCAAATTTCCGTCCCTATTTTTATGGAGTTCCAAAAAACTACTGTAATTGGCGGGTGGCAAAATAACGACGTCTATTTTCTATGCAAGTCAATGGGAATTAAAGTGATTTTTGTAAAATTTAGTGAAAAGAATAAAAATAAGCTGAAATAAAGAACCTGACTACAAATAATAATGAGTAATAAAAAACGGCAAAGCAGGATTTGCTTCGTTCCGGGTTGAAAAATGGGATATAAATCCGATATAAAATTAAAGAAAACACAAGGAGATAAAAATCCAAGTCTTTTTAAAGCTCCTAGTGTAAGTAAAATAATGTATTTATTTCTAAATAATATATATTTATTGTAAAATAGTCACAACCCGTATCTTACGGAGTGTAGTTTATTTAATTACAAAATTCTATAATAAAAAATAATAAAGTCATAAATCCTGACTTACAAACAACAATAATTACACATTAAATTTAACTTACTAGAAAAGAAAATTTGCTTTTTTATGTTTTTTGATGTTAGATGAAGAGTTACTACTGTTATTTTTCTTTATTGAACTCCAATTTAGTCATTGCAAATATTTTTTATAGGATCCTAAACGTTTAGAACAATGGCAACATGTGATTCCTTGGGCTGATAAAGTACTGTCTAGTTACGATTCTGTTTGCGAGCTACACTTTTTAGAAGGTATATTTTAAAATTTGATGAGACTATTTTAACTAATGGTACTGTTAACAAAATAAAAAGGGAAAGGCCGAGATTAAAGAACGAAGCAATACCATGTATATTCCCGAATCTTCCTTTATACTTGTCCAGTATTATGAAAAGAAGAAAACCGCCATTGAACCGAACTGAATTTGTTAGAATAAAAAAAAAGGAAGAAAATACTAGAACATATTGCTGAAGAAACTATTCACCAGGATGATGAAATTGTAGTTGTCAAATACAAAATTACCACAAAACTGTACTTACCTACCTACCTACCTAATTTTCATTTTATTTAGATAAAATTAAATAATGAATAGTTTAATATAAAGACTCATTTATAATTAATACCAACAGTATTTTCTGTACTTTAGTTAGCAATTAAAACAAAGACTTATTTACAATAATTAAAATCAACAGTATTTTCTGTGCTTCAGTTAGCAATAAATAATTTGATTATTATTTTCATAAAATTTTCTAAAATCCCTAACTAAATATTTTCATTTAAACCGTGTCTTAGTATGCCCTCAGCCCTATTTAGCTTTAATTAAAAAATAATTAGCCCTACCCATCAAATTTCAACACTTATCATCAATAATTTGCATTTTACTTAAATAGGAATAAATAGTAAATAATGTATCAATTAAAATATGTAAGACTTATTTAGAAATAAATACAACAGAATGTTCTGTGCTTTATTTAGCTATAAACAAGTTTATTTTTATTATTTTGACAAAATTATGTATAAGTCCCATAAGAAGCCATGTATTTTGAACTACGTAAACCGTACCAGCGCCCATGCGGTTAATTATAAAAGCTCAATTGACGTGTGATTTTTGGGACCGTATTTTGAGCATGCCGATTCGCCTCCTTATCTCTAGTCTTCATAGTACAATGTTACCATTTTTTTTATTCCTGTGAAATATATACAGATTATATAAATTGCCACAAAATTGCTAAAAATCAAAAAATGGAGTGCAGAAACTGAAAATATAACGTTCTCAGTTATTAGGAATAAGGCTCTTCAACAGTTTAATTATTTAATAAATTGGTTACTGTTATGGTATTTACATATTTATATAAGAATACTGTTGCTATAGTTACTGAACGGGTGGCACTCGCCTTTCCTCGCACACGTGGGGTTTAGCGACTGTAGCACAGGTAGAGTTAGTTGTTTCTTAATAAAAAAACGAAGGGCCAGGATTTCTTCCAAACATATATTTACAAACGTGAAATATATTTACAAACGTGAACAAATCAACAGAACTTGAGAGTTTAATACAGATGCTTAAAAATGCAATGGAATGCATGAAATTACTTTTTATTAGATGTGATGTTTCAATGACTTTTTTGTGACATCTTTTTCCTACTATGTTTTTTATTATATAAAGAAAGTGTAACCTAGTAAACCGTAAGGAATCTATAAGGGAATACAATAAATACCAACTAAAACTAAGTATTTGGGACCAAAGAGTTCTGCCCCGCGTTGAAGGTTATGCCTTCAATTGACTTCATTCATAGGAAGCGGGCAAAGTTTACTAATGCTTCTAGTATAAATTCCATTATTAGTTTTTATTTTAACTACTCTAACTTTATTATCAGCACCTGGAAAAATCTCAATAATTTTTGGCAAATGCCATTCGAAAGGTCGGGTATGATCTTCTTTGAGTAAAACTACATCATTTATCTTTAAATTTGGACAAGGTTTTAACCAATTTGATTTATTTTGCAAATTATTGAGGTATTCCTTCCTATTTTTATTAGAAAAGAGATAACGTGGGATGTTCAAATTGGCAAGTGCTGGAAGGTTATTAAAGAATTTCTCCCACTCTTGAAGTAAAACAGGATCTGCGATTTCTGTATCCCAATCTAATTTATGCATCCAAAGTTTCTGCATAAGAATTTTTCCTCTTACTATGATAGGGTTTACAAAACCAATTGGATCAAAACATTGTGAAAGAATGGATAACACAGTTCGCTTAGTGATTAAGCCTTAAAGATTAATTTGAGGAAGAGAAATACAAAGGAAATCTTCATTAGGTTTCCACTTTACTCCTAAAACTTTACTTGGGGCATCATCTATATTTAAATCGTATTCAAAAACTTTAGGTTGGGATATTTCCTGTAAAAGTTCTGCAGAGTTAGAATCCCGCTTATGCAGGTGTAATCCAAATGGGTCTAATAATTTATTTAATTGGTGATAAAGAGTTTTTAAATTATCGTAACTATCGCTACCAGAAAGAATGTCATCTATATACGTTTGATTCAAAATTGCATCAGCTGCGAGAGGAAATTCAGAACCTTTTAAATAGGCGATTTCATTAAGTACACGAGTGGAGACAAACGGAGCAAAATTTGTTCCATAACTAACAGTTAAGAGTTCAATACACCTCAAGGGTTCGGAAGGACTCTCCCTCCATAAAATGTTTTGTAGAAAATTTTGTTCTGGGTTTACTTTATTTAATTTGACGATACATCTTTAGAATGTCAGTAGTGAGAACAAATTTAAACAATCGAAATCTACATAATATATCAAAGAGGTTAGGTTGAACTTGGTATCCTTTTAGTGTTACATCATTCAAAGATACACCAGAAGTAGTTTTTGCACTTGCGTCAAAAACTACTCTTAATTTAGTAGTAGCACTGGATTCGCGCACTACGCATAAATGAGGAATAAAATATTTTCTTTCGGAACGCGAATTGGTTAAGTTAAGAGGAACGTAGTGTGCATGTTCTAAAGCTATATACTCATCAATAAATTTTTTGTAACCATCTAATAATTTGGGATCTTTATGAAGCTTCATCTCAAGGGTGTAAAACCTTTTCTGTGCTATAATGAAAGAATCTCCAAGTTTATGATGTTCGTAAGGGGTTTTCAACGGCATATTGACTTGAAAAGATCCATTTTCTAAAATTGTAGTTGAGAATATTTTTTCCGCGAGAGCTTCCTCCGGGCCTAAAATTTTATTATCTGAGGGGATATCTTCGATTTTCCAAAAATTTTCTATTGCGTCATTTAAATTAGAGGTGTTTAAAAAACAACAAGTTTCATAAGGGGTTTCTATATTATCATAAGTTTCGTTAAAGAAATTTTGAATAAAGGTGGTAGCTTGAGAAGAAATTTGTCCACCTATTACATAACCTAAATCAGTGTTTATTAAAGTTAGTAAGCTATCTTGAATTTTAATTACTCCACCTCTGACTATTTTATAAAAAATATCAGCTCCTAACAACATATCAATATTAGAGGGTATAAAACATTGTGGGTCGGCTAATTTAACATGTTTTGGAATATTTATTTTATTCCTTTGTAAAGAGATCTGGGGCAACTTTTTAGTAATTCTAGCTAAAATTGAACAAGTAATAATGTTAAAGTAACAATCAGAGTTAATATTTGAGTGAATAGTGACATTTACAGTTCTCGTTGCATGGGTAGTGACTTCATTTATTCCATCAATGAAGACCTGCCTTATTTGAGGGGTATAATTAAGTCTTTTTGCTAGAGATTCGGTTATAAGAGAGATTGTACTACAACTATCAAGAACAGCCTTAACTTTCAAGGGTTCACCTTTTGCTGTATACACTGTGACTAAAGCAGTAGCTAGTAGAGTTTGGCCACTTATTGAGAGGGCTGATAAAACTGTTTGGGAACTTGAAGCTTCTTGCAGATCAGAAGACTTTGAATAAGAGGTTGAGGGTATTTGGGAATGGGCCCGTTCACTTTTATTTTTGAATGTGAATTATTTATATATTTATAAAGATATTAAACTGTTTTGTCTGGTGGTACTTTTCCCGTTAAGATATTTTTGCTAGAAGTAAGGGAATTCCCATAAAATTCTTTCAGTGACTCATTGCGTCAGAAAACCCCTAATTCCCTTCAGGTCTCGTATCGGTTAATAGTTAAAAGGGCGCGGTTGTCGGATGTATCATTGCACCACCATTCCTCTTCTGCATTTATTAAAGAAATTTACATGATAAAAATATATTATTTTTTAAAAATAATGTGTTTATATTTTCAGATAAATCTGGAAGCCCTACCTTTTTTAAATTTTAATAAAAACAATTAGTATTACTCAAGCTGAATATTACCAGATCGAAATTTTATTTGAGAAAATGTATCTGGTAAACGTGACAACGTTGTAAGTACTTCTAAATAGTGTTGTCTACACACACTTCTAGAAATAAATGCAACGTTGCCACGTGTACCAGATAAATATTGCAAATCAAATTTCTACTTTTTGATTATGGTCTGGTTAATTTTCAGCCTGAGTAATAATAATTGTTTTAATCAAAAAGTAAAAAATAAGCTCCCAGCTTTAAATCTGAAAATATAAGTTCATGATTTTTAGAAAAATAATGGAATTTTACTATTTAAATTACATATATAAATGCAGAAATGCTATATTAGGGATACTTCCGTCTTTAAGCATAACCGATACGAGACGTGAACGGAATTAGGGATTTTCTGACGCAATGAGTCACTGAAAGAATTTTATGGGAATTCCCTTACTTCTAGCAAAAATATCTTAACGGGAAAAGTACCACCAGACAAAAGAGTTTAATATCTTTATAAATATATAATTAATTCACATTCAAAAACGAAAGTGAACGGGCCCATTGCTGTGATTATTTTGAAGGTTACTGTTATGAGTTAAATAATTCTTTGGGATGTTTGTATAAGTAGAGTGCGAGGGTAAATGAGACTAAGGGAGAGAAGGGGTTGACATAAGAGGGGGAATGAGAGTTATCCTGAGAGTGAGAATGAGAATTAGCGTTTTGCTGAGCGTTCTGAACGTTTTGAGAGAAAGAAGTGTTTCTTCTTGATGTGTCTATGTGAAGAAGTGAATGATGACGTTTCTGACAAATAGAGCAACCTCAAGAATTACACTCACTTATCATGTGCTTCGATCCTAAACAGTTAAAACATAAGTTTTATCGTTATGGAATAAAGCATTAAATTTTGCGCATTTATAAATTTTGGGATTTGTTAAATTACAATATAAACATTTTAAATAACCAGGAGTTTCCGAATTCTGATAAGTTTTTAAAGTATGAATTTGATAGAATGTTTTCTCGTGTTTCTTAATATTAGCGGCGTGTAAGTCAGGAATGTTACCTCGTTCTAGTCGTAAACAAGCAATTCAGAAAGCTTTTCAATGTAGGTGTTTTACACGGATCAGTTTCTGACTAGTAGTAACGTTTTGTGTTCGACTTTTCTGACAAGATGAAAACTAATATCAAGTCCCATGTATCCACTGGAACATTTAAGTTTTTAACGCCTCGATGTTTTGCTTAATAATAGTTATAAACTCCCTTAAATTTGGAGCGCTGCATTTACCTAAAGAAGGAATATTCAAAATATATTTAATATGAGCGAATATTATTGATGTTTCATTATCATATCTATCATGAAGAGATAGTAAATAAATTAAAAAAGCTGCATTACCCCGGAACAATGTCAATTTCAACATTAAAATCAGTAAATACCATGCACTGTTGGCCTCAAGTAATTGGAATGTGTGGATGGCTTATTGACAAAATTGAATTAAAAATAACGGGATTTAATGATTATTCTATTCTGCCCCCAGAAGAACTGCACAAGTATTTATTGCAAGAGTTATCAAATGCCTATTTTTGTCAGCTATGTATCATGTTTAATGCTAAGGATCCTCCTGAACAGTTAAAAGAAGCTGAACAAAAATACAAAGAAGATTTGATGAAGATTGTATGTGTTGGTGCTAAGGAATTTCATAAGAATAAGACTGAATTTAAACAATTAGAAGATAAAAAAGCCAGACTAAAAACCTATAATGATAATGGATTGCAAGAATATGAGGCGATAAAAGCTAAAAGAAACAAACTAAGAAACGATTTGGCAACTTTAGAGAGAACCGACGAGGATGAAATAGTTGGATTAGAAACTGAAAGAGACCATTTCAACTCGGTTTATAATAAACTTGCTATAAAGAAAAACCAATTGGAGTACTAAATAAAATTATTGAATGAAAGAAAAAATAACCAGTCTTACAGCTATCAAGAAAAAATAGAATTATTGCTTAAAAGTGAAAACTTAAAAAAGGAGATTTCTCTAATTAAAGGAAGAAACGAGCATGCCCAGAATATTAATAAAGTTTATTTAACATAGAATCAAGCAAAAATTATTTAATAGGATTTTATATTTATGTATAAAGTAAGATTAGTACTCATTTTCAAGCTTTTTTTTTAATACTAAAGATAAAATGTGTTAAACTTATAGAGCCAAGCCAAATTTAAAAATGTATGAGCAGCATTATAATAATTTGTCAATAAATAATATTTTAATACTGCTTTATTTTAAACATATGATATTGAGCCATGTATTTGCAGTATAGTATTGTACTTAGTGTTTCATTTATAACATTTCCATAAACTATTTTTAGGACAACCATCATATATGTACAAATAATAATTTGTTTTGTCACAAACTTACAAATTAAACAGACTAGTTTTTTTTTATACATACATTAAATAAATTCTGTGAACAAAATTGCTGTATATTTATAACTGCCTAGTTACCTAGATTTTCAACATTTTGCATCTTTACCTTTTTTTAAAACCCAAATAAATACCTAAACAAACTGCTATTAAGAAACAGGCACAAATTGTATACAAGACCACTTTTTGTTGAAGAGACCTCATTATCATTGAGTTCATAATTCTCCCAGATCTTCCTAATTCTTCATCTGCTTCCCGTAACTGAAAGAAAAAGAAAAAAAAATTGCAAATTAGACGAACACTATTTATTATTATTATTGTTAAGAACACCTAAAGGGTCCTGAAGGAACATCCATTCACCAGTGACAAAAAAAATAAAAAATAAAATAAAAAAACAAAATAATCCATTAATAGTATAGTCAAGCGGTTATTGGCAACTAGTTATACCTAGTATCTTTTAGTCCTTAGGAGTAGAAACGCCAAGGCTTCACAAGTGATCGGAATATTTCATAACTGGTTTTGGAAAGGGGAGGAAAGAATAATACTAAAAGTGAATAAACAGTAACATATTACGTATATTTAAAATAAATACAAAATGACTAATTGTCTCAAGAATAAATAATAATGAAATAAATGAATGTTGATAAATATGAGATAAAATTGTTTATTTAGTAAAAAAATCAAATGATCAGCAAGTATTCATGCAGTTTTCTTTTAAATATTGCTGCATTTGAAGGGCATTTTTTCGTGGCCTTATAAACTCTAAAATTTTGGTTATTTTGTGTATTGTGTTCATGAACATCCTGATTAAAACTTAAAATATTTTGTAAATATACTAGGTAGATTCCTGTTTCAATCTTTAATATCAATAGCAGGGAATAGAACAGCAAATATTTTTTAACAGATAACCACTGAAGCACATTTAACATGAAATTGATTGGTTCCAATCTCAAACACCTCATCTCAGTTAGCTCATGAGCCCAGAGCCGGACATTTGGGCGCGGTCAACTGGGCGCGGGACGTTTGGGCGCAGAGACGTTTGGGCGCCGAGGCGTTTAGGCGCGGAGCCGTTTGGACGCGGGAATTTTAAATATTTGGTTATATTTTTCGAATTTGTATTTTCATTAGCTTTTTTGTCAGTAAGAGTTATTAGTATTTTTTACTACAATTAATGTAATAAAAAGATAAATAATTATTAGAAATACAATCACCTCTGCTTATTTGAAAACTTAAAATAGCCCATATCAAAGTTGGCTACTGAGTTTCCTGTCAAATTTTTTTTTTTTTTTTTTTTTTGAAAATCGTTCAAAATAACTTTTTTTTATGAAAGATGGATAACTAATGTCAGTTGTAAATTATAATTTATTATTTTGCGTCTTTAGTATTAGGTATTTGACACTGACAGTTCTGAATAGTAAGTAAGTAAGTAAATTCTTTATTTAGCTTTCAGCTAGTTATAAACAAATATTTACAATTTAAACTTAAAACTATAGGTTACCTAAACCTAGATAATTACTAATCATATTTTTAAAACTACCTAGAATTGGGGCATCTTTTATATTTTTAGGCACCGCATTAAAAAGACGAATCCCTTCCTGCAATAATGAGCCCATCAAAAAAGATTTTTTTGTGAAATCAATATTAAAATTGTCCATTGATCTGAGTGGACATAAATGAAGTTCAGATCTTTTTACAAGTAGTGTACTAAGGTATTTCGGAGTTTTGTGATGTATCATCTTATATATTAGTATTAAATTCGACATTTTAATTGTCTCTACGTTAAAACGTATCAAATATCCAGGATACTATGACGTAACCTCGTATCTCAGAAAACACTATTTTACAGGAGAGACAAAAAACATTTTATTAGCTAACAGAATCAAAAATTTTCGATTATTTATTGTAAATCTAAAAGTTTTATTGCTTCCTCATCAATATATAATATACTAATTATTCTTGAAAAAATATTTTAGTTTGATTTTTTGTTTAAATGGTAAAATACGAGTTTACTAGTGAAATGCTAGTTACGAGGTTTTGTAGGTATAAATAAACAGCCTGAAAACTGTCCAACGGGGGAGAGATGTTGCTTATGAGCACTTACTTGCAGGAAATCAACCTACACCTAGGAAACAAAAATTTATCTAGGCTGATAAAAGAATTAAAAAAATGATTGAAGATTACAATAATGATCATGGCGCAAATAATAGGAATATTATTGAATTTTTAAGAAAAATGTCATACAATTACAAAATGACTGCTTAAAATTTAGTTTATATAAAATTGTATATATTATATTTTATTTTAGAAAATAAAACAGTAATAGTACTCGTAATAATGTGTTTAATTTCCTCACGCCCAAGCGTCCACGCACCCAAATAGCTCGCGCCCCAATGTCCCTGCGCCCGAATGTCCCGCGCCCAAACGTCTCCACGCCCAAGCGGCCACGGGGTCTGGACAACTTTAGGGACAGTGAAATTTTAAAGAAATTTATTTTTTATCAGAAAGAGCGTATTTTAAATAGTACATTTAAAAAAAAAATTTGCTGTAAATGCATTATTTAAGCAAAAAAAAATTATTTAATTTCTATAAAAATCAGCATTTTGATGACTGTAAACATCGAAACTCGATGGTTTCTGTCAAATTTGGAAAATATAATTGCAATGTTGCCGGATTGTGATAAAATTAGTAGTTAATGGAAAATTGTGATTGCGCATGTCAGTCCATAAATATGCAACAAAAAAAAAACGAAGCAACGACTTATCGTAGGGTGGCGCCACCAAAAAACATCAAACCATGCCTGGCTACGCCGACTGGCATAGAGTCCAACGGCCTGGACACAGCTCAAATTGAATAATTGAAATGAAAAGTCTCAAATAAACACATTTATATTCTGGTTTTATCATCTGGCCTGGAGCTATTGAAGAAACAACCACTGTCATTCCTGTTATGTACCTTCTTTTACTATGTTTGACAACACCACATTTATAGAAATAAAAATGTCAGTTGCCATATTATTCATAAACAAAAAATAATATAGAATGGTATTACCACGAATATATTTATTTAGAACAAATAACAAAAAGCAATTGGCAACATTGCTAAAATCACGCACAGGTGCTCTTAGTGTGACTGTCAAATCGAAAAAATTAAAAACAATATGGATATTTATTATTATTATTATTAGGTATTATTATGTGAGAATGTCGTGAATAAATGCATATTCTTAATTTATTAGCTTACAAATGTGTTTTAATAATATTTGTTACTTTAATTAGGTTAGTGCACACTTATAGAAGATTAAAAAGTGTAAAAATATTATGGTTTTACTTAATCTTTATGGAAAAAGTGACAAAATAACTGTCCCTAATATCGACCATAGCCCAGCCGCGCCCAAATGTCCTAGACTGTCATGAGCCAGTCTACAGATTTAATGTAGTTGAGTTGATGTCGCCAAGAGGTGCTTCTCTTATATCCGCTGGTGTTAGCCAATTCTCACCAAACACAAATCTAATAAATGAGAGCATCAGGCAATCATACAGGATATGTTGGATGGTCTCATCTTCTTGTTTATATATTAATTGCAATAAATGATTTTTTTGAATTTTAAGAAAATAACCTGTTAAGCTTTTGTCTCTCTTCAAAGGTTTGACTTTATTATATAGTACCATTAACAGTTCTTATAATACAAAATTTTAAGATCTTTTAACTTACTCTACCACGGCTCCTCTGTATGGTTTCCCTTTGTTCACCTAAATTTTTCATGACTTGGTTTCCAATATCCTCTGTTTCAACCACTACTCTATAACCTTCTTCGAGTCTCTTATTCGTTCTCTCAAGTTTTTCTGAGTTATCCAATAACCTTTGTTTCTGATCTGATGAAATTCTAACATCATTCAATTCTTCACTACTGTCATACAATATTCCTTGTTTAACTGATCTAGCTTTAATATAATCCAAAGTCAGTCTTTTTAATTCTGCTCTGTAACAGTCCAATTTTGTTCTACATCTTTGTTTCTTTGATTGGTCAACTTCCCTGACTTCCAATTCCATTTGTTCCAACTAAAAAATATTTTATAAGTAACTTCAAACAGAAAGAAAATGTTATAATTGTTTACCAGCTCCTGTGCCTCTTCAACATGTTTTTCTATATTTGAGATGAGTTGGCGGCGATCCTCTACAAAAAAAATATACAAAAAACAAAATACTGCCTAACCCACTTTCACATAGCTGATGAAAAATAGTTGAGAAAATGCAGTATTGAAAACTTTTAACTTACTGGTAGCTGAGGCAGTTAGGAGACCAACTTGAGCAGTAATATCGGCTGTTAATACTGAATATTGTTGTTCATAATTTTCAAAAAGCGAAACCATTTTCGATTCGATTTTTATTTTTATTCACGTTTTCATTTTGTCAAAAAAATACCAGGTGGCGCTGGCAACATATAAATTTTAGGATTTTCATGATCCGTGATGTTTGTCATGTCGATACCACGGAAAACGAAACTAGCCGTGTCAGAGAGAAGCCGTGTTCATATTCTATGGTTCAGGACAGGGATTCTTATGTGCATACTCAACACGTAACGAACTGAAAAGAGAGACATTACATACGAATCGCATTCTGTGGAACGAAGATACTCGTTTCAACACGTGCCGAATTGAAAGATGAGAATCTCAATGCAGGTCATGGTTCAGATCAATTACGATTACATACTAGGACGAAAGACGAAACTTTTATCAAGTGAAGGCTGAAGGCACATAAGGCGAGTTCGGATAGTCAGGGGCTGGAGTGGGACAAATTTTAGGGTGCTTTTAAATGACATTTAAGCGTGTTAAACTGTCACTAATCGGACTAAACCGAACGCTAAAAGAGTCGTTTGGAGTTAAAAGTATTAAAGGAGTTAAAGGAACTTGGCAGACCTAACGCAATGAGTATATAAAAGTGAAGGTGTGGGGTGTAGTTACTAAATTCTATACTTCAGTGTTCAGTGGGTGTAGTATTTATGTATCATGACTTTTTGAAAATTTAAATGTTATTTTTACTGTATGAGACGTGAATTTGGAAATACCATACGCCATAAACCATAATATAAAAAATTGAACGAGTCAAACTAGTGGAAAGAGCAAATGGAAAGGTTATAGTAAGCTGAATATTCGAACATGGCCTAGGTGACATCTTTGACTTTTGACTATTTGACATAACGTCATTCGTCTCATTTATCTGTCAAAGATTAAACCAGGGAGGGTTGGAAAACAGATTTATTAAACTTTCCTTTTTTTTATATAATAACTTAAAACTGTGTTTTACAACGAACATTTTCTAAAGATTGATGCTAAAAAAATATTTCTATCATGGTAAGTATGTAAATATTAATATGCAAACGGTATTTTTATAAATACCAAATACAATGAAAAATTATGGTCAGTTTTTATTATTTGTTTTTTATACTTAATAATGAATGTATTTCATTTTAGGATCCTCGAGATAACGGATCCTTGATAGCACTTGAACATCTCATGGAAGAATTTTTTAATCCGCATACAAGTAATAGTAGGAAACATGACATTGAACAACAGTTGAATTATTTTAAATCTTTGCCAGATTTGTGGAAATACTGCATTTATTTTCTTACTAATACTTCCAACCAATACGTAAAAATATTTGCCTTATCGAGTTTAGAAGTAATATAAACAGTTGTCTGTTTTTATGTATTTCTATTTATTGTTTTTTTTAGACTGTCATTAATCAGCAGTGGTCTAATACAGAATGGTCTTCAAAAGAAGAAATTAAAAGTTTACTTCACAATTATTTAGTAGAACAGGGACATTCATCTACTCATTTTTTTAGGTCAAAATATGCTAAATTAATAGTTGATATAGCTAAACATGATTGGCCCAATAGATATCCGCATTTTTTCAACAATATTCTGGAGGTAAATAAAATATGTTATAATAATCAAAATGAAGTAACATAAGCAATAACCTAAATAATAAAAGAGGGATGCCATGCATCTGAATTTAAAATACTAACTTATAAATAGAAGGTATTTTAATGTAATATATTTGTTAAACGATGATCCTCAAATCCCTAAGATTCAAAACTCGTACCTATTTTATATTAACATAGTATGTGAAAAAATGTTACCACTGTCAATTAATTTTTTAGTTGTTGAGAACTGAACCCAATCAGTTAGTAGGCTTAGCTTTATTAAAAACTACTAGTGAGGAATTCATGGGAATACAAGCAACTTATAAAAATAGTAGTAGAAAAGATGAAATTATAAGACTGCTCCAACAATACATTCCGGTAGTTTTTGAGATTTTAACTAATATTCTAGACAATTTAGGTAAGTATATTTGTTTATTTATTGTTTTAATTTAAAACTTCCTCTAGTTTTAAGTCACTTTTTTATTAAGTACCTAACATGACAAGTTCTTTGAGTTTAGAATAAAAATGTTGAGTGTTGAGAAAGTACTACTGTTAAAGCTGTCATACACAGCTGCAGCCATTTTAATTTGTAATTTTTTGCTACTAAGTCAACTTAGCCCATGGAAACCAGTACACACCTGAAATGTATGGTAATAATAGGTGGCTTGGAGCTTGGTGCTTCCCACACACCATAAATTCAAAAGTATATGAAATGGTTTGCTGGCTATCTAGATTTAAAAGCATAAACAAATTACTTATTACATTATAAATAAAAAAATTCTGTATATACATGGCAGGATATGTTATTGTTCTAGTATTTCTTAGTTTGGCTTTATAGTCTTAAGTATACCGGAATATACTCGGGAATATATTAGTAATGGTAAGAAGGCAATGAATCTTCAATTATTCTATGCACCCTACTTAGCAATAAATTACTATAGTAAATATCTCGATGAATATTATATCTAGCAGCACATAAAACACAAATAAACTTAGAGGAAAAGTGGGTGTTTAGGAATCACTGTAACATTAAAAATATAAATACCAATAATGATTCAAGAACAACAATATAGGTAAAATACTATTAATTATTATAGAACACTCATTATTTAACTAGCAAATTAGTAAGTTGTCTAATACTGGTAAAATGTATACAACCATTTTTGTTAAATATCTTAAGCACCATAAAAGGATTTGAATTCAAAATTCTTCATAGTACCTATATATTTTTCATGTAAACTTTTCTACATCTTAATGCAGAGTACCTTTGGTCTGATCCACCCTCATGGCTTAGAAAAATCACCCTTTTAAAAGAAAAATTGCATGTGAATTAAAGGAGGTAACATTGAAATAAGTGTTCCAATTTTCCAAATTAACTAACTTTGTTTTACACAGAGCAATTATTATAAAAAAATATCAATTGATAAATACATCCTAATTGATGTACTTGGCATCTTGTCAGTCTGTTGGCCTATGGTCATATGGACAAAGTGTCACTGGTATGCAGGGATTCTGATTTGCAGGAAGAACACAGAGTAGACCTGGGTAGGTGCTCGCCTGTTGGAAGTGCTTCTGTAGTGGGTTTTAGTATGGATAGTTCTGAATACTGGCCTTGAGAAATGCTGGATCATACCCTTCAAGTGAGATCTTACTCGTCAAGTGACATGCAAGCACCTTACTAGGCTGCTTTAATGATTAGAACATAGATTTAAAAAATCACAATCTTGTAAAGAGTTTGGGAGTTGCAAATAACTAAAAATATGTTTTTTTTTTTTAATTTCAACTGACAACTAACTCAAAACTCTTAATAGTAAAAAACCTTCATGTTTCTAACTTGATTTTATAAATACTAAATACTATCTTAAAACAAAAATATGAACAATTTACAATGTGTGGTCAACCTGTGCTTGATTTTGTAAATTGAAATATATACTATATAAAAAATATAGATAGAAACATGAAAGCTATCACTTAAATTGTGATCCATTTTTGCACATTTGTTTTTACTTGCAGTCATTACTAATATTTCCCTTACATTTTTTTTTAATAAATAACTATTCACCTTATACCCTTATGCAGAGTAGTGTAATATACATTTCCCATGTATATTTAAAAATAATATTTTTCAGGTACTAAGCCACGTCATACTTCCACTGCCACACCACCACCGTCGCCAGCACATCCATCATCGTCACCAACTTTGTCTCAGCATTTGGGCTCTGCCCTTTTCAGGCCTGATATCAAAACATTAACTAAAGAAGCATTAGAAACTGTCCAACATCTTTTTACTTGGGTCCCTGTGCAGAGGATACCTCCACAAATTATTAAAGCTATTTTTAGTTTTACCAATGTTTCTTCATATTCTCAGGTACGATTTTATTAATTGTATATGGGATCTGTTTTAATTTATTTCCTTTGAACTTATCTTATTATCATGTGAAAATAAGCTCTGGAGTATCTGAATTACTAGCAGCAAAACCACAGTGATTACTAAAGTATTAAGGGCGATACAATGTTTCCCTTGATATGACCCATAATAGGATGAAGAAGAAATCTCGAGAGTGTTGGGGATTAACCGAGAAAACTAACTATTTAGGTTTCAACCTACAATTGGTGTTTCAAATTATAATGTTAAAGAGTTCGTAGAATAGCCAAAAATAGATCATGAAGTTCTGTTAAAACTTCCTATACTTTAACAGTCCAAAACTTTACTAAAAAAAGAAAAATAATAATGAATATACTTAAAAGGCTAAAATAATTACAATCCATTTTGATTTTCTAATTGAGTACAATTTACATAAATTTTTTGATATTTTACATGCACCTAATAATTTAAAAAATATATGTCCAACACATGACTTTCCTGTAAAGTTATCTGATAAAAAAAATATTTAGAATATGAATTAAAGATAAAAATTATTCAAAACATTTTTTTATATCTTCATGGCCAACAAAAATACTAAAAATTCAAATTTTTTATTGTTCCTCAAATTTCTTCATTACGGTCCACATTTTTAGAAAATTCATCTATAGAACAAAAATTATAGAGAATTACATCACAAATAACTGTCATTGAAAGAATTCTTAATTCTCTTCTATAATCATAATTAACAGAAATATACTTAAAATTATAAAAACGACCACCTATAAAGTAACTTCTAGATCAGCCATACTCAATCTGCGGCACTCCAATCTTTTTTTGCTGCCCGAAACACTAGTGAGAAGGTGCTTTTTCAAACTATAACTTTCTGTTTTTAAAATCTTAAGCAAAATGTGCGAAAACATTCTTCAGTCACTGCGCTAAATATCACGCTTATTTTTAAATAAACGTTTGGAATTCATGCGGTTACTGCAAAGATAAGATAACTACACTTTTGACATTTTCGAGTTAACTTCAAATTAATACATTCAAAGTATTCACAAACAAGATGAGTGACATTTATATCAAAACATAATCATAACATTGTGTTCAATTGCTAATAGTTTGTCAACTTAAGAGAAATATAACTTATTTTGCTTAATGTATTTAATCTGATTCCTGATAGCAAATATATGAATGTGGCCCGAAGAAAAAAAAGGTTGAGTATGGCTGCTCTAGATGCTCCAACTATGCTCAAAATCTAATCAGCTCATTCCACGATTTAAAGCTTAAGTTTAAAATTTGGTGGTTTTCTCTTTATCCCTTTTTAAGTTATCATGGACACAGACAGACAGTTATCATCGCGAAAATGGTTGAAACGGATTCAGAAAACCCCAAAACTTAAAGATCCGTCGAAAACTTGTGGTAAAAAAATCATGATTCCTATACTTTCCTTACTGGATACAGGAAAGTAAAAATAAAATATCCTTACTTGGGTTGTGGTTTTTTTCTTAAACAAATGAGAATTATTCCAAAGTACATCCACAAATTTGACACAAATTGCTTATATCTTAAGAGTCTTTCCACTCTTTCCAGACATAATCTAAAAAAGGAACTTTCAAAATCTTCTATTTAATTTATTTTACCAAAAAAATATCTAAGCTCTGATAGTTATAAATATTCCTTTTTATTGTCCTGTATTTTAAGGATTGTAAACAATGATACATAAAAAGTTTGTGTTTTATATTATCATATATCAATGACAAATGGGTAATGATTCTTCTCACCAACTGTATGATTAACGTTTAGTGAATTTAAAGGAAAAACATCAATTTTTAAAACGGTTTATTTCATCTCTTCTACCTTGATACATAAATAGATATTTTGACTGAACGTCAATTTAATAAATTCTCAGATAAATTAATTTTGAAATCTTTAATCAGCAGTGTTTTTTTTTACAGGATGATGATGATATGTGCGTACTTGCAATGTCTGCAATAAATGAACTTCTTTATAGAAAATGCACTCCGCCAGACACTCAAGACTTTTACTTCCAGTTATATCACCAAACTGTAGACCTACTAAAAGAAATTACAAGTTCATCTAATAGAATTGAGTCTCTAGATCCCGTGTAAGTTTTTTTGATGTTTTCTTGTGATATATTCTTTTTTTTATATGAATTGACGTCCATAAAGGTCTTCGAACTTCTTCAACTAAAACAGAATGTCATTAGTTGATGCAAGATTAATAACTCTTTATTATACTCATTGCTCAATACTCAACCGTTTTAGGGTTTAAAATGCTTATTGATAACAGATCTATACTTCTGTACTGTTAAAATATAAATTACTATAGGCTGTATTGCTTATGACGTAATTTGTGTTTCAAATAAAGTTGTTTATAGACTAAAAATTTAGTTTTTGAACTGTTATTTAGTTTAAGTGATTTTAGGTCTTAAAATATATTACTAAAGTATTTAACATTTTAATTAAAAAATTCGTTTAGTAATCAATAAATAAAATAGAGGTTAGGTATCAAATTAAATTGTATTTTTATTATTTTCAAGACTACATTCAATTAAAAGTTATATTTGTTTGTCAAAATCAATGACAGAATTGTTTGTTTTTGTTTGACACACAAAATACATCATACTAAATACAGCATAATCACAATTTATAATAAAAAAGCTATTTGATATTACAGGATTATAGTTTGTATTAAAAAGTTCTTCTAACATTTTTAAAAATGAAGATGTTATATCAGACGATACTTTTGGTTTATCTGAAACAATTCTTAAGCAGAAGAGATTATTGATTTATTTTTGCCTTTTTGTTAGCCCCTAAATACCCCATTTATTTGCTAGTTAATCACCCCTCAACTTTTTATATTTTCCAATAGAGAAATTTTTAATTCACAAAAAAACATACCTATCATATTATATTTTTTAGTTTTATGGAAAAAATGTCGGAACTTTTAGTCCTTCTAATCGAACATCACTTTTGGAGACTGGAATCTGAACCCGAATTTTCAGCATTAGATTTATTATCACCTCTATTTCAACTTACCCTGCAATTGATCTCCATAAGATGTTATTTTTGTTGTTTAACAGTTTGGGCAAGTTTTGCTAAGCAAATCAAACCCCAAAATGCCAAAAAGTAAGTAAACAATTGACACAAATCATTATCCAATGAATACATAGAATAATCCATATTTTATATTTTAGATATTCAGATGTTTTTATAACATTAGTCACAGCGTTGTTAAAAAAAATTCAATTCACTTATAATTTTAACCAATTGAATGTAATAAATGAAATAGATATGGATGAAAATGTAAGTATTTTTTTTTTTTAATGTTATTACTTTTATTCGTGTTTGTTTTTGCTTTAGAATGAAACTGAATGGCAAGTGTTTCTTAAAACCACAATCGAAGTTATTGCTATTATTGCTGAATATTTTCCATCAGAAACTTTTGGATTAGTTGTAAGTACCTATACATTTTTTTTAATTGGTTTAATATTATAAATTTATCCACCAAATAAGACATTGGGATCATCATAAAGGACTTATTATGGCGGCTGTAGTACTGTGACCTCCGTGACTTATAGAGATAATAACACCGTGATATTTAAGACACTTATAAGTTCAAAGTAACAAAAACAAGTAAACATTGAACTTTAATTATTTTACCTATAGTAAGATCATAGTGCACTATAAGGTAAACCAACTCCCATTTAAAAACTAAAGAACAGGAGGCTAAAAATGTTTTTACTATAAGTAAAAATTCGCTAGGTTCGTTTTAAAGCTCCGTCAAAAAAAAAATGGCAGTTCATTTTTATCCTGTCAGAAGTACAAAGTCAAATTTTCTAAAATATTAGTATTTTATTAGTTTATAAAAAATACAAACCAATTAGAATCAGGCGCGGATACAAGGGGTGCAATTATCTCTCCTAAGCTGTTTGAGTAAATCATTGAATTTATTAAATTGTAACTTCGACATTTCACAAGAAAGCAAAAAACAGGATGACGTCGACAAAAGCTATTTGTGTACTAAGAGCAAAACATGTTTTAAAGATTTTATAATATAAAATTGTATTTGTGCCACTGGGAATACTTCGTGATATTATGTGTCTTGACAATATTGAGAGCTTTAAATTTGCGCAACGATAAGACTATATAGATGTTTAAGAAAAAAAGGTGGGAAATCATTCAATTTAAAACAGAAAGCAGCAAATTCTTATAGATTTAATACAGAATGGCGCGTAATTTTTTTTTTTAATTCCTGTTAAACATTTTCAAAATAAATACTTTTCGAAGGTTTCTGCACCCTGAGTTTTGTTATGGGTATTTCCTGAAAATTTCACGAACATCGGACTAAAAATAAAGGCTCAGAATGAATTTTAAATTTTTGAGGTGTTCTGTTTACTCTTAAGAGTGAAAAGTGATACTTTGTCGCTTGAAGACAGAAATAACTTTTCACTCAAAAAACACAAGATTTTTTCTACGACCACATTATTTTAAGAAACAGATATAAAATTGAAAATTAATCGTAAGTAGTGATATTGCTCATATCTACCTTAATTATGAAAAAAGGAGTTGATATTGGGTACCGAAAACCCAAAAATTGACAGTTATCCGCAAACTATAACATATTTAAAGAACACCATGTCTCAACACAACAGGAGCCATGAAAACCATACCAACCAGAGCCATGGAAATCATTCTTAGCCCCACTCACCTTAATATTTACATTAAGGACGTTGCTCAGATGACAATGACACGCCTCCTTATGGTTGGTATAGAACCTGATGTAGGATCTGGTGAGGCAAGGTGTAGCTTTTGGCAGGAGGCGCTCGATACACTCCCACTGCTTCAAGCGAACATGGACTCCATCTCACTGAGATACATCTTCCATAAGCCATATCACCTGAAACAATATCACTGGAAGGAACATGCTCATCTATACAGATAGCAGGCAAGCACTACTCACCCTGGACAGACCACATATTTACTCAGGGTTAGAACTAGAATGTCACAAAGCTTTGACCGAAATATCCATCAACAATGTGTCACCTTAAGATGGATTCACTAGCCAAGAAGGCAGCCAATCTATTACTTTTTCGACCTGTTCCTTATATTGGACTGACATCATTAGTGACAAACCTAATTAAATAACTTTCCCTTGTGAAATTAAACACACAGCAATCAAATGACTAGACAGAATCTGCGCCTGATCACAGGCATTTTGACTGGTCATTGCCAAGTATGGAAGCATCTCCATATCATGGGGATGCCAGAACCCGTACCCTACAGGGGTGCAAACAAGAAGATGAGGATATCGAGCATATCCTCTACGATTGCCCGACCCTCTCATTCATTAGAAGAAATGTGTTTGGTAAGAATTGGCTAACACTGGCCAATATAAGAGAAGCACTACATTAAATTTGTAGGCTGACTCACAAGCTAGGAGGTGTCTATATACTTAGGAGGATGCACAATGGGCCTAGTGAGGCATAAGTGCGGTGGGTTAACCAACCCTCCACACGTTACAGATACTGATACAGGAGTTGATATTTAAAGTAAATGTTAACTTGGATAATAAAATAAAAAAACATGTAACTACGTACAAATAATTTATTACATTTTTGTATTATATTATACCTAATTAAGGTAGTTCACTCGCGACAGTCGAACACAAAAAAATCTCCTAATGGTGAATAATAAAAGTTCGAGATTCTCAATGCTAAAAAATGTTATTTTCGTAAGAGACTGTACACAACACATGTAATCCTATATATACAGATACACTATTATTTCAAGTAAAATCCAGCCGGCAACGTCGCAAATATATTAATGGTGGACTATCAAGTTAGTGTGTATACCTATAAAAACTTGTGACTTCCTCATACTAATTTTAAGGTTTTGTTTTGGTTCAAATAGAACCGTTGATTCCAGTTCTCAAATACAGTGGAAGAATTAATTTTTCAAGAACACGTTGCGAGGTTATAACAACCTCCTAGCTGATCAAGTGTAATTCAGTGATTCTGAACTTGTTTCCTAAAGAACCAAAACAAGTCTAAAGTAATCTAACAGACATTTCAGTTACCGCTCGTAAAGTGTAGCGATTACAATGTTGCCCAGATAGGGGGACATATTAGTCGGCTTAAGTTGGCAACACCATGAAAATGTAATTTTTAAAAAACCGCTTATTAATTTTTCTTAAATTGGCTGGCTTGGCAACTACTATTTCAAATAAAAATATCGTCCAAAATCCCGTCACATCCCCATTAAATAAACCAGCACTGCCCCTCTGGCAGCTATTGTTTGACATGTCCTTGACTAATACAGTCAACTCATGGGTGTGACGTCACAGTACTTCATCTGTCAGATAGATCAGGCATCTATTATCAAGAAGGTTACAGCAGTACCCATAAACAATTTTTTTGCTGGTGTATTCATTTAAAATGTCTGGTGTAAAAATTTTAATATCTTAACAAAGTTAACATTTTTTTTTAGCTTTCTCCTTGGAAGGTTTCTTATGATATTTTTCGCAGCTTAGAACAATCACTAGACTACCAGAATTCTTCCCTAAAATTGAATGTGTCAGAAACTGAGAGACTATGCTATGTTTTCAAAGATTTTTCATCACTTACACAAACTCTAACTAGGTAAAAACATATTTTAAGAAACTACATTAAATATATCTTTGTTATTGTTGTTTTCCATTTTAAAATAGAAAAGCTGTTTGATTATAGTTTTTAGTTAACTCTTAAGTTCAATATGACCGTAAATATACAGTACGGAAATTGTAACTCTAATCAGAGTTGCTATGGAAGTGACACTGCTGTCAAAACTTACTAACTTGTTATCTGTCATTGTATACAACACTGTCTGTGAACAAGATGCTTACAGCCGAAGAATTTTTTTTTATATGTGAAGCTTATAATTATTATAATAGACACTAACTTTGTAATTTTTGTTAAATCTGTTAATATTTGTAGACTTCAGTACTGTATATCTCTGTATTATCGTGTTTTTTTAGTTGCATTTATATTATCATGATTTTATCCGAAAACATTTATAATTACATATTTTAACTTTCATCCAGCTGAACTCTGTTATGCATTGGCAACGGTTATCATTGTAATGTGTAAAAAAAATCAAAATTATATATTATGGTAAGGAAGTGCATAGGGACATGCTGACCTCTAAATCATTTTTAGTTTGTTTTAAGTGGTTTTGTTTCACTCTGATTACCTACATATACAAGGTGGGCCACCGGTAACGCCACGGTCTGTAGAGCCAAAACTATGATTTTATAAAATTTGTTTTCACAGAGAAATGTATATCAGAAAAGGCAACAATTTAAAAATAATTTCAATTATACAGGGTTCTCCAAGATAGTAATACCTAATTACCAAAGTTAGGTTTTTTATTGTCAAGAACTTTTTAGTCGATAATAAATTATAGTTGGTTAAATTCTAATTACTAATTAACAGTCTATTTCCTGTTTACCAGTGGCCAGTTAAACTATTTTGTGAAATATTTTTTTGTCATTTAAAAAATCTTCCAAAATTATTAACTTTAGGTATAGGGAATGCTTAACTCAAATGAAACTTTAATCAAGTTACTTTTAAATGCTGATATAAAAAAATGTGAAAATTATGTATTTGAGTTTTGACTCACCCTGTATAGATTTGTTTCTAATTGAAAAAAGTAGTGCATTAGCATAACTTTTGACTATTATCGAAAACCTTGTACTGCCAAAAAAAATTGGTTTTCAATTGTTTCTTTTGCACTATACAGGTCATTGAAATCAATAAGATTGATTGTAGCGTGTAAAATACCCTGTTTAATCTCATACTATTTGGTATTGTTATAATGAGAAAAGCGAAGGCAATTCAAATATAAAATAAAATACAGGGTGTCCCATTTAAAAAATACTAACTTTGATTTGTATCATTTTCTTGGAGAACCCTGTGTAATTGAAATTATTTTTAAATCTTTGTCTTTTCTGATATACATCTTGCTGTGAAAACAGATTTAAAAAAAAATCAAATAGTTTTGGCTCAACAGACCGAGACATTACTGGTGGTCCACCTGGTGTAATAAGTACAGAGGGTCCATGTCGTCGGGTCTAGCTTGGGTGTGAAGGTCGTTTTGTCCTGACCCCGCTCTTTCGCTAAGAAGAGGTCATGAGGGAGATATGGCCATACTGGTGGACAATTCGGAGAGCATAGCGAACTCCTCGAAATCACCAACACTGTGAAGCACTTCACCAGGGAAACTTCCCCCTGACCTACATTTGCCGTGTGTAGACCGACGCTCGATGGGGGTGGATAGTGATTTGAGTCCCAATTCAAACGAATTGGGTACTCTCAGGGTAGGTTTGGGCTCAGACGGCGGGGATTTGGCAAACCGTCGGGTAGTGTCATTAAATTGAAAGTTATGAAAATCATGAACATTCAAATTTATAGCCGAGTTCGGCTGTCTCCACAAGGTGGAATTTTGTTCTGGGGCGGAAGTAACCGGGGAAAAGCCATAGAACTCTCCCCGTGTACCGTGCCCTTCTGAGGTTAGCAGTGAAATTATTAGAATTTTTGTGGTGCATTTTTGTAAAATATATTTAGTTAAACTGAGTGACGTTAAAGATTCTAAACCAGTGAATTTATTAAAATAAATTAGCATGTAACTGACAATGACTAGGATAGGATATTTATAATAACTAATTAAATAAACAGAAATTAGTCCCGTTACTGTAAACAAGGCGTCTCCGAATGGCTGTAAAATAAAACAAACAAGGTCAAGGTCGTTCGCCAGAAAAAGTTAAAAGCTCAAAATGTAAACAAAGCCGGAGGTCGTTACCAACCAACAATATTATTGACAATGACACTAAAAAATATGGCTGGGACCCTTGACACCTGTCAGTCTGACCTGTGGAGAGAAGAAAAATCCGTTACGGGTTCCGCGCCTAAAATGCCGGCAAGCGGGAATGAAAATGGAGGGAAATTAAATAGAGACAGCCCTAGCTCTTTTAAATGGGAAACGATGTACCCCTCGTTTCCCACGTAATCAGAACGGACTCATCCAGTGTAATAATCCCATGGAGGAGCTCTAGGAAGGAGGATCGCAAGGAAGCAGTGAAGAATGCGCGGACCAGAGTTGGGTCGGATACAGGAAAAAAGTATCCGAGTACCGGATACGGATACTTACAATGTATCCGGATACATTTTAGGATACTTTCACCTAAAAAGTACTCTGATACAAGTATCCGGATATTTTTTCGGATACTTTTACGGATACTTTTAAAGTGACTTAAAATAATGTTTTCATACCAATAGTTATAATTATGCAATAAGATTGATTACGAGTAACAATAAACAATACTAGGCATAAATAAATTATCGAAAATGGAAAGCGATATAATAGAAACAGGAAAAAACTACTCAATAAATTGTTTATTATTTTTATTCTGTGAATATAAAACATTAAAACAAAATGAACAATAAAACATAAAGGTGCGTGTAAATAAAACGAGTCGCGCCTGAACCACGCCAAAAACCAGCCAGTGTCGTATCCATATAAATCTAACGAAATAAGCTCGTAGTTGGCGCGACTTGCCATGTTTATACAGCCTTTCGATATTCTCGTCAGTGTCAGATGTTTTCGACAATCCATTTTTTTGTGGATCCTCCGACGAGCGGTACTTGGTAGAGTCGAGAGCGTCGAAAGGAGGAGTGAGATATATGAATGTTTCGTTCTGGCATAGGCAAAGCAGGCTCATGTATTTGATCTTGTCAGATCTGTATAATTTATTGATGACAGAAAGTTTAGTTATATTGCACTATATAAAAACACAGGAACAACCGTCTCTTGTCTTTACTAACTGAAACATAACTGGGCTAATAGAACCTCCACAAGTTCGTGATGCTAACACCAGAGAAGAGTTTGCAGGATTTTTCCTATAAAAACGTGCCGCAATATCCTGAATCCCGACCGTCTCCCAGATAGCACAAAGTCGTCTTAAAGACGTCTAGCATAAGACATTCGAGACGTCTTTAAGATGTCTGGTATTTCCTGAAAGACGTCTTCAAGACGTCTTAGAAGACGTCTGATGTTACAAAAAGCGACGTCTTTAAGACGTCTTATTAATGGCTTATATTGGTCTGTAGAGCTTAAAATAAGCCATAAATAAGACGTCTTTAAGATGACATTAATAGCTTGTAATGGTCTTGTGAAGCCTTAAATAAGACCAAACACAAATGCACAAAGTAGCCCAAACACACTTTTGGCGGCTATAATCGCGTACGCAATAGAATAATCAATAATTCACAATAAGCTTGGGCTTGAAGGCAGTGTTAAGTCAAACGTCAAACTTCACTTCATTTGATTCTTCTTTTAAATTTGAATTATGTAAACCGTGCAAGTTTCCGTCCGACTGAAAGACGTTTGTAAGACGTCTTAAAGACATCTTTAAGCTTTCACATTAATGTATGGATTTGGAAAGACGTCTTAAAAACGTCTTTGAGCTCTCACATTAATACGTCTGAATTATGGCTTTTGACAGACGTCTTATAAGACGTCTTAATAACGTCCTAGGACATTGAGACCAAACCAAGACACAAAAAAGACGTCTTTCAGACGTCGTGTGCTATCTGGGCTTTATAATGGGTGAATTGTCGAATTCATCCTTAGCGATGAGAATTTTTTTTGCGTTATTTTAAATTTTACAGGGTGCACCAAACAAAACTACAAATCACAATAAAATAATTATTTTACTATTTTTTATTTAAGTATTGCAATTGTGTCTTAAATATTGTAATATTAAAAAATACGTATTTTATTTCTAATTATACAGGGTAGCTTAAAGTATTTCGATTATACATTTTAATAGAGATAATATGGATTGGATCAGTTACGATTTGGTAAATAATTTAAAAGTATCCGAATGCCGAAAAAAGTATCCAGTATCCGGATACTTACAAATTTGGTCACGGATAGGGATACCGGATACAAAATTTGAAAAGTATCCGGATACAGCTTTCGGATACAGAAGTATCCGGATACTACCCAACTCTGGCGCGGACACCGGCTTATTTCTCAACCACTTTGCTAGAATCATCTTTCCTTAGTAAGAGCCCTTATGTCGATCGACTCGGACAGTCGTGTCTCTATGATTTTAAAACTTGAAGTAATCCTTTTTGGTAATGCTACACTGAACCGGCAAAGAAATCGATTTTTCACTATATTCGCGAGAGCACTATCCACAAGAAAAGTTAAAGATCTACTTTATATTTTTGCGGGAAACGCTTATATTTATGTGTTTAATTTCTGGCTCCGCCCATAGGTAAAAGAATTACGTAATTGGTTAAAGCTCTTTGAAATCGTTTGAAATTTGCAACGCTTGTATATTTGAAATTTAAACTGTCTTTTTAGGATAAATAATAATGAAATTCGATTAGAAGATAAAGTACTTCTTAGAAATCTAGAAGGTATGTACGTGGGTGTGAAATATTAATAAGACATAGCTTGGACACGCAAATTACTTTGGATTTTTGTGATGTCTGAAATATTTCTGCGTATGTAGGTATTTCATTCGGGTATAAATGAATTACGGAAATATGAATGTTCGAAGTTATTCCCATGAGAAAAGAGTAACTAGTCTCCAAACTTTAGGATTACTTCCTGATTATTTTGTGACAATTTAATATTAAAAATTAAAATAACCTTACGGGCGTTTGAGTACGAATGCCCGATGTAAAACTACAAGTACTTGTGTCGACGTAAGAGTTACTCTACATGTGTTTGCGGATTCGGTAAATTGGGTTACATATATGATGTCCATACACATAGGGTATCGTTGCGGAGCTGCAACTCGGGTAAGAAATGGATCGACGCTACGGGACCCTATGACATCATATTCTCTGGCTTATTGAAATAAATCTACATCCTAGTCAAAAATATAAAGTATTAAGACTCATCTACGTATGGTATTAAAATAATGAAGAACTACTAGTGACTTAAACGATCAAAATATTGAATATTCTCAAGTACTCTGATACATGTGCAATTTTCCATGGTACATTCCTAACAGAAAATAGCCTGCATCTGCCTGAGCAAGAACAGGAATCCTTACGGGACATTGCCGACTAGAAGGACATCTTAGTAAACAGAGTAGTAGATGATAGTGAGTGCAGATTCTGTGAGGAGGAGGACGAAACCTCCATGCACATTCTAACTAAATGTGTATCACTCCAGAACCCAAGGGCACTATACCTAGGAGCATATCAAATAGAAGAGGAAGATTTACCTAACTTGAAGTCACTCCAAATCCTGGACTTCCTTGAGGAGATAGGATTGGAAGGATCGTTATAGGCATTGAGACATTTTCTTGCTGCATACGCGACAGAAGGGGACACAATAGATCTTTTAGGTTGCAGCATATCATCCCATTTCCAACATAACATAACAATGTCATTCACCAAGATCTACAAGTAGGTATTTGCTGTCAAGTAGACCCGTGACTCATCCAAATATGCTAGCTAACAACTCTTATTAATCCAACTGACAAGACTAAAAAAATTTAATACGGCTGTTATTTTTCCATTGACCTTATATTTACAAAAGAAATATTTATAATTTTTCAGAGTATTCTTCTCCACAGTCAATGCATTTTTGCATCCGTAAAAACCATTTTCTCCAATCTTCTAGCCATAGTTTGTTTATTGAATTTTTAAAGGCATATCAGCCGCTTCTTCGACCGATGTAAAACGTAAAGACGGTAATTTATCCTTTACCCAGGAAATCTTTTAATAAGTATTAGGTGCGAAACTGTTGGAGAAGCCGAGGTAAACAAACTGTAGTGCACCATTCTAGATTAATAGTGCGTCTGTCCTCCAGTGTTACAGTGGAAACATGCCCAGTAATTAAAAAAAAAGTGGAGACGGTTTTTTTGTTCCGGCTTTTGTCACGAACACTTTTGTTGGAGCCGATTCATTCTCAAAGGCCCAAACTGACGATTGTTCCTTTTTTCGGGATCATAGCAGTATACCCATGTTTTATCACCTATGATGATGTACACCAAATTAGACGATCCAAGGTCAAATCGACTTAGTGTAGATCTGTACCATCTCCCATTTCACACGGTCTTCTTTTTGAGCTAAAGTCAAGTTGCGAGAAATCCACCGAGAACATAGCTTACGGTTATTCAAATTTTTGTGCTTTCACACCCATTTCTTAAAATTGCTTGAATGTATCTGACAGTAATGTGTCGGTCATATTTAATCATGTTCCGAATAGGATCAATATTTTTTCTGTAACTGCCGTTTTTTTGGCTTAAAAGCTCGAAAACTGTCATATAAGGAAAGATGACCAAGTTTAAAATCATTGTATCACCGCTTTACAGTAGCGAAGGAACACGAATTGTCACCAAGCACTCGATTGATTTTCTCAAAATATTCGTTACGGTTTAAGCCATGCTTGAAATTGTAAAAAATCACACAAAACTCCTTGTTCATTACCATCACTTGTTAGCGAAGAGATTACCTACTTTAAACCTATGTAACTTACAAATAATCAGGTATATTTGACAACTGTCATTATCTTAACTTGTAAACAACATTATTGAAATGTCAGAAAAAATTTGTTAATAAAATATCATCGTCTACTAGATAGGCTCAGAGGATAACAGCCCTTGTAACTAAAACTCCTTTTTATTTTAGATTATCATCTGTTTATATCGACCAAACGGCGGAGGGCTGTCAATCACCTACTACAGTAATTAATAGTATTTTAGAAAAGATTTTAGAAAGTGCCTCTTTATCTAATAAGGCAAATTTTTATGAACTCATCACTAGGGAGGGAGATACAAGACTAACCTCAAGCTTTGTTGAACTGTAAGTAAAAATAACAATTTTACAATAAGAATTAGGAAACTAATATTGATGAACACTTTGTAAATTATTCAATTTTCATTTTTGTATTAAATAATTTTCACCTTTCAATATATTGACTCCATGACTTTCCATTTAGATGTGCCTGATGATGAAGTGATCACTTCGAAATCGGTTGCCAATAAATTGAGTTTGTGAGAAATAAAGGACCCTTCTTTACACCTTCGTACTCAATCCCAACCACAGCCTCATCCCTAAATTTGTAAATTAGTTAATTAGATAAATCTACAGCATCATTACATATTCATTTTTCTCAAATTCAAAGTGTCCACATAAGTTTAAAATAAATTTGGTGCATGTGACTTAAGGGTCGTTACTGGATCATCTAAAAAAGAATTAAATATTTACAAAACCTTTATTTAGCTTTCAGTTTAATTGTTATATTTTATCAAAATTCTCCTAAGAAGTTGCACTGCAAAAGGGGTCGTTCAAGTATTACTGTAGTGACTTGAGCATACTATTTACCTTCCTTCGCCCCTTATTGGATCTTTGAGGCAGTCTTAGTGGTTCAACCTGTATAACTTCCTAACAACCTCGGTTGCCAGGGTTTTTGTACATGTTGTCATTATTATTTTTAATTTTCTGTCATGATGGAATTACATTATACCACATACTTTGATTAATATACGAGGCAAGAGAGAGGTCCGACACGCCCAACATAGGGCGCGGCCATTTTGAACCCTGTGACACAGTTTACAGCTAAAGAATCATCAGATCGCTCACTCTGCGTCGGCACTTTTGATCTTAATGTTTCAGTTTATGCACTGTGCAACTCGGATAATACAATATATGACAACCGCCTATAATAAAACAGCAGTCTTCTGCGTATCCTGAATTTGTATCCCTGGAGTGGATGTTATTTTGGAACTTTCAACTGGTCCGAGTGAGCTAACTAATTCTTTAGCAATAAACTGTGACTTCAAAAATAATATTCACTGACAGTAGCAAGCAAAATATCAGGTGTGTTTTAATCATCCGCTTCTGCTTCCGGAATTGTCGGTTTAGTCGTTTTAACCTGTCAGATTAAAACAATAAAACCGACAATTCCGAAGCAGAAGCGGATGATTAAAACGCACCTATTAAAAATATTGCGCCAATATGTAGGCAACACGTAATAAGGGTTCAAAAAGGCACTCAGAAAGCTGCGCAGTGCGACCATTCTCCGTATAGTAAAAGAAAATCAAAGTATGTGCATTATACACATTCATATATCTATATTATTGTTTTTTTTAACCGACTTCAAAAAAGGAGGAGGTTCTCAATTCGTCTGTATATTTTTAAAATTTTTTTTCATGTATGCTCAGCGATCATTCTTTAACACGGTGTCCGATTTCAATGATTCTATTTTTGTTAGAAAGGGGGCACTGCAGGGGTGGTCCCATATAAGTTTGGTAAAAATCTAATAATTGGGTCCATGAGAATAATCCTCAAACTCTTCATTTTTCATGTATGTTTACCGATAATTATTTACCATCTTGTCCGATTTCTATGATTCTTTTTTTTTTGTTAGTAAGGGGATACCTCAGGAGTGGTCCAATATAAATTTGGTCAAAATCTAATGATTAGGTTTATGAAAAAATCAACACTCTTAATTTTTTATGTATTTTCAGCGATAATTCTTTATCACATTGTCTGATTTCTATGATTCTTTTTTTGTTAGAAAGTGAGTACCTCAGGGGTAGTTCCGTATACAATTGGTCAGGATCTGATGATCTATGATAAAATCAAAAATCTTAGTTTCCTTGTTTATTCTGTGATAAGGTTTCACACACAAGTCAAGAGTGTTTTAAAGCACATGATTTAACTCTTGCCGAGAGAAAAGATATTGTTAAGAAAAAGAAAAGTTGCTTTAGATGTTTGAAACCCAATCACAGTGTTAATAATTGCAAAACATTCGTAAAATGTCTAATATGCGGGAAAAGACATTATGCTATAATGTGCACAGATTTGCAGCAACATATCCAATCAAATTCAGAAAGTAACCAAAATATAACTCCTGTTTTGAGCAGTTACGAAAAAAAGACAGACATTATTGCAAACTGTATTGGTTAACTTAAAAAATGGAACGAAGTCTAAAAAAATAAGAGTTTTAATCGATTCAGGTTCTCAAAGATCATATATATTAGATAAATGTATTAAAGAATTAAACATACCTGAAGTCGGTGAAGAAGTTGTTGTACAATGTGTGTTTGGAGGTCACCACTAAAATTTTTAAGGGCATCTGCACGATTTTGAAGTCAATTTTTCAATTAAAAAATTATTAATTTAAAAGTTGGGATCCTAAAATAAAAGATCCCACAATTACGTAAGCAAACTTTCAATGATTTTAGGTTTCCACCCCCTGTAAAAAAATCGTGAACTCCCCCAAATAATAAGACGTAAGAATTTTATTAAAATTCAAAATAAATATTTAAAAAACTAAATTATTTTTAATATTAAAGTAGTATTGTCTTAATAAAGTCAAAAAATTAGGAATCATTTATTGTCCACAAGTCATTCTTGAATTCGTTAATTTGGTTGGATGATTAATCTCAAAATAATATTAATAATTTAAATAAAAATATTTTTATAACATTTTCAATATTTATTTTATCTTAACGTAAGATTTATAATATCCCCCGCCTTCTTTGTCATCAAAAATTAAAAAAACATGAATCCTCCCGACCCCTAAACGTTCTTACGTAATAATTGAACGACCCCAAAGTAAAATATGCCAAACATTTTAGCATAATTGTGACATATTTTGATATGGAATACTTACTCTTAAATAGAAGGCAAATAGATCAAAAATAAAAGGTAATTGCCATCATATCTCCAGTTCCGATTTTAATTCTGGAAAATGTCCGACCGCCTTATGACACAAACAACTGCTTCCGGGCTCAACGGTGTTATAAAACGTGTTCGTGAAACTGTAATCCAATGTCCTGTTAAGCATATAGCTCTGAAAATAGTTGTTTTGCCGAGTTAAATGGTCTTATTTTTCAAATATACTTACCTAGTATTGCTTGCTGTTCAATAAATGTTCGAAATGCTTTTTTTTTTCAGGCATAGTCAACTTTTGGCTGCAGTACAAACACTTCTTTCTTGGACAACTAGAAAAAGTATCCTAAGCAACCATGTTCTAAAAGCAGTCTTAGATATTACCCTTCCGGTATTAAGAAATCAACACATAGTTCCGTCTAAAATAAAACATGCTGCGGCTCACCTCTTGCTCTCTTTTACCGATATAGTTTTCGCTCCAAATTTAATAATTATCCCTTCAGTTGTACAGTTCATTCATGTCGCACCTAGTCTAACGTTTTCTGATAAACAAACAAATTGCATAGTGAATAATTCTGTTAGTAATTTATTATTAAAACCCTGGGGAGAATTGAGCCATGAAGATTCTCTACAAAGGAATGCTTTTATAAGCACATTTTTTGAAAATCTTACAAAAGATTTTAGAGATCTAAATTTAGATTCTCGAGAAGATCGAATACAGGACGTTATAGAAAATACTCTTCCCTCTTTATCTGTGATAGTCGAAAGCTGTCGACATTTTCCTATAGCTTCGAAAAAGTTATTAACCATCGCTTTAAAGCCTACTATTCATCATGGACTCTATATGTTTCCAATATTGGTGAGGGGCAAAGAAGCCAGTAATTATGTTTTGACGTTTTTCTTGAGAGTTATGGCAGTGTTGCAGCAACAATTGGGGATTGATGAGACTAAAAATGCTGTTCAAGTGTTCATGCAAGTTAGTACAATTTAAAATACTTATTCATAAATCTCGACTCTCTACTTAAAACATATTTTTGTTTTTGAGCAGTAATTGTTTGAAACACATGAAGTTTTAACAATTTTAGTAATGTTTAATGAAAGGAATGTGTTTGTCTATTACTATTTTATAGGTAACAATGAATGAAGGTCAAGCTAGTTCTGTTTGTGGCCTCGACAAACTACTACAGATACTACAGTTAGTCATCGAAGCACCAGGAAATGGCTATAAAACGTTTTTACCAGGTATTCTTCAATTATGCATGGAAAATATTTATCCATTGATAGTTTCTCAAGGAAGTAATTCACCAGACGTTTCTGTAGCTTTGATTTCATTATTATACAGGTAAGTTCTGTTAACATAATTAACTCAAATTGGATATTTATGTTCGACGGCATTTCATTGAAATTTAAAGTGACATTTTTTGTAATCGCTGTAACTGTCAAAATGATCTAGTTTACGCCAACCAGTTGCATAATGTTATGAAACTAGTTTCGAAAAATTAATTGTCACCAATGCGAAAAGAAAACAAATGAAAATAAACTTTTTAGTTTTATAATGAAAGTTTATATCAAAGAAGGGCTTACAAAAATAGAATTTGGTTAAACCATAGCCCTCAGAAGGTCTAGATACCGCATCGTAAAAACATTTTGACCCCCCATATGATAGGCGCCATGATAAATAAATGTCAATAAATTTTAAGTTGGCACTACTGACAAGACAGAATCGGCGCAAGTTTAGTAATAAGCGTAAGATCGGCGTTAGACGTATATAATCGATTTTATTATCTGTTGTGTTGTTTATTTTGTTCTTCTAGTAAAGGTTTTATTTAAAACATTATTTTTTAGTTTAGTCGTTTAATGTTTTATTTTAATAAAAAACATTTGTGGTTTGGTGTTAAATTTTTACAGGCTTTCTAAATCTCTTTTTGTTTTGTACGTGAATGTAACAATGCATCTAACGGTAGAAGATACAAGGAAGGAATAACATTTCATGTGTAAGTTTTCACAAATATTTGTGTATTTACAAAATCAAATAATTTGTATGTTTTGTTGTAGCATACCAAAAAATGTTAGGAAAGAATAACTGATAGCCATAGGAAGACCATTGAATCATTTTGTGACTTTAGTATAAGCCCAGAAAATTTGGGGATACTAGCTGAAACGGCAAATGTGGTATTAGCTCCTTGTTAGTGACCTATTGTACAATTTTTCCAACACAAATTCCATGATCCTTTGAACTTGGCTGCACCGTACTGATGAAGACCAATAGTCAGAAAAACGTGTCGACCGTTACTTCTTTTTTACTTTTTTTTATTCGGAAAATGTCCACTATTACTACCTTGATACAATAATATTAGTTCCGTTCTAAGTAGGTACATATTATAGTTTGTATGTTTTATGCTTTATTTTATTATATGTAATAAATGATAGGAAATATACTTTTATAGTAAATACATTGATTAAAGCAATATGTAAGAATAAGTTTATCTAAGGATTAAATTGTTAAAGCAATTTTTCATATCCATTGTTTATTAATTTGTTTCATTTAATTCTTTCTTATTGAGTAAGTTATTTCATATAAATATGCGATACTTGTAAAATGTAATATTTTCTTTTAAATAGGTATATATTATGTTCTTATAAAATATTGTTCAGTTAATAAAAACAGAAATATTTTGTCTTTAATTCAAAAGAAGTTTGTAAATTTTTCAAAATATATTTACCTACCCCAAAAAAAGATTAATATAACCAGTTAGTCATATACACATTTTCTATATATTTATAGAGGTACTTTTTAAATAACTTTCAATACATTCGAAATCTGTGGTTTTATTAAACTCAATGTAACAAATAATAATAGGTATTCTCAAAAATATTTAAAAATAAAATCGAGATGGGACTCTTGTATAATTTAGTGACTATTCGCCTATGGTTAGTGCACTGCTGTATGTCCCTGGGTTTTCTACATTAGAACAATACTGCTTCTCCACTCTAGCAGTATAGCAGCCTATTGCTGGGTCCTTTTCCAACATTCCCAAAGTTTTTTTTTTACTTTCTGCTGATTGGATCTCCGATAGCGACAACTCCATTTGTTGTTCCACTAGTTTTTTATCAAATTTTTAAAATAACTTCTATATATTTATCTTTTGCAATGACTTTGCTTACCTGCTTCATAATCTCTTCCCTATGCCCCAATTTCTCTAACAGGTGAGATCTTATACTCGCTCTATTAAATCAAATTATCATAGTTTATTTGAAAATGCTTGGTAGCACAGTTTTTATGGCAAAGGTCCATATTTTTATATAATTTTGCTATTATTCATTTTCAAATAAACTATAGGAATAGGAGTAATCTATTAGTTTTTCTAAAAATACTTTGTTACCGATGTAAGTATATCTTTCCCTAGTTAAAAAATTCGAGTTTTTATTTTCATAATATAATATAAATAAATGACCGGTTAACAATCACATTCTTTTAAATAGTACATTTGACATTGAAGTAGGTATTTTCTCCATATTGCCAAACAGGAACAGATGGTTTACTTGTAATTTGAATTATATTACATAAATCTCACTGAATTTCTCTATAATTCTCATAGCAATATGTACACAAACCACTTATCCAATAATATATAACCATGTAAAAATAACATTTCAAGAACGAGAAATTTTATAAAGCCGGTCCTGTCTGAACAGATCTAAGAAAATCAAATAGGTTTGTCAAAGTTTTGTTCTTAATTTGAAATTAGAAATTGTGCGTCTCACTCACTTATAACTAATAACAAAGTGCAGATTATCGGTGTTCACGTATTACAGAACACACAAACTAAAAATCAGTGTAGCCAAAACATAAATTTACCTAACATGGCGACAAGCTTGAATGGGGTCATTTTTTTGTATTGACAGTATACGCCAAGCGGTATCTAGACTTTCTGAGGGCTATGGGTTAAACTTACAATTTAGTAATAATGTTGTTTTGATCCTTATTTTCCATTATAAACTAGCACAAAATAATTAAAACACAATACATGACAAAATAACCATTTTTTGAAAAGTAAATAACTCTAATAAACTTTATAAACACACTACAAATCGTTAAGAATACATAATTAATACAATACAAGAAGGTAATATTGGTTGCCTAGATGTCAGGTATGTCTTACCAAAATACAATTTTATAAATAATCTAGTCAAAATTAAAAAAAAAATTGTATGTAACACTTTACGAAATCTCGTTTTATGTAACTCGTTCATGTTGCCGGACCTCCCTCTGCTCATCCCACATATATTCACTCGTTACATAAAATACGACATTTCGTAACTGGTTTCATATAAATAGATATTAAATGACTTTATAATATTTTAAATCATCCAACAATATTTTCTGTGAATAATTAAATGATTAAATCATAAATATATATATATTTTTTTTCAAATAGTAGGATTTTGTCAAATAAAAGTGCAATATTATAACGAAAGAAGGAAACCCATTTCTAATAAAATTCAATTATTTATTTTATTTTGGTGTGATCGTAGAAAAAATCTTGTGTGTAATTCGAGCAGAAAGTCCTTTGGCAGTGTCGACAGATTGCTACGTTCCGCTAACGCGTCGCGGTGCAACTTCCTGTCTCAACTGCCAAAGTGCTACTTTCTGCTTTTAACACACAACTAGCTATTTTATTGGCGGACAATTTACTTGAATGATAATTAATTCGTCGGCCGACTGATTTATTGATTTGTATATTAGATGCCGTCGCATTTAGCCACACCATAAAAAATATCGTTTAGAATAAAAATACAATTCTAAATTATTTACTACTTTTGCTAAACAAATTTAATTTGCAAAGAATTCGTAGCAATGATAACGTATTTCTTTTATTTTTCAGTATATTACTTCACCGTTGGCAGTATTTTTATGTATCACAAGTCCGATTGGGTTACTCACCAGGATGCAGTGATTCTGACCCTGGTGTAGAACATCCTCAAAAACCGGAACAATTATTAGCAGTGTTACAAGTTTTCGGCCAAGCATTATTACAACAAGATTTAAACATATTTAGAATTAGTTTAGCTGCTTTAGAAGATCTTAATTCTAAATGGAAATTATATCACAAGGTACGTAACCATAAAAAAATAAAAATTAAAACTTTAATTATTTTTAATATGAAATAATATTATTTTACAATATTTATTAGCACAACAGATAATTTACTTTGGTGTTACAATAATTCATGAATAAATCTATATTATAAAAATACTGAAGTATATATGTCGAATGTAATGTTATGTAACTTGTATAATGTCTTATTCAAAATTTTATTACACAAAAATGTTAAGGTTCAATGCTAGCAGAATGTCTTGTTGAAAATGTCTTCTATATTGACTTCGCACTTGCACTTGATCAATTTCAATATTAGAAGAAAACTACATACTGAATCTAAAGCGACAAAAAATTTCTCCACGCTATTCGCCTAATTTTCCAGTGGCGTTCATACCCATTCGCGAAGGGGGCGAGGTTTTAATCCCAGTTCACAAATTGTATTACCAATTACACCGTTAAATAAAGAAATCAATGTTAAATAGTCAATTAAAACCCACGTTTACGTGAGACATAGCAACAGCGCTGTTGATAATTGCCCCTCTGCCTTCTAAAACAAGACCAATATAGAAGAACCCCATTACTTACATTTAATACAAACAATATTCGTATTACAGATCAACAATTTACTTTCAGCTACTTCTAACTCTATCCATAGACATCGTCCATTTAGCCTGATACCTGAAGTCGACCATAAACTATTCTCTTAATGAACTTTTCAACAACTGAGGACTCAAAAACATGATTTAATTCAACGCTTTAAACTTATAATCCTGAATTATCTCAAAGAAGAAACATACCTGTGCAGTTGATGATCCTTGATCTTTGCTATATTTTCTCCATTATTCCTCCATTGGCCATATCAGCCAAAGCCACTGTTATGATTATTCATTAATAGCAAGGAGTGGCTAGAGGTGGAAAATTTCCTCCCCAACAAATTCTAATATCTTGGGTTGTTTTAATTATACGCACTAGAAAAGCATGACTTTTAATGTAGGTATTTTTTCGTAAAAAATTTGTTTCCTATTAATACTTTGGAAACGGTGAATCCTAAATTCAAAAATAATACAACTGCTCTTGGACCCTAATCTGTCTAAAGTAAAGGTAGCGGCACTTCGGCCCTCGAGGTTTATTGTGCCACCATTTTTGGGTGACTTTTTCTTAATGTCTCCTGAGTATTTTGGTTACTATGCAGTTATTGTAATCTGTACCCCTTTCATTACTGGTGACTTTAGTCATGTTGGTGGGATACTTTACTGTATTTGTGGTCTTGTGAGGTTTTAGTGTTAATTATTCTTTCATGCATCAGCCTCCGATATTTCTGAATTTTTGTCTTTAGATCCGAATGTTATCATAATGTGTCACATAAACGATAAATAGAAACTACTTGTTAATAGGATTTACTCGGACCTTTTTTTTAAACACAAATTTTACTTTTATAATTTTCAACATGAAGTTAATTTGTGAAAAAACCTTTTGTACGTTTTTAAATTATTAATGACTAGCTGACCCGATCCCGTTTGTCTGGAATTTATCAAACCTCAATTATTAAAATGAATAACCGTGACGCAATTGCTCTAGAGAAATTTTTTCATGCGATCCTGGAATTTTTTTTAGAAATTTAATTTTTATTAATTCATTTTTATTAATAATTTTTTATTAATTTTTATTGATTTAATTTTTAATGATTTTTATTAATTTTTACTAATTTTTATTAATTTTTGTTAACTTTTATTAATTTCTGTTAATTTTGAATAATTTTTGTTAATTTTTATTATTTTCTAATAATTTTTAATAATTTTTAATAATATTTAATAATTTTTAATAATTTTTAATAATTTTTAATAATTTTTAATAATTTTTAATAATTTTTAATAATTTTTATTAATTTTTATTATTTTATATTAATTTTTAATAATTTTTATTAATTTTTATTAATTTTTATTAATTTTTATTAATTTTTATTAATTTTTAATAATTTTTTATAATTTTTAATAATTTTTAATAATTTTTAATAATTTTTAATAATTTTTAATAATTTTTAATCATTTTTAATAATGTTTAAAAAAAATTTAATAATTTTTATTAATTTTTAATAATTTTTAATAATGTTTAATAATTTTTAATAATTTTTAATAATTTTTAATAATTTTTAATCATTTTTAATAATTTTTAATAATGTTTAAAAAAATTTTAATAATTTTTATTAATTTTTAATAATTTTTAATAATTTTTAATAATTTTTAATAATTTTTAATAATTTTTAATAATTTTTAATAATTTTTAATAATTTTTAATAATTTTTAATAATTTTTAATAATTTTTAATAATTTTTAATAATTTTTAATAATTTTTAATAATTTTTAATAATTTTTAATAATTTTTAATAATTTTTAATAATTTTTAATAATTTTTAATAATTTTTAATAATTTTTAATAATTTTTAATAATTTTTAATAATTTTTAATAATTTTTAATAATTTTTAATAATTTTTAATAATTTTTAATAATTTTTAATAATTTTTAATAATTTTTAATAATTTTTAATAATTTTTAATAATTTTTAATAATTTTTAATAATTTTTAATAGTTTTTAATAATTTTTAATAGTTTTTAATAATTTTTAATAATTTTTAATATTTTTTAATAATTTTTAATATTTTTTAATAATTTTTCGTGTTTAAAAATTTTTAAATAATTTTTATTATTTTTATTAATTTTTAATATTTATTTTTTCGATACTCTTATTATTTTTTAATAATTTTTATTGTTTTTATTATTTTTCATTTTTTAATTATTTTTTTAGCATTTTTTAATAACTTTTAATAGTTTTTATTTATTTTCATTTATTTTTATTTATTTTTATTTATTTGTATTTATTTTTATTTATTTTTATTTATTTTTATTTATTTTTATTTATTTTTATTTATTTTTATTTATTTTTATTTATTTTTATTTATTTTTATTTATTTTTATTTATTTTTATTTATTTGTATTTATTTTTATTTATTTTTATTTTTACGATACTTCCCATTCCCCACCTCTCCTTAAAATGTATAAATCCAAAACCTTGAAATACATCATTATTTACTTATGATGAGTAGCTACAATTCCAATTCCTACCTATAAAAAACCGAAAGTCTCATTCAAACTTTCAACTCCCGTTTACCCCCTTTATATGTAAAAATCCAAATACCCTGAAACATATTTATTTATGATAAGTAGCTAGAATTCCAATTTTCTAGTTACTACCTTTAAACATCGATTACCCCTTACAAACTTTCACCCCACCTTTCTCTTTCTTTCCTCCACCTTTCCTCCTTTCTCCCTTCCCCCGTTTCTTACTTCCCCTTCCCCCTTTCCTCTCTTAAAATATGAAAATTCAAAAACTCTGAAGCGCGCTTTTATTTATTTGTGATGAGCTATAATTCCAATTTTTAAGTTTCTACCTTTAAAAAATCGATACTTCCATATAAACTTTCAACCCCCATTTCCTTCCCTTATAATGTAAAAATTCAAAAACCCTTAAGCACGTCAATATTTATTTATACTACATAGTTGTATTTCAAATTTTCATGTTTCACTACCACTATACAAATAATCATGCCTAATCACTTGTTCTGTGAAAATCAAAAACAAATCTATCCCACGGGAACCGTACATTTTCTGGGATAAAAAGTAGCCACTTTGCTATTCCAGATTATAACCTATCATTGTGCCAAATTTCATCCAGATCCGTTTAGCCGTTCTGACGTGATTGAGCAACAAACATCCATCCATCCATCCATCCATCCATCCATCCATCCATCCATCCATCCATCCATCCATCCATCCATCCATCCATCCATCCATCCATGCATCCTTCCATCCATACATCAATCCATGCATCAATCCATACATCAATCCATACATCAATCCATACATCAATCCATACATCAATCCATACATCAATCCATACATCAATCTATACATCAATCCATACATCAATCCATACATCAATCCATACATCAATCCATACATCCATCCATACATCCAAACTTTTGCATTTATATATTAGGAAGATTTTAGCAGCTAATCACCTAATTCTTAATTTAAAATTTTGTTTCGTAGATGCTTTTTCGCTGCCACCTTCTAGCCGAATTCTTGACCGTTCTTATTAACTGTTTATTAGACAAATCTCAGTCATCTTTGATGGACGATGTCCAAATGGCTATATATAATATGGCGGCTGTGAATTTCGAAGGATTTTACTCGACATTCCTTAAAAAGTTTGTACAAAGTATGGAAGGAATATCAAATGAGCAACGTACCATGTTATTGGGAAATTTTCAGCACAATTATGACACTGTAAGTAAATAACATAATTTATTTAGAATAGATAGATATAAACGAAGAATATTTACATTAATATAAAACATAACTTTTTGAAAAATGTCAGTTTGCTTGCATAAATGTCGAGGTATCATCTTCAAGAGCTCTCTTTTGAAAACCTTTTTGTATATGTTTCTGGACATCCTATATAAATTACTTATTGTTTATTAAATTGTATTTGTTTTTTTAGGATATGCCAACTTTTGTACATAATTTACAAAGTTTCATGAATGAAGCTCGTCATCTTAGGATGTGCAATATAAATTACTCGTTAAGTAGTTGTTAGTATAATTATTGATATCATTAAGTGTCATCATTCTGAAAGCTCCATAAGCTTATAGAATTATTTAGATAGTTAGATGTATGAAATTATTTATTTATGTGATTGTGTTGTTTTTTTTTGTTGTTATTTAGATCAGTTGTTTAATTTTGAAATTAAAGGGATCATCCTCTTATTTAATACATAAACAGTTATCATATGCAGAGACTGTATTAAAATTTTTCGAATACTACTTTTTACATAATATAACACTCAGGATAAGCATAAGCATGAACATCAGTTTTATCCTATTCTCTGTTTTTGTCAGATATAGTTTTTTGTCAACAAACATGTGAGTATGGATAATAAAGAAAATGATAACGAATTATTCCTAAAAATTATTTTATACTTTACTTTTAAACGTAATTTATCTCAAACTGATTAATTTAAGGGACTCAAAACTGATTTTTTGAAACAATAATACCCTATATTCGCCGCGCCGAAGAGATGCAGTGACGTGTCCGATTGCCGTCTGTAGATCGTTAATAATAGATGAGGAGCCAACGGCTAGGTGAGTGTTTTAGTTTATCATTTCAAAGCGGACTGTTTTCTGTGGTACCGTTGGCCGTTCTCGTTTTTTTTTTTAATTTGGATTTACTTTCTTTGGCAAAGATCTCTGTGATTAATTCGACTTGTAGATTCCCTACATCTATTATTATTATTGATGTTAAAATAATTACAAATATTCAAGGTTCACCCCCCATAATAATTTAAAAGACCTGCTCTTGTCCCTATAACCAACACTTTTTGATTACGCAGTTTTATTGCTGCATCTCTTCGGCGCGTCGAGTATAGTGTTTGAATTTTTACGTATTAGAGCAGTTATTCAAGGAAAAGAAAAAATATACAAACAACATAGTTGTTCAATGTATAAGCTATCCAAGTCCGAGATATATAAAATTTTTCAAGAACAAAATATTTAATAATGTTTTTTTTAGTATTTCATTCTATGCACAAGCGTTTTAATTTTTCTTGATTGATGACTTTTTCTAAAGTGTAATGTGGATAACCCAGTCAAGTCCCGGCCGCTATATGCACAGTAATTGACAGGAACTCAACCTACTATACGTCACAGTAGGCTTAGTTATCGAGCTAGACAACTCATTTAAGTACCGAATGATTCAGAATTTTAAACTGTGCAAGAACATATTAACTTTTTTTGCAAAAAAAATGGACCTGAAAGGCTTATGCATTGTACCCTGTACTTGCACTGTTATATATGTATAAAAAAATATATTTAAAAGAGCACAGTATCTGTAAGGTGGGAAGATCACTTAGATCCCACTAAGTTCATTGTGCATCCTCCAGAGGCATATAGGGACTGCCTCTCAGCTTGTCAAAAAGCCTGCTGATTGATAATATCGCCGAGAGGTGTCTTGGGAGAGCACAGTAGTTTGCTATTGAATATTTTTAGTACTGCGCCAGGTGGTGTAGCGGTCTATCGCGCTTATATTCATTTATAGGCAAGTTTATGAGTCTGAGACTGCTGGGTTTCGAATCCCAGACCAGACCATGTGGATTTTTAATTAAATTGCATGGTTCGGTTTAGGATTTGATGTGTGGCGTATTAATAGAAATTCAATTTCTGTTAATATGACATGCAGATTAAAAAAATTCGCCATACATTACCGTCTCGATGATGGTGGGTGAGGTTTTCCGGGTTTTCCTCACCTGTAAGTCAAATGGCACCATCAATCATCTTTAAGTCGCCCCGGAGCGCCACGGCAAATAATAATAATAGCCGTCCTTTCCCCGGACAAGCTCAGCTTTTGGGGTTAAAATTCACTCGTAAGGGGGTGAATTAGGGAGAGTATTATTATATTATTAGCTTTGCATATCTACTGGCTAGCCTGGAACTAATATTTCATCTTTATCAATAATAGTGAATATTATCCATATTCTCTAATGTGGTCTTTTATTCAAGAGGAATAAAACACCGTCAAATCGATACCAGAATATTTAATTTAGAATAGTTTGTACAACTATTTTCAGCCTATGTGACCATCATCAGGCATATACTACAAAAAAATAGATTAACAATAATGACAAAAGTAAAGCAATTAAATATTTACATATGAGAAAGATGGTGAAATAAATTATTACTGACAAAGACAGAGATGAGTTATGATCGTGGTAACTATACACGACTCTGAATGAAATATTTTTTGTTTGTTTTCACATATGCTTATCCTAGTGTACATTATCTTTATATTTATTCAGGGATAGGAAAACATCGTAACTATTAGCCCCTTATTGGGGTAAGTTTTTAACTACCCGTGCTGTATGATACCTTATTTTTCTCTAAAGTATTGCATTTAATATTTAATAGGGATATGTTACATAAGATGAGATATATGCTGTATTAGTAATTATGTAATTTGTGTGCCAAACAAATTTGATAATGACAGTAGATTTGGTTAATATTCTGATTGTGTTTTATTACTATATTACATAATTTTTGAACTTTTATGTTATCATAAAATTATTATATAATCGTTTACTAACCAATTCAATTTTTCCCAATAAAATAAAGATAACATTTATTTCCTTTCACATTTTTCGATAGTTTTTATAAGTAAGTTCCTATTATTTACTACCATAATAATTCTTAAAAGAAGCAAGAACAATTAATGTTAAAACCTTGAATAAAAATAAAATTAGAGGTTATGTCAATTTACATTTATTTCTATTATTTTCAAAAATATAAAACTATTTTCACTGCAATAGTTAGGGGAAGGTCGGACAAAGTGGATTAGTTAACCTTTGAAAGTGTCGTGTGATCTTGTGGGTGCACTCAAAAAACCTAACTTATTCGCACATGGTAGCTGCATTATTAACGTTTAGAATGTATTAAGTAAGAACCGCGAACTTCATCACACTAAAATTAAAATAATTAAAAATCTGAGGAGGTGCAAATTTCACTTTGACCGCCATGTTGCGGGAAAAGTGAAATAATACAAAATATAGGAATAAGAAAGGTTTAATATACCACAAAGCAAAAAAATAAATATTTTATGGGTGGCATAAGTGGCCAATTCGGGCACATCAAAAAAGCCATGCTTCAGTGCTTTTGGCTCGTTCCATACTATTTTTCTCTCAAGATTGGTGCGCCGCTTTTCTTTTATACTTATAAACCATTTGCTGTCTGAACATAAACAATAGGGTAATAAACATGGTCATAGCATGCGAGAAAAAACGAATTTTGAATGTAAATATTTCAGTTTGCCTACCTATTTTTCACTTTTCCCGCAGCATCTATTTTTCACTTTACCCGCTGTGACGCGGTAAGTAATAAAAAAACTACCTCTTCACCAAATAGAAAAATAGGGTCTATAAACACATTAAAATGCTTCTAAACATCTAAAATATAACTGAAGAATAGAATGTACAAAAATCTCTTACCTTTTATTATTGGTACCTTCCACAAGATACTCAAAATATTACAATTTTTATCTCAAAATACTAAAAGTTTATACACCCTGCAAACAATTGAAACTACAATAGCCATATTGCATTCAGAGATGCCAACTAGATCAAGTTAAATTATTGTGATAGAAAAATTTAGGCCCGCCAATTTAAAAAAAAAAGGTCAACAGAAATTTCACGTTGTCCGCCTATTTCACTTTGTCCGTCCCTCCCCTACATTAAAAATTATTGGGTTACATCAAACTGAATGGCTTGTTTTTGTTTGGCACACTAATACAGCGTATTCATAGTACTGAATAGTGTATGTTTTTGTACAGTATGTGTACTTTTTATATGTTCATACGTATAAAACGCTCAACTATGTATGTATTTGAAATGAATAAAATTATTTTATATACTTCTTAATTTATTATAACTTCTATGTTAAATTTTTGGGTTTCATTAACAGCGAGTCAGTCCAAGAGTCTTCAAGAAGCTTCCCAAAACATGTACTATAATTTTGAAGAAATCTAAAAATCTACAGAACACCAACAATAAAAAGAATACATAATACCGATGGTACGTCTCCTATATCGCTGATATTAGACATTTTGATAATATAATTATCGAAGTTTAGCTATCTATGAAAATTTAATACGTACTGATTTTGACAACTAAAACAATTACATAGGAACCTAGGACAAACGTCAAATGCACAGCATGCTTGATTGAAAAATTATAGGTTTCTATTGATTAAAAATCTGTATCGTTATGAAAAATCTGTATCATGATGGGTATCATTATGAAACGGATTATGGGCATATAAGTGCATTATTATAATACGGGTGTAGAAAAAATTAGGTAATGATCCGGAAATAGCCAATGTCACTGTAAATAGTTTATAAACTTAAATTATACAAACAATAGATAGAAGATAAGACACTGCGCATGAATCCACTTCGAAACTATTCACACCGACCAATCACTGTTAAGTAAGTCGTAGAATGTCACATGTCAGAGTGTTGTTCATACAAATTTAATTCAAATCTATCGTGTCGACGATAACTAATTTGATCTTTTAGTGACAAATTGTGGAAATTAACGATGAAAATGCCAAGGTGTGTTATAAAAAGCTGTATTTATTATAAAAGTGCGTAGTGTGACGTTGATATAAAGTAAACCTGCATTTATTTCGGTAAGTTATTTATTTTCTAGAGTTTTTATTGTCAGCCATATTTGTTTATTTTAAAATAAACAGAACCGGACTGGTACATGTTGCAAATGTGAAAACTTGGCTAAATATTTTTATTGTAAACTATTTCTTGTTTTATTGGAAATATTTTTTCAAGAAGTGGAAAAATATCAGTTTCATTACCAATTTATTCGTTTCAAACTTCACAACTGGTTTTAATAATTTTTAAAATTATTCAGTATTTCTGTATAATAATATGGGATCGATGTGTTGAATTTATATTTTGTTCAAAGGTTATGATTATTTATAAGTAAATTTTCTTTAATATTAAATACTCTATACAAGGTGACCCAACGAAAACGACATGGGGGGTTTTGTGTATTAATATCATGTATGTTAAAAAACGCTCGGACGGGTCTATTTTAGTTTTATCATATCATCAACTGTCATACATCATTCCCATAGATATGATCATTCCCCTCCACTCCGTTACCCTAACGAATGCAATTTAAATGTAATTTTAAGGAGAATTCAGCAATATGACTATGCATTGCATTACTTTTAATTTTAGCCCCCTCTAGCAGGATACCTATTGTAAAGTTTGGCACTTCAGTTGAAAGCTAATTTTATTAGAAATTTATTTCGTCGCATACATTTTTTACTTTGGTTGAATGGGATAAAGTTTGTATTTCTTAACGTTTGAACTCTGCAATTATTTAAGTTTTTGTTTCATTCAATTAAGTTTTGGTATGTTGTTTACACGGCCGACCACGTCGTAACGTTGGCCGGGCCGTATAAACTGGCAACACTGATAATCGTTTCACGCTCGCTTTAATTCTAACTCTGTAGTTTTCGCATGCTCTTGGGCAAAGCATATTGGAAAACGTGCGATAGCCGATACTGTATATGTTAGTGAATAAAAATCTGTTCTCTAAACTGGATAATCACTTTAAAGACCATTGCGCGTTAAGCTGGAACTATGGTAATTTAATAAAGTTAGTAGCGCCCATCAACATCACAGTTAAGGTTCATTAAAACAATAAAAAAATGTTTGACAAAAGCAAGAGCATGAGATCAGTGTTAAATAAGTTAATATCATTTAAAGGTCAATAAAGTAAATTCTTTTTTTATTTTTAATAACCGACTTCAAAAAAGGAGGAAATTCTCAATTCGTCGTAATATATTTTTTTTGTGTATGTTCAGCGATAATTTTTTAACACGGTATCCGATTTCTATGATTCTTTTTTGTTAGTAAGAGGGTACCTCAGGTGTGGTCCCATATAAATTTGGTCAAGATGTCTTTACGACATCGGCACGATTTTGAAGTAGGTTTTTAAAATTACTTTTAATACTTCTTTGGTTATACAGAATTCGTTTTTAGAGTAGAGTAGTTTTATTATAAAAGTTAACAAAAAAGGTCTTTACTACATACAATATGTTAGCTATTGTACACTTGCCAATGCGCTTTGCTAATGTCGAAGTGAAAACTAAGAGAGAATTAGCGCGAACAGGAAATGAATAATATCAACGTGGCTGTGTGTACTGTTCGATGTGAATAGGCATACTGGGAGAGGTATCCCCACGCCTCCGGCTTGCTACGTTGATATTTGTTTCCTGTTCGCTACTAATGCTAACTCTGTAATTTTCACTAGCAAAGCCTACTGGAAAGCGTTCAGTAACCGACACTTAGAGCTGGGTAGAGTACTGCATTAAAGTAATTATGAGAACTTCAACGGATCTGAGTATGATTACTTATATGAATATTGCTCAAAGCAAATGAGTACTTTTGCAAATTTTAAAGAGTACTTGTAACAATATCTAATAATGAGTATGAGTATTTTAAATAATTGTAGTTATAGTGACTCAAGGTTAGAAACAAAGAATTATAGTAATTAGTAATAGTAAGTCAGTAAGCAACAATCAAAAGCAAGAATATAACTTATCTTCTATCAATTAGTTAGCACTTACCATTAACTTGTACGCCCAACTTTTTCATTTTAGTGTAAGTACCGTAGTAAAGGTAAGGTAGAGGTACAGGTAGAGAATACTCAAAAGAACAGTTATATATTTCAAAACGTATATACACGCGTATATACAGAGTGGACTGAAATGAACATACACGGACCGAAAAAGAGCAAGAAAAACTTTTTTATTTTCAACTTTTCGAAAAATAATTTATTCTTCATGAAAAGTTTTTGCATGATTCAAAACTTATAATATTTTGAGAACGGAGTTTCATCTGGATGAAAGTACTAGTGAGTACCAATTACTGAATACTTAAGTACAATTTTAAGGTATAATTTCCAGCTCTGCCGACACTGTATGCTGCTTACTTTGGAAATGTTAGACAAAGTGATTCGTACCTCTAAATGGTGAAGCAAAAATACATTTTTTAAACACTATATTATTTTACTTATTTTTAATGCCTTTGATGAGTTGAGTTCAACCTACTATCACATTTGGGGTCCAAAGTGAATAATTATGAAGTTACAAAATTAATTTAAAAAATGTGTAGGTGTGTGTGTAGGTATGAATCATATTTTCAAAGTAAAAAAATATAAAGTTGCACTCGTACTGGTCATAAATATTGCCAATAGTATTTGCCAGCGCATTGGCCAACGTGAAGAGGAGCCTTAAGCCTAATCAGTCTTAAACTGTATTGTAAATATTATATAATTTGATTTTAACGTAATTATTAACACTTAGCTCAATAATCTGTAAATCTGTAAAAAATATTGTATTATTAAATTACGAGTGTGGAAAGTGACATTTTTCACACGGTTGGGAAATATTGACGTACGAAGCATAAGCCGAGTGCGACAATCATGCGATTGCGAAAAATCACTTTCACACAAGTGATGTACAATATTTTTCCTGCGACCACAAAATAATTTTATCAAAAAAATGTGAAACTAGGAAATTTGCTATAAAGGTTTCATCAAGATGTAGCTGGTTTTAGAAATGTTTTGTATATGCCTTATTGAATAATTTTTAAAGCGTTTTACAGATAGTGTTTTGTCAAAATTAAAGATATTGTGATTCTATTTACAAACAATTTCATAGGATGATAAAGATAAAACAAAAAAACATTAGAATAGTTAATGTTTTTCGTTAGTTTATTTTTTTTAAACAAATAACTTAAACAACCGTGAACAAAAACTTTTTATTATTAATGATTATCCACTCAACAGTAATTAAAATAGTACAAAATAAATAGCGAAAAGAATAATTGTAGGGGTTACATTATGATAAATATGTATTTTAAATAAACAACAATAGTCGTATTTTACCAATTTTCATATTTTTTCAAAATAAAAAAAATCATCGGAACTGAACCAGCGTCACAAAATGGTCGCGAAATGCCAAGTTGAAAAAGTTGTTAGACACTATACGATCTGCGCTATTACGGTTTTATCATTTGACTTACCTAATTAAATATGTAAATAAACCTGGAAAAAGCAAAAATTATCTAGGTATAATTATTAAAATTATTTTAATAATTTGTTAATAAGAAATATCTAAGATCTATATTTAAAAATTAATGTTAACAATTTAATCACCAAATCGATTTTACTATTAATAATTTGATTACAGAAATTCGTTGACACACTCAAAAACTAATCAGTAATACTGTTTATTTCTTGAAAATGTAACAAAAAAAAACACATCTCAATGTAGAAGATGTTCAAAATGCTCGCCGCGAAACTCTTGGCAACATCCTAATCTGAAATAAAAATGTCTTCTAACGTTACTCAACATCTTAGGCGTGACCGATCCAATCGTAAGCGTTATTCGTCGTCTTAAGTCAGCTAGGTCGAGAGGTTTAGTTTTGTATACATATCCCCATAAGAAAAAGTCTAATGATGTCAGATAAGAGGATCGTGCTAGCCATTCCATCGATCCTCGCTTCCGATCCCTATCCACCGATTTGGTAATGGGGCGGTGCTCCATCTTGCTGCATGAAACCATATCACATTCGCTGGCACTTGTGGGTTTGGTGGATCGGGATATAAGTTCCTTAAAATTGGCACGACATTATTTTGGAGCAGTGCTAAAAATAATTATCGCTATTCAAATTTCCATCAATGAAAAAGGGACCTATGATATGAGCGCAAATAATTCCTGCCCAAACATTAACCTTTTTAGGGTATTGAGTGTTATTGATTAGTTTTAGTTATTTTGTATTTTTTTCACGTTTCATTATGTTAAACATGCTGTATATACCCAAGTAACATTTTAATCTGCATAGTTTGCTGCAAACCAATAATAAAAGGTCATATAAAACACAGTTTTGGACGCATTTATGCAGGTGACGTGATCTGCAAAACATTTTTATATGGCCTATATTTTACATACCACAGTTTGTTTATTACTTCTATGAAGGTTTAATGCAGACCTGCATTACTTCTGCATAATACCTTTAGTTGGTAGGTAATACCCTGCAATGCATATAATTTATCAGTCATACATAGTTTACTTTGGATGTATTATGCAGATCATGTGTAAGTAAAATTAAGATCTCTTAATTTGTTGTTATGCAGATAATGTGCAGGAACAAATATGTATTAATAAAAATAATGTGCACATTTTTTTCAATTGATTGAATTTATATATAATTCTATATCATTTTTATAATTAATTTAATTATTAATTTCATTTATAGTAGCGCGATACAATTTTAACCTATTTTTTTTTTGTTTTAACTTACCTTTAATAGGATTCGAACCTGCAACCAAGGTGTTTGAAATCTCTGGAACAGACGCCTTAACCAACTGAGCTACGACAACTTCTGTTAAATACTTTCGCTATTGTAAATTTAAGGTATAAATGTCAAATTAATATTAAATCTGGTTTTAATTAGGTAAGTAAATAAAATAATTTTTAAATTTAATGATAAAAGTACTTAATATTTCTTTACATGCAAAGAAATAAATAATTTTGCCTTCCTATTTACTTTTCGAACTGAATAACAATTTCTTGTAAGGCCTCTGCATATCAACATGTCAAACACTTGCAAAAGTACTGCAAATGATCTGCAATTGCAAATTTAATGTCTTGTAACCTAACCTTCAAAATCATCACGTGCGCGTGAAAGAAACTCGTGCAGATTGTTTATTTTGACTACAAAAAAATTTAATATGGAACTAACTGGAAAATACTGCATTATTCAGGAAAACAAAGGGAAAAATCAATCAATATTAAGTGTTGTACCCACTAAATGGATAAAGTTAAAAGAGTGGAGTGATGGAAGTGACTTACTTTATTGGCCGCATAAAACAAACATTCATTTAACAAAATTGATGAAAGCAAGTCCAGATATAAAACCAAATGAAGATTTTATTCTTCTTAAATGTAGGTTGAAAAAAGCAGGGTTCAAAACATTTTATGAAGTAAGTAGTTGTTATTGTTGTAAAATTAACCTAGCATGTACAACTTCAAAATACACAGCACATAGCACATAGATCAGTAATGTTAATAATAGTATCTAATAATAATAATAATAATAATAATAATAATAATAATAATAATAAAGTGATTTATTGCGCCGTGACAAAAGGCTATTGAACGAGGCCCGAATCTATTAACATTACAGCACAAGGAATCGTAGAATCAAATTTTTCTGAGATACAAAAAGAAAATGAAGGAGAACTTCTGTTTAGTGGTGATGTAAGTCAGTTAATTTTTCCAACAGATTTAAATACAAATAAAATAGATCTTCTCCAGGAGACACTAAATGCAAGAATTGATACACTTGAACAGAACATTCTCTTGAAGTTAGATAATATGTCCACAAATATAGACATGAAAGTTGAAAATATACACAAGATTCTAGCAAATATTAGCGCAAAATTAGATTTGATAGGATCTGGCGTATCTCAAAATGAACATGATCCGTATCAACCACCAACACGCTTATTTGATAAAATAGATAGTCTTGAACAAGCTGAAGAATTCGAGAAGAATCTTAGTGATGATGAATTCTTTAACTCAGTTGTAACTACAATTAAAGCTAAACATGGTACAGATGACTTTAGAAATTGCCGAACTGCAGCGCTACATCTTGTTGATTACTTTTGGACTAGGCAATTTTTTAACATAAGCTCATGGTCTGGACTGGGCAAAACTAAGGATAAAATTAGGTTTAAAAACTTTTTGAAAACTATAGATGTTTTCAAAGAATGTGTTTCCGTGTGTTGCCCTCGAGATGTGGAATGGACTGTATGCAAAAATGTAAAATTTTTACAAGATCAAATAAATAATTCGGGAAGTAGATTAAACAGAGATCAAAACCAAAGAACAGCAGCGTCCCGTTCTCGCATGAATACAAAAAAGAAATTGACTAATTATAAAGCTTCAACCAATAGACCGGAGGAGGAAGAAGAGGAGGATGAGAAGGAAATCGAATAAAATTATTTTTTAACTTTTATTTCATATTCCTATTTCTTTTTTTTTGAACAAAATACAAGTTTTTTTTTACTTTCCATTAAAAATTTGTTATTACCTTCTTAAGGATAAGAATAAAACATTTTTATTTTATTTATTTTTTATTATACGTACTTTCACATTTATAAAAATTCGTTTACAGGAAATGTATGATGCATAGGCACAAATACAGTTTTATCAAATACAACTACTGCTACTAGTTTACACAAAACATCTTTAAATGAATACTTCTCAAGATTATGAAAGTCGTGCCATTCAGTTTGAAATACATTCAAATGTGTTGAAAGTAAAGGATATTTAAAAAATTCTTTAACGTCTCTTAACTTTAGTCCAAATATACCGTTGGGGTTGACATATTCCATTGCTATAATATCTCTATTCCTGTTCATAAACCATTTGTTTTCAAAATTACTCCTTAATAGGAAACCTTCTCGTAATTCTACGTAGTGATATTTAGAAATATCATTTTTTACTGGGTATTTAAATAACGGATAAACGTCAATTTTCTTTTGGGAATTAATCTGACTTGATGTAATTTCAGAAAGCCTGTTTACTATTTGGCACAAAGGAAATCTTCCACTTCTTAGCATTAGCTTGATTTTATACAAATTATTTTCAAAAGGATACGAAGATAAAGTCGATAAATCACCAAAACGTTCCACTTCATCAACAATGTGATTTAAATTATGGATATTCATAGTTACGCTTCTGAATATTCTATAATTAGTTTTTACGAATGTGTCAAACAGTTGTCGAGCGATTGGCAAAAATCGGCGATAGTAATGTGTTGAACAAATAGTCACAGCACAAAATAAATTTAAATAGTGTTTATAGTGTACTTCTGGTAAGTGAGGCTTTAATACAATGATTCCAATGTAATTAAGAAACACACTACACTCTGATGCTTTCCAGTGTGATAAATAATTTAGTCCTCGGACAGCTCTATGAAATTCCGCAGGAAGTTTAATTCCAACTAGAGTTCTAGATATGTCATCTAAAGTACCATTTGACCATTTTGATATAGTCATTCCAGGTTTTCCATTTTTATAGGCTTTTAGTAATGTTTTTGTGACACCTAAATGCAACAAGTGTAAAGAATCAGCAGTAATTATATCTTCTACCAAATCGATGGGCAATTTAAATAATGGCGTTGTAACAGGTAAATCAGCACAATATTGATAATGGTCTTTATATTCATAGGAACGAAAACCTGCATCAGTTCGTTTAGTAACATTTATGCGAGGAAAAATATTGCAGCCTGTTGTTCGAGAATAAAAACCGACTGTGCAACATTTTAAGCATCCGTTTTGGTTATTAAAATTGACAACACCTGAAAATTAAATTTAAGTAGAAACAGAGACACAGACCAATTAAAAAACTTATAAAAACCTTTAATAAAAGCTCGAGCGGGTGAGTCACATATAAAAGCCCGCACCGCAACAGTTAAATGATTCCCATTGATTAATAATCCTGAGCCTAATATAGAAATTGTTTCATCCACAAAAGGTTCAAGAAATTCTGTCACCAATTTAGGTTTTGATTTTCCATAAAAAAGTCCGATTATCATCGGTCGAATCTGTGGCATGGTATGGATATTAAATAAAATTGGCCAAAATTGATCAGTTCCATTTTCAAACAAGGGCAAACCATCAATACTAACGTTTATTTTAATGTTTAATGGTTTTTTTAGATCATAAAAACATTTTCGAAGACAAAACTCAAGTCCTTGATGCCAGTAATTTCCACCACTTATATTTTGAATGAATGCCTTTTGTCGCGGAGTTCCTGTAAAAATTTTTTTTAAATATAGACCTAAGGGAGAGAAGTCTATACTTACCCATTAATGATCGAGGATCTTTAGGTAATCTTGAATTATATTCTTCATTTAACTTGCCCAATAATGGTTTTAAGGCAATCTGTGGAATATTGAATTCAATTGCCCAGTTCTTTAAAAATATTGCAATATTATTTTCACCAACATTTAAGTACTCATTGTTCGGCTCCGTCTCATCAAATATTGAGATATCCATATTCAAAAAATCATTTTCAAATACTTCGTGTACCAAAATTTCACATTCAGGATCAGCATCTGTTAACGTTGATATTTCTTTTAAATCATTTTGAAACTCATTGTTTAACAAAGGTTTCTGGATAATGTTGGTGGTACTTTCAGATAATGAAACATTTTCATCAGAAAACAGGGCATGATATGTTTGCACCTTCCGACGATACGTTCCACTGCGTTTAATTTTTCTCCATTTAGCTGCATTTTCCATTATTAATTATTGATGTGAATTACACACAATGTAGTAAAATAAATATGTTTCTTTAACTTAACATAACCTTCTGTTGACTGCTGAATGGGTGGGTAGTGACAGATCAACTTACTGCATGTTACCTGCATACTGATTCTGATTGACACATATCTTTGAATAAACCATTTAACAACGGTTTAATGCAGGTCTACCTCGTAACTACTCTGCAAATTAACTTTAGCAGATGACCTGCATTTAATTTGTGTCAGAAAATTGTTTACAGGGCGGTAAAACCTGCACAGGTTCTGCAAATTACCTAGACAAAATTATATTTCTTTTGCAGGCTATATGTAAATGAGGCCTGCTTTTGACTAGACGCTAATTAATTTATGCAGGGAGCATCTACTAGCAAAGTTAATATGCCGATCGTATGCAGAATATTTAAGTTCATCTAACACTAAAGATCATATGACAATATTGTGCAGACATATTCGACGTTTGTAGGTTATATAAAAGCAATATGCAGTTGGAAAAATTACTGCAGGCTATTTGCAAAGCATATGCAGTTAAATTATGCAGGTCTGAGTTACTTGGGTAGCAAGAAAAAAAGTAATGTCAACTTGTCAAATAAAAATATAAAAGTCATATTGTTAAAATAGATTTTATTGGCATTATAGACACGCAGCAGACCCTGCAGACCGCTGCAATGAATATGTTCTCTCATCCAGTGAGGATTTTCCCTAGACCAATAGAGGCAATTTTGACGATTAGCATGACCGTAAAGTGTAAAGGTACACTCATCAAATTATGTAACATTGCCATCATTTGTTCACAAAATTGCGTTCTCCTATCAAAATCGTCTTCCATGAGCGAGTTGGAGCTATTATTTTATAGGGATGCATTTTATTTTCTTTTAATGTTCGAATAATTGATGAAAGGCTAATATCGAACATTGCTGCTAGTCGACTATGTGGGTTTTCCTGAATCTCGAACATAATATCCAACTTGGTATCATTAGTTATTGCATTGGTAGCTGTTTTTTTTATCTGCTTGCGAAACTGCTTCTCTATTTTACTAATTGTTCCTTAGGATATACGCGGCAAATTTGGAAATTTTTCATGAAATAAGCGATCAACTTCCATTTGAGTCCGTATGTTATCTCCATAACCAATCATCTGTAGAATTGTTATTTTGTGCATTTCTGTTAAATGAACCATTTTTCTGATATGCAGTTAAGGAAATTCAAACGACTATAACACTGACAACTACTATCATGCAGTCAGATAACAATTTGCTTAGGTCAGGCGTTTTAAACAAAAGTAAACAAAATTATTTAAGTATAGCTTTTTTATTTCATATCATTAAAAAGGAACGCTGAAATGGTTTTTGAAGGCTCTAAATTATTTTCGCTCCCACCATTTATTAGACTGATGCCTCTGGCAATTTCTCGAATATGCATTTACCAAATTTGTCATCGTTCTAGTGTATTCTGTGAATTATTCACTACGACTAGCCATAGGCGTCGAACTGGGGATTAACTTATTTCTTTAAATATTTTTGACAATCGAACAAGGCAGCGATGATTAGAGCATAACCGCATTGATCTGAAATGGCTGTACAATTACAGTACAATAATTTTATATTTTTATAAAAATCATAATGACAAAAAATCGCAACTAAGCACACAAACGTAAAGATTCTAATTTCTAAACCAGTTCTGTAAATAATTTGTAAACAACTTTGGTACATACAGTGTCGACCATTGAACACTTTGCTAATGTCAAAGTGAAAACCACAGAAAGTTAGCATTAGTTGCCAATTTAAAAGAACTGGCCGCGTGGGAATATATCTCGTTTTGTGCTGAACCATTTAAACCGACAATGTTGATATTCGTTTCCGGCTCGCTCTAATGGTAACTCTCTGTAGTTTTCTCTTTGACATTAGCAAAGAATATTTATTGGAAAACGTTCAACAGCCGACTGCATGGATGAGCATTCTATAGAACTATAATCATTATTATTAAAACCAACCAAGAATAAGAATTACACTAATGTCTTAGACCTCTCGAGTAATGCCTCGGGCAAAAAGTTATTTAAACAAGATAATTAAAAAAACATTTTATTTAGTTACATACACTAGAATTTCAATTCAATTTTACAAATAATATTCATTGTTTTCCACATATTTTTATTACAAAATAAAAAACTATTATCTAAAATAATATGTATAATTTATTATTTTCTTAGCTAATGTGTAGAAGTCAGCGATTTTGCTTGATGGTGTTTCTTTTTCCTCTCACAGCGGTAAAACCCTGTGGTACCCTTTTTTCATAATAATAAAGATCTTCCCATGGCTGTAGGACCGGGTAATTTTGCCTGGCGTCTTGTTTAAGCAAATAGTTTATTAATTTATCATCATCTATATTATAAGATTTTTGGAAATCTTCGTTGTAGATACTTGGTTCAAGACTATCTGTCTGTGATTTTTTGCCTCTTACACCCACAAATCCATATGGTACCGTCATGACTAAGTTAAGGGTGCTCAGTAAAAGTACTGATAATAATAAAACATTCATTTTTATTGATTGAATCTAAAAAAATAAAAACAAGTATTAGAGGTTAAAACAAAATTATTGATACATTTTTTTTTGTAACGTTTTAAACAAATTTCAAATAAAGCTTGGGGGTGTGTTTTATAGCTCTGGTGATTCAATCGGGTCTAATCAGTGACGAGAAAATGGTGGAAAATTTGGAAGAGCAGAGGTACATGCCAATAGACGAAAAGATATACAATGTGTCCCATAGAAGTATGCAGATACAGGGTGTTACAAACCAAAAATCCTAATTAATTTTTTCTCAAAATTCCAAAATAAAAAATAGGTTGCATAAATTCCACTGTCTTTAAATTAAGAATTTAGCGAATACGAGTAATCACAAAAAATACGATAACTTTATTAACTTTATAAAATAAATGCATCATTCATTTATGTTATTTGCAAGATTTTAAGACAGTGAAGTTTTGCAAAATATTTTTGTTTTGTTTTTATGGACTTTTGAGACAAATGGTATTTAGGTTTATGTTTTCCCTCGACTGCCCCAACACATCTGTACAATATTGGCAAGGAATTCGATAACCCTGTATATAATGAATCAGTTAAATGAGATAAAAGTAATATGGTATAAAAATGTCCTACATATCTAGGACCGTCTTCTGGTTATTTATAAAAAAGTAAAACTAAATAGACAAAACAACACGATACTCATTTATTAATTGGTTTGATTGTAGTAAACTGATATTTATATTATCAAATGCATAAAATGTTCTCTATTGACTTTTTGACAGTAAATATTGTATTTTTAGTTGTTTCCCTCAGTTAATTTTAAATTTGAAAACCCATTCAAATGACCGACCCCTGTTGCCGTACAGTTACCCTGCGCAAGAGGTTAAAATTAGTGCAAATTTTTTATTCTAGAAATGTGCTTCATCAGAAATAAAAACCGATCTGTTCCAGCATTTCTCGAATATTTTACCGTACAGAAAGTTAGGAGATGGCCAACACTTTTCGTTCGCACTGTATAAAAGAGAATCCGTAAAAATCCAGATCAAGTTATCAAACTTATTTAACTTTCTTCAAGAATATTGAAAATTACTAGCTTAAACCTTAATTTTGATAGTAATAACAATACACCATGCACCGTTTCTTTGTCACCTTTTTAATAAAAATTATTAATAATCAGGTATAGGTTTGAAATTGAAATTAAAAATATAAATAAAATACGTTTATATACCAAATTACAAAAAAAAATATGTAATTTGGGTTTTAGTCATTGTGGTCGTAGAAAAAGTATAGTGCACTACTCGTGCAGAAATCTTATTTCACACTGGTGTTACAAGTTTCACATGTCGCCTCGTGTGGAATAGACTACTTTCTGCACTTGTTGCACAATATATACTATATATTACAACCACAGTTCAAAACACGCTTTTCTGCATAGTTTACGTCAATAAATTTGATAATTTGTTACGATAAGTGAAATATTACAAAAGGATACCCGAAAGTAACATTTATATGACGATGACGAAAAATTTTACACAAATTTTGAGACACCATTGCGCTAGTTGTCTCGATCACCCGAGCACACTATGTTGCTAGGCAACCGAATAACGCTATTTATCGAGTCACTTTATTGCATATGTCCGCAAACGTTGAACATAAAATATTTGTAAAGTATATGTTCAATCCTGTTTCATTAATTTTAAGATAAGGTAAGCTAAAATTGATAGCGTTAGTTCTGAACGAAGTTCTGAAAGTGTCCATCAGAATTAGAAGAACAAGTTAATTTGACATCACTGAATTTACTACCATTCAACTAAAACGTTTATTTCTTTAAAGAGTTTGTTATTTAATTTATTTTCACTAAAACAATTATTTTTTTTACTTATAAGTACACTAATTTACTTTTTTAATGTATCTTAACAACTTGAGATCTTAACTAAAACTGATTATAACGGCAAACTTGGGCTATTTATGTAAAAATATGACATTCCAGACTTGTTCTCGAAGATTCTAGACGTCTTTCGACTAAGAATAGTTACCTCCACCGTTTTCTAGACTGATGCATCCACATTAATTTGCGATTTCTAAATGTTTCGTCACGGGTCCAATATTTTATAGAACAGAACTGATACTTAAGTTGTTATAAAGTCTCTAAGAATGGACATTTTCATTGAATATCAGATCACGTAGGATACAGATTACAAATAGTTTATGAATTTTACATCTAAAAGTGTTTCTGAAAATATAATTATTGCATATTTTGAAGAGCTATTCAAATAAAAAAAAGCTTCTACTGTACGAGAATATGGTTGATTTATTCAATATTAAAATCGACTATTAATATTAATAATGGTACTGACACATTTAAGTATTTAAACAACGCACTCTAATATCCGAAGAAATATAAGAAGCACCGGACATTCTAATAAATAATATTTGTTTTATCTAAACTTAATTACAGTTGTATTTTCAGCAAAAGTGTGGTTGTAGAAAAAGTATAGTGTGGCAAACAAGTGCAGAAATGCATCTTCAAGGTCGTGCTAAGTTAGCACCTTTCTACACTTGTTGCACATACTATTATTAATTAAATATAAATAATATGTACACCTACGTACGCACAATTGTGAAAATGACAAAATAATAGCATAGACATAATAATACAAATAAGGCAATTAAATGATATATAAATTAGGCAAAATATTAATTAACCACTGATTTAAAGTATTAACCAAATTATCAAATGTCAAAATGTGAAGGAATTTTGATTTATAATTAATTCTTTCGTAACCAGAAATAAAATCTTTTGTTAAATAATCAGATTATTAATTACCTTTTTAATATACTAGATAAACTTTTTCAAATGAAATCTCTTCGAACACTGGGTTTTCTATTCCGAGAGTTTTTCTCTTTATATGAAAACCCGCCCTAGTTTAATTATATTTACATTCTGGGATCATTTAATTGAAGTATCTTGTATTAATTTCAACTGGGAAAACAAAGAGCATATTGGACAAAATCAGTGGCGGACACATTAAAAAAGTACCTATTTGAGAAAATCCAGGCGAATAGAATATAATTTACTATTAAAAGGATTTTTTATTTTCACATCACATTGAAATTATAAAACTAATTTGGAGAGTCGTTAAAAGAAAATTTTTCATTCTTGGTACCATTTAGAGGAGTAATATCCGCAACTTCGCATGTCCACATCTTGTACAATGGTCTCTGCTCTTTTGACTTTCTTCTATTATGTTGCTACTGTCTAAGCCAACTAAGCCCAAGTGGCTTGTAAAATCTAAAGCTCACACAATTGTTCTCTCATTCCTTGACCTGAATATTTAAACTTTCATTACACATCACTATCCAAAGAGAAGGCGGTAAACAGAACATCTTGTGACGTCACTCATAATAGGACATGCGCGGACGTGCTGCTCATTGATTTTGATTTTAGCCTTTCTATACTTCATTCAATTTTTTTTGTGGAACATAAATTATTTTCATTTTAGTGTAGGATAAAGTTTTCTATTGGGTCAGGATAAAAAATAATATGTAAACCACGGCAATCAAGTGATTTTCCAGTGTCCAGGCTCGGCTCAGCCTCGCCTTTCCATATCTTTACTCGGCCTGGAAAACAGTCACTTTACTGCCTAGGTATACAATATTATTATTGAGTTGTGTTCTAGAAAACTCCAATCAGTGAAATGTTTACTAGCACTAGCAGTCGCATTGCGATAATTACACAATATTAAATTTAATTCATTATTATGCAGTGCCTATAAAGGATATATTTTGCCGATATTGTGCCGATTAAAAGTTGACTGGCTGGAGAATACTTTCTCGCATTTAAAACAAAACACACCCATTTTTTTTCTTGAAATACAATCGAATAATAATAATAATAATAATAATAAAAAACCCAGAGCAATAGATCTAAATTCTCAACTCAAGCCACAAAACACCCACAGAAAAAACACTACTCAAGCAAATAAGTTTGAGGTAAAGTTTATTTCCAAGAGACAAGCCATTTTAATAAGTGACGTCACGGCACGAGATGGTCTCTTCACCGCCTCTATCCTAAGTAGGCTTTCGCGCTTCGAAATACAACCGTAAAGTTGACGTTTTTCCTAGAACTGATATTAAGTAACGGCTCTGTCGCTCGTCGAGCGGAAAATTTGACATCTTTGTTGCTCGCCTAATTTAAATTAGCTATAATATAATATTTCTTTTTAATGATTTTCAAGTTATTTGTACGTAGTTACATTATTTTTTTTTATATTATCAAAGTTAACATGGACTTTGAATATCAACTGCTTTTTTCAAGATTAACGTAGGCATAGGCAACATATTATACAATACTTACGACAAATTTTCAGTTTTTATATCCATTTCTTAAAAAAGTGTGATCGTAGAAAAAATCTTGCGTGCATTTTGAGCGAAAATTTCGTACCGGATTCGACAGATTGCCGCGCTCCGCTACGAGTCGCGCGAGAACTTTCTGTCTCAAGCGGCAAAGTATCACTTTACGCTCTTAATACACAAATAGGTACCTATTGTGCTACGTTAAGTAAACTCAACTGGCTGGAATAAGAAATAAATTAATATGAATGATTAATTTTTTGTTTTTTTTTGTTATCGGCTTCAACTGCTAAGGTTATTTCGCCTCGTGTTCTGTGTAGGCTTTGTTGCTGTTTCCCAGCGCCACTTTAGGAACAGCACTGTTAATTAGAACCCAACAGTGAATGGTCGAGTGGGGAATCCTACCAAGGCATCAGAATTAATTTTAATTAATTAAATTAATTAAAAAAATCCCGGCAAACGGTGGGATTCGAACCTGGGACCCTTGGATCCACAGATGTTTTATTTAATTATTAAATAGTATAACAAAGAAAAGTAAAGTGAGAAATTCGGTTGGGATCCGCAAAACTGAAATACAATTTTGGAAATATGAAAATATATAATCCCCAATTCCCACTACGAAATTATGAAAAATACTCCCCCATATATCCCCAAAGTGAATACAAACAAAAAAAAAAGCAGAATTAAAGAAAAAAAAATAAATGCATCGATCAAAGATTGAACCTTGAACATTTAGACTAGAAACGTCTGCGCCTCTACCAGTTGGTCTATCGAGACATGGCTTTGACAGTCGAACTCGTAGATTTTAAGTCAATCGGATTCCGACTCTCGTTGACACAAACATATAGTATAGGACGACAATATCTGATTGTACTAGAACAAATTTCTTAAATCCTTCATTCGTTCACCAGTGTTAAGTTTTCGAGTACGGTCCGCCGTATACGTGAAATTAATGAAAAGTCGGAAAATCGGTTGAGATCCGAAAAACTGAAATGCAATTTTTGAAATATGAAAAAATATAATATCCAGTTCTCCCTACGAAATTATGAAAAATGCACCCTCATATCCCTAAAGTGAAAACAAACCAAAGAAAAATTAAAGAAAAGAAAAAATTATAGCATCGACCAGGGCCGAACCTGGAAACTTCAGACTAAATCCGTCAGTGCCTTTACCAGTTGGGTTATCAAATCCATGTTCGCTGAATAGAAATTCCCGCAATTTTTCTTGCAATAAGGACTATTTCCAAGTACCACAGCGACTATGCAACACGGGGCTGTTTATCACATTATCACTCATTAGTAACTATAAATAATTTAGTCAACTCAACTGGTCAAAACAGCGTCACGTGACCCAAGCATTATTATAATCTCAAATATAATTTCTAAAAATGCATGTTAACAATAATTCATTTTTGGCTATTTATTTGTTTTGGTTCTTCAGAAAAGGGGAAGTGTAAATAATGTGTATTTCCTACCTTCTTCAGTCGCACTGGAAGGATCAGGGATCGAGTCTGAGGGGATGGGATTGAAGGAATGATGGTAGGTATCTGAAAATATGTTACTAACCACCAGCATTTGACTATTGCCATGAGATAACCTCAGATAGTAGTGGGGCTCGAACCCACGATCTACCGAATGCGAGACAGATAAGTTACGGCCGATCCACCTATTTCGGTCTTCAGAAAAGAAATATGTACGTATTATATAGTCGGTTTGGGTAGGACTCCAAAAATTCGGGATCGCCCTCAGGTATGTTTCTTCTCTACTTTATTCTGCGCCATTTCAATTTTATTTCCTATCAAGATTTACGGTATCCCACCATGTTCTCCTCGGCTCGCCTCTCTTAGTAGTTTTCTTAGTACAGTACAAATCTCACAAAAATCCTAGGTACGATATTTTTAGTGCCGGTTTCCTAGTGGATTGTTCTCATGTTCTTATAACACACATCACTCCTCTAATATGTTCATTTCATAAGACATGCTTTATATATAATTTTTAACTTTTTTTTATAAATTAAAATTTGTTTTAAAGGCACCAATCAGTTTTTTAGGTTCACTTCCATATTTAAATATTTACAGGAAGGGGAGCTAGGATAGAAGGTAGAATAGGTATTTTTCGCGGTTTTGTCGGGTGTATGAAGACTAGAGATAAAGTCGAAACTGCATACTCAAAATACGGCCCCAAAAAAACGAACGCTAATTGAGCTTTTACAATTCACCGCAGGGGCGCTAATGATAGATATGTTAAAAATACATGGCTTCTTATGGGAATTTTACATAATTTTGTTAAAATAATAAAAATAAACTTGTGTATTGCTAAATAAAGCACAGAAAATACCGTTGTATTTATTTCTAAATAAGACTTGCATATTTTAATTTATAAATTATTTAATTTTATCTATACCAAATGAAAATTAGGTAGATATATGACCAAATTCGAAAAGGTTTGTTGAATGGTGAAATTTTAAGTACAATTTTGTGACTAATTTTTTGAATTATTCCTAAATATAGTATTAAGAAGAGCAAAATAAAACATAGTTAACAGAATTTTAATATCATAAATCAAGCATAAAGGGAGATTTGGGAAAGTACATGGTATTGCCTAATCCTTTAATTTTGGCCTTTACTTTTTTTTATTTTGCTAACAGTACTATCAGTAAAGAGCGTCTCATAATATTTGGAAACATCTTCTGATAAGTGTAGCTTGCAAACAACATCATCTCTAGAAAGTCTTTTATCAGCCTTAGGAATAAGTTACTACTGTTCTATAAAAATAATTTACATTGACAAAATTGGGGTTCAACAAAACAACGGTAGTAACTAACATTAAAACTCTGAAAAAAAAAAACAAGAACCAAGCTTGGCAGACGTTCTAAAGTTATTGAAGAATTTAGGGTTAAACTTTCTTAAGTTAGGATATAAAGTTACAAAGACACCATATGATATGCGATTTACGTAATATATTGGTTGCATCCAATACTTCCTTTCTCTTCTACTCTTTATTTTCTTTACGAGCAACCAATGCATATTGTTTCTTCGACTTCTATTTTTGAACTGTAGATTAGTCTCTTCCAAGCATCCGCCCGCTGCGGACTCCTGTCCGAACAACTTCAATTTTTCGACGGTTGCAACCGCGAGGATTCCGCTGTGTCTAAACACGGCCTTAACTCGTTTAGCTTTTTGCATAATAATAATAATTTTATTCCCCAAAGTCTACAATTTAACATTTTTTAACTTTTTTCTTCTATTCCATATGAAGATGGAAAATAAATATCTCCACTGAAGTGTGAAAGTACGATATTTTCACTTTTCTTTTATAATTAATTCGAGAGTTATCACAATTTAATGGATTATATTCCTAAACTAAAAAATGTATTTTTTCTCTAAATATGAACATACATATAAAATAATCAAGATCTGATGTACCCTAATCCTTCTCTTTTGTAATCCCCTGTTTTTGTGTGTACGATGAGATTTAGTTGTAGGATAAACGATAACACATAACATTGTTGATTACCAATAAGTACTGAACGAAATTTTGTGTAATATGTTGATATTATCTATGATGTTTGTTTAAGACGACGTAGTATGAGTAAATGAAAGTGCAACACCTCATGATTTTTTTGTAAATTGGTTCAGAGAAATAGGGATATGTATGTACCTATACGCTTACCAGGTAAAAGTAGGTATTAGGCATTCCAAACAAATGAATTGTCCGTGGGAAGATTTGATATATCTAAGGGTTGCGACATACGATGTATTCTATCTATAATACGTAAAATCATGAATAAATTATAACATTTAAATATTTTAGGTCGAACACAATAAAAATATTATTTAAAAAATCGCTTTTACATTTTTTCATAAATTGACAGGTTGGCGACTACTATTTCAAATAAAAATAACGTCCAAGATGCAAGACTATGTAGCTGTCCCCTTAGATATACGAGACCTTCCCACTGGCAGCTATTGTTTGACAGGTCGTTGGAATGCCTAATAATAAATAATAATAAAACAAAATGATAAAGTCAGTAATAGTATATTATTTAACGAGCGGTAATGTGGGTCATAACTCACGCAGATGAAGTTTGCAGTAATTCATCAAGTTGAATACTATACTTTATCTACGACTATAACAATAAATACTAAGATACAAGTATCGAGAAAGAATTATATAATTGACTAGATGATAAAAACGTTTGAATCTTTGTAAAAGTTATTACCTTTGTCGCCAGATATTTCTCATGAGGAGCTTCATTTATGAAATTATTAAGTTGTTCTGGCATAAATGTTTTTGCCTTTTTAGCTATATGTTTTTCTGATTGAGGTTTAAGAAACTCACGTAATTTTGAATAATTCTCTATATTAATTCCATTATTTATGTTGAGTGTGCTTCTTACAAGGAGTAGAAAGTCCATAGAGACGATGCTTTATATTTATTGCTAAGTTCATTAAAATATGCCAAAAGTACATTTTCTGCAAACGAGTTACACCAATCATGAAAATTTTAGTATACACCTTTATACTTATTTTTTGATTTTTCTGGTAATAAAGTCTGTATTGCATTATTATCTCTCTTATTTCTGGAGGTATACATAATAACTTATCTTCACTATCTAAATTCATCTTTTTTTAGCACTATTTATTAGAAATTGATTTGAAAACGTCAAAATTATCATGTTTAAATTTCAAATGACATTACTCCCCTCAATGTAATAATTGAGTGTTTCGCCTACTGAGAGGCGTTGACAATTTAATAATTTTAAAATCTTTTAATTATTAATCATTCCTTTCCAGTTGTTAAAAAATCTTTCTAACATTTTACGCCAATAGAACATTTAGCGACAATAAAATTTCCAAGAATTTACTGCGCACACTATTTATATACCGAATTATCGTAGGAGCCCAGCGTGAGTTATAATAACTTACTATTATAACTCACGCTATTTGTTTATTGATACTATTAATTGCTCAAAAGCACTTGAATAATTAATAAATAAATTTATAGGAGTAGATAAAAATATTAACTTACTATACGTACGTCAAATGCCGGTCAAAAAATATTGATAAATTTCTTGTAGTAAATGAGTCAAGAAATCCAAATTTAATACTCAACCCCCTTTTTTCCATTGGCGTAAATACCTACTTTAAAGGTCCAATTATTGAAAATATCAAGTTCTACTCATATGCATTAATATTAGTCATAATTTTGATACGTTTTTTTTTTGCCACATTTAACTTTCTAAACGTATCAAATTTAATAAGCCGTATAAAAAAGGAACGATTTAAAAATTGTAACTTCAGGGCCGTCTAGCGCTCAAACTGAGCAACTTTGTATTCAAGTAAATTTACCTAAATCGGCTCATTTTGGTCTAAGCAATATGTAGTATGTTTTTGTAAATACCTTTTTATATGCCCGTCACACGGAAATAAAATCTCAAACAATTTGTATAATTGTAATTTTGGTACATATAGTCTAATCAACAAGTTCAAAAGCGTGTTTTTGGGACATACTATTACGAAAATTATGTTCAATAGCTCATTCGATTCGGAATAATGTCTAGATCAATATGTAAAGAAAAATGTTGTAGTTCATAAAAAATTGCAAAAGTTATAAACAATTAAACACCTCAAAAACATGGTGTTTGGTTTTTCGCCTATAGATTGTAAACTATAAATATTTTTGGATTTTTCAAAAAAGATCCTTAAAGAGGAGGAAATTTGCTATAAATAAATTCCGACTCCCGGAACTGTACCTCCATTATTTATAATTTTAATTTAACGCTTAAAGTAGCCTTCCGCGCGCCATTTTTAGGTTGCCGCACGGCGTCGAAACCGAGTACGTTACATAAAATAATTTTTTTAAGTTAATAAAATTAAATTCAAAAATTTCAAAAAATTACGGTTTATTCTAAACACTTAGAAGAATTAAGGAGGTCCTTTCGCCACCAATGTTAAATAAAAAATATTAGATTATGACTAAAATTAATTTTTTTCTAATAGTAGAAGTCCTTATTTATCTAATAGTGAACTTTTAACTATACCTTACCGTGCAAATTTTTGAGAAATTTTTTTTTAAAAATGTGTGTGTTTGTACAGTGTTTTACGAGAAAGTAAGACTTCAACAACAATTTTCGAATTATAATTAATTTTACTATTATTTATTGATTAGATGGAGTAGAAAAAAACTAAAAATAAGGTTTTTGAAATACTTAGGTTTTGTTTTTTACAATAAAATATATAGGTTACCGTGGAATTTATTGAGAAATTAATATTAAAAAATCACAAAAAATGTTCAACTAGGTTACTTCAAATTTTTTTAATATTAATTTCTCAATAAATTCCAAGGTAACCTATATATTTTATTGTAAAAAACATAACCTAAATATTTCAAAAACCCTATTTTTAGTTTTTTTCTACTCCATCGAATCAATAAATAAGAATATAATTCGAGAATTGTTGTTGAGGTCTTATTTTCTCGTAAGACACTGTACAAATACTCACATTTAAAAAAAAAATTCTCAAAAATTTGCACGGTAAGGTATAGTTAAAAGTTCACTATTAGATAAATAAGGACTTCAACTATTAGAAAAAAAAATAAATTTTAGTCATAATCTATTATTTTTTATTTAACATTGGTGGCGAAAGAAGTGGCGAAAGGACCTCCTTAAAAAAAAAATCAATTTTTATAAACAAATATAAAAAACAACAAATTGACAATAGGTGCGGAATTGACAAATGACTTATCTGAAAGATAATTTCATTGCCTACAAAAATGACTTGAATGTTTATTGTCGTATCTCCAATAGTTTAAAAGTTATATCAACTTTTAAGTCAACAAATGGATCAGCTGCTGCAACTTTAATAGTACGTATATTTTCAAAGTTTAATAAAAAATGGAAAAACATTTTTTCCGTAATTTTAATGCACTAAGTGTTTTTGGAATTTTTATTTCTTTCAGGAAAAACAAATTGTTAACTTAATAAACAATGGAATTATTAATAATTTTTTTTTGCTGTCACTTTGTAGAGGACTGTCAATTATGGTTTAAAAAAAACACATTTCCTAACTAATAATTTAAACAATAGATATATTAAAAAAACTATTATAAACAATTAAAAGTTATTATTAAGAAAACATTTTTTAAAAAATTGTCTAGAAAGTTGTTTGTTTATAAAAAAATTATAAACAAATGGAGAAAAAACATTTTTTTTTAAATTAATAAATGTCTTTTCTCGACATTAAAACAGTAATATTATAATAAATTAAAAAAAAAAAAATTTGTAGCACCACTGTGACTTTTCTGTTCTTGTAAACTTTAAAATATTATTATAAACACTTTTTTAAACTTTTATGAAGCTATTTTGTTTTATATGCATATAAAAAGAGCTCCAGAAGCAAAAAAAATTACGGTAATTATTTAATATTTTTATCTTCTAAAAATTTTGTTAATTAACAATAACCTACTTTGTTGAAAAATTAATTTTTATGAAAAATTCAAACGGGAATGAATTCTTAGAGTGTTTAGAATACACCGTAATTTTTTTAAATTTTTGAATTTAATTTAAGGAGGAGGAGGAGAAAGAAAGAATGCAGGTAGCTCTCAAAATTATAGAACAGTTGTGTAACGACCATTCACTGTCTTATCAATCGAATTAAACTTTGCAACAGAGATGGACCCATGCTAACATACGGTCCAGTTGGCTAGGTATCGACAACCCATGAATTCACGGCTATCCGTAAACTAGAACAAATTCAAAGAACATAACAGGAGCCATAAAAACCACAACAACCAGAGCCATGGAAGTCATTCTTAGTCTGACTGTCCGTGATATCTTTATCAAGAATGTAACGAAGTCATTTTTCCTTCATCGTTTTGTTCTTAATATTTTATATCAATAAATATAAAGCGCCGGGCGAAAGGTTAATCCAAAGTGATAGCGTATTTGACCAGCTGCGCGAGGTCCACCTACATAGAGGTGCCTGTAGGTACTGGCCGTTAGTGGCACAATATATCCCCTATAGTAGTGCATCTCACTTGTTAAAGAGTTGGCACTAAGTTTGCAGCGCAAGAATGCGTCTGTGTCTGGCCGCTCAACTAACTCGATATGGCGGTAAATTCAAATATAATTTAAAGGCGAAATTTAAATTTCCCGCCAAAATTGTAAATTTTCAGCCGCGGAATGGCGGGAATTTTTAAATATATTCATAATTATGGAGAAGTATATTGCATGTTCGATTAAACGAGCTGTAAATCCAGGCGCTATTTTTATTTTGATAGCTAAAAATAATACTAATTCTTTTATTATTAGCTATTACAATAAGAGCAGCATTTGGATTAACAACACATTTAAAAGAACATGTAATATACTTTTCAATTTTACCTAAATCACTTATTTTTTACCTATAGAGGTTAGATCTGAAAAAAATTGGCTCTGGTAAAAAAACAAAAAATTGTATAAAGTATTTTATTTGAAAAATTATAAAACTTATTTAATATATTTTAAAGACGAAGATAACTCTAGCCATATCCATTTTACTGAAAAAAAAAAGAAACTATTAAATGAAATCATTTAGTTATTAAGAGATGTTTGTGATAATACAGTGGCAGCTTTCGAATGTTGTACAATACGTTTTGCTAATGTCCAAGTAAAAACTACAAAGAGTTAGCATTAGTGGGAGAAGGAATAGAATACTATGAACGTAGCCAGCCGGCTACGTGGGGATGCATCACACCGTGTGCCTGTTCATATTACACAGCACACAAGGCAACATTCATATTATTCGTTTCCTGATCGAACTAATGCGCTAACTCTTTAGTTTTATTTTCGATTCTAGCCAAGCGTATTGGAAAGTGTTCATTGGCCGATACTGTATATAAATGCTAAAATCAATAAGTGAAATAAAAAAATTTAGTTTAAATGGACATCTACTTCGAAAAAAGTAAATTATTATACTTGAATTTTAAAGGCTGTTGCCACTGGAAAACTATTATCTAGGGCTTGGATGACAGCCATAGGACTCCCTCCTTGAATCGTGTCCATAGGAAAGCATAAGATCATAGTTAAATTATAATATTAAGAGGGTAGGTATTAACTGAAAAATTATTACAAACTTACCTCAAAATTGGCACCTACATTAAAAGAAGGGAAACCGGAAACATAAAATTGTTATACTTGAATTTTAAAGGCTTTTCCCACTGGAAAAGAATTATCTAGGGCGCAGACCCTTGGATGACAGCCATAGATAGCAATCCCTCCTCGATTCCTCTTTTTCTGAGTTTGTTGTACGTTTTGTTTCCCAAATTAAATAAGAAAGCACTTAATACAACAACACAAATCACAATAAATATCGCTGAAACAAAATTAATATTAAATTTCGTAGAAGAAAAAATCAAAAAATTATCACTTGTCAACACTGACACTTCACGCTTCACTTATAAAAACTCAACGCTAAAGAATGAAAGATGATTCGAAATAGAAATTATTAACTGGTATCTCTTTCTTTTATAAGTATCTAAACAAAGAGAAGGAGTTGGAATGAGTAACGCTCCGATCAGATTGTTTTGAATTCGTCGTCAACCAATGAACGTGCCGAAGTCAAAAATCAATAACGATACTAGCGCCATGAGACCTGTGTCTGGCCGCAGCGTAACTCAAAGCCATTTCTTGAATCCCAGTTACATTACTATAGGGGATATATTGTGGTTAGTGGGAATTCTGTTGCCTTCATTGTGAAGATAAATTATTTTAAATGAATTATCTTTCGAATTGTTTTACGAATTAGATTCCTGCACCGCCGTTAATTAGCTCCGATAAAATTTTCACATAACGTAAACAACGTTTTTTTTTTTTTTGAACGACGACATTATTTCTATTAAAGCTAATAAATTGGGGACATTAATAAATAAGAACCGGGGGACCGAGCGTTACAACCACATACTTTGATTACTATACGGTGCAAGAGAGAGGTCCGACACGCCCAACATAGGGCGCGGCCATTTCCTATACCACAGTTTATAGCTGAAGAATTAGATCGCTCACTCTGCGTCGGCACTTTTGATCTCAATGTTCCAGTTTATACACTGCGCAACTCGGATAATACAATATATGACAACCGCCTATAATAAAACAGCAGTCTTCAGCGTATCCTGAATTTGTATCCCTGGAGTAGATGTTATTTTGGAACTTTCAACTGGTCCAAGTGAGCTAACTGATTCTTTAGCAATAATCTGTGACTCCAGAAATAACATTCACTGACAGCAGCAAGCAAAATATCAGGGGGTCGATTCTCGACTTGTAGGAACCTTTTCCTATAGGAATTTGTGACACTTTCCTATATATAGTGAAATGTCATAAATTTTCGATATATATAAAAATGTCAAAAATTCCTATAGGAAAATATTCCTACAAGTCGAGAATCGACCCCCAGGTGTGTTTTATGCTGCGTTTGAAAATTACCTCATTTTGCTCTTTTTACTCGAAGTCGTTCTGTTAATACATCTGCGGCTTCTCGATGAGATCTGCTACGTGGTCTTTTAATGCAGAGCTGGTAAATCGAGTAAGATCTATTTACTCAGAGTTAAATTTTAGAGCTTTCGGAGTAAATGGAATTTCTATGACAATTGACAAAGTAGATGTACTTTTCTGAGATGTATAGACATCGTTCGTTGTTTCTTGTATTGCAGTTTATTCTTTTTTATGTGTTTGGTTATTAAAAAAAATATTTATAAAACATGTCAGACAGAAATGAGAACATGGTTTATTTTCTAGTGAAAGCAAAAAAGCGAAAAATACCACAGATAAAAATTTACTTTACTTGGCAACTTGCAACAAAAACCACGAGATGAGAGATCAAATTTGATTTAAAAGAAAAGTTTACGTTTGTTATTTTAATGAAAACCGGATACGGGAAACACAAACAAATCCATAGCCGTTCTTTTATTCCACATAAGCTCGATTTGCTCGATGATCACGTGACTAAAAAATCTACTAGCTCTACTCCGCTCCGTGAGGTACTTTTCAAACGTAGCATTAATCATCCGCTTCGGCTTCCGGAATTGTCGGTTTAGTCGTTTTAATCTGTCAGATTTAAACAAGAAAACCGACAATTCCGAAGCAGAAGCGGATGATTAAAACGCAGTTATCTGAATCCTTACAACTTACAAGAAACATAGATAAGGACATCATAGGCAAACAGGTAAATGTCATATTGATTATTGCGACATCATTGAAACGACATGATTGAAACGCAACTATTAAAAATATTGCGCCAAGATGTAGGCAACACGTAATACGGGATCAAAATGGCGGAGTTTTCTATCTCCTTTTAAAAGGCACTCAGAAAGCTGCACAGTGCGACCATAATCCGTATAGTAAAAGAAAATCAAAGTATGTGTCTTCATAATTAAAACGCACCTGATATTTTGCTTGCTGCTGTCAGTGTTAGTGAATTTTTATTTTTGGAGTCACAGTTTATTGCTAAAGAATCAGTTAGCTCACTCGGACCAGTTGAAAGTTCCAAAATAACATCCACTCCAGGGATACAAATTCAGGATACGCAGAAGACTGCTGTTTTATTGTAGGCGGTTGTCATATATTGTATTATCTGAGTTGCGCAGAGTATAAACTGGAACATTGAGATAAAAAGTGCCGACGCAGAGTGAGCGATCTGATTCTTTAGCTATAATTTGTGTCATAGGGTTCAAAATGGCCGCGCCCTATGTTGGGCGTGTCCGACCTCTCTAGTAATCAAAGTATGTGTTACAACGGTAATTTGACAGACAGACATTGGCATTTTAATATGCCGTAATTTGTAATCTTTGACATCTAGGCGATTTCGTTCATTTAAATTTTCGACCGAATTCTATATCTCGAGAATCACATAAGGTCTGGAAATCCCCTAGTCGAAATCGCACACCAGACCAAAGCTTGTTCAGCGAATTTTGCTTTTTCTTTATATTTTTTAACCGACTTCAAAAAAGGAAGAGGTTATCAATTCGTCGCGATAATTTTTTTTATGTATGTTCAGTGATTATTCTTTAACACGGTGTCAGATTTCAATAATTCTTTTTTTGTTAGAAAGGGGGTATTTCAGGGGTGGTCCCATATAAATTTATTCAAAATCTAATAATTGGGTCCATGAGAAAATCCTCAAACTCTTCATTTTTTTATGTATGTTTAGCGATAATGCTTTATCACCTTGTCCGATTTATATGATTCTTTTTTTGTTAGTAAGAGGGTACCTCAGGGGTGGTCCCATATAAATTTAGTTAAGATGTAGTGATGGCATCTGCACGTTTTTGAAGTCGGTTTTTTTAAATTTTTAATTTCTACTACTTGTACATTATTTGGGCACTCTTTTATTATTATCTGTATAAAAACCATCGTTTTCTTTGATTTCCGAGTTGGCAAGTCTAAACTATTTTTCATCGTCTATAATAATGACTCTTTCATTTGCAAAATGTATCCGCCTTAGTTTACGACAGCATCTTGGTATCCGTGCTAACTGATTTGGGGTATATTTAGGACACTTGCGTCTTTTTCGATATTTTTGACCATTTCTTGCTTATTTCTGAGACACTGTACTCTTTAAACAACCAAATTGACGTGCTAATTTTCTTATGGAAACCCCTACCTTCTTTTGCTCTTCTTACCAATCTTCCTGCTCTTTCTCGGGTAAAAATTATTGGTTTTTCACTTTTTGGGGAGTTTAGGTATTCCTTCTTCACATTCGGCAATAGCACGGTAAGTACTTCTGCGTGAAATATTTTGGTTTTAAAAAATGCGAACTACCATGCGAACTATCATTTCCTTGGATGTGTGATAGTGGTGATGATAACCAGAAAATACTTAGTTTATCCGCGGGCATAACCTTATAGTATAAAAGTCCGTGTTCGAAACCCCGGCTTTTACGTGATTACAAATAATATCATTTCCTTGTATGTAAGAGTGGAAATGATAGCTGTAACATCCTTGATTTAGGCAGTTTTATCCGTTACCGTCCCTTTGAAAGTGTCCCTGCATTCTCTTAATAAGAAGTAAGTTTCCGTAGCTAGATAATCAAAGCTACATTACAGTCCCACCGCCGTAACTATAGACTTTGCTGAATAATCATTTCAATAATTAATTTTTCCTGAACAGTGACTTTTTAAAATTAAATTTTGACGTTTGATTGAGGCTACGCGGAAGTCATACACCAGCTGTTTTGCTTTTTTATTTTTGTTCAGGATTATTAGCCATTGCAAGGTCTCGTACCTTGGGCGTATGTTTTATCTATTTTACTTTGTACTATATTTTTATACTCAATATATGTGTCAACGATATTATGGTGTATTACTTTCCCCTTATTTTTCAGCTAGTGAGAAATTATTTGCAAGCACAAGCAACGATTGAAGCCCGCTACTTGGGGCTTGTTATTACCTGAGATTTTTCATCTCCATGTGTAGCTACCCGAGTACTTTCGACGCTGCTTCGAGTGTTTGTGGAGTGAACTACAATAAATAATCTGGCGCTCGAAAGCCGGCCGTAATAAGCGCCATTTGAAGGAACCGTTTTCGCTGTTGCCAGAAAACCCCTGAGGAAAACCCTTACAGACACGTTGCTCTGATGATTATGACAAGACTCCGCACCGTTGGAATCAGCGTTGCCGTTTGGGTACAAATGTACTCCATTAGGTACATTTTCTCGCTTATGGTACACAAGTACATTTTAGGACAGATAATCTTAATTGGGTACATTTTGGAAAAATGAATTTCCTATGTTCAAACTTTATGAATATTTAACAAACAATACCCTTATTTCAAATTTATATTTAAATCAAGCTATTCAAATTAAAGGTATAGTTGATTTTATTACTTTACGGGAATTAAAAAAAAGTCATAAAAGAACATAGGATATCAGCAAAATATTTTGGCTATTAGGGTCACTGTTCAAATGTTCATAAGCCGCCAACTTACGTAGAGAGTTGATGGCATATGAGAAACTTTTTTATTATTAATATTAGGAAAAAAAGTTATTCTTCATAAAAAGTCGAGCATGGACTAAAACCAAAAATACAACCATCAGTTATCAAATTTTATAAGTCGTATATGAGGTTTGTCAAAAATAAAGGTACTTTACTCTTCATATTCATATTTTTTGACAAACCTCGTATATGGCTTAAAAAAATTAAATCTGATTGTTGCATTTTAAGTTTTGGACGTTTCAGAACTTTTTATAAAGAATTACTTTTTTCATAAAACTAAGAAAAAAAAGTTACCCATATGGATCCAACTTAATTGGACACACTGAATAAATTCTTTTTGTTAAAATCAATTTTATTATACAAGGTGGTGCAAAATAAAGTCATCTATTTGTTTTTTATATAAAAGTAAGATTAATTAAAAAACAGTCATATTATAAATGAAAAATATTTATTTAAACTCTAAAAATTTGTTTTGTTACACACTAAAAACAATATCGACCAAATGGCCCTCCCCAGCATTAATGCAATAATGAGCTTTTTTTAAAGTATGTTTCATAACTTTCTCCAACAATTCGGTGGTATTCTATCAATTTCTTCCCAGATGTTGTCTTTTAATGCTTCTAGTGTTCAATGATTATTAACAAATACCCTATCTTTGAGATAACTCCATAACCAAAAATCTGGAACAGTTAAATCGGGAGACCTTGGCGGATATGCAATATCGGCGTTTTTCGAGATAAGGCGTCCAGGAAAAATTCTGTTCAAAATGGCCCTTGGCTCACGGGCCGTGTGTGCTGTGGCACCATCTTGTCTATACCAAATATCTTCCTGATTAAGCTATTCCATTTCCGGACTTAAAAAATCCAACAGCATGCTTCTGTAGCGATCTCCATTTACTGTAGTGGTTCTTCCCCGATCGTCCTCAAAAAAATAAGGCCCCAAAATTTTTCTACCACTAACGCCACACCACACGATTACTTTTGGCTCATGTAACAGTTGCTGGTGAATAATTTGTGGATTCTCACTACCCCAGAAGCGATGGTTCTGCTTATTCACAGCTCCATTCAAACAAAATTGAGCTTCGTCGCTCATTATGATTTTCTTCCAAACATTCTTCAATTTCGTTTTCAAGGTTTACGAGAGCATTACAATATTGACGTCGTTTTTCAAAGTCTAAAGACAGAATTTTATGGGTTACCTGTATTTCACCAAAATTTGTTGCAATAAACGTCGGGTAATGTTTAATTGTGAAGATCGTTTTCTTGTTGATGTGCTAGGTCTTTCCATCACATCTCTACGTACGCGGTCTATATTATCCCTTGAACGAGCTGAACAAAGTCTGCCAATATGCGGTTTATCGGATGTAGACCCAGATTGTTGAAAATTTGTCGCTAATCGCCTAAATGTCTTTGCAGTCTTCCATATTTTCTACGGTATTCTCGTTGAGCTAGGATAATCGACGAATTATTTTGATGAAAAAATTTTACGAATTCGGCACGTTCTTCTATTCGCTCCGTGCGAAGTCATGGAAAGGGAAGCAAAAGCGATACTAGCGCTAGCTGCGGATAATTCGTGCATTTTAGGGGGATATTTTGTAATTTTGGCATATCAAATACACGTATTCATTTTACTTTTTTTCAAAAAAGTAGGTAAAAACAACACAATAAGCAACCGGAGTTGCTGTGTTGAAAATTGTACAAATACTAGCAAAAAAAAAAAAACAGTGAAACTTATATAACAAATTTCACTAACAAAGTGGAAATTAAATCAAAGAAATAAATGGATAGGTGTACAATAAGAAGAAAAATTACCTTTATTTTTGTGATAATAACAGTAATACTGGAAATAGTAGACATCAGAAACTAGAAAGTTTTTAAATAAACAATAAATTATCATTTTACGATGTTCTTTAATATCCCTTTATTCTTAAATGTTCATTCAGCAAGGACTAGATTTCAAGATTTCTGCCGTTGATTATAATATTTGGCTGGTATGCAATTTTGTGACTTACTGATCGGAAACCAGTTTTAATCATTCATTCTATGTTTTCTTTAGAACAAAAATGAAAATATAAGTAGCGATCCTTTTTATACATTTTAACTTCACGCTATTATAAATGGTTTCTTCAATGACAACTTATTAGACTTAGGCAACTTCTCATACATTTTCCAGTAAATACTGTTGCCTGCCTATATTTTATTATTGATTTTTAATGATTATACATAATTTTCTTCAATTTAAGCGTGAAAAATATATAATAATAATAAATTAATGTTTTAATTGTTTTATAAATCCATATACTTTTATTAAAACTAACATATATACTTTTTATTTACGAATTCTATTAAAAATTGTATTTGTCAGTATAGGCAGAAATACTCCTTTAATACCAAAACAAATTGGCGCTGCTGTCGCGCACGGAGCGAATATCGATTCATAATGAATTTCCCAAGTATCTACTTTGCAACTGACAGAAAAACTCGAACAGATGTCAACTACAAACGAAATCATGACAACATTCCATAGAGTACTTGATTTTGCGCCACCTTGTATTATACTAAAAATGTAATATTTGTTTTATTGTATTTATATTTTGAAAGCAACAGGTATTTATATATGAATTTTGTACATATTCAGAATTGGGTACATTTTAGCAAATTTGTTCGGTACATCAACATATTTGGTTGCGGCAACACTGGTTGGAATAGAACCTAATGTAGGAGCTGGTGAGGCGAGATGTTGTTTTTGGCGGGAGGAGCTCGATACTTTGGGTCCCTCTGCCTTGTATGAGCCTTTTCTACTACCCCACTTGTCCTTACTGATGAAGACCAATAATCAGAAATACGTGTCTACGGTTTGGCGGTAGGCTTTTTTTCACTTCTTTTACGGTATGTGCACACAAGTCTTTTTTCTTTTCTTTTATTGGCTCACCGCACTAAACCTTCTCTTCCTGTTTAGTTTCCTTGGGCTAGGATGCATCATGATGGCGGCTATAACTGCCTCCGGCGACGCTAATATTTTCCCAGTAAGCACTGGGTATGTTGGTTGAGGCCACAAATGTGTGGTTGGCGCCTTAAGTGATCTCCTGTTTGTCTTGATTTCATCCCAAGTTTCATTCTCTCTTGAACTTGGCTATACCGTAGTGATGAAGACCAATAGTCAGAAACACTTGTCTACGGTTTGCCGTTAGGCCTTTTTTCACTTCTTTTGGGGTATGTGCCCAATAACCCTTTGCTTTTCTTACAAATAAACTATTTTTAAATTAAAAAAGCGTTACATTATTATAGTGATGAAACTCCTCGCTTCTTTCGTACTCTCGATCATCATGAATGTATGGGGAGGAATAATAGGATTACATGCTGGTCCTTATTTTTTTACCCGTCATCTTAATGGCAAAAAGTTGCTAAGATTTTTACGTTTAAAATTATCTGGGCTCCTTGATGATGTACCTTTGAATACTAGTGAAAAAAAATTGGATGCAGTTGGATGGAGCCCCTGCACATTTTCAACTTTGAGTACTGCGATACTTACACCGGCGTTTTGTTAATAAATGGAGCCGAAAAGGTGGCGCCTCCAAGATAGGTTTAGAAAACATTACAAAATCTTTACTTTATTTTTCCGTGGAAGACACTATCAAATATAGGGTGTTCCATTTAAAAAATATAGCTTTTATATAAATTCCTATTTTTTGGATCACCTTATATAATCCAATTTATTTTTTAATTGTAGTGTTAATGGCTCTGTATATCCCTTTTAAGAAAAAAAATTAAATGTTAAACCGTTTTCCAGCAAAGACCGACGCGTATAGGATGCGCCACCCTGTAAATAACAAGTATAAGTACTGAAGAATGTCCAAACTAGGTACCGTCATCCGGGGTGACTACGAATACTCCGTCATTTTTTATTTTAACCTCTGCAATATTGATGTCGCTACTCTTACTGAATGTGAAAACAGTAACAGAAAACGGACAAAAGCGAAAGCCACGTGCAAATTGTGATTAGTGTTGCAGCGTTGCGGCGTTGCAGCCAAGTTTACCGGTAAGTTTTTGTCTAATTAGATTTAAAAGATCAGAAGAAACTTTTGTACCTATTATAACTTATAATAAATCTGTATATACCTCTAGTTATGTTATAAAGCATTGTTTACTTAACGAGTAGTTATAACCTCGAAAAAAATTATACAAAATATTTTTTTTAAATGAGATTTAAAAAAACGAAATTGTAATTTTAGGGGTGAATTCAAACAAAATGCCCAGAGTACTTATACAAAAAGAAAATAGACCTGATGCAGTAAAAAAAGTATATCTAATAGGTAATTTAGAAAAAGGGGTTGAATGAAGCGGTTAAATAAAAAATAGCTATTTGTGTATTAAGAGACAAAAAATTGCCGCGCGACGCGCCAGCGGAGCGCGGCAATCTGCTTGAATTAAGACTTTATTTTTGATAATAATACATAGTGGGGGGGTGGGTTGGCTCAGTGGTTAGAGTCATGACTCTGAGATCAGAAGGTCTCAGGATCGAATCCCACCGGTGGCAGGAATTTTTATTTAATTAAATATTAATTCTAATGCATAGGTAGGATTTCTCACTCGACCATTCACTGTTGGGTTCTAATTAACAGTGCTGTTCCTAAAGTGGAGCTGGGAAACTGTAACAAAGCCTACACATAACACGAGGCTAATGGCCGTAGTAGTCGACGCCTACCTATAAAAAGGTAGGTTAATTTTTTTTTAATTTAACTACCCCATTACGCCCAGTACGTGCGCCCCTGCCTGCAGGAGCTTAAACTGCACTAACAACAGAAGAAGAAACCATGTTTATTTTTGTTTTTTTTATGTGTCTTGCATAATTAAATATTCTTTACTTGTCTTCAACTCATTGACATCCCTGATTTATTTGTGCATGGCTTATTTTTCAATACAAAAAGTGTTCGAATTCACCCCTATTCGCGTCTAAAATGAAACAAAACCATATGCATGTTCACATTGTCCTTTCTCATCGGGTGAATTTTAATAGTAAACCGAAAAGTACATATCGCTCCCTTGCTTCAAAATGACACAACTCAATGTGATTAGTAAACAAACGTACAATCAACCAAATTGTTTAAAATGTTCCCTATAACCTTTAAAAATTTGTAGGTATGTTTTTGGGACACCCTCTATATGTCATGTGCACCGACACGAAATCCCCGATCGACTTGGTTTTATTTGATAATTTCTTCAACTCTATTGATTTTCAAATATTTCTCTTTAACTTTAGTTCACTGGTACTAATTTCACCACTCATGCTTGTCACGTGAGAATGCCACAGATATTTTTTTTATATATTGCTGCTGTCATTCATAAATGTCAAATGAATTATTTTAAGTTGTTTAATGGCTTTTATTTAAGAGGTTATTTATTGTAAGAGAATGTTGAAATAAATGTTGTTCTTACACGAATAGCACATCAGGATAGCAAAGTAACGATGATTTTTGCATGAGTATTAACGAACTTCAGAATGAAGCTTTTATTTTTATATGAGCAGGCTTAAGGAGTAAAGGGTCCAATAATTTTTACACGGATAGAAGTAACTGGTAAAATAACCAATCATTTTAATATGGCAACCTTAAGGAATAAAGGGAAGAAATAGTAGTAAAGAGAATAAACAGTTTGATTTGGGCAGGCTTAAGGGATAAAAAGGCCAAATATGTTTTGGCCAAAAATGGAGTGATTCACAAAAAATGTTTTCATAGTAGGCCTTGGAAAACGCTTAACAGAGCATTCAATTTTTCTTCTTTTTTCGTATCGGTTTGGATTTAATTCAGATCCGAGCGTAGTTATCACGGACATGACTCGTACATATTTCCACAGTTTAAAGAATACATATTCTTTAAACTGTGTTTAGGTTATACATTGATATTTAGGTTATACCTAACAGGCGAAATACCCAATAAGTGTGAGTTATTTGGAAACACCACGGTAGGCTCCATACACAGTTATAACGTGTGTCCCTTTCCCAATGAAACAACACCCTGTATAACAAGTTATAAAGTTTATTGTTATAAGTCAGCCCATTCCGTACATTTTTTCTACCAACTATTTAATGAATTTACAATGTAGGTTTTTCCAATTATTAATAATCATCTAATACTTTTATTATTAATAATCCATTTACTCGTATTTGTCAAGAATTTGTTTTAATTTAGTTGAATTGTTCATATTTTCCACACCACTGTTAGTCCTTTCAACACAATGTTTTATATTTATTAGGAGTATTTACTTGGATTTAGAGCAGAGCATGCCACGCCACTTTTAAAGTTTATTTTTGACTTTTTCTAAAAGAAAAAAATATGTGCGTGTAGGTAAAGGTTAAATATACAAAACTCGACTTTTTTACCCATTTTCTTAATTTTTTTTAGAAAAAACTAAATTGAATTTTGAAAAAGTGATTCCAGAGGAGCATAAATGTAACCTTTACCTACACGTACATATTTTTTTGTTTTAAAAATAGTCAAAAATAAACTATAAAAGTGGAGTACTACGAAACCCTTACATTTCAAGATTTTTCGTCTAGAAAGTGGCGCCTATGTTAGATTTTTAAGAAATTAATATTTGTGAATGACAAAATAAATTATAATATATTTTACTGATTTTACGTATTTGTACACCTTATTTTTTTACGTAAATCATTTCTGTAATACTATTGACATATATATTATATGCAAGGGTTTCATAGTACACCAATTTTACGGATTATTTTTTATTTTTACTAAAAGCAAAGTTATGTAAGTACAGGTAAAGGCTAAACCCGTACGTACCTCTCTGGAGTCACTTTTTAAACATTTCAAAACAGTCTCTTTTGAAAAAAATCTAAGATGTCTTTCTAACGAAAAGAAATAAAAATGTTAAAAAATGCTAGACGGGAACAATATACATAGTACTTGCCGTTTACTTTTTAAGTGCTAAATATGAATTTGGCTTTTCGTTTATTTTAGGAACTTTGATTTTTTTTAATATTAGGGTTGATAAATCAACCCTTTTGACCATTCGGAAGAAATTTTCGTTTTAACTGTATATAGTACTAGCGATTTACTTTTTAAGTGCTAAATATGAATTTGGCTTTTCGTTTATTTTAGGAACTTTGATTTTTTTTAATATTAGGGTTGATAAATCAACCCTTTTGACCATTCGGAAGCAATTTTCGTTTTAACTGTATATAGTACTAGCGATTTACTTTTTAAGTGCTAAATATGAATTTAGCTTCTCATTTATTTTAGGAACTATGATTTTTTAAATATTAGGCTTGATAAATCAACCTCTTTGACTGTTCGAAAGCAATTTTCGTTTTAACTGTATATAGGAATAACCGTAAACTTCCCCTTTCTGTGATAATTCAATCTGCTCCTTTTTTTTGTTAATAAGTTTGTAACGGCACTAAAACTTTTTTCGACAAGATATGACGAGGGAAACGCTATCAGAAGCTTTTGCACAATTCCCCACAGTCCAGGATATTTTTCGGGTATTTCTGCCTGCAGCCAAAATTTTTGATGCCCTCTTTTAAATGTTACTTTCAGCTCCTCGTTAGTGCTAAGCTCGAGTAGCTCCTCTAGTAATATCACATTCTCTACTTCCGTTTCATCAAATGGATTTATGATCCATGGTGGTATTTCCATCGATAGAATATCTTCAAATCTGAATTTAAAATCATCATGCAGGGCAGTCAAATGTTGAACGTATGTCTGAATATCTTCATCAAGGCATTCTACCTGCGACAAGTTTGAAAACTGTGAACATTCGCGCCGACCAATATTTTCCTTCATAAATTTCAATTTACCAAGAAAAGCTGAAATTACACTATTTGTTTTTATTAAATTGAGGTTGTCCCCTTGTAATTGTAAGTTGAGGTCATTAAATTTTTTGAACAAATCTGTCAAATACGCGATGTTTGCTTTAAAATTTAAATTTAAAATCAAGTTTTTTTTTTAAATAAGGATATTTACTTTCCAAAAACTCTAAAACTGAGTCAAAAAGTAAATAAAATCTTGATAAACATGCACCTTTCGACAACCAGCGTACTTCGGTATGTAACATCAATCGTTGGAAGTCTTCATCATTTTCATCGCACATTTGTGCAAATAAACGAGTATTCAATGCATTGCTTCTTATTTTGTTAACTGCATTAATCACGAATTGAAGCGATTGGTGCAATCTATCACTCAAATTTTTCGCTGCTAGATGTTGTCGGTAACACAGTGAATCGCAATTACCTCTGGTATAATTCTTTTAAGATGGCTTACAAACCCACGATATCGCCCGACCATGGCAGGAGCTCCATCTGTTACCACCTAAATAACGTTTGTGAATGGAATCGATTTTTCTTTAAAAAAATCACTCAAAACATTAAATATTGATTCACCTTAAGTGTCCGTCTTCAAAGTTTTCGCGAATAGTAGCTCTTCATGAATTTCTTCGCCCATAACAAATCGAACATATGTCAATAATAATGCCTCATTGCCAGGTAAAGTTGACTCGTCCAATGGAATAGAAAAATGAGTTACACAAGTCTTTAGATTTATTTTTAAATCATTTCCTGATTTATTAGTTTTTAGGTTAAATAATTTGCTCTTTTTTTCTGGGCACAATAGGACACCGTCCTCTGCCCTTATTGTAATAATAATAATAATAAAACTTTCAACATCAGAGCTCAATCATCAATACATCTTTGTACAGTGTTGTTACTTAAAGGAATTCTTTTGAGTATGTCAAATGAAGATTTGTGCAGAACAATTTTTAAAACCTCTTTAACAGCAGGTGAAATTAACTGTTCTCCAATGGAGTGCGGTTTTCCAGATTTTGCGATAAGTAATGAGATATTGTAAGATGCCCGCAAGCCATCATCGTTACTTTCTGACGTTGAAGAGAACATACTGTGCACGGTGGGTCTCTTTTCATTTTTCCTTTAATGTTTGAAAATATTTCAAATCTTTACCTATTTTATCAGGATGACACCTTCTTAGATGATCTTCCAGCTTTGATGGTTTCATAGAGTCATTGCTCCAAACTTTGTTGCATAAAAGGCATGTGGGCAATCGTTTGTCTGCGTTTGATGGAAGAAAACCAAATTTTTAATATTCAACACTGTACTGACGACACTTTTTCTTTGATTCGGTCATGTTCTGTATCAATTACCTACCTGTAAATGTGTAAGTAAATAAATAAAAAAAAAACTTTGTTTTAGTAATCTTAAGGCGATTTGAACATAACAGGATTTTAACATAATATGATTAATAGACTGGGCCAAAAAAATTTACTATTTTTTTTTTGAAAATATATCGAGAATCTCATTCAGGATGACAAAAAAAATTTCGTGAAAATTTGAGCCCTTAATATTAATTTTAAGAGGTCTATTATCGCTATTTTTGATTTTTAGTCATAATTTGATGTTTGACGTTAGAACTGTCAAAACATTAAAGTGAAAAAAAAACTTTTCACTTATTTTTATATAAAATTAAATTCTCTACAAAAAAAATTTATTTTTTCTTCGAATATAATCGTGAATAACTTTTGAAGAATCTGCCCCCGCAAGGATTTGAACGCGGTCGCTCGCCAGGTCTCAAATGGCAAAGTTGATAAAGTTTGATATTCTACCACCTGAGCTAATAGGCCTTGCGTCAAATGAATAATCTAATCGGTTATGTGTTTAACCAAAATAAAAAGCAAACATAACTTAGTTATTTTAAAACTGTTTTAATAATAATTGTTAAAGATAAATATCTAGGATCTAATTTACAACAGTTTCAATAATTTAACAATCATATCGATTTTAGTATTAATATGGAAATTACATAGATCAAAAAAGAAATGATGCGTTTGATATTTTGTGACAGCTGATGCGGAAAGTAGCATATTCGCACACGGGTGGAAAGTAAATTATTATTCATACGCGTGTGATATAGGGCACTTTCCATAGGACTATATAGTGTGATATGTGTCACTTCCCTAAGTGGTCGTAGGAAAAATTATTATTTCATTTATTATATTTTAATATTTCTCTAAATTCTATAGAAACTTTTAAACATTTTGATATCAAAATTCCGCAATAATTAAATGAATTAGATACGTAATAAAAATAAATTAGGGACGATAAGTTCAATCTTTCTCGGCATAAAACTATATGTATATTAACAAATAGGCAGGTAGGTACTTACTTTTCCGATACTGGCAATCACTAATATCGATTCACTTTACTTTTCTTTTCGAAAGTCTGGAAACAAATTCAGTCACTGGTCAACACTAATATCGATTCACTGTACTTTTCTTTTCGAAAGTCTGGAAACAAATTCAGTCACTGGCCAACACTAATATCGATTCACTTTTCTTTATGAAATTCCAGAAACAAATGAGTATCTATTATCCTTGACATTCGTATTTATATTGGTGAAGAATCAAACACGTTTATGCAAGATTGCAAGCACATACACCACAAGTCGTATTAATTTGTACGTTTGAACAAGCGTTGCGGACGGGACGGCGGCCGGCGCGGCAACGACAAGTCTCGACGCGTTGTACTGAATATGGAATATGCAAGTTTTTACAAGTAACAGTCGCTGAACTTCTTAAAATATTATCTGCCTACATTGATTAGAGAAGTCAAGTCAACATTTAAGTAACTAAAATGTTGACTGTTTATATTATAAACAGTTGAAGTTTTTTACAAGAATTTCTTCATCACATGGAAAAATGAGTAATCAATTGTTTAATAGTATATTGCTTCACTATCGAAACCAAATTAATTTTCATGCACCCCCGCTTACAATTGTGGACCCCCATTTTTTATTACGCCCAACGTAGACCCCGTCGAGTCTCCCGTGAACCCCTGGGGGTCCCTGGACCACTTTGGGAAATACTGGTATAGATAGACTATACCTAAGTTATCTATCTAAATTACTTATGAATTCTTATTGCAATAATACCGGCTAGTAGAATTTAAATATCTTTGTCCATTCAGAAGATAACATTTGACCCAGTGTTATTTAAGAAAATATTAATATGGTTAAAATATTTACCATTCCTTATGAAACACCCTGTGAATGCTTATTTTTCATATACCTATCTGACACGTGTTTCGTCAATTAGACTGACATTTAATATTTCATTAAATTTTTTTTCTCTTTGGAAGTTGAAAAGTAGTTTTCATTATTTCGTAGGATTAATTTTGAAAAATAATTTATTTGGGGATTTATATATGATTTATTTTGGTTCTGGAAAACTATAAATATATATTTTTTTTTAATTTGAACGAACGCTTTTAGTCTAAATTGATAAATAGTGTACCTACTAAATTAGCATCCAAAATAGTCATAACGTAAAGGGATTTTTTTATTTGTCTCTTGATGGTTCTTCATCCTGTACAACGGCGAAAGTCTTGATAATTTTATTCTATTTAAATATATCGTACGAAACCCGAATTATTCCTTCTAAGTCCAGCAATGTTCGATATTATGACCCTGTATGCCTTGTGCTCTGGCGGTCCAAAAAAGTTTTACCCTATATTAGAACCAATAAGGGCTGTGATAATCTTGTTAAATGCGAGGGCATATACTTATACATTACCTATTCCTAATCAATAGAGAATAAGCCACTTAGAAACAGTTAGAACAGTACAAGTGGACTAATAAACAATATTCTTTTTGGAATGAAAAGACATCCCATACGGTTTGACCAATCATGAGAGGCGTAATTATTGGATTTTCCTCTCGCCCTCTTTTTCTAACGCGGAACTATTTGAGTCGACGTTGCCAATTGAAAAAATTTTCAGGCAATATGTATTTGAATGTTACACTTTTAAATACAAATAACGAAATTTTAAATTTAAGCTTCAGAACGGGAAATGGAGTAGTTTGAAAAATATATAGAATTAGTTTATTATACAAACTTTGTATATTTTTTAACAACCTTTTAGTTTTGCGAACTAACAAACCCCATAGGTACAAAACAAAGAATTAGATAAAATAAAAAAAGTCATTGAGGCAAACTAAGATATCAGCAAAAAGAGAACATTTTTCGATACTTCTTATTTTTGTTAGTTTTCTAATTTCCTTCAAGATTTATATTTATCATTTGCTACATTTTTGTACTCACACTTTTCTTTTGCCGGTGAACTAAAAACTGGATTTGTAAAAAAGATGTGGGTATTTGGTCATATTTGGTGTTGATATCTGAACAGTGTCGGATTGGGACATTTAGGGTCTACCGGTCAGGAAAGAGAAGGGCTCACCTTTTTTATGGTCCGATTTTCATTGAAGAGCAAAAAAGGACTTTTCTCTTTGAAGAGCAAAAAACAGATCCTCTCTCTTTGAAGAGCCAATAAGGTCCTCTCACGTATTACGGGGTTTCTTACATTTAATTTACCGAGGACCCACTTGAGGCACGAGAGCCCAGTGCCTGAACGATGGCCAACTGCCTGAACGAGGGCCAACTGCCTGAATGAGGGCCCTCTGCTTGAACGAGAGCCCACTGCTTGAACGAGGACCTACCAGTCTTTTGACCGGTAGACCGACTGCCCAATCAGAAAGTTGTCCACAGGACTCGAACTCCTAGTCAAAATAGAACATACTTTTTTAATGTACATTGGTATGCTGAAGACTAGGTTAAACTTGCAATGAAGATGTATCCTAAAAAGTATCAGGATTTAAGAGTAGGTATTGTGAAGGACTGATACAGATACAATATAATAAAAAAGAAAAAAAATCTTAAAAATATTAATTAAATACCTTGACTTTTGATAACAACAGTAGGCAGCTTTGGATGCAGAAAAACTAGACTGGATATATTTTTGTAGAAAACCATAAGGAAAAACCACGAAATAAAATTGGTCAATATTATGCCATCTGATTTATTAGTTATACCTATAGGTACATATTCATAGTAAAAAGTGTAGAAAGTAAAATACATATTGCTTAGGTAACAAAGGCTATTTACTGATTAATGGGTCACTGTACCGTCAGTAAACAGCTACCTACATATATTTTGGGCAAATTCAAAGGAGCGCCTATTTGTAGGCTCTATAAAGAGATGGAGGGAAGATTTACCTATATTTTCTGAGTGGTATATTCGTGCTAAGAAGGAAGCATGAACGCTCAGAACGCTTTTTGAAAGAAAACTTTTTTATAAGGCCACTTCACTGGAACAGCTTTGGTTTAAATAATTACAATTCATATTTCATATTCATTTAACTGCCCCTGGACTGTAGGGTAATTTTACAGTCTGTTCCTCGTTCTTAGCTTCAGATATTGTTCACCACCTTTTGGGCCACATGCTCTTATAGTGCCACCTGGCCTAATGTTCGATAAACTGTTATTACATTCACCCGAACTGTTTGGGGAACAACCCACAACCTACCTATTTAAATTTAAAACTTAAGCAATTTTTCTCACGTTAATTTTTAATCTTTAATTTTTTTATCCAAACAATTTTTCTTACCACACACTGGATGGAATAGCTGATCTGCATTGATATATGTAACATTTTTGGAAGTACTATTTTTTTTTTTTTTTCATTATTTCTATAACATATGCATTGTATTGAAGGCCTCTTTAATAGTCTTTAAACATCAAATTCTTCATGTATTAGGGTATTGATTTTGCGTTGCATTATTCCTTTGGACTAATGTACTTGTTAAGTATAATATAATGATAATCTACAATTCACCCTCTTGTGAGTGGTGCACGGGGAGGCATGACTATTATTATTATTATCATTTGCCAGTTTGCCACTGCACTCCAGGGTTACCGTAAAATAATGTTGGTGCCATTTGAATTAAAGGTGAAAAAATCATGATAACCTTACCCATAACTGTATCATAACATATATGGGAAATATTCCATATCAAAACAAAATTATTTGAAATAAATTTCAGATTATTACCTATCAACATAATTAAAACATGCTTCACTGAGTTACATCACAGCCGCTTCACTCTTCCGAGTCTAATTTAGATTTCAACCCTACGATATCTGGCAACATAGCTGACGGGGGTTGAATCCTTCCTATGTAATCAAAGTAGCTGTGGAAGCTCCAAAACGTGTTTAGAGAATTTGACTTGCAATGTTCAATACGGCATTGCAGTTAGTTTTTCATTTATAGGTTAACTCGCGGTTTTTTTATTGTAAAAATGTAATTTAAATCAACGGCAATTGAAGTGTGTGAAGTTGTAGAAAATATTTGATATTTTGTTATAAATCTAATCTGTTTAGTGATATTATTATAGAATACGTATGCCAATATAAAAAGTGCCTGAATAAAAATCTAAAATTTTGATAGAAATCGTGATGTTTGCTCTGGGGTTAATTTACAATGCTACAAAAGCGAGTTTTCAAATGGTTCAGGATATGGATTTTGGCGAGGCATGTGAGTATCTCTTTCCTTTTGTCTTTTTATTTTATTTTTTTACTGAAACATTATTTTTACGTCGATCTGTAATGAATGGTAGTTACTAATACATGGGGTTACATTTTTAAGAGATCGGAGATAGATAACTGCTTACAGGTTATAAAACCAAATTTAAAAATCTTTGGTGGTCTAAAAAAGGGGAAACATCAATAAATTTTTATTATAGGTAGAGGTAGGTACTTTTTACTTTCCTATCTGTATACAGATATGGAAAGTATAGGAATCATGTTTTTTTTCGCCCTCGAGTTTTCGACGGATTTTTACGTTTTGGGGTCCCCTGAATCCGCTTTGACTATTTTCGCGATGGTGTTTGTGTGTGTGTCTGTCTGTGTGTGTGTCTGTCTCCACGATAACTCATGAACGGATACAAATAAAAACACCAAAATTTAAACTTTAGCTTTATTCCGGCCTGCGGTGAATTGATTAGATTTTGGGCAGAGTCGAAACATCTGAGGGCTACTTTATAGGGGGTCATTTTTATATTTTATGAAATATATCTGTTATTTACGTTTTGAGAAGAAAATTCTTTAAATAAAAGTTACTTTTAATATTTTTCTCTATAATTTTTGTTTAATACAAAATTTTCCTAAAATGGTTCGTATTCGAGAAATTTGGCAAAATGTAAAAAAATCAAAATTTTGTGAAAATTGTTTAAATAAAAGTTGTTTGCGATATAATTCACTATAATTTTTGTTCCATACATAATTACTCTAAAATGGACCTTATTCGAGATATTTGTTAAAAAGTGTAAATTTTGAATTTTGAAGAAAACTCAAAAACAGAAAGAAAAAAAAAATAAATTTTAAGCTTTATTTCGACCTGAGATAAACTGATTAGATTTAGGGCAGGGTCGGAACATCTAGGGGTTACTTTATAGGGGGTCATTTTTATATTTTATGAAATATATCTGTTACTTACGTTTGCAGAAGAAAATTCTTTAAATAAAAGTTACTTCTAATATTATTCTCTATAATTTTTGTTCTATACAAAATTGTCCTAAAATGGTCCATATTCGAGAAATTTTACAAAATGTAAAAAATTCTGATTTTTAAGAAAATTGTTAAACTAAAAGATGTTAGTGATATCGATCTCTATAATTTTTGTTTTTTACATGATTTCTCTAAAATGGACCGTAATGGAAAAATTTGAGGAAAAGTAAAAAATTTAAATTTTTCAGTATTTTCGTTGGCAATGAATGTATATAGAAAAATGTTTCGAGTTAGATGTATGTGGAAAATGTATATATTAAGTTAACCCCTAAACATTTACAGAGGTGCTACAATAGGTTGTACAAAATAAACGAAAAAAGCCTGTAATAACTACATAGGAAAGTCATGTGTTTAGAATAGGTACCTACTGTTTCCTTTCTATAGTTAATGCTTAGTTTTGAATGTTTAATTCCTGTAGATTAATTTAATAATGATGTTATTATAGCTTTTTACTTCTAATTGATATGATGCCGCAGTAGTAGGTTCATTATAAATTACCCGTCCCTTATCAATGGCTGTATTATCTCATGAATTAAAGATTATAATATTAAAAAAGTAAAACATAAAAACAATTTATTTTGACCAAAAATATTGAAAAATATTTACGAGTAGGTACCTAATGCAGATAAATACGCCATCTTATTTATAAATAGATTTTTAATTATTATATACTATTTAACCACCTTGTATTGGGAATAACTGTTAAAATTTTACTAGCTTTCAAACGATGTATGGCAAGCAGGGAGTTGCTACTTTTTTTTAGGGAAGTGACCCGGCCATATGGGATTGATGGGGTGAATTCTGTATTTTGTAATTTTAAAAACGGTTTTAGAAATTTTCTGATTAAGTCTCGGAAATACTCCAAATCCATTCGCTTTCTTTATTAGGCATTCCAAACAAATTGGCTGCACGTTTGAAATGACAGGCCACTGACAGGCACATGATAGGTTATGATATGGCAACACTGTAAGCCTGGTGGTTTGATAGGGTCAATGATATAGTCAGTTATATAGGTTGATCATCCATGGTCTTAAAAATAAACATAAGCTTATGTCTTGAAGTAAAACTGTAGGCAATTATTTTTTTTTTTAAATATTTAAAGACTGAAAATTGGTTTAACACACTTTTTTGCTAAACCGATTCAAATTAACCAGGCAATATAGCCGCTCGCAAACGACCCGCTTTAAGGTATCATTGACCCTGTTAATGACAACATACCCACAGGATTGCCATATCTAAACAGTCAGATCCCACTGGTAGCCATTTGGACAGGTCGTTGGAATGCCTAATTATTTAAAGGTAAAATGGATGAAACAAAAAGTTACTAAATTTTGGCACGTCGTAGATTAATTACATCATGTTATTATGTCAGGTGCAGAGATAAGGGACATAAAGATAGGAAACGCTCATAAGCCCATGCTTAACAACGACCAGCTCTAAAGCATCTGACCCACTACCCACTATGTGGCGCTTTCATCGATATTAAACAAATAACGCAACGGGAATTTTGAAAACCTGACAATAAAAGTTGTACAAATATCGATTGCGTTCTCATGTTCTGGTAAATAAATTTAAACAATGTAATTACGCTAAATTATTTATTAAAAAACATCAAAGCAAGATTTACTTCGTTCCAGATTGTAAAACAGGATACAAATCAGATTTATAACTAAAGAAAACACAAGGAGAAATCAATTCAATGTCTTTTTAAAGCTTCTAATGTAAGTAAAATAATGTATTTATGTCTAAATATAATATTTATTGTAAACTAGTCACAACACGTATCTTACACGGAGTGTAGTTTATTTGTTTTTTATAGAGTTTTAATGTTAGATAAAGAGTTGCTACTGTTATTTTTTTGTTGAACCCCAATTCTGTCATTTTAAATGTTTTTTAAAGCATCCTAAACGCTTAGAATGCAGCATGTACACAAAACCAAACTTATATGGAATCATCTATTATTTTTCATAATTTTTGAGATGAATGAACATTTTCTGTTTATAAATAACACTCAGTCCTTACCAAAGACTTTTAATGACAAATAACCCACATGGCAATAAAAATAATCAATTAGGTGACTGATGGACAATAGACACGTTATTTGTGATCAGGTTGTTATTTACGTTTGTTTATAAAATAACAGACCTGCTAAAAATAACACAGGTTATCAATCATAACCCCATAGTTGACAAAAATAATACAATGTAATTTTTGGCCGGAAAACAAAAAGAAAATTGGTGATTTTAACAATCCGTGTTACCACCTCTAGCCCTATTCGCATTGGTATGCTTCTTATTAAATTGTCAACATTGTCTTAGGGTATGTTTTCCCATTCAACCAATGCTGCTTCAATAAGCTGTGCGACATTTCCTGCATTGTTTTAATCAGCTCTAACCCTTCTTTTGAGCTGGACCCACAAGTGTTGGATAGGATTTAGGCATGGTGAACATGCAGGCAAGTCTAAAACTGTGACACCTTTCGTTTCAAGACATTCTCTAGCCACTCTGCTGGTATGGGGAGGTGCATTATCGTGCATAAAGATAAAATTATCCCCAATTGCTGCCAATTCTGGTCTCATTCAAACTCCTACTGTACTACTCTCTAGCACGAAGTCTTTTTCTTAGGGTTTCAACTGAAATATTCACACCTGTAGCTTCTAGAAGTTATCGTTGTAGCTCTGGATGAGAAACACTGTGATTTCTTCTAGCAGTTTGACACACAAAGCGGTCCTGTTGTTCAGTTGTGACTCTTTGACGACTTTGTCTTGGCCTGTTCTTTAGAGTTTCTAGTTCCAAGTTCCTTTCATATGGTTTGGATACAACACCCTGGGTATCGCCTACTACATCTGCTATGTCTCGTTGGGACATTCCTTGTTTAAGGAAGCAATAATTCTTCCCATTTGCACATCTGTTACTCCAACATAAGGCATTTTGTTGTTTTTTTTGGACCGAAATAAAATTACAGGAGGATCGTGATATTACTTGTAAACACAAAATTCACAAGATAATAAATCGCAGCAGTCGTTTCTTCTTTATTATCATGTTTGTTTTGAACAAAAAGCCTTATCTTAAAGTTGGATACCAAATTTTTTGTGTGCTCTTATGTCAATTGACGATTATTTCCAAGTCAAAATTCGATTTTCAAATTGAATTTTTCGAATTTTCACACTACTTTGGCACATTCAAATTATTTTAGGGGTGGTCAAACGTCAAAACCTAATGTCAAACCGTTACGGATCTTTGTTGTACACTTATGTCGTTTGAGCACTTTTTCTAAGTCGAAATTTGATTGCCAAATTGTATTTTTCGAATTTTCACACTACTTAGGCACCTTAAAATTATTTTAAGGGGTGGACAAACGTCAAAACCTAATTCTTAACTGATATGGATCTTTATTGTGCACTTATGTCGTTTGACCATACGACTTCCTGCTTTGATTTTTCCAATTTTCACACTGCTTGGGCACATTAGAATTATTTTAGGGGGTGGTCCAACAACAAAGCAAAATTTTAAACCATTATTAATCTCTATTGTACACTTATGTTGATTGACCAGTTTTTTACAAATTAAAATGTGATTTTGAAATAATTGTGGTTTTCGAATTTTTAACACTATTTGGGCACATTAAAATTATTTTAGGGGGTGGTCACACGTCAAAACATAATTATAATCCATTATGTATCCTTATTGTACATTTATGTCGTTCGACCATTTTTTTCAGATCGAAATTCGATTTCCAAATTGAATTTTTTGAATTTTCACACTTCTTGGGCACATTCAAATTATTTTAGGGTGTGGTCAAAAGTCAAAGCATAATTTTAAACCTTTATGGATCTTTATTGTGTCCTTATGTCGATTGACAATTTTGTTGAACTAGAAATTAGATTGGGAAATGTTTTGTTTGAATTTTTAACACCTCTGAGGTCTTTTGGGGGGATATCCAACGACGATACAAAATTTTAATTTTTTTTTGATCCTATTGTGCCTTTCTAACCTATGATCATTCTTTCAAAGTTGAAATTCATCCTAGAACTCTTGTTTTTCTATAATGTACCCCTTTAAGTTATTTTAAGGATGGTTAAAAAAATCTAATGGTTGGTCAAACATGGCCAAAAATTGGTTAATCTTATGATACAATCAATTTGAAAAAATATTACCTTCGGAGGACCAGCGGGCACTCGGCCTTTATTTTTTTTTTTAAATATTTAGATTTCTGAGGGTGGTCAAACATGGTCAATAGGTGGTCAAACGCATGCCGCTTCCAAAACTAAAATTTTCAAAGTTCGGGGAGCCAACTTCACGAATTCGAAAACGACACAGGCATGTTGCAAATTTAAATTTATCACAAATAGAAAACGTGGTTGACAAGTGTAGGACTGATTAGTCAACTGATATTTATAATTATTGTTGATAATCAAAGAACTACAAATGTTCTGATCTTTGAACCCTTGTAGCTCGGTAACTACTAAGAATTTGACATTTTTTGCTTGAAGCTCATGAATACGATATGGTATTTAAGTTTGTACATTACGTCATGCTGCAACACCCTGTATATAATTAGGCCCTTTAGACATTCTCCATGAGTTAAAGTAGCTTCCTTATAGCTTATAGGTTATCAACCACTAAGTTAAAAACGTAACCCATATTTCGAAAATTACGAAAAGTCGTATGTTTTCGGCTATTTCACTACACATTTTTACTATTTCGACGAAATCGCCCATGGTTCTACGTTCTACCTATAGGTATGATGATCTCTCAGAAATCCTCTTTAATTTTATACGATTTTTTAATTTTTAATGAATGATACACCACTTGCTTCGTTTATATTTCAGCATAAAAAGTTGATTTCGAAGTGATTTTAGTAAAGATTTCGGCCATGATTTCGGTGATAATTTCGGTGATGATTTCGGTGATGATTTCGGTGATGATTTCGGTGATGATTTCGGTGATGATTTCGGTGATGATTTTGGTGATGATTTAGGTAATGATTTCGGTGTTGATTTCGGTGATGAGTTCCGTGATGATATCCGTGATGATTTTGAAAATTTTGAGAGAATTTGTAGTGATTACGGTGATTTCGGGTGAAAATGTACCAGTATTTCGGGAGTGATTCTCACTCCTCGATTATCCACGATGCAAGGGCAATCGTGACCCAGTCACAAAGAATATTCGATAATTTCATAGGTAAACTCGTCTACATTGGTGTATCGCTCATATTTGAATTTGAAAGTTTGCTAATGTGAAGTTGGCAATGTCACGGTTAAGAGAGGTATTTACCCATCGTTAAAAGTAGGTACCGTCTCGTCATTATCAAGTAGGTTTATAGGTAACTTATTTGTTTTGTTAAGATCGTCAGTAAAGTAAGTAAATAATTTTTAGTTATGGTTTGGTATTTTTTATCTATTTTATTTCATTATTTAAAGAATATTTAATTAAGAAACAATCCACAGATAGGTAGGTATTTTGTTTAAAACAATTTTTGTGTGTAAGTATAGTTGCCCCGGCTTAATGTATTACAAAAAAATAATTAAATTATTTAGTTAAAAATATCCTGTGAGTTAAAAATATTAAATTAAGATCTAAAAATAAAAAAAAAAGACGCGCCCCCGGGTGGGCTCGAACCACCAACCTTTCGGTTAACAGCCGAACGCGCTAGCCAATTGCGCCACGGAGGCTCTGAAAAAATAAATCTAAACATATTATTTAGTTTAAGACGATGTATGTAGGTACATACCTAATTTTAAAAATTTAATAATTATTATTTCTGTGATCCCTACGAAAACGATCAATATTAAAAGTAGAGTGTTTTTATAAGATCGTGTGTCATTGACTAGTTTGAGATCTTTGCGCTTATGAAGGAACTAAGCATAAGTACCTCTACTTACTTATAGGTAGGTAGTTATCACTATTCTAAACAAAAAATCTTAGTAGGTGCCATATCTTGTGCAAATTAATAATGACACAATTAATTTTTTTAAATGAAAATATTTCACAAATTGTCTCAAATCAAAGTTCAGAGATGCTACTTTTAAATACATTTTACAAGATTTCCAAGTGGCATAAAAAGTTTACTATAATATTCATGTATTGACGTTATTTTACCCACCCAGCAATCATATTCCGTCCCTTTCCCGTAAACTTGATAAAATTAATGGAAAAAATTGCATATTTTTATTTAAAAAAATTATTTGTTCTTATTATTCATTTGCACAAAATATGCAACTTAGATTTTTTGTTTGCAATAGCAGTACCTACCTCTTCTTAATTTTTCCGTAATCGAAAAGAGCTCAAACTAGACATTTACCCAATCGTGTATAAATGTATTAATTTTATTGCACATTTGGCCCATATTATTCACGATTCAAACTAAGTGATACGCCCTCTGGAGGAAATTTGTAGAAGGTGCCTATAAGTAGGATATTGTTCACTGTTGCCAGAAGTAGCGAAATTTCGCTACGTCATCGGATATTAGCCCTTAAAGAAGTGGGATAAGACCTTCTATTTAAGGATCAAAATTTGTGTCTAGTAGTATGTAATCATACTCTATATTTATTTAAGGATTTTTTATAAAACCGATATATTATATTGATTTTTTTAAAATTTCAGTTCATTTGTTAATTTTGTTTTAAATCAGTTCATCATTTGGCAACATTGGCGTTCGTGTTCATTGTTTATATTTTAATTTGTATCAATTATAATTCGAGTTTTTTCTTACTTTTTAGCTTTAAATTTATTTATTTATTATAGTATGTGAAAGTGTATTTATTAAAAATGAAATCTGCGAAAAAGCCCTCAGCAAATTGCAATCTATATGGTGTTAATGTTAATCAAATCTGAAGTACCTATTCGTTATTTTCCAAGCGTAAATCATAAAATTTAGTTTCTTACGATATATGGATATCTAGGCATTCCAAACAGAATGGCTACCAGTGGGTTTTGACAGGTTATAACATGGCAAAATTATGGCAACCCTGTAGGCCTGGGTGATTTAACAAGGTCAATGAAATAGATAGTTACATAGATTGATCATCCATATTTTTTAATATAAACATAAGCTTATGCCTTGAAGTAAAAATGTAGATAATTATTTTTTTACTATATTCAAAGGCTAAATATTGATTTGTAAACACATTTTTGTAAAATCGATTCTGATTAATGAGCACTTGCGAGGCAATATTGCCGCTCGTAAACGACTCGCTTTGAGCAATCTAGATGACTATAATATGTATCATTGAACCTGTCAATGACAACAGGCTCACAGGGTTGCCACATCTAATTGTCAGTTCCCACTTGTCAGCAGTTTGACAGGTTGTTGGAATGCCTAATATTAAAATTTTGCAAAACTTTGTTTAGAATCAAACTGCAATCTGATTTGTGACGGTTTTATTATCATTTACATGTATACAAAGTACTACACAATTCCCTTCATAATATAAGAATAAGGATAGTAAGATTTTTAAATAAGTTCATCAATAATAAAAGTTTGATACCTGAAATGTCCTTTAAATACATAATAAAACATTTGCTGGGTTTAGTAAATACATATTTCCAAATGTTCATGGAGCAACCAATAGGTGAATATTTCCAACAAATTAAGTCATGCACATGATAAATAATATATTTATGACAAAAGCACGAAAACTAAACTTAAATTAACACTAAATGAAACTCAAAAACACTATTATAATGAGAATATTATCTAAAAACAGTTAAAAAATCACAAATACAAAATCCCGCCCGAAACATACACATGTAAATAATCGAACATCCTACTTATACGTGCTTAGATCTGTACCTGCCTTTATAAATATCATTTACTTTATTACTAACAATAGGTACCCTAATTCATTAGCATTAGAAGTCTTTAAACATAGAGATGTTGAAAGAAACTCAGATTCTTGAATTTTACTAGTTTTTTTCCTGGTGAAAAGAATGATGGTATTTTCTCGGAAGATTCAGTAAGAAGCTTACATATTACATTCATTTGAAGCTAATGCTCTATCATTTCAGAACAAAAGATACTCACCTACCAATTGATTTACACTTCTTATAAAATATTTATTCATATTTATAATCTTAAGCACCACACTGATACTACAGAAGGACCATATCCATGCAGGGACGCCGAGAGCCAGATCGGGCCCCATGACAATCCTCCAGATCGTGCCCCGCGACAATTTTATAAAAAAAATTTAAAATAAAAAGAGGTCTTCAAGCAAAAACTTCTCCTCCTCTACTTGAATTTCTCTAAAAAAAAGTTTTCAAACAAAAATTTCTCATCCTCACTGAATATCTCTAAAAAAAGGTCTTCAAGCAAAAACTTCCCCCCTCTTGTACCGAACTTCTGAAAGTAAAAAAAAATCCTCGACTCAGTTGCCGGGCCCCCATTATACCGCTGCCGGGCCCCCGTTTAAAGCCCGAGCCCCAGGAATTAGTCCCGGCTGCCCCCCACTCTTGTCGGCCCTGTATCCATGGTTTAGCGCACACATGTGTTAAGTGCAACTTTGAGAAAATTGTGTTCAATGCATATACCCAGTTATATGTGTACAAATAATATAATATCTTTATTTCGCTTTATTATGTAATCAGAAATAAAGAAGAAGTGTTGAAAGGGTAGATACATTTTACGTGAAATAACAGAGAGCCATAGTTTCAAACCTTTAAACTTACATTGGGAAAAATTAGCAAAATGTTACTTAACACGTGTGTACTAAACCATCGATATATTATAATTAATCAGACTTACCCCTTAACCCCTTAGGTGAGTACAACATGAGACTTTATAAAAAACAATTAAAAACTCCATCACATCTCTCGCAAATTTCTTTTTTTTTTATTAGTGGCCTTCACCGTTTAGAGTAGGTATCTGGCCAGGGTATCATGGATAAAAATATTCCTCACATTGACCCCTCTCGTGTAACAAAGACTTACGTTCGATGAGAGGTTAGGTTATGACTGGAGACCATAAGATACTCTATTAGATAATTTTTACTACCAACTACCTATCGTACTCGGCGCATACTTTTGACTGTTAGAATCATTCTTTTGTCCGTTTTTTGTCTACATTATAGGAAAAGTTATTTATCTATGAAGAGAAAGATCTCGCAGGTTTATTTATTTTTTTAGTAATTGAAAAGTAGTTTGCATGATCATGATTTAAAGTTACATTCCGTAGTTCTAAGTTCACGTTTTTGTTTACTTTTAAGTCTTTATAAACTAAACAAGAGTGGTCCTGTCACTATGTCTTCATTTGTACTTATAGATAACAAAACAAAATAGCTAAATATTACATAATATTCTACAGGAATATCTATAAAATATGAAAAATGAATATCCTGAGCATATTAAAAAATACATATGCCGGGAATATCTTTCTAAAATGTAGAATATGAAATATAATCAAAAATATTGCAATATATTTTGGCAAATAGGCAGATTGGTGGCATATGTCAGGGATATAGTGTGCTGTCTGGGATCAATTCTCAGTTTTAATTCGTGTTGCCAGTTATATGTTTGTCTAAACCAAAGAGGTTAGAAAGGGTAGAGGTAACATAGGAAGCATTTGTCGCTGCGCGAATTTTGCCAAAACCGAAAAACTGGGTGGAAGGAGTAGGGAGATGTTCTGGGCCGGACTTAAATATTTGTATTGTAGTACCTAATTTTGGTAGGTAACTAAAAGATGAAAAATTATGAGACGTTTTTTTGACTTTATTTGATAGCACGATTCATTTATGACGAGGGCAATAACACTCTATCAATATATAACTAGCTAAGAGCCGATTCCACCGTTGTGTCAAACGAAGTTTAAATTACTAAACGTAGATTAAAATGACATTGTTAATGTAAAATTTACTTTTTGCTCGAATCACACACAAGATTTTTTCTACGATCACACCAAAATAAAATAAATAATTAAATTTTATTAGAAATGGGTTACCTTTTCGTTCGTTATAATATTTTAAGTTTATTTAACATAAGCCTACTTTTCGAAGAGAAAAAAATGTTTTGGTACTTATATGCCGGTAATTATTTATGATTTAATTATTTACGGAAAATACCGTTCAATGATTTAAAATATTAGGAAGTCAATTAATAACTATTTATGTAACCAATTGCGAAATGCATTATTTTGTGTAACGAGTAAATAAATAATAAAAATAAGGGACATGTGCAGTGTTGCCGATCTGATATTTGACATTACCCGCGAGAAATTTGAAAAAAAAAACATTTTTACCCATTATCCTTAAAGGAGTACGTCAAAATTTTACCCCCAACATTTCTAGGCAGTTTTCAATAACGGTGTTTAATTATTTAAAAAATAAAACGCAATTTACAGCTTTTCTTTTTTTATTTTCTTTTTTGTTGTTAAACGTAATGTCATATTTTCAAATGTGAAATGTCACTATTTATTGCCTTTTTTTCGATATTCGGTTTTTTCGATTTTTGGATTTTTGGATTTTTGGATTTTTGGATTTTTGGATTTTTGGATTTTTGGATTTTTAGATTTTTAGATTTTTAGATTACTCGATTTTTCGATTTCTCGATTTCTCGATTTCTCGATTTCTCGATTTCTCGATTTCTCGATTTCTCGATTTTTCGATTTCTCGATTTCTCGATTCCTCGATTTCTCAACTTCTCAATTTCTCGATTTTTCGATTTCTCGATTTCTCGATTTTCCGATTTTTCGATTTTTCGATTTTTCGATTTTTCGATTTTTCGATTTTTCGATTTTTCGATTTTTCGATTTTTCGATTTTTCGATTTTTCGATTTTTCGATTTTTCGATTTTTCGATTTTTCGATTTTTCGATTTTTCGATTTTTCGATTTTTCGATTTTTCGATTTTTCGATTTTTCGATTTTTCGATTTTTCGATTTTATTTTCATTTCGTAACTGGTGACCTAATCAACTTTTCGTACTTTATGCAAATGGTTGCATAAAGTAGATCGTTTTGATACTTGCTGCGATTACAAAATGTATTTCTTTATATGTCAAAATTAGAGAAAATAACAAAATGTAAATTAAATAGATAGATCCCATATTATTATAGAGCAGTGTTTCTCAAACTTTTTTGGCGACGGAATCTTTTTGAAAAGCGAAATATTTGACGGAGCCCTAAACACATAAAACACATAATTTAAAAAATATTTTTCAAATTTTTCTTCATTTTGACTTTCAATAGGTAAAAGTGATAAAAAATCGGCTTTATATGTTTCGATTTCACATATTCAATTTTATAATTGTAATATGACAATATTACTGCCCATCTGCGTAGTCTGTTGGCTGAAAATTGGGGTATACCTTTAGCTGGGTTAAAAATAGTTACCAGAGGTAACTGATCTGTAACTAGGATAAAGAAATGTCCATATAAATATTCATTAAATTTATTTAAGCCAAAAATTATTGCAATGCTCTGAATATTTTTGTTCGGACTTTGATAAGGTACGCGAAGCAGAAGCTATAGATTTCTCAATATCATATCATGACCCTTATTCCCATATTTGATGCATTTAATTTAATCGGCAACTCAGGTTAAAAATGTACAAGAACGCCAGTTGTGAAGTTTGAAACGAATAAATTGGTAATGAAATTAATATTTTTGTATTTGATTGTATGTTTCTCTTTCCACTTTCTGAAAAAAGATTCCCCATGAAACAAGAAATAGTAAACATTTTAAAATAATAACCTTTATTTGCTACTCATAACATGTACCAATGACCAAGTCCGATTCTGTTTATTTTCAAATCAACAAATATGGACGTCAACAGAATCTTTAAAAATTAAATATCTCACCGAAATAAATGTAAGTTTCTTTTATCTCCATCACATTTCGCACTTTTATTACAAATAAAGCTTTTTATAACACATCTTGGCATTTTCAACGTTAATTTCCAAAATTTAAGTCACTAAAATACCAAATTAATTCTCGTTGACACATTAAATTTGGATGGACAACGCTCTGACATGTGATGTTCTCAACTGTGATTGGTGGGTGTGAATAATTTCGAAATGGGATTATGCGCAGTGTCTTATGTTTAATCTAAGGTTTGTATAACACAGGGGAACAGCTGCTTTTGTGTCGACGTTTTTTGAGCTGATTCTATTAAGGCTATCAATTCCTGACGCTAAAACCGGTTTCGAGTACGGTTAAACCAGTGACGGCTCAGTGACAGGTTCAACCGGTTCGATTAGAGGTTAAACCAGTTACGGTTAAACCAGTTATAAACCGGTTCCGGTTAAACCAGTTACGTTCTTTAACAGTTTAATGGTCCTACGGTCACGGTTACCAGCCTTAGATTCTATATCAATTTGATGTCCTGAATTCAAATAACGTATTCATTTTTACCTAGGAGCTCAAATTTTTAAGATATACAATTTTAGAGAAATATAAGTTACATTATTTTAACTCAAATCCGTAAGTGTAGTAAACGAAATTTTTATTTTAGTTATACAAAATACAATATTATGTCGTACTTACAGACAAAAAAAAAACATTGAAGAAATCAAATAGTCACTCAAAACTTCGAAAGCATGTCCCATCTTCCTTGGTAGCGGTCCTCCATAACTTTAATATCTTGGTGAAATCTTTCACCTTGTTCCTCACTCATGTCTCCTAAATTTTCTGGATAACGGTCTAAGTGGTTGTGTACATAGTGTATTTTAATACTCATATTGCACCCTAAGAATTTGAAACTATTAAGCATCTTGTTAACCATTTCAACATAGTTTTGAGCTTTATGTTTGCCTAGAAAATTTTCTACAACTGCAACAAATGATGTCCAAGCTTCCCGTTCAACTTGATTCATTAAATTTATGAAGGCAGGATCCATAATTAATTGTCTTATTTGTGGGCCATCAAATATCCCTGCGTTGAGTTTTTCTGTGCTCAACTGATGCATTTTTACCCCTATACAGGGTGTTTCCGAACTTGGCGTCCAAATTTGTAGAGGTGGTAGTTCGCATAATTTGAGACCGATTCGCAGATTTCATTTTTCCAAAATATTTAAAATAAAAATAATTAAAAATTATAAACAGGTACGGTCCTGCACAGCGATAGGATCGCCTCGACTCGCGCGCGCTATGCTTAGAATCGACAAAATTGCAAATCGCATCTGTTTTTGAGGAGTATTGCGCTACGCACTCAGGGTAGGACCTGCTCTTTGATAATGGCTCTATTTTGTTTATTATACATTTTTTAGAAAAATGAAATCTGCCAATCGCTCTCAAATTCGGAATCACCCTGTATATGCAAAACATGGCCCATTCTTATCAAGAGCCTCTACAAATTGCTTCATTAAGCCCAACTTTATATGTAACGGAGGAAGTAGGATTTTTTCTCTTTCAACCAAAGCGTCGTTAATGACATTCTTTTCCCCAACGTCCATGTTTTCTCTCTGTCAATAAATAGGCGCCAATCACCTGGAATATATTCAGAAAGTCCCATTTCTTTCATGAGTCCATTAATTTCATGACAAAATACAAGATTGTCTTGAGAAAAGAATGGTTGCAGATACTTTTCTCTTGTACGGTGAAAGGTAATTTTGGTTCCTTGTTCCAATAAATTTTTGTCGTTCAACCTAGAAGCCAGTACTTCAGAAGCTTTTTTTCGATAAATTGAGATCCCTGGTGAGATCATTTAATTCATTTTGATTGAAGCGTTGAGGACTGATGACGTCTCCTCATAGTCACTGTTAGTTTCATTAGTATCAGAACAACGATCAGAGGGAAAATATTCGTCATCAGAGATATCTCCGTAGTTGATGAAATGTTGGAATCGGTATTTCATCTGAGTGCGGGATAGGGCGTATTGCCGAGTCTACATTGGGATAAGTCCACTTACTGCGGTTATTTCGATTGATTTCTTTAATATTTACTAAACAGAAGTGGTTTTTTGGTTCTCTCCAAACCATTGGTACGCTGAATTTCTACATTTTCTTTCCCGGTAGTCCACTGCCGTAAATGCTCTGTACAAGTTTTACATACAAGATGCGGGGCCCACTTTTTTTCCTGATCACCAAGGTTAACTCCAAAATATCCAAGATACGCTCGATTTACAAAGTCAGTAATAGTTTGTCTTTTTTGTTGAAACATGTATGCTCCGCATATATAGCAAAACACATCAGGTTGATTTACACAACTTCTTCTTGAACTGGAACCTAAACTCATTTTATTTCTGTTCAATAACACAAAAACACTCTTTTCTTAACATAAAATAACACGCCGAATTTGATCTACTATCATTAGTAAGAACGCACAAACTGACGAGACTTACTTGAGTTAGGGGATTAAATGGGTCAGTTCAGGTACCTGATAGGCAATGGTTACACTATTTATAGATTTACCTGGAATTTACTCAATTACAGACTGACAATAAAACCATTGTACCTACATTAATGAATATAATGAATATATAATAATTTTAGAACTCTCATAAATGAATATACTGAATAAAAACCACATTGGTAGATAAGTTGATGTATCTAAAAAAACGGATTGCATGTACAGATTTAGCGTCTCAAATATAGTTAAAATCAGCTCTAAAATCCCAGGCACAAAAAAAATATTTTTTTGTTGCCCTGTGTAATCTAAGGTCTAAACACAAAACAATGAAAGAAAAACTGAAACTGACACGGAGCTGTGGCTCGATGGCTTTTCCTAAAAGTTCACGTACAGTTAACAGTTGAAATGAAGTGTAAACAAACTTGTCCGTTAACGTATCCTTATTCGTAGAAGATTTATAAATATCGACATGTTAGGTCTATTCCAACAACGATTCGAAAACAGTCATTGACACCAAGATTTTGCGCAGTAGATTATTTAGACCGCCAAATTCATAATGCCCACAATCCTGGCTTCTAATCGTTGTTGGAACAAACCTATTAAAACACAACTTTCTGACAAAAATTATTGATCTTTATCTGCAACAGTACTTTACTTACAGTATAGTATTTCAGTACTTTTATTATAGCTTTACAAGTTTCAGATATTAGGATACTTATGATTATGATTATAGTAAGAAATCTAAGACTTTGAAAGTACTTCCAGTTACCAAAAATCTTAGTGTTGCACTTAACATCTCCTATGGTGATATATCTCCTATCATGTCTCGCTTTTTTATAATTGGTGTACCTAAGTAGTAGCAATTCTTGATATGCGTCCTCGCTTATCCATGAGTAGTTTAACCATTCACGAAGTTCCAAATGGAGTTCCATCATTAAATTAACATGAGACAGTAGTTTTCTTTTTAGCAGCCAATTTGTTCTCCATTTAGTTCTTTTCTTTCGTGGTCCCTTTAGTACTAAGCACAAAATGATAGCAATTAGGGAATCTTCATTCATCATGAATGTACACGACAAACGAAAACTCAAACTGATCGTCTAAAACGACACCCTTTCCACAAATGAAGTCACAACTGAACTGAAATTGAAACTGAACTGATATGACGGTCTAAAAGGACCTTAATAACTAGACAGGAAAGTCATGTGTTGGATACATCAGATTTTTGTATTTTTTTTTTATTTTAGAAAAGCTCACTCTTAAAATTTTAAGGTGGATAGTTCTCATTGAAACTCCATGTATATTATACTTAGCGGCCTAGGTAACCATTTATAGGAAAGTAAGTATTTGTAATTTTGTATCTAGATACCCATTATGAAAAAATACCTGCCAGGACTTTTATTTATTAAATACCAATTATTGATTTAAGATTGAGGCCATGGGGATTATGGAAAATTTGTTAATTATTTATTTTGTATTTTTTCATTAACATAGAAAAAATACCGCAGTGCATACTGCGCCTTGTCAATAGTATGAAGACTAGAGATAAGGAGGAGAATCGGCAATGGTCAAATTTCAAATTTCCGTCCTTCTTTTTATAAAGTTCGCGAAATTGACTGTAGTTGGCATGTCTAATGACAACGCAGTCAATTTTCTATGTAAGTCAATGTAGAATAAAGTGATTTTTTAAAAAAATGATAAAAAGAATCAAAATAATGTGAAAAAAAGTATCTGAGTACAAGTAACATGAGTGACAAAAAAAATCAAAGCAAGATTTACGTCGTTTCAGATTGTAAAACAGGATAAAAATCAAATGTAAAACTAAAGAAAACACAAGAAGAAATTAATTTAATGTCTTTTTAAAGCTTTTAATGTAAGTAAAATAATGTATTCATGTCTAAATATAATATTTATTGTAAACTAGTCACAATATATGTATTTTACGAAGTGTAGTTTATTTTATTATAAGTTTCTATAATATAAAATTTTACAGTTATACCTAAATGCTGACTTACAAACAACAATGATTATGCATTAAATTTAACTTACTAGAAAAGAAAATTTATTTTTTATAGAGTTTTAATGTTAGATAAAGAGTTGCTACTGTTATTTTTTTTTTTTGACCCCAATTGTGTCATTGTAAATGTTTTTTATAGGATACTAAACGTTTAGAACAGTGGCAGCATATATATCGTTCCTAGTGCCGATAAAGCACTTTCTAGAGATGATGGTGTTCTATACTTTTTAGAAGATATTATCAAATATTATGAGACTATTTTTACTGATGGTACTGTTAGCAAAATAAAAAGGGGAAAGCTAAAATTAAAGGATGAGGTAATACCATGTACATTCCCAAATCTCCCTTTATACTTGTATTACAACAATAAAAAAATTGTTAACTGTGTTTTATTTTACTCTTAAAATTATATATTGGTTCAATTCAAAGAAAAAATTGGCCACAAAATTGTACTTATCAAATTTCAGCAATTAAGAAACCTTTTCGAATTTGGTCATACATACCTAATTTGTATTTTATATAAAATTAAATAATTTATCAATTATTAAAACATGCAAGACTTATTTGGAAATAAATACAACCGTATGTTCTGTGCTTTATTTAGCTGTAAACAAGTTTATTTTTAATATTTTGACAAAATTATGTATAATTCCCATAAGAAGCCATGTATTTTGAACAACTATGCAGTACCAGCGCCCATGCGGTTAATTATAGAAGCTCAATTAGCATGCGTTTTTTGGAACCTTATTTTGAGTATGCCGATTCGTCTCCTTATCTCTAGTCTTTCTAGTCAATAGTCAATAAACAAAATAATCAAACTTTAAATATTCCAATAGGTATTTTTTAAGTTAAATGAAATACTCTGAGGCTAATTTTAAGAAAAGAGTATTAGGTCAAATAAGAGTTAAAAGTTCAAAAACTAATTATTTCGCGCCTGAATTATTATTTATGAATATAATCAAATTTTTTGTGTACAATTATGTTGTAGGAGAGACGACTGTAAATATTGTTATCTCTGTATTCTTTATCTGCTAAAATGTTAATTATAAATTATAATACGTTCTGACTATTTTTGTCAGTATAAACTAAACTTGAATTAACAACATTAATGTTCTTAACAAATAAAACAAAGTGTCGGTTTTAAAAGACAGTAAAGACATTGTTGAGTAAGTTACCTATTATAATTAAATTTTAATTTTATTATCGTTTAGGGTGATTCAATATACGAAAAAATTTGTGGAACGTTAAAAAATATTTTTTATCATTTTATCACCGACATACCGAGGTATAAAATCACTTCTAATTTATCTATAACTAGTTGACAATGTACAAGTTATAAGAACCAACACTCATGTTTTATAGTAGAGGTCCAAGCAATTGCAACTCAGCAAAATCCTTCTACCTCGTACATAGTGCTTTAACTGCTTCTTTTTTTCCATTTTGCGTTGGAGAATATCCCCATGTCGTATTAAAATTAAATATTTTAAAATCTCACGAATTTAATTGGAACTGAACTCTAAAAACCCTGGCAGCAGGTAACAGCATTCTGTATGAATTAAGCATCTACCAAATCTATAATGTCCACCGTAGCAGATATTTTATAGATATTATATGTCTATCCAAGCAGATCTTTCTTTATGTCTATCCTATCAGATCTTTTGTTTTGTCCATTCTAGCAGATCTTGTGTTATGACCATTCTCAGATTAGTTCATCGTATAGGAGAAACAGAACACACTTTAAATTAAAAATAATTTTATTGCCCAATAGATTAATCCATTTACAGGATAAAATACATGAAATATATGAAATATATGTCAAACAACAGTACAATCAATGTTATTTAATATTTTTCACAGACAGTCGAAATAAATATCAGAATCCGAATAATAATGATTAAAATTTGAGCACATTAATGTCATAAGTGAGTTTCTTCCCAAGTTTGTTCGAAAAAATGTCCGTATGTCCGTGATGTTTGTTTAAACAGTTTATTAATTAATAATTTATTTAAACACTTATTTATTTTACAACACTACTATTCTAATTTATATATATTTCGAATGCTCTAAACTGTTCACGATTTATCTTCACTGTCCATATAATAACTAACACAGCGTTCACCTCCACCAATATTTATATACAAATTTAAAATTATGGTGATGTAATGTTGTAGAATGTTCTTCGCCAAAACTACAAACATTATCACGTTTTACCTGGAAGTCTCGAAAGCACCTCCGCCATAGTCGTCACATAGGTTTGGTCTTAAGGGGTTTAATTATGTATAATAATCGGACAAGTTGAGCCTCAAAGGCCAAATAAGACAGAGAGGGACTTGGAGGGTTAGAGCATGACTGAATAATGAAATGGCTCACATAACAGTATAGAATGTTTTATCATGTCTAATGGCTGTTTGGGGAATACTAAAATTATTTGGTCTATCAAAAGTGAAACATCAATAGCATTATGTAATATTTTATAAAGAAATATCACACTGGAAACTACCTTTCTATTTTCCAATGATGGTATATTACACCTTGAAAGCAGCAACTGCTACCTGGCGCCACCAAGGTTTAGGCGCATTCACGCCTTTACAATTACACAACATAACGCCTTTATTCCCTATAATTCCTTAATTATATAAAATACAAAATAGCTATATAAATTAATCATCAATTATATTTATTATGCGCGCAACTAAAACTCTAAACATGTCATCGGAAATCAAATGACGCCTGCTGCCTCCCGAAAAGTGTAACGTGATCTATAGTTATTCTATATACTTGTTTAATGTGTTTGAGCTCAATTGATTGGGCGTGGGTTGGGTCATTAAATAACTCGAATAAGTTTGAAAAGGAAGTTGGGAACCACTATATTTAAAGCTTACTATACTTAGTGATAAAAATATAGAAAATCACTAACCACTAACAAATAATATTTAAACCATGCTGTAGATATCAAATTCTAATTCACATAGTTTTACTAAATTCAAGTTTAAGATGATTTATTAAATTGCACTTATCTTTTGGTAAATGAAGGCAATATAAGGAATATAAAACTGGGTTATCGCATGGTATATCCTCAGGCAACTTCCACAAAGGTATTCGGGATCCTTATTCGTAATTCTGCAACGTGAATGATCTCGTGATATTTGGTATTCTAACTTAAACTTGAAACTGTCTAGATCTTCTAGAGATGAATCAAACAAAGGTCTTCAAATTGTACCAAAACGTCTAGGTATGTCCATAAAATGTCTAGAGATGAATCAAACAACTGTTTTCAGATTGTACCAAAACCAAAACAAACTTCTAGGTATAAAAACCGTAAAATATCTTGAAAGGAATTCAAAACCGTCTAGATATAGCCATGCTAAAAAAGGGTTAAAATATTAAGATAGAAAAATAGGAAATTTATTTAAACAGGATCTAGATAAAATGCTTTAACTATTAAATAAACAATTTAAAACTATTAAATGAATAATTTCACAGAGACTAAAATTAATATGAAAAAGAAAAATCTTAATTAATATATTTAAATATAGTAAAGCATAATATCTTATTCCAAAAAAAAATAATATATAAATTAACCATGTGTTATCCAGTGTTGATATTGAGGTAATGTTCAAAATTTGACAATTTATTTAAGAAATCCTTGTACAAAATATATATTTTCAACAAAATATCATTATTAAAACTTACTTTAGAAAATCAGACGGATTTCACGATAAACAAAAATCATCCAGTACATCGGATGACCAAGATGAATTAAAATATATATGTGATCTATTTGATATATTCAAATCAAAAATGGAAACATTTGACACAAGGCATAAACGAAAAATGTCATTTGAGTAAGAGGTGATTGTGTCGAAATAATGGTTCCAACCGTTACAAAAGTTATATGTTTGCGGGTGTTTAAGCATGTAGGTATATTTCTCTGAGATTATTTTATTAAAAACGTACCTTATAATTGATTCCCCCTCCACATGGGCCCGACTTTTGGGTCTGATACTACGCCACTGCTCAAAAGCAGCATATTCGATACTGTTTTTTTAAAGCAAAGGTAGGTACTTGAGAAATCATCGCAGAACATTTTCCAAAGATCTTTTATGAATATGATTATTTTTAGCTTGGAACGAACTAAAGAAATGTAAAGGGTCTCCAAGATTTGAGAATTTGAAAAGGAGTTTTCCGAATTAAGAACCCTAACCTATTCAACGCAGAAGCAACGGTATTATCAATATGATCCGAAAACGTAATTTTTTGGTCGAATGATATACCCAAATACTTAATTTGTGTCTAAGTTGATAGTGGTAGGACGTTAAATAAATAATCAAACTCCACCTTGTTAATATTTCTAGTTTATGAACAAATTTTATATTTAGATACATTCATAAACAACTTGTTTTCATTACACCAATTTTAAACGATACCTGGTCTGTAAAAAATAGAAGTCTTGAATTGATGAAACTAAACCATGAATTTATTAAAATTATGAGCATTTCATTCATTTAAAAAATTTACTTTTTTCGACTTTCAAAAACTAGTTGTGTACATGGACCTTTTGGCCGAGCGTATCAAAAACCGTAGAATACTTCTTGCAATTTTGTACAAAAAAAACGACTAAGTGCGAATCGGGCTCGCGCATGAAGGGTTCCGCACCATCTAGTGATGCCGCGAGACAAGAGGAGACGAGAGAGTGGTCTCTCTCGTCTCGTCTCGTCTCGTAGGGCGAGAGAAAACTGTTCTCTCGTCTCGACGAGAAAACGTTTCTCTCGCTCGACAGAGCCTTTCTCTCGTCTTGTCTCGTCTCTCTCGTGATAAAACAATATCAAATTTTAATTTGAAAAAGACGAAACATGAAAAAACGGTAAAATTTGTAAAACAAAAACAAAGAAATTTTCAAGTAATTTGCGCATTAGTACCCAAATTTGGCAATAAGAAACATTTATGTCTCTTTGTCTGTCCGTCTGACACAGTTGTTTTACAATTGAAATTTGAAGTAATAAGTGGCATAGATTAGGCGTTAAGTAAAAACGAAAATATTTTGTCTTGTAAGTTAGTTGGGGAGGGGGGAAGAGGTTAAATTGGAAGTTAGAATTTTTCTAATGCAATCCTGCGATGTCAAATGAAAGCATTTTGTAGTATGTTTTCAAAATGCAAGAAGATAGAGACATAAAACAAAAACGATGTGAAATTAGAGAAATATTATGATATTTTTATTATAATGAGATGCACTTTACTTGAGACGTAAAATAGAGGGCGTTACTATCTTTAAATTTTCTAATGGAAAGTAAGTCATGTAATACCTCATTTGAAAGATATTTTGATTATATTTACGTCCAAGCACACAGTTTATATTTTTTTTTGTTTTTACAAAAATTACATTCTTGATAATCCTCGTGTGCCGCAATAATCCTAGAAATGTTAAATATTGTTAGAAGATAATTTTTTAATAAGCTTTTTATTGCCAAAAAGTTATGAAAAATTTAATACATCAAGTGGTTTTTAAATCACCTTTGATATTCTTAATTTATTTATTTTAGTAAACAATAATTGTTAATACGAGAGTTATCAAGAATGTAACTTATTAGTAAAGGCCCAGAACATGTCTGTATAAGAACAAAGTACCAGCTATAAAAATTGCCATTTGTGCAGTGTTAAATCCCTCTAACAGTAAAAAATTACTTAAATTTATAAAAGATACTGACATTTATTCTGTACTAGCCAAAATGTTAATTATCCATTGTATACTATTGTAAAAAACAGCAATTATAAGGTATTATACCTCCGGTAATGATCCTTTGAGGTTGAAGCGGTAAATAAAAAAAATAATTTAACCTACTTTATGAATTTATTTAATGTAATTTCTGTAAAAACATAAAAACCTAAATCTGTTTACATGAACGTAAAAATATAGAAAATATCTTTCAAATGAGGTATCACATGATCCTACTTTCCATTAGAAAATTTAGAGCTAGTATCTCTCTCTATCTTACGTGTCTCAAGTAAAGTGCATCTCGTTATAACAAAAATATAATATGTCTTGAGTTTTACTTCGTTTTTATTTTGTCATTATCTTTTTTTATTTAGAAGTTAAAATATAGGAGGGTACAATTTTCGTCCTCACTGTATATACCTAATACATTCTTTGACAGTTTTTCGAAAAAAACGCTTAAAAATTTTTAACTTATCTTCAAAAGTAACCTCAGAAAAGCAGAATGGATTAAATATAAGAAATTATTTTATAAATTTTAAATAAATGAAATGAGAAATATTTTTTCTTATAAATCACTATTTATAATATCCCAATAACACAAGTATCATTTGTTACCATTTAATATATAGAATAGGTGTGTTATAGTTAATTTTTTGACTCGAAATCTAATATGTTAAAATTTTAAGAGAAAACATGACGGGCGCTCCTCCGCCAAAAATAAATTTTACATTTGAGGCAGTTAAAAAAAATTGTAAAAAAAATAGTTCAGGCCAATCGTTCTAAAAATGAACAAGAATGACGCTAAACCGCGAAAAACTTATATTTTTAAAGAAAAACAACAAAAATTTTAACTTTTTAACAAATTTAATTTTTTGGCTCTTTGGCGTCATTCTATAACAAATATCTTAACTATTTTCTAAATAACTTTTTTTCAAAAAGATTACCAATTTTAAACAGGACCGAAGATTAACATAGTTTTCATTCCGATACTAATTCTATTAAAACAATGATACCAGTGAATATGGCAACGCTGCTAGTCTATGAAGCCCGTGGTTAAAAGGGTAGCTGCTGTTTAGTTAAACTTGTTAATTCCTGCGTCGAAAAATAGGTAGTTGTTTTTGAAGAGGTGCGAAATTATTGTGATCCTTAGTTTGTTGTTGAGGCATTGTTAGATTTTTGTTAATTTAGTTAATTTATGAAATGAAAAATTCTGGAAGGCAAAAATGCACAGCTGACAAATTTCTATTTTATTTGTTTGTTGCCAGAGTTAATAAATCCTAGAGAAATGCGACATGTGCCAATTAGGGAAAAGAGATTGTCAAGAAATTTGCCCACTTAAAAAAATGTGTAATATACAGGGTGTTTCTAAATACATGCGACAAAATTCAGGAGCTGATTGCTCGTATGAAATTAAGATGGGTCTTTCCTATAACAAAATTTCCTCAGCCCACCCCTTTTCGAGATATCACCCTTAAAAGGTGGTGACTAAAATTGAGTTTTTATTTTTTTTCCAAAATTTCTGTAAAGCTAGAAACTTGAAATTCTATAATCGCAAAGGACTAACCACGGGTATTTTTTCAATATTTCTGTTATAGGGGGGTGAAATTAGCAACACTTACTTTATTTCATATCAAAACTTTTTTTCGAGATGAACTTTAATGAAATAAAATTATAACTTGAAATCCTTGTTTTATTTAATTTTTTTTTATTCTAGAATTTTTTTTCCAAAACCAATAGCTTCAGAGAAAAAAATTAACACCCTAATTTATCATTTTTTTTTAATAAATTGAGTGGAAAACAGTTTTTTTTTTCTATGAAGGTATTGGTTTTGGGAATTTTTTTTTAAATAAAATAATAATTTCAAGTTACAAAATTATTTCATAAAACTTCATCTCGAAAAAAAGTTTTGATATGAAATAAAGTAAGCGTTGCTAATATAACCCCCCTATAATGTAACAGGAATATTGAAAAAATAACCGTTGTTAGTCCTTTGCGAGTGCACGAAAATTACAGAATTTCAAGTTTCTAGCTTTACTGAAATTTTAGAAAAAAAGAGAAACTCAATTTTAGTCACCACCTCTTAAGGGTGATATCTCGGAAAGGGGTGGGCTGAGGAAATTTTGTTATAGGAAACACCAATCTTAATTTCATACGAGCAATCACCTCCTGAAATTTGTCCCATGAATTTTGAAACACCCTGTATGTTGGTATATTAAGGTGAATGCAGCAGCCTTTATAATTTTCGGACAAGGATATTTTAAAAAGTAATTTTGTTTAAAAATTAAAATTTTGGCAAAATAAATTAGATAATATTAACTAGATATACCTATATTTTAAAGTTTTAATTCCTTTCAGTTTCCGGGAAAAAAATTAAATATGATAATGAAAATAAATGCATTCTTCAACAGCACTATTCTTAATATAATCCCGAAATTTAAACTCTTAATGTCTTGGTAATGATTTTTTAAAATTCGCCAAAATTAGTGGCTAAAACGCCTCGTTATGTGCTGCCTTCGGGTGTAACGCGCTTGTAACTGTCGTATCGTACACTCTGTCATTATTCGTTTCTTGCAACAATTTACACCAGTTTACACTAGAAGATAGCACTTAACGAAGCGTTTTAGCCACTAATTTTGGCGAATTTTAAGAAATCATTAACAAGACATTAGGAGCTTAAATTTGGGGATTATATTAAAAATAGTGCTGTCGAGGAATGTATTTATTTTCATTATGATATTTCAAAATTAAAGCCCTTTTAGTTTTTTTGGGAAACTGGAAGGAATTAAAACATTAAAATATATGCATATTATAGATATTATTGCCTAATTTATTTTACCAAAATTTAAATATTTTGAGATATTCTTGTCCGAAAATTATAAGGGGTATGATCACCTTAAGATTGAAAGAGAGTTAGCTTTAATTCATGAGATGCAAAGCATCATAATTGTCGCGTCACAAAAACCACCTGCTGCCAAGAGAAAATTTTGATTCAACAGTATTATATATTTTGTGTTGTAAAAGAGAAAAAATTAACATTTCGTGTTTTATTTTTTTAATTTAATAACCTATGTGAAAAAAACATTTTTTTTATACAGACTTTAAAAAAATTGTTATATTAATATACTTATTTAATTGTACTTTTGTATATTATTTGTTGTTCCTTTAATACAATAAATGCAATTTACCTATCTCCAATTCATCACTTTCCGTATCCATATACCTAGGGTTCCGATTACAGTTAGAAGAACACCGCTACGTCATAACTATTATTTCGAATTTCCAATATACAGGGTGTCCCGAAATTAGACGGTCATATTTTAACAGCGTAATCTACATCCTACAAGTATTAGAAATAAAAAATTTAAAAAAACCGAATTCAAAAACGTGCAGATGCCGTCACCACATCTTAACCAAATTTATATAGGATCACCCCTGAGGTACCCCCTTACTACCAAAAAACGAATAATAAAATCGGACAAGGTGGTAAAGCATTATCGCCAAACATACATAGAAAATGAAGAGTTTGAGGATTTTCTCATGGGCCCAATTATTAGATTTTGACCAAATTTATATGGAACTACCCCTGAAGTACCCCCTTTCTAACAAAAGAAAAATAATTGAAATCGGACACCGTGTTAAAGAGTTATCGCTGAACATACATAAAAAAAATAAAAAAAAATATTGTGACGAATTGAGAACCTCCTCCTTTGTTGAAGTCGGTTAAAAATAGTTGCAATAGTTGTAGCATTGGCGACAGAAGGGGGTACAATAGATCTTTTTGGTCGTAGTGTATTAACACCCCATTCCCAACGTAACATAACAACCCTTAATTTTTAATTCAAAACCAAAACATACCGACATATCTATCTATAATATAAAAATGAATCGCAAAATATGTTGGTAAGCGCATAACTCAACAACGCCTGGACCAATTTTACCAATTCTTTTTTTTTAATATTCGTTGGAGTCCAAGGATGGTTTTTACGGCGAGAAAAATTCGAATAATTTCCGGGAAAACCCTAAAAACAGCCCTTTTCTTTTTCCCATACAAAATAAAAAATGAATCCCTATTTCCTTTGGTCACGGCATCACGCGTGAACGGCTGGACCAATTTCGCTAATTCTTTTTTTGTTGTGTTTGTTATTGTCAGGAGAAGATTCTTATGAAAGAATAAATTAAGAAAATTTCGCGGAAAATTAGAAAATTTAAGAATATTTATAAAAATGTATCCCTATTTCCCTTGGTCACGGCATCACGCGTGAACGGCTGGACCGATTGCGCTAATTATTTTTTTGTTTTTGTTATTGTCAGGAGAAGGTTTTTATGAAAGAAAAAATTAAGAAAATTGCGCGGAAAATTAGAAAATTTAAGAATATATATACATATGCTGACATAACATGAACGTATACAAAATCGGCTATCTTGATTTTTTTTGTAAAATGCAAATTATTACATGAAAGTAATAATTATTAATATTCTATTTTAAAATATTGGAATTTTTATTTAAAAATTTGTATTTAGTCTCTATGCTAGTTTATAAACAACTTTGTTTTATAAAATTTTTGTTAAAAATAATAAATAATGGTACTTCCCTCTTGAAGCATTTTCATATTTTCCTAATTTATTAACACCCTGTACATTTGATCTAAAATTTTTTTAAGACGCTCCATTTTCTCAACAAGCAGAACTTTTTATAAAGAATGACTTTTGGTCGTAAAATGAATAATAAAGATTTTTCCCCCTTGGGGACTCCATCCATGGACACACTGTATATAAAAATGAATCCCTATTTCCCTTGGTCATGACATCACGCCTGAACGGCTGGACCGGTTTCGCTAATTCTTTTTTTGTTTTTGTTATTGTCATGAGAAGGTTCTTTTGAAACAAAAAAATTAAGAAAATTGCGCGAAAAATTAGAAAATTTAAGAATATATATATATATAAAAATGACTCCCTATTTCCCTTGGTCACGGCATCACGCGTGAACGGCTGGACCGATTTCGCTAATTCTTTTTTTGTTGTGTTTGTTATTGTCAGGAGAAGGTTCTTATGAAAGAAAAATTAAGAAAATTGCGCGAAAAATTAGAAAATTTAAGAATATTTAACCACCATATTAAATTATTTCTAATGTAACCATAGCGCTTTTACAATTCAAACTTTTTTGATGTATCCTTATGGCGTTTGACATAACATTGACAGAATGCGTGCTGCAAATATCGTCAAAGATGAATATCGTTTGAAACAGATGCTTCGATCGGAGTTATATTGATAAAATACATATAAAATAATTAATTTATTATTTCTAACAAAAACTGAATTTCTTAGTGCACATCACCGTTATTTCAAAGCTATCATGCCTAATATTAGAATAATAAACACTTTGTTTCTGAAATATTTTTTTAGTTAATTATACCAATTCGAAATCAATATTCATAGTTAAGACAGGACAACGTCTGTCGGGTCCGCTAGTTAAAAATAAAAAAAGTGTCTCGCGCACCAAAAACGACTAAAAATCAAAAAGAGTGGATGATAAATAGCAAAATTTGCTTCACGGTGGGAAAATAAACCTAGTAGTATCCAGTATCCTAGTTGTATCCAACGAAATAAAAAAAGTTTGGGAAAACGAATTAAATAAAATTGGTCCCAGACATCTAGGAAAATTATATTTGTCGTGAAATCTGTTTATTGTATTATTTCTTTTATTTTCCAAATTAGGAAATACAAATTGGATAACAGGTTATTGTAAATTATATTTATACTTCATCTATACTTCTACTCATAATTGACAAAGCAAAATGATCCCTGTCCTTCAGATAGTTGGTATCCTTATCCATCCTCATGTTCCAAAAAAATGAGTGGCAAATATTTTTAAATATGCTGATATTGCCGTATTTCTTCGAGATAGCCCCATGTGTGGTTATATAATATTAATTATAGTTCTATCTACAACTATAAAAACCGAAAAATATTTTTACATTTAGTAACTGATGTAATCTAAATTCAGCTCTGAAATATTAAATATAATAATACCTACATTATATGTTTTGTACTTTATTATAGCTTTCTTCATTTTCCAATAACTCTTCAATCAACATTTTTTCAATTATAATATTATAAAACGCCATTCTCGGTTCCGTTAAAAATTAAAGGTGCATTTTAACATGCCTTTAAAAATTATTATTATTAGGTAGAGGACTATTTTAAAGGAATCCGTTTAAATAATGACAGAAGTAAATTAGCGAATACGAAAACATTTTTAAAGGACGTCAATATTTTAACGGCCGTTAAAATATAAAGGAATTGTTACAGAATAGACCCCTATGGGGTCTATTCTGTAAAAATTCCTTTATATTTAACGGCCTTTAAAAATATTTTCTTCTTTAATTCGGTCACTATTTAAACGGATCTTTAAAATACATTAGAGGACTATCTTAAAGAAATCTGTTTAAATAATGATAGAAGTAAATTAACGAATACAAATATACTTTTGAAGGCCGCCAATATTTTTAAAGGCCGTTAAATATAAAGGAATTGTTACAGAATAGACCCCAATATACCTTAATTGTAACTGGTTACTGGATAATGGAAATGGACTGTTTGCCATTAGGCTAATTAGAATTTATTGACTAAATATAATTACGTTTTTGACAATACCTAAAGCGAATTTTACATTCAGTAAAAATAAAATAAAAATAGCAACAAAAACTTCACTTAATTAATACCTACTTTATTGCAAGTTTATTAGGTGTTACTTTGACAGATTTTATTTAATTAGAAAAGTTTTCTAAGTAACGTACAATATTATTTATGGAGATTTAAAGGTCGTTTTCAAAGGTCTAACTCACATTTCTAAGCATTTCTTGAGAAACACTTAAAATATTTCTTTTAAACCCGACTAAAGGGCATATTAAAAAAACTGGCCAACGTAAAAATCGAAAAAGAACATTATTTATATACTTTCCTTCGGTATACAGACAGGAAAGTATAAATATGTTTCTATTTATTTGATAGTAATGCTTTGAATTAGTCGTTATCGTTTATTATTACTATTTACGGTACAGTATAAAAACATATTTACAGTTTTAGCAAGATTCTTGACCCCCGAGCAGTTATCCTATCATTATTTCCTTGTTATTCTATTACTCAACAGCCACCTGTAACCACAGCAAAAAATTTAACTATTTGAAATTACCTAGAACCATACCATAGCCTTTATAAATAAACAGTTATATTTTTTCTTCTAAATCCGGGAGTATGATACGAATCGAGAAACCGTGTCGAAAAATTGTTACAAGGGGAGATCAAATTGATTAATATGAAAAATGTACTTCTATTTTGTCAGAGTAGATAAATATATTTTAAACTTTTAAAGAAACGTTAATCGTCTAAGGTAAGTTGTGATTTTTAAAAATGAGTTTAATGACATTATAGATTGAATTTATCTTATCTCATTAAAACAAAGTTTTATTTATTTTTTGAACAGTAAAATGACCGTTTAAAGGCTATTGACACTAAAATTTGTAGTTAAGTATCTAAATGATATCAATATAAGATCTACCAAGAGAAAATAAAAAATTGTAATTGATTTGCGGTTTTTCAACGGATCAGTTTTTTTATTTGTTTTGAAAATAAATACATAGTCTGAATTTTAATTATTTAAAATTATTTTAAAATGTAAGGAAAAACATAAGGATTGAATAATAAGCTAATAATGAAAACTAAGAACCAAACTTAAAAAACCGACTCTGATTGAATGTTTATGCAAAAACAACATAAGTCGTCTTCTTATGTAATGTTTGTAATGAATGCAAAAAGGTCTAATTGTCTAACGGTTAATGCGACTTGTCTGATTTTTACACTTAACATGTAGATATCCCTGACAAGACTCTTCACAACATAAACCTAATTTTGCCAAATTTTTATTTGTGTGGTTTTTGAAATGACCTACTCAGTTTTTGTGACGACAAATGTATTAAAATTTTCATTGGACAATATTTTTGGTTTTTAAAAATTTATATAGGTACGCATGCAGTAAAAACGAAAAACGAGCGAAATTGTTAAAATTTTTGCGATATGAATTTATTTGGGAGCTAGTTAGTTTTATTATTCCTGATTCCATCCGACCCGTAGCGCCTGTAGAAGATTGCGATAAATTATTTTCTTTTGTTAATTTAGTTGTTTAGTTATTGGAAAAATGCATACCTGATGGAGTATGAAGTTTTTTTAATATTGCGAAAAAATTCAGAGTCGTGTCCCTTGGACGAAATGAAGCAAAAAAGTTCCTATGAACATATGTCCTACGCCTCTTAGATTTTGAACGAAAAGTTATAAGAAAAAACTTATTTTTTTTGATTTATTACACCTGTAAATATTTTTCTGAAAATTGGTTCACAGTTTCTATGCATCCAAAGCCATTTTCCGATACACAATTTAAACTTTTACATTCGAAAAAAATAAGTTTTTTTCTTATAACTTTACCAGTTTCCTAATAGGCATATCAGCCCATGTATGTCAGTACAAATAGAGCTTTTTATAAAATTGGAAAAACTGCATTTGATTTTTTTTTAAAAAAACATGAATATACCACAACTACCTTAACTATCCGACCATGATTCCTTAGAATTAGCTACTAAATAGGTTCTGTTGTTTTGCACAAATAAGGAAAGCAGTAGGGTAGACCGGGGATGAAAGTGCCATTTTTAGTAAAATGAGCTGTAAAAAATCTTTGGCAAATTACTTTTTTATTATTTTTTGTCCTTTTAATAGCTTTAACTTTAAGTTATCAAAAATTACATGAGACAAATGCGTAACATGATAAAAAAGCCAACACTATATTTTTTTATGGTTTCTGGTAAATGGTACTTTTCACCCCATGCATGGGGTAAAAAGTACCGTCCATGGGGGTAAATTGTGCCATGATAGGATAGGATAGAAAATACGTAGGTATAGCTGCGTTTTAATGCGTTCGAATAAAAGTAAGAAATGAATTACATTTTTAAAACGTGAACAACTGAACAATAAAAGGTTTATTCATAAGATGGTGATTAATCCATGTCACTGTCACAGTTAAGGCACACAAACAATTTTGAATCACCCGTAACACATTTGTCGTGAGTCCATTCTTTGCAAGATCTACATTGCACCCATTTCTCTGAAGGTAAGCTCTGTGAATATGAATCGCAACATATTAGTCAAAGGTAGTCATCTGATGAATCGGTTGGGGACTCCGAATCATCCTTACTTTTTCTTGAGAAAACCTGTTTTTTAACTTGCTTTGTCTTTTGCTTAATTTGTTTGATCTTTTTCTGGGATCTTGTTGCTTGTTCCTTCTCTAGAGTGTCCTTTTCTGGAGTATCGGTGAGCACAGCTGTATATCTTCGTTTTCTGCCTTTTGTCGATTCTGTTCGAGGTCCCGCTTTGGGAAGCGGTTTTACTATGTGTTAAGAAAATGCTTGTTTTTCTGGCAGATTAGATGGTCCAGCAACTGAATTTTCGGCACTGTCTATGTTTTTTGTACATTTTTTATTTTGTGGTTGGTCATTTCTGTCAAAGGCAGATTGCAGCGAATTTTCACCAAAGGTAGGATGTTGACTATTTTCACTAGGAATGACCTCTTGAAGATGTTTGTTGACGACTTGTGGTTCATTCTCAAGAAGTTGATTGCCCTGATTGTCATTTTCGTCAGGAGGAACTGGCCGATCGGTGACATATGCTGGAGTAAAATCAATATCTGAGAATGCGTCCCGATTATATGGATATATGCCATTCTTTTTAAAGGCATTTATAATATTGGTAGGACACATCGCTAGGAGGTAAGCTGAATTGACAATTACTGGAATATCATAAATTGTGATATTCTTTCCGGCATTACCTTTCATCCAGGAATCTTGTGCAGACGATAGGTATTTTTTGAATGGGCTGTATACATCCACATCTAACGGCTGTAGTCGGTGCGAGCAATGGGGCGGAAAAGATAACAAAACAACGCCATTCTCTTTCGCCAAATTTAAAACTGATATTGCCAAATGCGAACTATGGTTGTCTAATAACAGAAGGACTGGTGATTGCTTTGTTGGTTTTACATGTTTAATAAAATGCTACGTGAATACAAGAAAGCTATCTTCTGTCATCCAACCGGATGAGTTTGCTGTTCCAATACTGTCAGGTGGTCCACCCCGAATAAAATATTCTTTATAAGTCTTTCGGGGAAATAAAAACATAGGAGGTATACAAACCCCACTTGCAGAAACTGCTGTTGTTAGTGTAACATTTCGCCTGAAGTAAGGGCACCGACTTGCCTTGACCCCTTTACTCCTACAATCTTCGGATGTTTCACGACCGTTGAAACTCCTGTTTCATGACCGTTGAAACTCCTGTTTCATCTGTGTTCCATATAGAGGAAGCAGTGAATGAGTAGCGCTCCAAAACATTGTTTAATTTGTCGAAAAATTCAGTTACGTTTTTCTTGTTAAAAGATGTTGCCCTTTCCAAACTCGTTGCTTCAGATGTTCGAATGGAAAGTCGTGGATTTCTTTGTAAGAACGCTGCAAACCAGGCAGCACCTGCCTGTTTGTTATGTCGCCATGAGTCTGGCATATCTTTTTTAAATTGGACTGCACATTCGTATGCTAGACTACGCACATCTTTTGGGGTTAAACCGAAATATATTTGCGCAGACTGTGTCAAATATTCATTAAGTGCTGTTTCTTCCTCGTTAATAAAAACTCTACGTGCTGATCAATAGCCAAAGGTCGTATTTGGATTGGTGTTACGGCGATCTATAAATCTACTTAAACTCACTCTACATATCGAAAGAGCTTTGGCTACTGACCTTATGGACTGTCCATTTTGTGTAACAAGATCGGCTGCGCGATGCATATCTTCTAAAGAAGCTTGTCCCCTCGCAGTTTTCCTGGTGTAAGTTCGCATTCTGAAATGATTTAATAATAAAGCTTCAATAATTTAAAGACTTCAATAGGAATAAAACATCTTCATTCTCCATAGTGGTGTAAAAAGTGCCACATAAAACGTGTGTGGCACTTTCAACCCCACCTTGTGTTTTTGAATACTGTTGATCATAACGAAAAAAATATCTGACATGTTGAATATTTGACAATACTGCAAGAAAATAGAATAAAAAAGGTATCTGAGCAATCTTACCTTGTTTAAATTCGATGAAAACTAACTGTTGCAGAACAAAAAATAGACGACAACAAATTTTTACTTCGGAGCCCATGAATCAAAAAATGAGACGTACTCTCCCGTACACGACTACTTCGATACTAATTGCATGTGTCCGACGGGCAGAGTAATACACCTGATCTTGGAATGTTGGCTTTGCGCGTATTTCGTTTAAATTTAAAAAATAGCGGCAAGTGGCACATTCTCCCCGTGGCACTTTTATCCCCGGTCTACCCTATACAAACTCTTAAAGAATCATCCTTTGAACTCTCATCCACTGATGCATTACTTTACAATATGGCATAATAAATTGTAGATGTATACATCTAATTTTTTAAATTTTTCATTAATGTTACTTTTATCTAAATTAGGATGTGGTCAAAGCACACTTGAAGCTTTAAGTTTATTGTGACCCTGGCAGTTTCTACCGGAAATTGTTCCCGATGTGCCATTTCCGTTTCTATTTAAAGTTCCGGCGGTGGCAAAGTAACCTCCTCTTCTCATTTTCTACAAGGACTAAAAACTAAATGAATAATTTCCCGTAACTTTTTACATTACTCAAAGTCGGACAGCATAAGAATAACAAATGACTCATAAATAAATTCATTTATCGAAAAAATCTTAACAATTATAGCTCAATTTGTTTGTTTAAAATGTTTTTCTAGTATTTCATCTTCAATAAAAATATTCAGAAATATAATAGTATGTCGCTTGATGAAAAGTTAAATACTATCGTGTGGTATGGTATCGCTAGAAGATAGAAGCGGTAATTTTTGCACTTCATTTAAAAATCTGATGTTTTCAACTCATGACTTCTCTGCCTAGTTATTATAGGCTTTTCCGATTATTTTGTACAACTTATTGTATCACCCCTGTAATTGTTTAGAGGATAAACTAAATACATACATTTTTCACACATCTTACTCGACATATTTTTTTATATATATATATATATTTGTTGCCAACCCAAATACCGACAAATTAAAATTTTACACTTTTCCTCAACTTTTTCCATTACGGTCCATTTTAGTAAACAATTTTTATTTCGTAAATAATAGATATTTCTTAAAGTAAAAACGATTCCCTATAAATTACCCCCCCTCCTATATGCTTCGACTTTGCCCAAAATCTGATCAGCCCGCCGCAGGATGGATTAAAGCTCAAGTTAAAAATTTGGTGTTTCTTTTCTTCATCTGATCTTGAGTTGTCGAGTATACAGACACATACACAGACATCATCGCAAAAATAGTCAAAACGAATTAAGAGGACCCTAAAACGTCAAAATACGTCGAAAACTCGAGGTCCAATAAAAATCATGATTCCTATACTTTCCTTCTGTATACAGATAGGAAAGTAAAAAAAGGTCGTCAATAGCTGTATAGCTAATAGTTTTCAAAATACGGTAATGTAAATTTAAAAAATCGTATTTATTTAAAAATTTACATATTTTCGTATTTTCTTTTATATAAATGTCAAAAATGACAGAGATGTCCTAAATGGCCATTTTTGTACCTAATGTATGCAACATAAAATATATGAGCCCGATCTGGTCTACTCCAAAAAAAGAACCTCTAAATATGGTATTAGATTCACCCAAACTTATACGCATAAATAATCATAACATCAATACAAACATAATATTCGGATACTCAAAAACAGAAATAACAGAAACCATTTAATAGACGTTAAAATATAAAACAGAAGAAACATCGAATCAAAAACTAGAATTAAAATATATGTATAATATATAATACTAGGCATTCTATATCATTTTACTCTTATAGAGCTTGATTTTTCTGAAAATATCAAATTGATATCTTTAGAATTTTGTTTAATATTCCCCCTTTACCCCCAGTTTTATTCAGATTTTTTTTCAGAATCAATAGGCTTCATCCCCTAGAGCTTGATTTTTACTGAAAATGTCATTTCGAAATCGCTTTCTGTTTTTGATATATTATTTTTTTTATTTCAAACTTCTCAATCAATAGGCTTCCTCCCCTCAAAGAGCATGATTTTTGTTAAAAATTTTATGTTGACATAGTTTTTTAAAATCAATAGTTTTCGTCTCCTTATAGAGCATGATGTTTCCTGAAAATTTAATTTTTGACTTGGACAAAAAATCAGACTGACGGACTGACGGACTGACGGACTGACGGACCGACGGACCGACGGACTGACGGACTGACGGACTGACGGACTGACGGACTGACGGACTGACGGACTGACGGACTGACGGACTGACGGACTGACGGACTGACGGACTGACGGACTGACGAACTGACGAACAGACAGACAGGGACGAAGAGACGGACGAACATTTTAAAATTTAGAACAATATTAAAAATATTGGTTTCTCGAAAGTAAACCTATAATACTCTTCATAGACTATACTGTGCGAAGCGAAGAGTATAATGACTTTTCAAATAAAAGTTGAAATAGAACATGTATACAATTAGGACTCTTTATTACGCATACTAATTTACTATAAAAGTATTTTTTATATCCACCTCGTATTTAATTCACCTTTTGTAGGTTTATATTTTATATCGGTGGGTGAATAACCTCGGCACTTGGTTAGTGTAACAGGACACTATAGACTAGCGAATGTTCTCGGTACTTAAGAAATGATTATGCCTTATTTATTATACAGATAGTGGGGTCTATTATGTAACAATTCCTTTATATTTAACGGCCTTTAAAAATATTTTCTTCTTTACTTCTGTCATTATTTAAACGGATCTTTAAAATACATTAAAGGACTATCTTAAAGAAATCTGTTTAAATAATGACAGAAGTAAATTAACGAATACGAACATATTTTTATAGGCCACCAATATTTTTAAAGGCCGTTAAATATAAAGGAATTGTTACAGAATAGACCCCAGTATTAGATAAATAGAGAATAATAAATATATTGTCACTTCACATGTTTTTTTCTGCGATATGTTAGGTTAGGTAAATTAGATAAGTTTCTTCTATACTTTTCTCATTTTGGGGTCTATTCTGTAAAACATCCTTTAAAATTTAACGGCCTCTAAAAATTTAACTTTTAGCAGCCCGTTAATTTTTTTAATCGAAAACGGTATTCTATATCCACAATTTTTAGAGGGCTGTTAAAAATTAGACAGTGACTAGCAGTACATCGGATGTACGCGTTTTATTTGTACATCGGTCTCCTTTTGACATAGTATGTGAGGTGTTGGCCGTTGGTGTTGATGCCGGTCGTCGTAGCCAGGAATGGATTGAAATTTTCTGATAGCGGCGAAGCCGCCACCCTACGAGAAGCCGTTGCTTCGTCTTCTTGTTGTCACGGCATTATTATTATTATTATTTGTTCATGTATGTGAAATTTGCTTCTGTTTATAAAATACTACAGAAAAATACTTAAGTCTTCCACTCCATCATCTGAAATAAAGTTAGGTTAGAATTATGATGTACAAATAATGGGGGATACATCCGATGTACAAATATTTCATGTACATCCGATGTACTGCTAGTCACGGCGTAAAAATTATTAATTTTAGCGGAGTCCTTTAAACTATTAGGAGAATACTTGACAACGTCGCATTAATCATTAATTACGATTCATTTGAACTAATTTTGTCATAAGTTACCCATGTGAGTAGTCCATTTAAGAAAATAAAAAGAAGAACATAACCAAACAATTTAATTATAATTCTTGTTACATTTTTGTTAAATCTGAAAATGATTATGCTTTTAAAATATAAATTTGGAAATTGGAACAGGTCGCTTAAGTCTCTAATTTTACCTTTGATGTAATTTAAATGCAGCCCTGAAATATTAAATGTAGGTATTAGCTTTACGTTAAAACTGTTATGTACTCCAAACCTTTCTTCACGGCTGTTAAAATACAAAGGAATTGTTACAGAATAGACCCCTTTGGGGCTAGTCACTGTCTAATTTTTAACAGCCCTCTAAAAATTGTGGATATAGAATACCGTTTTCGATTAAAAAAATTAACGGGCTGCTAAAAGTTAAATTTTTAGAGGCCGTTAAATTTTAAAGGATGTTTTACAGAATAGACCCCAAAATGAGAAAAGTATAGAAGAAACTTATCTAATTTACCTAACCTAACATATCGCAGAAAAAAACATGTGAAGTGACAATATATTTATTATTCTCTATTTATCTAATACTGGGGTCTATTCTGTAACAATTCCTTTATATTTAACGGCCTTTAAAAATATTGGCGGCCTATAAAAATATGTTCGTATTCGTTAATTTACTTCTGTCATTATTTAAACAGATTTCTTTAAGATAGTCCTCTAATGTATTTTAAAGATCCGTTTAAATAATGACAGAAGTAAAGAAGAAAATATTTTTAAAGGCCGTTAAATATAAAGGAATTGTTACAGAATAGACCCCTTTATGTATAATTTTTTTGTGAAGCTACCTGGGAGACAATTCGGACATGACATTTTCGGTACCAGGGAATATTTTGAATCTTGGGAGACAACTTGACTCTGTCCAATTCTCCTACCTGCGTGGATGTCTGGGTCCACCTTGCCAATGGGATTATCTATACGTGTTTACGAATCCCTCGGATTAACAGATATTGAACCCTGGTTCGTACTGTCCCCGGAACTATAGTATCATGGCTTTTCAATCTGTCATACAGATCAATCACCAGCTGTCATTATTCTATTGTATCTTTCATGATGTTTGAGTAAAAAAAATTAATGACTGATGCTTAGTGACTTCAAAATTTTCAATAAAACCCGAACACTGTTGCTTTCATGTTTTCAACATTATTACAATAAAAAAAATCGGTAAAATATTTTACCCAGAACTTCCCTCGATATAGAAATAAAAGCAGGGAACTCCTAAGCACTTAAATTTTAATAATTTAAAATTAAAAAAACCAAACCAAAAATCCTTTTTCACATTTTTCTCTCCATCGATCGTTCTCTTGATCCCACCCGAATTCTCACTTCGCATCCACTCGGTATTCTTCGTCACGATCACCGTTATTAAACAATAATGATTGGCTGTTTTTAAAATGGTCCAGTTACACAAACCAAAAGGACGATTTTTATTATTTCCATCAAGTGGGACCTTTTTTGATTAAATACGATTCCTTTCAGCGCCATTTTGAATTTTTAAAAACTTATTTAGGATCTGTAATCTTTGACTTCTAAAATTCTCAGATACCAGTTTTAGTTAAAAACTGCCGAGTTTTAAAAAATAATTTTTATTTTAAAAACTGCTCACCCTGTATATAACTGACCAGAAGTATAACTGAGTTTGAGCCAGAAAGGAACCTTATCTGCATACAACATTTGAAGTTTTTCTATAAAGCCGTGTTTGAGCTATCGCGACAACAGTCGACCAGACAGACATGGGAAACATGTTTTTCGTTATCTAAGATACCCTGAAACGTTAAAATCTAAAATAATCTCGGAAGGTGACTTATTTACGATTACAATACTTCTCTTTTATAGAGGGAAGTAATAGTTATTTATATATCAAGGGAATTATGAAGGGCCTTAATTGCCTGAGGTTATTAAGGCCCATTAATTCCCGTGGTACATAGATAATTTTATTTCTGACAGATATCAATAAAATTTTGTTCATTTTTAAAACGGAAAAAATGTACCAATTTATTACCCCGGTATATTTGAATCAGGTACCGTTGATTATAAGGTAGAGGGAATTATAGAATCTATAATGTCCCAAGGGAGTTATGACCCTCTTTATTGATAGCGTAACTATGACGATATTAGCTTATAATATCCCTGTCGGAAATAAAAATCATTATTAGGCATACTGAAAAATAACAATTCAAACAGATGGTTAGTGACATAAAATTTTTAAGAAAACTAAGTTGGCGGTTGGCAACCTTACCAATAAAGCAATTGATAATTTTGACAGATATGGTGTAGAACTGCAAAAATTTTCGATACTACTCATTTTACGTAAATGCTCTTTGATTTCGCTTCAAAGTTCCTGTGAAGGAGTTATTTGAAACATTTTATAGCTGTCGCGAGAGTGTTCGGGTGTACCATAAAAGATTTCCAAATCGACAGATTTCGAATCACAAGACTTTTGGTTCTATCGAGAGGCGATTTCATGAAACTGATCAACTGAACACGAACAAAAATAATCCTGGACGACCTCGTCAAGCCAGAACTCCTGTTGCAGAGGAAGGAGTACTGGAAATAGTTGAAAATAATCCCGAAATTAGTACCCGACGACTGGCACTCCAAACTAGGATTTCAAAAAGCACATCCAACAGAATAATTAGAGAACAACTTCATTCAAGAGCGCAGAGCGGCAGTTCACAGAAACATTTTGTTTACAGACATGCTTTACACGACGTGGTATAACAAATGCACATAACGAACATGTTTACACGGATGAAAATCCACATGCCATTAAAGAGAAACATTTTCCACGAGAGTTTAAAATTAATGTATGGGTGGGTATTATTGACACTTACTTGGTTGGTCCATTTAGATTGCCAGATCATCTTAATGGTGACAGTTACTTGCATTTCTACGTAAAGATTTGCCTCAACTTACCGCTCAATTTACACCGTGACATGTTTTTCACACATGATGGTGCACCTCCTCATTTTTCACGCATTGTTTGAAATTATTTAAACGAACCATACCCCGGAAGCTGGATTGGCAGAGGTCTGAATACTCCTATTGAGTGGCCACCTCGTAACTTGTAATTAATTTTAATTGGGGTTATTTTAAAATCAAAGTTTAATGAAGTTCCTTTCAACAACATTGAACAATTATTGTGGGATACGATTCAAAATGCTGTAAACTCTGTGTGAAAAGGTCTAGGCATTTTGAGAAGGGTATACTTCTGTTTGAATTGTTATTTTTCAGTAGATACCTATACCTATTGATTATTTTTTATTTTAAAAGCGACAGTGTTCGGGTTGCGTTAGTTAAGACCGCCAACGTAGTTTTCTTGAAAAATTTTGAAGTCACTATAAACAAATCAATAAAAAATGTTTTACTCAAATTCTATGAGAAATACGTCTTTTTGAGTGAGCATGCGTTTTATGAATAAATCAGTATTCACGTCTATAACACTAACTATAATAGTTGCAACGAGAAACATGCATTAAACTGATAATAACTGGCATTAAGGATGCAAATATGCTTCGTTAATGTAATTTTGACTTTTGTGCTCTTCAGAGCCTTATGTTAAGTCATTTTAAAAGCTTTAAATAATTTGGCACAAATCCGAGCCTAGGGTTCCATTTAAAATCATAAGAGTGACCTCCTAAGTAAGGGCGCCCGCAAAATTTTTTCCAGGGGGGCACGGGGGACTGGTGCTTCCTTGTCATTTACAAAATGCAGTGTTAGGCTGACATCATATAAACCTCTTTATTCGGAATCTGTCGACTTAAAAAGACATTTTTTGAGTCGATTCTGTTTCATTTTCGAGGATTCGAGGGCCCCGTATGCAATGGCAAAAATGAGGATTAAATTTGGAAAATATTATTGGTCAAGGTTATGACGGTTGTTCAACAATGACTAGACAAATCGAGGGTGTTCATAAAATTATTCAGCAACAGTACCCCCAAGCTCAGTTTTTTACTGCTTCTCCCATAAATTTAATCTTGTTACAAATGATTTAAACAGCTTAGCGGAAATACGAAATACAGTAGGCACTATTAAAGAAACAATAACATTTTTCCGAGAATCACTATTAAGACGCAAGTCAATAGAAAAATCCATACCCTTACTGTGTGAAACCCGATGGTCTACAAAGTATAAAAGTATACGGCATTTCAACGAAATTTTTTTAAACATTATTGACGCTTTAGATGATTTACAAAAAACATCAACCAGAGCACGAGCTTTTCGGCTATTTACAACAACTTCTTCATGTTTCGTTATTTCATTAAACATATCAAAAAATTAGGCTATGCTAGAACCAGTTGCTAACATGTTGGAAGGAATAGACATTGATTTGTTTGCAGTTAAAAAATTTATAGGCGACTTTACAGAAGTTGTCAAAAAACACAGATATGCTGAGTCAGTTTTTCATTCAATATATGAAGGTGCTGTGAAAATAGCGAATGCATGTGGCTTTGAATTGACCATTCCTGGATTGGTCGGTAAACAAACATGCCGAGCAAACTATCAAGCAAAAGAAAGTTCACCAGAGGAATATTACCGAATCTTGATTTTTTTACCATATCTGGATTCTTTATTGGTATCATTAAGTGAAAGTTTTTCAGAAGAAAAAAACTTTGATGCTGAGGCTGTGCTGTGGTATAACGTAAATAGCAACGACGAAAGTATTGCCATTGCCACCACGGAATACATAGATTTGTTAAATAAGTGCAATTTTTTTCCATCCGTAAAAAGCAATAAAAATTGAACTTACCTCACCACCAACAATATGTTCTATTAAAAGATCGTTCAGAGCACTGCAGCGCGTAAAAACATGGTTAAGGTCAACAATTTGTAAAGATAGATTTTCTGGACTGTGCATGCTAAGTGTGCACCGAGAACTGGTAAAAGAAGATGAAAATTTCGTAAATGAACTAGTTAATAAATTTGCATTAATACCCAGAAGGCTACAGTTCCTATTTAAGTAAGTAAATATTTAAAAGGATTTGTTTGTTTATGTTTATTTGTATTCACCTTAACTGTGTACTTTTCTTTGAAAATTAATAAAGTGTTTCTGCAAAAAGTCTGTTTTTTGGAAATTGCAGGGGGGGGCAACTGCCCCCCCTTGCCCCTGCCTGCGGGCGCCCATGCTCCTAAGCTTCATCTCCTGAATGGGTAGTAAAATAAATGTTAAAAAATCAAATAAATAATACCGAAATTTTGTTCTTGTCAATTCACTAATATCGAATACATTAAAACTTTTGGACATAATACAGGTATCTAGTACAAAATAGTAGTTGATACTATTCTGTAAGTGATATGAGATATTAAAGTAACTTTATATAACTCAAAAATATCGTACCTTTACATTATTTATATAGTAATACATTATTAACGGAGATCGAGAGAAGTAATGAAGTCAAGATAATTGAAACACAGGGTATATTTGCTTAAAAAAAAATTCCTTGACTGTCAAATTAATTTTACTTATCTAAGATAGCCATTAAATTATTATCGGAGGCCAAAGACATGGTATGGCCCCGTTTTAGCTAACGGAAATTTATTTAACCTAACAAGGTCAATCAAGGTAACATTTTAGTGATTTAAAAGACAAATAAAAACAATCGATTTTTGGTGTTATTACATAATCCAAAACTTCATCAGTCAAAATTACAAATGATAATTTTTATCGTTCTTAATCAAATAATTAAAATATTTCGTTGAATAATATTTTTATAAATCACGAAAGCCAATGTTTTTTTTTTAATTTGTTTAAAAACAAAAATATATACTATTTTTTTTTTATTAATTAGGTATCTTAAATATTTATGATTATTACAGTCGCAATAAGATTAATAAACCTAACTGATCTAGAGTTGACTGTCTCTATCTTCCCTATGGAGTTTAATATTGCGGCAGTAACAGGGTGCATCGACGATGTTCCTTAATCCATTATTTTGGAAGCATTGAATAACTTGGATGAAACTTTTACTGGCACAGCCCCAAAGCTGGATACGTCCAGACGGGTTTGAAAATAGCTTTCCAAGTGAGCATTTTAAAAATTTATATTTGTTTCGATTTTCATGGTGACAATTTAAACACTTATAATGGCTCTATATCTTAAACTAAAAATGATATCAGAAAAGTGAACCCTAATAAAAACAATTTAATTTGTACTGATATCATCTTTAATGCATGAGATATAGTTATTATATGTTTTTAAATTGTCCCCATAAACTTATTTTTTTTGGAGAGGTAGATCTAACGAGTTCCATCCAGTAAAGATATTCACCATTATTGGGTTGGAAAGCACTCCCTAATCTATTTGCATTTTGCAAATTATTTCTGTTCAACTTTCACCTTTGTTTCTATTTGGTGAGTTATGTATGGTAGACCCTTTCAATCGTAACGTTATCATTAGTTAATTCGCTTAAATATTCGCTCAGTCACTCAGATGGTGCTCTAGATTGTTGCCATTTTCATATTTTTTAGACCTCTTATCTCTTTTAGACAATTACTACCTTGCGTTCTTTATTTAATCTCAGTGGTGTTTTCCCACGCTACCTGTTAAATACACTCACCGACTTAAAATTCGATCCATTCAAAATAATGATTTATTTAAAAATGCTCTAACTTTCAAATGCGGAGGTTGATTTATTTTAAGGCTATTATTCGGACATCTAAAAGTAATTTAGTACTCGCCGCATATTCAGGGGAGAAGAGAAAACAATTTTTTCCTCTACTTTTGACACACCCTGTAGGTTAATTCTGCTAGTAGATCTGCACACAATTAACTTTATCAAAAGGATTGATTTGTTTCCAACATTTTATTTTTTTATTTACCCCGATATCCTAATTTGTTTGTGAAATGTAACGGTTTAAAGAAAATGCAACATTCTTAATTTTTTTATTCAAATTTAGCAGAGTAATACATAGTTTTATAAACAAATCAAACAACAAATAAACTAATAATTATTACAAATTAATAACGGGTATTTCCCCCACGAGCGCGAATAACTGCCTCAATGCGTCGTGGCATACCCTCTATTAGATGTCGAATCTCCATCTGGTCAATCTGATCCCATTCTTGGACCAAAGCATCTATCAAAAAATTTAAATTACTTGGAGAAGGAACTCGGTTATGAACTCGTCTGCCCATCATGTCCCAGACGTGTTCAATTGGATTGAGGTCTGAGCTACGTGATGGCCAGTTCATCCTTTGAATTTCTGTTTCGTCCAAATATTGAGATACAATCCTCGCAATATGTCATGCATAAACATGAATTCGTTTCCTATAAACGGTGCAACTGAGTCTTGTGGAAAAATTTGCTTGGTCAAACCTTTCGCCTCTTCTTCGGTATATTCTTTCACGGCCATCAGGAGAACGTAAACAAAACCTTGACTTGTAAGAAAATAAAATCTTGCTCCAGTCATCGACATTCCAATGTTGATGCTCCCTGGCAAATCGAAGACGAACTGTTCTGTGATTCCTAAATAACTCCGGACCACAGGTCTTCTGAAGCGTAATCCATGTTCTCGTAATCGCCTTCGAATCGTTATTTCGTTAACATTTAATGTTACAAAACGATCATCTCAAACATTTGTAGAACGTCGTCTGCCAGATCCTCTTCTTCTCAAAAAACTACCAGTTTCATTGAAACGTTGTACAGCTCTCTGGACGCTATACCTTGTAACACCCAATATTCTAGAAGCATAATACTGAGACCTATCGTCTTGTACCAGAGCAACTGCTCGTGCTGCATCAGTAGGCGTTAATACCATGATGTTATGCTGATAATGAATATTTGTTGTGCTGATAATTAAACTGCAATTGCCAAGTAACGAATATTTGACAGTTGTCATATTGTGAGTTGGCCACAGCACTCTACTTATTTTGTAGTTTATTCTCTACCGTCATTTAAATTATGACCGTTTCTAAAATGTAGCATTTTCTTTAAACCGTCACATTTCACAAACAAATTAAGATATCGGGGTAAATAAAAATACAAAGTGTTGGAAACAAATAAGTCTTCTTGATAAAGTTAATTAATCTACTAGCAGAATTAACCTACAGGGTGTGTCAAAAGTAGAGGAAAAAATTGTTTTCTCTTCTCTCCTGAATATGCGGCGAGTACTATATTACTTTTAGATGTCCGAATAATAGTCTTAAAACTACAGTATTTTATCTAAAAGTTGCTAAAAAATTCAAATAAATCAGCCTACGCATTTGAAAGTTAGAGCATTTTTAAATAAATCATTCTTTTGAATGGATCGAATTTTAAGTCGGTGAGTGTATGTTTGACACGAAGTTCAACTTTTAATTATTGTCCCTCAGTTCTTAATGGAATCGGGAGATCAATTGTTATTCAAAATTGATTTCGAAGCTTTGCCAGTCTGTTTTCTTAATCCTTATTGACTATTTTATATAATTCATATAATTTGAGTTCATATAATTTGAGTTCATATAATTTGAGTTCATATAATTTGAGTTCATATAATTTGAGTTCATATAATTTGAGTTCATATAATTTGAGTTCATATAATTTGAGGCGATATTCTTAATCCGTAAAAACCTACAAGATCAGGAATTTTGTTCGAACATAACGATTTTTAATTACTACATGAAAAATGACACTATAAAAACTGTTATGCAGTAAAATAGTTCCAAATCCAAAATATAATTACTGAACAATAACAGAATCCCAGAAAATATTAAAAATTTCCAAACCTCAACATAATACTCGCTGTGACTTGCGATATGTCACTCCCACTTATTGTCAACGCGAAAAGGCCAGCCTATTAGCATGGGCGAAGTTATGTCATCAGATCTGGGGGGGCTAAAGCCCTAGCCCAAGTCATATAATATATAATAGTTCTAGAGGTATACTGAAGTTAAGTAAAAAAATTCTGGCAAATCTATGAAAATGGAATAGATATCATATAATATATAGTTGTATTAAGTGAAAAATTTTCATCACAAAAATTTTCCTCATTTTCGCAGTCATGAAATAGTAGTTTGTGCAACAAGAGTAGATATGGACAATCCACTCGAGTTATACAGTATATTTTTTCTACGAACCACTAACGAAAATTTACAAATTTAAAAAAATAGTTTAGGTTTAGACAAAATAACTAATTTTAAAATAATTTATGAATTTTATTAATTCATAAAATAAAATAAACATAAAAAAAATTAGCCCCTAGTCCAGATTCGAATCCAGGCTATTCGCGTGGAAGGCAGATGCTCTGTCCTCAGCTCCACCGTCATTTTTAGGTTTTTAGTTTTAATACTCGTAATTAAATTTAGTTTCATACAATTTGATTAAAATTTATTTTTTTAAATGTGGCCCAAATAAAAATGCAATTTTTTATCGATTCTAAACAAAAATATCTAATTTTAACTTATATGTAATCTTAATGATTAAAAAATAAAAAATATGAACTGTAATTGATGGATTTCATTTTTTTGCAGTGTTCTCACTATGTTATGTTATTTTGGGAATGGGGTGTTAATACACTGCGACCTAAAAGATTTATTGTACCCCCTTCTATCGCTAATGCAGCAAGGAAATGTCTCATATTCGCGATTCAAGCTAAGTGATATGCCCTCTGGAGGAAATTTGTAGAAGGTCCCTATAAGTAGGATATCGTTCAGTGTTGCCAAAACTAGCAAAATTTCGCTACGTCGTCGGATTTTAGCTCTTGAAGAAGTGGACAAGATCTTTTATTTAAGAATAAAAATGTGTGTATAATAATATGTAATCATACAGTATATTTATTTAAGGATTTTTTTTATAAAACCGATTTATTGTATTGATTTTTTAAATTTCAGTTCATTTATTAATTTTGTTTTAAAATCAGTTCATAATTTGGCAACATTGGCGTTTATGGTTTACCTACATTTTAATTTGTATTAATTACAATTCCAGTTTTTTTTTACTTTTTAGCTTTAAATTTGTTTATTTCTTATACTTAGTATGTGATAGTGTTTATATTAAAAATGAAATCTGCGAAAAAGTCCCCAGCAAATTGCAATCTATATTGTGTTAATGTCAAAATCAAAACTGAAGTATTCATTATTTTCCAAATGCAAGTCGTAAAATTTTGTTTTTTACCATAAATGGATATCTACAAATTCACAATATTAAAATTTTGCAAAACTTTGTTTAGAATCGAAACTGTAGTCTGATTTGTAACGGTTTTAATACCATTTACATGTATACAAAGTACTACATAATTCACTTCATAATATAAGAATAAGTCTAGTAAGATATAATTTCAACAATAATAAACGTTTGGTACCTGAAATGTACTTTAAACCACATAATAAAACATGTCCTGGGTTTAGTAAATATGTATTTCTAGATATTCTTGTAGCAACCAATAGGTGAAAATTTCCAACAAATTAAGTCATACACATGATAAAAATTAACATTAAATGAAACTCAAAAACACTATTACAATGAGAATATTATCTAAAAACAGTTTAAAAAAATCACAAATACAAAATCCGCCCAAAACAAACACATGTAAATAAACAAACATCCTACTTATAAGTGACAAATGACAAGCGCGCGAAAATTAATTTGAATCGCGAATACGACCCTTCCAGTTATATCTTCTCAAGGAAATGTAGGATTTGGAGTGGCTTCAAGTTAGGTATAGTGCCTTTGGATTCTGGAGTGCTACACATTCAATTAGAATGTGAATGAAGGTTTCTTCCTCCTCCTTACAGAATCTGCAGTCACTAGCTTCTACTACTCAGTTTACTAAGGTGTCTTTTTAGTTGGCAATGCCCAAGTGTTATCACTACTAGAAAAATGTATGTTATGATAACAGCTTAAAATATAATCTGGCTAATGTGGAACATCCCGAAATACGGTTTTATAACCGAAACAGAAACCAAATTTCGGCTCCTTTCTTAGTTTCGACCGAAACAGAAACAAGAACTTTCTTTTAAGGCAATCTCTTATTGAAATTTGCAATATCTTATTGTAATCCTTGTTTTAAACTAATTAACTCGTATTATAAATTTTAGCTACATTTACTTATTACCTATTTATTTATGTGATCAAAAGAAGCCATTAATAAATTTATTGACATGTTCACTTGAAACAAAGCAGATAAGTTTGTGTGTACGTGCACTGTGTAGGAATGGCACCCGGCACAGTCGCCATTGTGCCGGACACAACCAATTATGATACGAAAACTTTTAAAAGTAGTTTCGTTGTCGGCTGCAATTTCGGCCAGTTTTCCGCCGAAACCGAAACTGTAGTCGAAACTCTTATTTAAAGCCAAAGTTGGCCGAAACCGTAACCACTCCTTCGGTCATACAAAAGTGGGCAAAAAATTTCTGATAATAATTTAGGCACGTGTGATATTGGGTAAGAAAGTTTTACACCAAAATATACAAATTTCAAAACTTTACAGATATGCATTAAAACGACTAAAATCAAATTTTCAAAGGTACCACAGAATAAAAAACATATGTTTATATTATATTTTTTCGATTTAGAAGATGTTCCCAGACTCATTAGCCAATTTCGTAAATCAGCCAGACTTATTATTATTCATAATTGTATCAATTTTATATGCTTAATTTTCTGCCACACTCACTTTCCACTGTCTAAGATTAACCAAACTGCTATTTTTATAAGCTTTATGTTCTAGTTTAGTAAATGTAAAATAATTATGACTGGGAAAATAAGTGTCGGACTCAAAAATTTTGTTTTTGTCACTAAGAGAACAGTTTATTTTCATATACACCGACTGGAAAAATGAATACGAAAAAAATTCACTGCCTCCTAAACTAAATGTAAAATTGCAGAATCAATTTATTTTATTTTTTAATTTCTGTTCTGAAATCTGAAATGTATGAATGGATGTGCGATAAATGTTCGAATTATTTTTGGGGGGGCTAATTTGGTTTTTGGGAGGGCTTAGCCCCCCCAAGCCCCCCCTTAACTTCGCCCATGCCTATTAGTTTACGAACCGTGATCCTTCTCCATATCTTCATTGATTGAATTTACGATTTTATTTCGCTGTCGCCGGTGTTACTTGATGAAGTTAAATTAGCATTCCGTGGAACCCCCTGAGTGGGTAGTCTCGTTAATTTGGAATGTTTTGTAGCTAGTTGTTTGGAAAGCACCACCACAAATCGAATTATGGGGAGTTAGTCAAACTCCACCTGTGTTTTAGATAATTACATTTACCTTGCCCCGTGCTTAATCTGTTTAGTGTAGCACAGTCTGGGCGGTTGAGTTCGAATCCAGATTCCAGGTATATAACTACTTAATTAGAGAGGTCATTAATGATATTTCCGTTAGTACGATGGCTTATATTTATATAGTGCTACAAAGGTAATAGCGTTTAAGAGCAAACCGAACACCTTGAATATTTATAATTCCTTCTGAGCATTTATTTATAGTCTATTTTTTGTGAAATTTTCAAGAAATACCAACAATAACAAAACTTAAGGTGGAGAAACCTTGAATTTTGAAAAATATTTATTTTCAAAATGTTTAAAGGGAATTTCGAAAAAAAATTTACGTGCCATTCTGTATTAAATCTATGAAAAGTTGCTGCTTTTTGTTTTAATAAATATCTAGTAGCTTTTAAATGGGAGGATTTCCCACATTTTTTCCTTAAAGGTCTCTGTATAGTGCTGCCTTATCGTTGCACAAATTAAAAGCTCTCAATATTTTCAAGACACATAATATCACGAAGTATTTCCAGTGTCGCGCATATAAATACAATTTTTTATTAAGAAATCCTTTAAACATTTTTTTTTCGCGTGAGGTCCGGTTTGTTCTTAAATGAAGTAGCTACAATGAGAGGTAACAATTCAATGCTCACTAGATGGCGATACTGAGAAATTAAATCCGTCTGACAAGCTGTCAACAAGTGTTGTAATTATGGATTGTAGAGGCAAGGAGAACTGTATCTGTATATAAAAAGTGTCCCTCAAAATGTATAAAATTAAGATGGCGCTTCTGTACCAATGATATATAGTTATATTTATTGCTCATCCATATATAAATAAGGTAAAACCAAAAAACTAAAAACTACACCGTGAAAAGTGACTGAACTTATAATCGTAAAGAAAATTTGACAATAGACGACAATAGTCAAATTTTATTGTAATATAAATTATTATATCAAAATGGTGATAACGTGTGCAATCAAAAGCTGCTTAAGTGGTAATAAAAGTTTAAAAAATAAAAATGACATGCCACAGTCGTTTCAGTAAATTATGTATTGCATTGCTGGACAATAATGGCATTTTGCTGTGCGTTTGACTTTGAAAATCTTGTACTATACAGCGAATATGGTCACCCTAGTGTATATTGAAAAAAATTGATACCTAACACGATTCAATGTGAAAAATTAAAAAAAATTATAGACAAAACTTATTTTTTTCTTTGTGTTGGAAAGAAAAATAAAGCAAGATTACTTAATTTTTTATTTGAATTCGACGACTTGTTTTGCCAACTTTGGCGCATCCCTTTACTGCTTTACTGGTTGCCTGCGTGTAATAATGCCTTTTAGTGGCGCCTCGCTTTTCGTCGTTTGTTTTACATATGGATAAGCAATCTATATAACGTATCATAGCACATTTTAATAACAAATTCAGCCATAAAAAAGCAAGTCACAAATCTGCACATTGGCTGCAGGACTATACCCAGACAACACACCAAATCCCAGAGATATCCACAAAATATCTTTTGTGGATATCAGAAATATCCCGTGGATCTAATATGGATATCCAAATGTCCGTCTATATCCAGAATATAAAAGATTTCCTTTCTCTCCAGCAAAATATATAATGGGTATCTTCCAGACAATACAAGAAATCCCAGAAATATCCACATAATATATTTTGTTCGTCTATATCCCAGGATATAGAAGATATTCGGATATTCAGCAAACTATTTTATGGGTATCTTTAGTAGAGGTTCATAAGTAACCAATGATTATTGAATAACGTCGAAAGAAAATAGCAGAGATAAAAAAGATTTTCAACATTCAAAATATTTTCAACACTCTGCCTTTGATTTTGCCCACTAAGGAGAAAGTCATCCTTATTAGGACTCTTCAGCAATAAATAGAAATTCTCGACTCCAGTCTCTAATGGAGTCTGATTGGGATATCAATTTCGATCGAACTCAATTACGGCGGGTTGAGCATGACAACGAGCCAAAGTGGTATCGCCATCTATACTTAGTAAGCAAAATCAAAAATTACATCTAGTGGATATCCACCATGGTTTGCGTTCGCGCCTAGACTTTGATATATTTAGTGGATGTCCATGGAATATTGAATACACCTTAAAAAAATTAATTTTAAATATCTGAACGGTACTATTAGCCACAATGGCGAGCACAATGGCGTAATTTTTTAATAATTTGCTATATAATTTTTTATTATTTATGGACATTTGCATGTCTATAAATTACATCTCATGGATATAAAATAGATATCCACCATGGACTGGACATTCAGTGGATATTGGGATGTTCAGTAGATATCCAAAGGATTTGGTGTGCTGTCTGGGTAATAGGTCTGAATATAAAATATGTATATATCCAATATTTTTTAGAGTTATTTTCAACTGTACATGTTCCTCTTAAATTAATACCATATCCTCTGCTAAGTTCAGATGATAAAGAAGTAAGAATGTTATTAATATAGACGATGAATAATTATTTATATAGAGTGTGATTAAAATGGATTTACAACCAAAACAAAACTGAATGCCTTTCATAGATACATGTTTTTTTAATATTTACAACTTGCCGTCTGTCGAATAATTGTTGATGCATACCTCGTATTACCGCTTTTTCCGGGACCTCCAACATCCTGTAGTTCATGTATTAAGTAGGTAGTATAAAAGTTTTATTTGATTATCTGACGGTTATTTAACATTGTCTGTGTTAATACTATCAAATCCTAATTATATTTTATTTTTAAAACGTTTTTTTTATTGTTTTTAATGTTTCAACTGTAGGTCGTAGAAAGAATGCCGTTTTTATATAGTTTGCAGGTGACAGTTATTTTATTTTGCATTTAAAAATAATATTATTAAAAAAGTCAGTATTTTAATGTAAAATAAAATGCAGAAATAATTGAAAAACATGCATTCACTACAAACACAATACATGCTAGATTTATCTAAATACCATTAAATATTAATAGTTCGTAAAATCTATATCATAGTTTATACACGCTCTTCTATAATCTATTCTTTGGACTTTGTAATAATAGGAAAACGTTTATTTACTTTTTAAATACGTTTAATAGAGAGCGGGAGAGTTCAATTTATAGAAAAAACGTTTGTTTAGTGTATTTGTTCGTATATTTAGTTTCAAACATATACAGATACGGAATTTTCAACACGGAAAATATACAATAAGTTGAACAAAGTATACCAGGAACATGCACATATCTGGCAATGTCCGATGTATGTAGTGGAGCGAGCAGCGAGCAGAAGTCGTAGTCGTATCAATTCTCGCTGACAGCGGGCTCGTATCTGTTTGTATGTTCCTATTAAGGGCCGTATCAGGACAAACATTTTGAGGGGTTTGGACCAGTTTCAGATGAAATTTTTTTAAAGGTTAAAAAAGAACTTAATTTTAAATAGTTTTTTTTTAACACAAACATATTCGTCATCAAATTTTAAAAATAATTATAATTATAGCTCAATATTTCTATGTTTTTCCTTTGCAAAGCGATCCAAGACTTCTTCCGTATCAACTTTAATGTTCCCTATGCACGCTTAAAAGGGCAAGACCGTTGAATTACGCAAATAATCTTTTAAACATAGATAAATTAATAAAGAAGATAGTCGGATCCCGTGTTAATTTTTGGAAACGTACAGCGCTGCGAATTAGTATGGAACGGATTTTTTTTTAACTACACTGGCTGATTGACTTGCCAGTTAAAGGCTGAATAAGAAAGGAAGGAATAAAAAAGGAGAGCTTTAAGCCAACCGCGGTTCATTAAAATATAATTTATTATTTATTTACATTTTTTAGCATTCATTACTCTAAAAAAACTAATATTTACATCAAAATAATGTATTTAACATAAATATAAGTTTTTTTGTCGTAATAAAACCCCAAAAAATATTTACATTAAAATAAAATATTTGAAACATATGTTTTAATTATTTACTATATAATAATACATACATTGTAATGAGCTCAATATTAAATAACAATTGTAAGTAAAATGAATAGTAGGTAGTCTCCCCCATTCTTGGAAAATTGGACCATATTTTGTTGGGTGTCTGGTGTGTCCTATAAAAACAAAACAAAAAGTGTACATATGTCTTATTGAACAATTTCTCTTATCAAATATTAATAAAATACAACTTTTTCTCTTTAGGACTTAAATTTCTAACTCTACTTTTATTTTGGATGCACAATTATCTAATGAAATTGGTCCAGAATGTCCAACTAGCAGTATACGTTATGAGGAAAAGGACTCAAGCAAAAATGGTCTTCACTAAGATAGCGAGTATTATTATCCAAAATTAAATTTAAAGTCTTAAACCAGTTCTAACAAATTTGAATATCGGAAGGAAAATGAAAAAAGGTTTAATATTTGAATATCTAACTTTCTACATTTTAGAATAATACTTATTTAAACAATTAGGAACTGAACAAGAATACTCTCGAAAATACTTAATTATACCCGGGCAAGACATTTTTTGCTTCAAATATTAAAACAGAACTGAAAATCCATGAAATATAAAATTATATAAGGTTAAGAAAACAATGATAAACAAAGTCCTTAAATAAATCTACACACCTTTAATATTAAATTAAATTGCTAATACTTACTAATTACATCAAATCAACACTGTTTATATTCTTAAAAATAACTTCGATCTATTTGCTCCGTGCGAAGTCATGGAAAGGGAAGCAAAAGCCATACTAGCGCTAGCTGCGGATAATTCGTGCATTTTAGGGCGATATTTTGTAATTTTAACATATCAAATACATTTTACTTTTTTTCAAAAAAGTAGGTAAACACAATACAATAAGCAACCGAAGTTGTGTTCAAAACTGTAACAAATACTAGCAAAAAAAACAGTGACTTTTATAAAAAAAAATTCAGTAGCAAAGTGGAAATTAAATCAAAGAATTAAATGGATAGGTGTACAATAAGATGAAAAATTACCTTTATTTTTGTAATAATAACAGTAATGCTGGAAATAGTAAGACATCAGAAACTTGAAAGGTTTTAAATAAACAATAAATTATCATTTTACGATGTTCTTTAATATACCTTTATTCTTAAATGTTTATTCAGCAAGGACTAGATTTCAAGATTTCTGCCTTTGATTATTATTTGTGGCTGAAATGCAATTTTGTGACTTACTGATGGAAAACCAGTTTTAATCATTCATTCTGTTTTCTTTCGAACAAAAATGAAAATATAAATAACGATCCTTCTTTTATACATTTTAACTTCACGCTATTATTTAATGGTATTTTTTTATTTTGACAAAATAGGTTGGATTCTTCAAAGACAACTTATTAAACTTAGGCAACTTCTCATACATTTTCCAGTAAATACTGTTGCCTGCCTATATTTTATTATTGATTTTTATTGATTATACATAATTTTCTTTAATTTAAGCGATAAAAATATATAATAATAATAAATTAATATTTTACTTGTTTTACAAATCCATATACTTTTATTAAAACTAACATATATACTTTTTAAATACGAATTCTATTAAAAATTGTATTCGTCCGTATACGCAGAAATAGTCCATTAGTACCAAAATGAATTGGCGCTGCTGTCGCGCACGGAGCGAATAGAACTTTCATCATAATTCATAAAATAAGTTTTATTTTATCATTTCATTATCATATTTTGCCTTCCGCCATCACAGCTTTTCATTTTTACGAGGTTGTCAACTCCTTCTTTTAAAAATCCCAGCAATAGTATGAACATTATATGGATGGTATGGTGCGCATGTAGATTGATAAAAAATTAAGATAAGATGAATTTGAAATAACTCTCATCTGTGATGTCATTTTGGTTCCACTGACATTTAATTCCAACCAAACTTTTAACAAAAACATCAATAAATTTGACATATACGTTTTTACTGTTTTTATTTTATTTCAAAATATTGTTTACAGGTCATAAAAAATAGTTTAAAGGTATGTAATTGGCAACTAAACGATTGTATATTTGATAAATGCTATCTACTTACTTTAGGAATATATTTATAAAAGTGAAAAAAACGATATAATTTAGGTAAACAAAACAAACAAAACGCACTCAAAAAATCTACTGTCGCTTTAATTGTCAGTGGAACCATAATTACATCATCATTGAACTAGCGCATAGTATGCTGGGAACTATAACGTATTGACAGTGGCGTGCATTTAAAAAATTCATCTTGATTTATTAATTTATCTATGCTTTTAAACGTCTCAGTGTTGAAAATGATCTTTCTGATGAAGCTGTTGCAATGTTGCAAGAATTTTTAAAAGAATATGTATATTGGGAAACAGTTTCATTACATGCTGATAATGATTCAATAGGATTTTTCGGTCTGTCAATTTGCAAAAATCCCGTCCATTTTTATTTCCGCAACTGTAACTCTGCATACAAGGTATCAAGGACTAAAAATTGCGTATAAAGAAAAGTCTTCTACCTTCAGTATGTGTGTAACACACATCGTGGGCAATAAAAAATATGATGACGAAAGTGAGTTTTTATAATTTGCAAATCTCTCAGATAATTGTTCTGTGAAATCATCAAAAAGGGAATTGTAACTGTAATACGAAAATATTTTTGTATTGTGGCTACCATAACATTATTTGAACGATTCTGTTGTCGTGAAACTATTCAAGGAATTGATATGCATTCTTGTTCATTTAGTGTTTCGGCTTTTTTTAAAAATATTGCTAAATACATGATCTATATTAAGTTTCATATTCTTTACCTGACTTATAACAGTATCCACATGCTCAACTAGATCAAAATCTACAGATGGTAGAATTTTACATAAAGGTAAAGTAAATGCAAATAAAGTTGATGCAGTTAACATACTGACGATAAATTCACTAGTCATAATCGCTCGAAGGAATTGTAAAGCTTTTGAAGAAATCTCAATGTCTTTTACCAGTGTTAGTTCTTCTAATGTTACAACAATTGGTTTAAAAATTTCAGAAAACCTAATTAGTCCGTCATGGTTCTCCACCTCACACATAGATATCAAATTATTCCATTTGGTATTTGGAGAATGTTCTTTTATTTTGTTTTTTAATAGATCTGTGCACATAGCTGAAATTTTTATAAAATTTTATGCTTCCAAAGCAATTTCTAATATTCTAAACCTTACAAGAATGAGGAAGTGCTAAATTTAAGGAATGAGCACTACAGTGGACGTATATAGCTTCTGGGTACTTTTCTTTTATTATTGCTTGTACGCCTTTAAAACGGCCACTTATTGCAGCAGCACCATCATACTGTGTCCAACTAAGTAAGTACAATCTACTCTAAGTGCTTGTAAACTTTCTAACATAACACCGGCTAAATTCTTACCAGTTGTATTATGGACAGCTATAAATTGTAAAAAATCTTCTCGCAATACACAGGATGAAGTTTTATTTTCTTCATTGAAATCTACATATCTAACTGCAGAGATAACTGCTCAGTACGGGAAATCTGTGGTTTTATCCATTAGGGTAGAAAACGATTTTGCTCTGTTGATTTTAACTACAATTTCAGATTGTATGATTTCACCACAAATTTTAATTATATTATTTTGAATTATTGGGCTTATGTACATGCGACTGACCTTGAATGTGTTCAATTAAATTTTTGTTTCACATGATAGGCGCATACGTAATACAGCCCTGAAATTTCCGTCATTATTCGTGGGCTGGTCTAAACTTAGTGGCTCAGAATCAGAAGTTCCACGTAGAGCTAACTCTTGACGTCCACACAAAATAATTGTCTCAATTATTGGTGTTAGCTTTTTCTGTTCTCAGCAATTTGCTTACATCGGCTAGAATCGAGTTGAATCATAATATCTTGTGCAGATCTATTAAAAGTTGCAATGAAATTATCAACTAATACGGAGTTATTTTTGTGATAGTTTGTTGTACTGTGGTAAATAAACACTTCAATGGTTTTGAAACTAATGCGTTCAGCTTTTGATGGCATTCTCTTCCACCAGATTCATGTGCAAAAACTGTACAATATTTACACACTGCACCTTGATCACCTTTGGCAGTATAGCTAAGCAATTGAAAATGTTTCAGCCAACTTAATTGAAATTTTAGTTTCTTTTTTTTTATATTGGAAACTTATAATTTTTATCTGAATTCCACACAGGCGTCAACAGTTTATATTTAAGATCATCATTTAGTTTTTTATCGAAAGCGAAAGCGATGTCTAACTCATGAACATTAGTTGACGATGATGACGTTATTTGATTTATTTCTGTCTGAAAATCTGCATGCAGCAATGAATCTGCTGTATGTCTGCAATTTGCCTCTTTTTCGGCTGAGGACTTAGTCTTTTTAATCAAAAAATCAGTTAATGAAGGTTGTAAACCTCGTTTTGCCATGACGATTTAATTTCTACAAAAAAAGGATGATTGATGAATGTATAAAACCGATAGCTATAGATTATAATGAATATTACCTTTTATTCCATAGCAGCAGTTACATGTAACAATGTTAATCTACACAAATAATAATAGTCAGTCCAGTTTCATTCACTAAATCGGATTTTCAGTTTCTACAAGAAAAAAAGATGAATGTAATAAACCAATGGCTATAAATGTCATCGTCTATTACCTTTTGTTCTACAATGCCAGTCTAATATTATTAGTCAGTCACTATTCAATATACACAGCAGAGATGTATGCAATATGGAAATCTCTCATATACCTACATTAAAGATAATAACTTAGATAACAATGTCATAATAACCGATTCAAAATCAGCACTAGAAACCATCGGAACAAAAAATGTCCATAACACTTTAAAAATTTACTCTTTTGGAACATTAAAAATTGCTTACAAATACTAAATGAATCACATGTTAAAATAACACTTATTTGTGCAAAGGGACATGCTGGTATAAAAGGGAATGAAATTGCTGTTATGGAGGAGAGTGTTCTAGAATTTTATAATACCGTTGCTAAAGCAAGAAATAAAAAACAATTGGAAATATATCTGGCAAGAATATGTAAATAAATCAACCAATCCTTATACCCTCATTCATCCACATCTTTCAAACAAAATACCACACATCCAAGAATATACAGTTAACAGATTCTATAGCGTAACCATAACTCGATTAAAACTTAATCACGGTAGATTTCCGGCTCATTTAGCCAAAATTGGAATAAATCAGACTTCCAAATGTTTTTGTGATAACTCCACTGTAGCTGATCTCAACCACTAAATATTTTCTTGTAAAAATCACACCAATGAAATAAATTTATAGAAATAATTACTAAAAATATGATTTTCTTACCTACAAATTTAACTCATCTATTAGCTTCAAATAATAAAAATATATTTGATGGATTAGTACAATTATTTAAGAAGGCCAACATCAAAATATAAAAACTATTTGTTCCTTACATAATTTCTGTGGCTGAGGACCATGCTTCCTGATGCTAAAAACTGGTGTGCCTGATGATGAAGTGACAACTTCGAAACCGGTCGCCAATAAATTGACTTGTGAGAAATAAAGGACCTTTTCTTTAACCTTTACACTTAAGCTAAAAACTCACTCTCACTCACAGTCAGTCACTATTCAGTCGCTATTCACTAAAACAGTTAAGTTACTGAGTAAACCTCTAGAAGCTACCTGGATCGTAGAAAAAATCTTGTGTGTATTTTGAGCGAAAAGTTCGTTGTTGCTTTCGACAGGTTTTCTGTCTCAAGCGGCAAAGTATCACTTTTCGTTCTTAATACACAAATAGCTATATCCGAAACATATGTGTAATGCTTAAATTATAAAAAATAAAAACTATTGACCGAATAAACCTAGGAATTATTTTTTATTGATCCCATATGTACAGGACATCTCAATATATTAGAATACAAAAATAAATATACAAACAAAACTTAAACATAATTGACAATTTATATTATGTACTATCTTCATAATATCAAAGTAATAATTACTCAGTTTTTACTGTACCAATCATTGAAACATTACTATTTTATTGTAGTGTAGGGGTAAACCACTAGGAAAATCTTGTATCCTAGTACACATTGTTCTCCAAATAGTACACGTAGTACATAAAAAGTACACAAATTAAAATTAGGTCGATGAGCTAAAATAAAAGGTGTCACATAGGTCTCATATATTAAAATTAGGTTGACGACCGAAAAGCAAAAAAGGTCGTTTGCGCGTATTCCTCAACAAACATTTTTTTCTCCGAGTCAGCATCTCTGGGTTTTTGATATTCCTACACAATTAGAACAAAATAATACAAAATACACACAGCGTCAAAAAACTTGGACCCCGTATAACACCAAATCTAAAACTTTTATCAAAATTTTGTTTTTGTAGAAATAAACTCGTATACAATGTTGTTTTTTATCACGAATAAAAAACGCCATAAAACTTTATCACTTTATTTAACTACAGCTTTTGTTGAAAATGATCAGCTTTGTATAAATCTCGAAAAGTATAGTTCGTTTTCAATTGTTCAAAAATGCCTGGCCAGCAAATTTCAGGTTTTGATAGAGCTAGAATAATTGCTCTGCATCAACAGAACTGGTCAAATCATAGGATTTCAGCAAGCCTTGGCATTCCTCTGTTATCAGAGTAGTGCAACTGTTTCAAGAAACCGGAGGTGTGAATAGGAAACCTGGTAGTGGGCGTCATCGTGTTACAGACGAAAGAGAGGATCGATATTTAGCCAATTTTGTTCGACGCAATCGGAATATCACAGTCACAGCAGTAAGAACGCATTTCAGAAGAACGTACAGAAGATACATTTCTAGGCCCACAATTCGACGAAGGCTGGCTGGCGAAAATTTACGATCAAGAAGACCTTTAAGAGTGCCAAGGCTTACTAGAGCAAATAGAGCTGGCCGCTTAGCATGGGACCGTATTCACAGGAACTGGCTTTTACCTCAATGGAGAAGTGTACTTTTTTCAGATGAGTCCCGATTTGGATTAGCAAGTGACAGTCGTCGTGTAAGGGTATGGAGAGAGCCAGGACGTGCAGCACGTTTAGCCTTTCCTCAAGAAGTGGTTCCTTACCAAGGAGGGACGGTTATGTTTTGGGGGGGCATTATGCACGGTTATTGCACTCCGCTTATTCACATACCAGGGACGCTGACGGGAAACATCTACCTGGAAAATGTTATAAGGCCAATTGTTCTGCGTCGGAGAGAAGAATTTGGATCAAATTTCATTTTTATGGATGACAACGCCCGTCCACATCGCACTAAAAGGAATCAAAATATGTTAGCTGAAGCCAATGTCCAGCGAATGAACTGGCCAGCACAATCGCCGGACATGAATCCGATTGAGTACATGTGGGATATGCTTTCAGAAGCCATATTTAGGAGACCAAACCCACCAATAACCCTTCAGGAGCTGATTGTGGCGGCATTGGAAGAGTGGAACAATATTCCTCAAGAACAGATCGATAATCTTATTCGCTCAATGCAAAGGCGAGTCAATCAATGTATCGAGAACAGAGGCGGTCACAGGGAATATTAGTGTTATTTTTTTTCATAAGTTCATTTTTTTTAAATTAGGAATTTTGATAAATTGATTTTTGGCACCTAATTTGGTTTTTCTAATTTTTTTCATCATCCAAGAGAGTTGCACCTAAAAAAATATATGTATAAGCTGGTGAAAGAATAACATATTTTATGATATACATTAATATAAAAAAATATATTCTCTTTCGAAAAAATTTGGGGGGTCCAAGTTTTGTGACGCTGTGTGTAGTAATAAATAGTACACATACCTATTATTGATTCTCCGTCCAACTGCATAAATTTTAATACACTGTTTAAGATTCCATTTGTAAAATTTAATTTATTATCCCATCGTCTTAGAGAAGACAAACCAGGAAGTGGAAAATATAATTGCTGTTTTACATACAGATATGCTTTTTTCTGTAATATCGCAAGATAAAAGTAGATGCAGCTTCTTTAAATGTCCAGTCAACACGTTTCTCTTTTTTTTTGTTTTCATTATCAATCCATTTGGTTTTTAGTAAAAACATTTTTCTTTGCCTTTAGTTCTTTGTTTTGTTTCAATAGTCTCTGATATTTGCTTTCATACAACTTTAATTGCTTCACTTGTGTTCTTGGCCTTTTCTTTTTTTATAATTTTAAAATCATCTAAGCTAATTATATTTTTGCTCCCAGTTAACACTTTCAACGAACTGTTTTCGCTTTCAATTGTGCTGCTTTCAATAACCTTTAAATGTGTGGACATTTTAGTATATTCGTTTATACAGTCATCCACCCTATTTTTCTGTTCTCTATACAAGATTCGAGTTTCTCGTTATTTCTTTATTAAAGTTTTATCTTCACTTTCATTATTCCCAAGAATTAAAGTAGAGACTGTCGTTTTCTTTAATGGTCCCTTCACTGGCAAACCCAATTACCCAATAATGTACTATGAAGATATCTTTTATAATCATTGTCATAAAATGGACAAATATGGCTTGTTGTGGGATTCTATTTATCGGCTCTACGGCACCTACGAATTCATTCTTGTTTTACTTCGTGTGAAACAAAATCTTTCCCCAATGTAAAATCATGATAAATTAATTATATCTGGGTTATCTAATTTTATTTTCACATAACTGTTGTTACTATTACTGGCCACCGTTTGTCTGGCACTTTCAAACCCTGAAAAAATAACACTATAATTAGTTAAAAACAATCATTTTTGTCACTGTAGAGCTTACCTATAATAAAACTAAGTTGATTTACCAAAATACTCTTTATAAAAACACTTTAAAAAACTCCAGTCATTTAAAAAGCAACAAAAACGATCCAAAAAATATTAAAAATCATGTATAAACCTATAAACACCACAAGAATTTATAAATTTCTGGTCCGGCAATGACGTAAAACAGTAAACGTGTACATACTACATGGAAAAAAATTGTATAACAAATTTCTACAATTATACATTTTTTCTCTTCAATAAATAGTACATATAGGGACAGGGTCAATTTGTTGTAAAAATTTCTAAATATTTGTAGAGAATGTATTGTAGAGTTATTATTTACAATATATAGTAAAAATATCCAATTGCATCATAAGAATTGTTCTACAAATTGTTATAATTTTTGCTATTTATTGTATGAATTTATATTAAAAATGTATTGCGTTTCATGAAAATTAATACGAAAATGTTACACAATAAATAGTAAAAATTCATACAAATTGTAGTAATTTTTAATAAAATTTGTAGTAGTATTCCATAATTATTATAATTATAACCTAAAAAAATGTTCCTTAATAAAATATTCAAAATTTATTGTTTTAATATAAAAGATACAAAGTCTTAATCAGTCCTGGATTTGTCAATAGGCTGTATAGGCATCGGCCTAGGGGCGGCAGCGTCCTAGGGCGGTAGATTTCACAGGAAGCTCACTCGATTTCAGAGGATAAAAGTCAAACAAGTTCACTGGTTTTCCCATGTTTTTTTTTATACTAATACGTTAAATCCCTATAGAAACTCATTCCTATCAATTCTAGGTACCTAGTCTTATTGTACCTATTTTATCTATATAACGACGATTTGGTTTAAGAATGTGTTCATTTTCACAGTCACATTTCCTCTAATAAAACTGCAGAGTGTGCATTGAAGCCTGGATTAAACTCACTACTCAATCTCTCAACGTTTTTGAGGAATCAATCTCACTCTGTTTACCCTAACTTGGATATATCTCTCCGGGGCGGGGGGTGGTGGAAATAAAGTGGCCTACACTCATAAAAAAAATAAATCCGGCACTGGTCTTAATTACATTATGTAATAATTAATAGTAATAATAGCTCCCTCAGTATCAGTTGGCTTTTTTGCACCTGAAAAATATGAAATAAAAATTAATACCTATTGAACTGTTCATGCTCTTAAAACGGGGATATTTATCACCTTTACACTGATTGAGATATTAAATGACTACGTCAGATAACTAACAAAAATGAGAAAGTAGGTATGTCACAATTAAGACAAAAAAACATCATTGAACTTGGCACAACATTCGATCGTTGGACACAACATTCGATCGTTGGCTACAGCTATATTTTTTAAAATAATCTACTAAGGTTATTTAAATTAGTTATCTAAAGGTAAATTATTCAGAAACAATAATAAATGTACTTACCACTAATATATTATTAAAATTTTCTCAAACGCATCGGTGCTTATAATATAATAATGTTTTTTATATAAGTACGATGCTTTGTTTTGAGAACATGTCTGACCATTTATGGTCGACGTGGGAAAATGTTGGCCAATAGCAGAATTCTGTTTTATTCACATGACTTAAAATTTCTACAATATTAAACAATATTTTTCAACAAAATTGAATTTTTATCATAAGAAGGGATGTAAAGTATTACTATTTTTTGTAGAGATAATTATTAATATTTGTACAAATTTTCACCGAAGTTAGTAGCAGTAATTACGATAATTGTAATAAATTTCTACTTCTACAAACAATAGTAAAATATACTAAACATTGTGGTCTTCTTTCCTATTGTTGTAGCATTTTATTCGACAATTCAATTGCTACAATAATGAATAGTTTTTAACTATAAATTGTAGTAAAATTTTCTACAAAAACTTATGTATTTTTCTACAAGTCTACTACTACAACATTGTAGTAAAATTTTCTAGTCACATTTTTTCCGTGTAGATGGGACTGGCCAATCCTAATAGCAGTTATGTATCCTTGGTGGCAATATCCGTATCATAGGTAAGTATGTTAAAGAGAGACGATGTATTATTATGCTGATGAGAGGTATTTCCTGGTGCTCACAACAAACCTTCCATGTGGGATGATTTACCTTAAGTACATATACCTAAGATTATAGTGAGAGATTCACTAACAAACAAGGACTATTTTAATCTAACGGGTTGACAAGCAACGCGTAGGCAGATCGATTGTAGGAATGTCTTGATTTTTGTTGTTTGAAAGGAAGAATGAAAGAATAATCGCGTGTTTAGCATATTGATGGCAGTGCATTGTGACAATGGTGCGTGCAAATTCGAAAAAACTACATTCGTATATTACGAGAATTTTGCGATACAGGAACATATAATAACAAGTTGATTTACTAGAATTGGAAGAGTTACAGATTACATTTTTAAGATCTTTATTTTAAAAAGTATTACATTAGACCGGATTACAATACTGTTAGAACAGTACAATTAAGGAATTCATTCAAAATTACCTCAGGCTTAAAATTTTACATATTTACTCGTGTATTTATAAAATAATTAATGACTAAATGAACTGTCTGAACCTATCATCTGAAGAAAGTATTTTAGCCAGATATATATAGAAATATTCAAAGAAAATTAAAATTTGATATGACTTTAACAAAATCTTTATTCGTCAAATGTGACAATCATAATTTCAAAGTCATAATAATATAAAAATAAGTGAACTATATAAAATAAAGCAATGTAGATCTCAATACTCTCCCTCATTGCGTATTTAACATAAATTTTGAGCGCAGGTATTCAAACTAGATTTTTCCTATTGCCTTAGTCAGTAAGTCTGCTAGATTTTCTTTGAAAGGTATATAGTCAATATCTATCATTTTCTGAAACACTTTTTCTCTTACAAAATGATAGTGTACGTCAATATGTTTACTTCGTTGGTGTAAGATGGGATTTTGTGACAATTTAATACTTGCTTGATTGTCACACAATACTTCTACATTCAAACTTTCTTGTAATTCTTTAATTATGTAGGTCATCTATATCTCTTGTCTACAAGCTGCTGATAAAGCCATATATTCTGATTAAGTACCTAGTTGAGACTGCAACAGAATTTTGTTTTTTCGTACACCAGAAAACTACAGCATTTCCAAAAAGGCCAATGTATCTACTGTATGATTTTGATCATCTGGACAACTCGCATATGAAGCATCACTATACCTTCTAAGAGAAGGACATCTAGTAGCTCTATAAATTAGTTTTTCTTTGGTTGTTCCTTTGAGGTATCGGAATAGATGATGAATGAAACGCGAATGGGTTTTAGTCGGATCAACGCAGAATTGGGAAATAACGTTAACAGTATATGTTATATCTGGTCTGGTTCCCATCGCAAGATATAAAAGACTTCCTATCTTTGATTGATAGAGTTAGTTATCAGTTCTTTTATCAGTAGAGATTGCTTTTACTGGTTTAGAGCCAGTATCCATAGGTGTACACATAGGATTGCAGTTCAACATATCATGTTTTTTAAGCAATTTTAAAATATATTGTTCTTGAGAGAGAAGCCTAAAATCTTTTTCCCATTCTATTTGTAAAGATAATAAATATTTGGGTATACCAAGAAATGTAACTTTAAAATTTTTCGCTAAAATATCTTCTATAACTTGTACTTTCTCTATGGTAGTTCCAAGAACTAGAATATCATCGACATAAATAGCTACTATTTGCTGTTTATCTTTAGAGATAAATAGACATGAGACTGCGCTTGATTGGATAAGATCAATTTCCTTTAGAGTCCTGCAGGAAACATGCTCTCCCTGGTTCTGATTTTACACCTTCTGGAATCTTCATATAAACTTCAAAATCCATAGGTCCATATAAAAAGGCGGTTTTAATGTCATATTGTCTGACTACTAAGTTTTTGTGAATGCAATGGGCCAGAAGAATTTTAATTGTTTCATATCGTATCACTGGCGAAAATGTTTCATCATAATCCACTCCATGTATTTGAGTATAGCCTTGAGCTACAAGTCGAGCTTTATATTTACAAATTTTCCCTTCTTCAGATAATATTATTTTAAAGATCCAGCGACAACCAACTACTTTCTTTCCTTCTGGTAAGTCGACTATGTTCCAAACTTGATGCTCCTGCATGGACTCCAATTCTTCATTTATGGTCTTAATCCATTTTTCAGACTCTGGTGAAGAAATTGCTTCATTATAATTGGCAGGTTCATCTACAGCAATTTTGCAACTTTCATCACCATAGCGGGATGGAGGCTTTACAACTCTATTGCTGCATCTGAGTTGAGAAGTTGATAACAGGCACTCTTCATCTTCATATTTACTTTCTTTCTAGTATCTACCATTTTCTGTTCCTCATTGTCCAATGCTGAATACAAATATGTTTTCTATAATAATAGTCTCCCTAATTCACTCCCCTACGAGTGAATTGTAATCCCTGAAGCCGACTGAGTTTGTGTTGGGAAGGGACGGAAACGGTTGTTATTATTACTATTTGCGGTTACGCCCAGGAGCGACTTAAAGATAACTTACAGGTTAGGAAAACCCGGAAAACCTTACCCACCATCATCGAAACGGTAACGCTCTGCGAGTTGTAATCTGCATATAACCTAATATAATACGACACCCATCAAATCCTACAACGAAACATGCAAATTTAAAAATTTACATGCTCTGCTTTAGGATCCGAAGTCGTGTTTGCTAAACCAGTGAAAGGCCCGTAAATGAACCGCTCGAACATACTGCGCTACCGTGTCAATATTACTATCCCCTTTACCTGAAGAACACCGAGAACATCCAGAACTTCTCTTCTAATGAAGCTTCGTTTTCCAAACAAGGATGTAGGTAAATTGGTAAGCAAAATATGATAAAATCCGAAAACAAATTATTGCTCATATTCGCAATATTTATTTAATTTCTTGTGTAAGTATTTACACCCTCCCCTCCCCCCTCTATGTCTATAGTGTTGAATTAGAATTATTTGTTTTAATTGCTAATATTATTTTCTTATTTATCATATTATTTAGTAGTGGAATATTATAATTCAAACCTAATTATCCTTGTAATTAAGTCAATATGCCTCTTTGGATAATAATAAATATATAAATAATTCTAACAAGTATAAGGTGATAACCTAAGGTGATATCCTAAATGGAGCCAAAAATATCCGGTTCGCCATATTATTCGCCCAAAACTACATTAATTTCGGAACGCTTTTTAGTCATCTATAGGAAGTGAATATTACAGATCAGTTTAAATATGGAGTGAACCGCAAAAAAATGTTCTAAGGTAGGTCTCGGAGAATTTAACGTATGTCTAAGTACACAATTATTTTTTTTAAGTGTCATTCTGAATTTAATTTTCAGCGGTGCGTAGTTATCACATACATGACTCGTATCTCTATTTTTGTCGATCATGGCCTACTTTAGAAATATTTTTTGTGGATATCGCTTAACAAATTAGACAAATTGATATTTCACTGTTAAATAATAGTAGGGCTGTGTAATAATGCCGCATATCGACCCTTGAAGGGCTTCAACCACCTAAAAATAATTCTAACCCTTTACCTGAAGTTCGTCGACCTTATGCTTTTGATAAATCGACATCGAATGCGTGCCATTGTTTTTTATTATTTTTATTGGTTTAAAATTTACGAAGCGTAGAAGGACCACACTCAGAAAAATAAACTTTTCAGCCTTAGAACTCGGAAAATGTCTTATTATATTTATAGTTGTGTTTTTCAGTAGGTACCTACTTTTACACCGAAGAGGTTGATACATAACATTATTTAACGGTTATTTATTTTAAACAGTTTAATATTATAATTTAATTACACTAAGACGCTAATTCATTTAATAACAACTAATTTATACAATATTTTAATTTGTGTCAATAACACGCATAACAAGTTTCAAATAAAAGTTATATGGATATAAACGATACGTATTATAAAAATATTTTTGGATCTTCAGGGTGTTGCGTTTTTTTTTAAATATAACACCCTGTATTTTATTTCAGTTTTAAAATGGTTTGGTAATAATGTATTCAACCTTAGAATTTTTTTAAAAAATTTAAAGGGTAGCCAAGCAATTAATTTTTTTATGAAATTAGAGAATGATGCAAACCCCAAATTAAATTATCCGTTAGTTATTAAGTTTTTGATAAATATTTTTATTGTTTTCACAAAAAAATGTCCGAAAACTCATTCAGTATATCGGGTGTCCCAGTTGTATTGTTCCAACGCCATATCTCAGTTGTTTCAAAAAATTTAAATTCAAAATTTTAAACGTTTTATACAGACCCAATGTCCTCAAAAATAAACATAATAGCCATATTTATTCACTTTTGGTTTGACCGGAAACGAACCCAACTTTTCAAATTTAAATGACATCCTGTATATTTAATTTAAAATTTGAATTCTACGCACAATTTCCTTTTCAACGAGGAAATAAATCAAATTTTAAAAAATACCAAATTTAAAATATAATTTTGACACAGTTCACACGAAAAACCAAAATCTTAAAAATTATAGAAAATGTCCTTATTCCAGGCAACATTCGGCTCGATGCAAAAGTTCAGGAGACGTTATAGTTCTTAATACTCCAGCAGCAACATTAAGTGCTCCAATCTAATTTCTTATTCTGTTTTGCAGATCGTCTAAATCTTCAAGAGGCGTTTCGTACACTCTTCCCTTTAAATAACCCCATAAAAAATAATGTAATGGTGTTAGATCGGGAGATCTTGTGGACCATCTTACTGATCCGTTTGTGCCAAACCACCTATTAGGAACAATTTGGTTTAAATAACCAGCTATCGAATTGTGTGCTGGTGCTCCATCTTGCTGAAAGTACATGTTGTCGAGCATATGTAGTGGCAGATCTTTTAACAGTACAGACAAATCGTCTTGAAGAAATTGTAAATAATTATCCCCAGTTAACGTACTTTTATAGAATTTCGATCCAATTACATATCCGTCAATAATACCACACCAAATATTGATTCCCCAAATTCTTTGAAAGTTAGTCTCCCGTATACAGTGTGGATTATTTTGAGACCAGTGAGTAATGTCAATTATGACGATTAAATATTCCGTTGTTATGAAATCTACTCTCATCTGACCATAATATTGAATTGGTAGTTATACCATCCCCATGTGCCGTCGTTAACCACGCAAGAAAATTAAATCTTCTGTTATATTCTCTTTTTTCTAGTGCTTGGTGTATTTTATATTTTATATGGCCTAAATTTGTAAATTTTTAAAATTCGTTGAATAGATAATCGAGATAAATCGCACTCTTTTTTTAATTTGTCTAATTAAAATATGTGGATTAATCTTCCCAAAATATCAATTATAGTCATCATCAGTAGCAGTTTTTCTTTAAAAAATAGTTTGTTTCCTGGAGAAGGATCCACTTTTAGACAAATTAGATGATAAGCGTGTAAAGTACATAGGCACTTTTCATACGTCTTTCGGGATAATGCTGTCTGCAAACATTTAACGCATTACGGCGGTTTTTTCGACAGTCCCCATAAATTAGAATCATATCTAATTTATTTTGATTTGTAAAAGAATCATTCATTGTGTATAATTATTTCGAGACACATTTAAATTGATACATTTATTACGCTTCAGACACTACACAGAAAAGTGAACTGTCAAACATGCAATTACCTTACTTCAGTTGGTTCCAAAGCCTTCTTCGTTATTTTATTTTTTAAAATCTGATTTATTTCCCGTTAGTAAGCCATAATACAAAGTGTATTACCTCGTTGAAAAGGAAATTTTGGGTAGAATTCAAATTTTAAATTAAATCTACAGGGTGTCATTTAAATTTCAAAAGTTAGTTTCGCTTCCGGTCAAACCGGAAGTGAATGAATATGGTTATTATGTTTATTTTTGAGGACAATGGGTCTGTATAAAACGTTTAAAATTTTGAATTTAAATTTTTTGAAACAACTGAGATATGGCGTTGGAACAATACAACTGAAACACCCGGTATACCTATTACTTACCCGAGGATTGATTTAAAAAAGTCGTCTAAACAAACAGTACAAACTTCGACAGCAACTATGATCTAATTTTTAAATTTAACTAACGAACAAGATATTACAAAAGAAAATTATATTATTCTTTTTGAAGTTCTTTACTCTACCTCTCAGAATAAAGTGGTGGGGGAACGTAAATATTGATAATTTATAAAACTCGGTTTCGTTATAATGGGGTTTTCTTGCTTAATTAATCTTCTACATTATTTTGTCTGCATCAGCTGTCAGTATTACCTTCAGATTAATATCTAAAGAGCGCTGTTTAACAACTCAACGAATATTACGAGTTTTATTGAAAATTATAAATGGCGCCGTATACTTTTTTTACACAAAGAGAAAGAGGACAAAGCCAGTGAAAACCGTAACATGGTATCTTTTTCTTTGCAAGATAATCAACAAACGAAATAATTATAAAAAAAATGCCCTTAATGACGCTGATTTTCTGATTAATATTCAGTTTTCCGATTGTTGATATATTATTTAAATAAATAATGCAGATCTTAAAAATCAATACTGACCTTTTAATAAATTTTTTTTTTTGACATATTACCCAAATTTCAATTTTTATTAATATATTGAAAGTAATTTTATTTCGTTACCTAATGTTTTGTATTACCGAGAGGGCAATCGACTTTAAACACAATAATTTTTACCAAAAATTCAGTCTAAAGTTTCAAATTATTTATGTGAGCTTTGAAAATTATTATCGGTACAAATAAAATGTCAAAAGTAACCATCGATCGGTGCCCCTAAAAAGTATAGCCCAAAGAGCCCACTGCAAATGTTCATCTGCTAACGAAATGAAATGTGCCCCGAAGGCATACCAATCGATATAATTCGTTATCCTGAGGAAAGTGGTTAAAATTAGAATATAAAAAAGTGGAACTACAAATGGAAATAGACTTCAATACAACGATTATATAAATATATTCGGAGGTTTTCCAGAATAGTAGCTTGTGCAACAAGAGTAGATATGATGGCCCTATCGCACGAAGACAAAATTTGAGCACGACACCGTAGGTGGAGTGCTCAATCGTCTGAGTGCGATGTGGACAATCCATTCGAGTTGTACAAAATATTTTTTCTACGACCCACTAACGAAAATTTACAAATAACAAAAATATTTTAGGTTATTAAGACAAAAATAATTTATGTCTTTTAATAATTATTAAAATAAAGTAAACGGAAAAAAAAGAAAATAGTTCATTTAATTTTTTCTCATCCGAGAATCGAACTCGAGCCTTCCGTGTGGAAGGCAAGAACGCTGACCAAAGGACCATCTATTCTTTTTGTTGCTTTAATACTCGTAATTAAATTGACTTCATGTAGTTTTATTTAAATTAACAAATTATTTATAATTATAGACGAAATAAAAACAGAAATGCTATTATTTATCGAATCTAAACAAGAATAACCCATTTTAATGAATGTTTAATCTCAATAACTAAAAAATATACTGATAATTAGTTTGACAGAATTGTCACTTATTTAAAATTTTAAAACTAATAGCAGTCGGTTGATCAAAATATAAACGATGATTGGTGGATTTAATTTTTTTAAGTGTTCTCACTACCTAGAATGGATATGAAATATATTCGTTTAGTTGAAGGCAATAGCATACTTTTTCATTTTGTATTCTGTGCGTAGATAAGCTAATATCCATGTGGGGTAGAAAAAATAACATATTCAAACATTTCTTGAGTACATCGCACAAAAACATCTAACCATTATTAATAAAAACTATCAAAAATATAAATCAATTTTTGGTGATTGAACATTTATATATACAGGGTTATATAGGTATATGGTTATATGAACTTTTACTCCTATTTTAAGATGTAGATTACGCTGTTAAAATATGACCGTCTAATTTCGGAACACCCTGTATTTATTGTTGTAATTAATTTTTAAAGGTTGTCATAGAAACTACAAAAAAACTATTATTATTATGGTTTAAAATAATTATTGTCTATAATTATTATTGACTATCTGTGGCAAATGGTTTATCCAATCCTTATTTCTTTCACACACACATCACTTAAAAGTTAGGTTAAAATAAAAATCCAGGTTTAAACGGTAGGTTCACAATGAATTAGGATTGTAATTTACAAAGAAAACAAAATTATCGCTGTCATGTCTTTTGTTTATGAAATAATTTGTTTTAATTACTTTGCTCAGGCACAGGTACCGTTTGGTAAAGTACAATGTTGTTACATGCATTTGGAGCATATTTCATTTCGTTAAAAGATGACGGCCAAAATTTTCAGTGGGCTCTCCCACTATTACGTGAGGTCAAAGGTAATAATACTCGAAGGGATAGAAGTGGCTCATTTAACCCCGCGAGTATAGAGTTTGTTGCCAGAGGGCTTTAGATCGACGACAACAATTACTCAAGGGGTTAATTCACTTCAGTTCGTGGTATGTGCTCTATTTTTAGCACTTTGTAGACAACGAATTTAAAAGAACAACAACTATATTATTTTCTTATAGTTTAAATATTTGGATAAAACGAAATTAGGGGACCCAAAATAGTAGTTTGTGCAACAAGAGTGGATATGGATAATCCACTCGAGTTGTACAGTATATTTTTTCTATGACTCACTAACGAAAATCCACAAATCTAAAAAATTATTTTAGGTTACTAAGACAAAATAACTAATTTTAAAATAATTTATGATTTTACTAATTTATATGATAAAATAAATATGAAAAAAATATTTAATTTAAGGAGGTTCTTTCGCCACACCTCTCGCCTCAAATGTTAAAAAAAAAGTTATTAGATTATGACTAAAATTAATTTTATTCTAATAGTTAAAGTCCTTATTTATCTAATACTGAACTTTTCACTATACCTTACCTTGCAAATTTTTGAGATTTTTTTTTTTAAATATGAGTATTTGTACAGTCCTCAACAACAATTCTCAAATTATACTATTATTTATTGATTAGATGGAGTAGAAAAAAACTAAAAATAAGGTTTTTGAAATATATATAGTAAACCGTGGAACTTATTGAGAAATTAATATTAACAAATCACAAAAAATTTTCAAGTAACCTAGTTGAAAATTTTTTGTGATTTTTTAATAATAATTTCTCAATAAATTCCACGGTAACCTATATATTTTATTGTAAAAAACAAAACCTAAATATTTCAAAAACCTTATTTTTAGTTTTTTTTCTACTCCATCTAATCAATAAATAATAGTAAAATTAATTATAATTCGAAAATTGTTGTTGAAGTCTTACTTTCTCATAAGACACTGTACAAACACACACATTTTAAAAAAAAAATGTTCTCAAAAATGTGCACGGTAAGGTATAGTTAAAAGTTCACTATTAGATAAATAAGGACATCTACTCTTAGAAAAAAATTAATTTTAGTTATAATCTAATATTTTTTATTTAACATTGGTGGCGAAAGGACCTCCTTAATTATTCCCAGGCCCAGATTTTAATTCGGGCCTCTCGCGTGGAAGACACCATGGCCTCACCTCCATCGCCACACTTACAATTTTATTTTTAAATCAGTTTCATATAGTTAGATTAAAATTTGAGATTTATATCTAAATGTGGACAAAATAAAAATAAAAATGCTATTATTTATCGATTCTATACAAGAATAACTCATTTTTACTTATATTTAATTTCAATAACTAAAAAATATACTGACAATTAGTTTAACAGAATTGTCACTTATATAAAATTAAAAAAATAATAGTAGACGGGTGACCAAAATATGAACTGTGATTGGTGGATTTAATTTTTTTGCAGTGTTCTTAATAGGTAGAATAGATATGAAATATATTCGTTTAGTTGAACGCAATGGTATAATTTTTCATTTTGTAGTCTGTGCGCAGATAAGCTAATATCCGTGTGGGTGTAGAAAAATTAAATATAAGAATTAATAGCTACATACGAATTGGTCTAATACCTGCGCCTCTGATAATATGTAGGAGTTTGAAGAACAAATATGTGCAAATCTTACATATTTTAATCCGTACTATCTATTAATTCTGATATTTAATTTTGTAAACAAATTTTAACGGATTATTCTATCTCAATTTAATTTGACTTTAAATCACATAACTTTACCAATCATTTAATTTGTTCATATTTCAGGCCTGGTGATGGCTTTTAAGACGAAACCGGTTGCCTACATTTTTTCAATAAAATATTATTGTGTGGTACGGATTTTGAGTTTTCGTTCTCATACGATTTATGATATCTATATCTAATTCTATGTTTTGATGGACACACATATTAAAGCTAAACCGTTAAGACGATCTTCCAGCATGGTAGATCTTAGATAAGTTTTAAATAATAATAATAATAATAATACTCTCCCTAATTCACCCCCTTACGAGTGAATTTTAACCCCAAAAGCTGAGCTTGTCCGGGGAAAGGGACGGCTATTATTATTATTTGCCGTGGCGCTCCGGGGCGACTTAAAGATGATTGATGGTGCCATTTGACTTACAGGTGAGGAAAACCCGGAAAACCTCACCCACCATCATCGAGACGGTAATGTATGGCGAATTTTTTTAATCTGCATGTCATATCAACAGAAATTGAATTTCTATTAATACGCCACACATCAAATCCTAAACCGAACCATGCAATTTAATTAAAAATCCACATGGTCTGGTCTGGGATTCGAAACCCAGCAGTCTCAGACTCATAAACTTGCCTATAAATGAATATAAGCGCGATAGACCGCTACACCACCGTGCCCGATTATGTGGTCATTGTTTTAAAAGCCCATGAGTAGAGACTTGTTACAGCATTTGTAAATGTACAAAGAATTTTAAATTATTTGTAAATTTTTGGAAAATAATCGGAGTCGCAGTTTTGGAGACAACGACATTAAATCCTTTTTAACAGAATGTTACTTTCCTTTATTTAGGAAGGCTCTAGGGGCGCGCGTCCCCTTAAATCCTCCACTACAACGGTGCTACTTTATGGATAGCACTGTTAATTAAAACTCAATGGCAAATGGTAGAGTGAGGGAATTATACATGTTTTAACGTTAAAATAATGATTTTACAATTGATTATTAATTAAAAAAACCCGGTCCTGGTGCACTCTCCAAAGGTTCAGCCTCTAACCAGTGACCCACCCAACCCTTATTAACTACTTATTATCTACCTTTCAACTAATTAATTCTATACCTAGTTTTCTTATCATTTTGCCAATTTTAATTACCTATATCGAGGTACTCAGCAATTAATTGTAGTTCTCAATGTTCGATTATTATACTTACTTTTTTTTGTGGCAAGGCGATTGTCATACCGTATTTTAAACATGTTAAGAAATATTAGATATTTGTGTTGTTTTCTGACATTCGAAGACAGGTAGGTGTTTTTTTATTGTAGTTATATTTATTGTTCTACTTTCTAAATATATTTCGATATAAATATAAACTACAGTGAGCATCATAAGTCTTACCCCCCCTAACTAACTCGTTACTGGGGTCTTGTTAGGAAAATCGCCGAGACAGGTCGATTTTTGATTTCTACAATGTACATTTTTGTATGATTAGTTTACCCTTAATTTCATCCCTTACTGGAGAGTAGCAACCCTTTCGAAAAATTTAAATGGCATGGGGTGGTGAGTGATAGCTCATTTGAAAGGGGGTTTTATTCTCTATTCAACCATGTAAAAAATTTTGAAATTTGCTTCATTACGTGTTGATTTATTAATGTTTAAAAATAACAAAACCTCACAAAATAGGAAAGCAACTAGACTAACAGTGACTTTCTAGTGGCAAAAAGTCTTACTTCACGTCTGAACCAAAACCGAAATCATGCAGGGGCGAATTTTAATTCTAAGGATGAGTGCGCTACGTTAATTTCCGTTATTCTGAAACAACAATTAGTCGAGAATTAATGAAGCAAATTTCAATTTTTTTTACACGGTTGAATAGAGAATAAAACCCTCTTTCAAATGAGCTATCACTCACCACCCCATGCCATTTAAATTTTTCGAAAGGGTTGCTCCCCTCCAGTAAGGGATGAAATTAAGGGTAAACTATTCATACCAAAATGTACATTGTAAAAATCAAAAATCGACGTGTCTCGGCGATTTTCCCAACAAGACTCCAGTAACGAGTTAGATAGGGGGGGTAAGACTTATGGTGCTCACTGTATAGTAGATTTACTATACGTACCTTCTCAAAATACCTAAGTAGACATAATATAATGTCGATATCGCAAAGATTCTTTTGGCATTCATCCAGAGGTTTCATAAAGCAACATTAAAGAAAACCGAATTTAAAAAAATCAGTTTATCAAGTAAAAAATTAAAAATTTAGGGTAGGTAAGTATACAAAAATTCTTATATTCAAAGAACTTATACATTCGTATTCTTATTCCGATAAATAGGGTAGTGTATTTAAATAGAATAAGTGTGTAATAAGAATTGTAGAAAGCATATTATTAGATGCGTAATTCCATTTGTAATTGCTTTATAACACGCATTACGTACTATACTTTAGCTAAGACCATTTAAACAGGTAAATATGTGTGTAAATACTTGTATAATATATTCTGTGCATTTTGTTTAAGATTTGTGTTGTTTTCCATGTTTTTTATTTACCGTGCGTTTTGTTTACTATGCATAACCTATTAGGTCGTGTGGTTTTGTATGTTTTCTGATCTGAAAAAGAGACACGTCCTATGTTTTGCTTGCTATTTGTAGTTAAGTACAGTGTAGGGGGGAGGAGGGGGGTGGGAAGGACATGTACTATGTCCCGATGGTGTCAGCTGTCACGTGACCTGCCAAATTCAAAGTATAGTTGCTTATCGATGGATTTTTATCGTTTTTTTGCTGCCAATGAAATATTATGCTTTTAGACGTCTATAAAAATATAAAAATCCATTTGCAAGCATTTTCTGTCGTCCGGTTTTGCTACTTCCGGCATAGGGATTTAGGCGTCGTGACCGGATATTTACGATTTTTAACGAAATTCTGGATATAGCTTAAACGCAGTTTTTCTTGCAAGCATTCTTTTGTGTCGGCGATATGCTGTTTGTAAGTAGTTCTACTTCATTCTCCATAAATTAGACTATTTTGCCATTTTTTTTTTTTAGAGAAAACCCCGGGGTGAATATAAGGTTGAGTGGTTAAGCTACTGATTAAAAAAATGTTTTCTAGAGCAATACTCTTAATTGAGAGTCAAAGAAACATTTTGAGAGCAATTGAGAAAAATTGGGAAAAAAAATTTGTGATTTTACATTAAGTTATGTAATTGTGACTTTTATTTGGCCCTAATTAAGTAGAGCTCAAAGTTATTTAAATTTAAATTACAAAGTTGATTTATATCGCTAACTGAACATTTCAAGAAAATATAGAGTCCAATAATAAATGTAATTTATATATAAAAAGTCTTCAGTTAAGTACAGTTACAATTTTCAAATAATGCAATTGAAACTTGCAGTTTTGATCAAATTTATATCTTATTTATCTTCTATATCTATAGTCCGTCAGATAGTGACAGGTTTAGGTACCCCCATTTTCGCATACAAGCCTCGAAGAGGGTTGAAAAGTACATCGATTTTAAGTAGAATGAAAGGAAATTTACGAGTGGCTGCTGGGGATAACACATGGAAAATTCGATTTTCCCTAACAAAAACGGAAGGTTATTTGTTGCCCATTTTTCCACGCAAGCCGTTTTCACTATATGATTAATAGAACTAGGCTTCGGAAAACCAAAGGCTTTAATGTTGCAAGTGGCTAAAGGGTTGAAATAAGGGCGTAATCTTCTAAGGAAAAATCGAGATTTTTCCCGATTTTTCCACACAAGCCCATCGAATGTATGAAAACGTACGTCGTCACTAGTCCGAAAAACATATTTTCTTGAATGACCCGAATGTATAAGTGCATTTTGGGGTCGGAAAATTTTTCTGATAAGGAAAATCGAATTTTCCATGTGTTATCCCTCACTCGTAAATTTTCTTTTATTCTACTCAACATCGATCTACTTTTCAATGCTCTTCGAGGCTTGTATGGGAAAATGGGGCACTAAATCGGTCACTATCTATATATAAAAACGAGATACCACTCACTGACGCATCACCAGATCTCGAAAACTATATACCCGATTGACTTGAAATTTGGCATAGTTACTCCTTTCTCGACGTTAACTTGATTTTACTCGCAGTGGTGCCAACATTAATACAAATATTGGTACAAACATTAATACAAACCTTAATACAAACATTAATACATTATGTACGCCCGCTTCAAAGGGCACACTCCTTAGCATAGGCCTCGTCAGAACAGTATTTATTACGCTGTGAATTTTAAATCAATCGAAACAAACAAAAAAGTGTTTGGTAGCCCCCACGAAGTATTTTATTTTATTCCAACGACAAACAACTACTAAATTTATTTACAAAAATCTAATTCGGTGTTGTCAACGTAGTTGTCAAATTATTATGGGAGAGTCTTGTTACAAGGATTGTTTATGGATATAATTCAGTATTGACTTAAAACGCACAAAAGGCTTTCAAAATTACATGATCAGTTTATAAGTGTTTTCCAGGAAAGTATGCAAGTTATTTTGAAGTGTAACAGCAGTGTAAAGCAAGCGTAGTAGACGTAAATACTGATTCATTAATACAACGCATGCTCCACTTAAATTAGAAGCTGTCGCCTTTTTTATAATGCGGCTGGTGGCTGCCGATGCGACAGCTCTGTCTGCGTAAATAAAACACAATCCGAATTATTGAAATAAATAATGGGCTAATTATGACTAATGGATTATTCTAGTAGTTCTTCGCCGTTGTTTTAAGGTACCATTTCGGTAGGCGCGACAGACGACCGCCGACGCGACATACGACCGCCGACGCGACATACGACCGCCGACGCTACCGAGAAGTGTCGCTCCACATCTAAAATACATACAATTATATGAAACACATTTCGCACGGCGAGACACTTCCTGGAGACACTTCTGAATCTGACTCAGGGCAAAGGTTTGCTGCCTGTCGCACTCGAGGTTACTGTCCTCGAGCATCGCTTCATCGCTTGGAGGTGAATAGGTTGAAAATTTCTTTCGATCTAGGCAGTGTTGCCAGATTTTGGAACAGTATGGGTGAAAAAAAACCGTAGATTTTAATACAGGGGGAAATAATTGGAATTTGCAGTGTAGTAAATAAAAAAACAAGTATATAAGAAACGAAAAATAAACTTTTTTCGACCCAAATTAGAAGGTAAACAAAGAATAAACACAAATAATAACATTTTTAATATATACTTAACGTACGGAAACAAAAAAAAAACAATGAAAAATAATAGGTACCTACTTACTTTTAGATCAGTCTGAATCAGATAATTCAAAATCGTAGTGTGCATGTTCTTTTTATGATGCCCTATTAATTCTTTGTTTCATTTTAAATAAAAACAATGATTATCTTGATGTTTTTTTTTATGGAGCCAACCTAGAGTAGTGGATGCTTATTACGCTGCTTCTACTGCAGAAAATTTACTAGAGAAAATATTCTTTAACCATTTGCTGAAGAATGAGGCAAACTTAATAAATTAAGAACAAAATTTGCTAGAGACAAAAACAGTGGATCTACGTGAAAACAGTAGGTCTGGCAACGCTGATCGTTCCCTCGAATGGTTATCCTGTAAGTGTCGCGCCACACTTCTCAAGCTTGCGAAATGTACCAAGCGTAACATTTATGCATCTGTCGTCCTACTCGACCTTGGGGTCGCATCAGTGGTCGCTTGTCTCTTGACGCGCCTACCCAAATGGTACCTTTATACATAAATTATAAAAGCCTCTGAGTCTGCTGAACCGTCACCTAGGTTCCTAATATTTGCTTCATTTATCAACTGATTTTAATCCCATGCTAGACTAATAATTTGAGACTAAACTAATAATTTGAGAAATTTGTTAATGTTTTGTAAGAATGAATATTTTATTTATATAAAAAGAAAACTTGGATTTAGCCCTAGAAAAATTTCGATTGGAATAATATTTCTTGGCCCCTAGACTGAAAGGCATTTCAAAGACCTATCGAACCATAATATTTTGTTTCTGTTTCAAGTAGTTTTGTCATTAACTATTTCAGCCCATTTAAAATTAGTGGTCAGAATGACACTTTAATAGTTATGTCGCCAGTAAAAAAGTTAAGGATCAGTTTATTTAAGTACTCCAAATTTCATTAATTTATGTGCATCCTGTCAAAATATACATGAAGACAAAGCTACTTTAGGCTCATACTGTATGATTTTGATTGTAAAAATTTATCATGTATTACAAATGCATGGACGGAAGTAGAAATAACCCGTTTCTTTTGCCAACCATTTTGATATTTAGAGTAAAGAATACTATATATCGAAAATATCAAGAATATTCAATTGAGGATTAAAATATGGGTAACTTTATACATGAACTTTCTCTCTCTCGCTCTCTTAATTAAATATTTACCGATATCAGTACCTAGGAGGTAAACTGAACTATGTCGTACTATTTATAGAGGCATGTTGGGGGTATATGACACTATGTCATAGAAAAATTGTTATCAGGACATAGAAATATGTTACCAAAACTAACAATTCAACTATAATAAATAGTTAGATTATTAGTAAATAATAGGTACATATTGTGACAATAATTGGGACTAACTGCATTTCTTGTCGAAATATAATTAATATGTGTAAATATGGAACACAAAAGGGTCCAAGCAACATTCAGTCTGCTCTCCAAAAGTTGACTAGAATGACAGTGCAGTTTACCCCGACGCCGCGAGGTACGGATTACCTATTTAATAATTTTAAAAACTTTGACTTTATCATTTTAATATTGTACCTACTTTTTTAGTCTATTAAATTATTGTTTTAGCCTTGAATATATTATTATACTCTTCACACAGTAGTCTGTAAAGAGCAATATAGATTTATTTTGTCCGTCTGTCCGATGTCACTTTTTTGTCTGACAGTAAGTCAAAAACGAAAAATGATATCAACTTTAAAATTTTAAGCAAAAAACAAGCTCTACAAGAAAAAATAGGGGGTTTAGATGGGTTGAAATTAAAAAAAATCCTAAACTAAAAACGAAAATTAATATCAACATGACATTTTTAGCAAACATCAAGCTCTCTAAGGAAAAGAAGCGCTTTTATTAAAAAAAAAAAATCTGATTAAAAATGGGTCGTTTAAAGAGGGTTGAAAAAAAAATCATAGATCAAAAATGAAAAGCAATATCAATATGAAATTTTTAGTAAAAATCAAGCTCTATAAGGAGATCAGGCATATTGATTTTGAAAAACAAATTGAATAAAAGTGGGGGGTTAAATATTGAAATATTTAAAAAAAATTCTAACTCAAAGAAGGAACAATAATATCAACTTGAAATTTATGGCAAAATCAAACTCAATAAGGGGATGAAGCCTATTGATTCTGAAAAAATCTGATTGAAACTGGGAGTTAAATTTTGAAGAGTATAATTTAGAATACCACGCATTATAAATCTTCATTCTAGTTTTTATCTGGGTAATGTTATGTATTGTGATGGGACTGAGCTTATAAATTAAACATTTTAGTTCACTTGGTTTATTTGCCAAAGGTATTTAAAAAATATATTAATTTATTTTACATGTGTGACAAATTGTGAAAATGATTAAATTTACAATTAAAACTAAAAAACAGTAGGTAAATTTTTATATATTTTTTACACAAAAACCAATGTCAAGCTTTCTACATAACCTGATATATATTTAAAAATAATCTCAAAATATAAAGAAAAGTCATCTGACTATAAATAATGTTTATAAATGGTTTTCACTGTATTAAACACAAAACAAATATTACAATAACTAAAATATTCAATAATAGTTGTAGTGCTTGCAAACACTTTTGCTGCGTTTGAGAATCCACATCGGATGCATCTGAGATGTAGTAAATCTTTGATCACGTGATTCAGTATACGTAAATGTAATGGGACAGATGTGTCCGATGTGGATAAAAAAAAATGATATTGATAATAATATCTACACTTAATACAAACCCGCTTGCTTCTACAAAGTTTTGAACAGAACTTACAAACGATAAAATTATTGGAAATTCGAGAGACGCTAAAATGGTGGTTCCCACCTTATCGAGACTGAGGCCCACAAGGGCAAACTCGTAGCGTAACAAAAACGAGAAATGATTTAACTTGAATGTTTTGGTTTGTGAAGCATTGGCATTACTTAGGTTAAACCATGTGATGATTTTCACAAGTCTTGATTTTTAAAACTATTCTATATCGCCTTTTTATTAGGGTTTAAAAACTTGTTCAAGCAATTTATCCAATAATAATTGGCCCTTTTACCTCTTAAGCCTGCTCATGTAAAATATTTGGGCTCCTTACTTCGCCTATTAATATTCTATTAATAAAGGACAGAGGGATGTTAAAAGAAATAAATTGGCTTTCAGTTCAGAATTATGTTTAGTACATGACTGATATTTATTTATAAAATAAAAATGACATAGTACCATCGCATTAGATCTATTAGAAAAAATTCAATATAATTCGCAATATCACAACTATAATACCATAAACCAATCACTAAAAGTTCCCAAAATACAATTTTTATTAAAGGTTTAAAAAATTTAATAGACTGCCTACAGAAATTAAAAAAAAAAACCAATAAATATATTCAAAAGTAACCTCAAACAATACTTGATAAATAAACAGAACGAATATACTTTCTTGTGATAATACTCTTTAAACCTGCCCTTTTTAAGTATTTCCCTTAATTTTTTGTTATTTTACCCCTCGCTTTATCCGCATTTATTATAGATTATTTGTTTTGAGATCAAGTACTTTATTTTAAAAAAATTACTTGATGTTATATTAATACTACTTACTATGTTTTGCGACGATAGGTTATAGCAACTGATAGCCACAAAACTATTTTTGTGTTAAAGTAGATCCATAGAGAGTAATGTAATTTACAAAGGCCTTCTTTCAACATACAAATAAATGACAACTTTATAATTAAAGTGAAAAACACAACAAAATACCTCGGTATATATATCTCGTTTATTTAGCAAAGCTAATAGTACATTACAAATAAATAAAATTACAAAAAATATTTATCTATATCTAAAATATAAAATATAACACTAAAATATCACAGATGCTGGCTCGTTAACATATAATCTCTTAGTTTATATTTAAAGGTATTAAATGAGGCGACATTTCGGAGTTCTAAGGGTATCTCATTAAAAGCTTGAAGTCCCTTAAAAAATATTGAATTTTGGGACTGTTTACGTGCAACTTGTGGAATATGAAAATTAGATCTATTTCTTGTGTTATAGTTATGATAGTCAAAGTTGTAATTGATTTTATCAAGTAAATAAGAGGGGACCAGTCCATGTTTAATTTTATAAATGAATATTAAAGTTAAGTACAGAAAATAGTTTTTAACAGAAAGCCATTTCAAATTTTGTAACATACCTAATATATTGGTCCTTCTATCACATGACAATAATATCCTCATTGCTCTATTTTGTAATTTCTGAAGTCTGTTGGTTTCATTCTGATTAAGTAAATACATAATGGTGGCACAATAAGTGAAATGATGCAAAACTATACTGTTATATAAAAGAATCAATGACCATTTATTAATATATTTTGAGCACCGGTATAAGTAGTTGACTTTAAACGCTACTGTTTTAATGATATAGTTTGCATGATCTTTAAAAAACAACATATGGTCTACTATTACTCCCAGATATTTAATTTTTTTTACGACTTCAATGACATCATTTTCAATACTAATTTTCATATTATTTTCAGTAAATTCATTGTAATACCTAACATTCCCGATAATCATAAATTTAGTTTTGTTAATATTTACTTTTAACGAATTAAAACAACACCAATAATATATTTGCTTTAATGTGGTATTTATAGTAGCGGTTACTTCCTGCAAATTATTAGCAGAATAATACAGCAGAGTATCATCTGCAAACATATGTATGGAGCAACCACCTGCAACTTGAGAAATATCATCAATATATAGAAGGAACAATAGTGGGCCCAATACACTCCCCTGTGGTACGCCTAATTCATTTTTTTGTTCTTTTGATAAAATGTTTTTAAACCTTAATTTTTGTTTTCTATTGTCCAGGTAATTTATAAGCCATTCTAGTGAATTTTCAATAATACCAAAACTTTTTAACTTTTTAATCAGTAGAGATCGATTTACCGTTTCAAATGCTCTTTGTAGGTCTAAAAAAAGAGCACCTTTAATTAACTTGTTGTCAAGATTCTGTTTCCAGTCATTTAATACATATTGTAGTGCAGTCTCGCAGCTGTGTTTACCCCGAAATCCTGATTGATTACTATTAAACATATTATTTTCTTCCAAATATTCAATAAGTTGATTATATACTACTTTCTCTAAAATTTTTTCTACTGTACATAACATATTAATAGGACGTAAGTCCACTGCCCTATTTGAATTCTCAACCTTAGCTATTGGTGTTATTATTGAAATTTTTAGATCGTCTGGAACAGTATTAGTCTCTAACGAGGAATTTATTATATTTATCAATGGCTTAGCAATATTTTCGAAACAGTATTTTAAAAACAGTACATTAATTTCATCAGGACTTCCTTTATTCGACATATCAAAAACAATTTCTTTTAAAGTATTAAAACTAACAAGATTAAACTTTTTAAGACTTACATTATCATTTTTAACAATAATGGGAAAATCATTAACGTTCTGATTTATATTAGATACTAAGTCAATTATACTATCAATGTAATATGTGTTAAGTGCATCTGGCATTTCAATTATGTCTTTTATAATTAAATTTTCATTTATTTCAATTTCTACAAGATCATTTTGTTTATAGTTTTTGGGTAACAGTTCCTTCATTACATTCCATAATTTAACAAAATTATTTTTATTTTCCATAATTTGAGAGTCATAATATTTTCTCTTTTCATTTCTAATAGTTTTAACAGCCATATTACGTTTCTGTTTATATAATTCTTTATTTTGTTCTGTTTTGTTTAATACATAATTTTTGTAAGCCTTATCCCTATCTATAGTTGCTGTGTGCACTGTGTCATTCCACCAAACTCTAAATTTTGGAAACATCTTAATAGTTCTCTTTGGTGTCACCTCATTTGAAACCCTCATTACTTTTTCATAAAAATCCTTATATTTGGCATTAATCCGTAATCTATAATTCCATTCAACTTTAGATAATTTTTCATTAATAGTATCATAATCGATAATTCTACCTCTACTTTCAATTAATTGTGGTTCCTTGGTTAGTGCCAAACAGTCTAGATATATTAAAATATTAAAATGTGTACTTATTCTAGGCGATGTAACAATTTCTACCCTAATATTTTCAGAATTAGTTATTACAAGATCTATAAGTGAGCCACCATTATTACTATTGGAGGGATGGGTAACTTGTGAAACAATATTTTTCAAACCAATGTCAGAAATACAATTTTTTAATCTGCTACTTTAAGTATTGTCATGCATCAAGTCAATGTTAAAATCACCTGTTACAATTATATTAAAATCACAATCACATAAAAAGTCATCTGCAAAATGTTCAAAAAAGTCTAAAAAATCCTTACAAGAACTACTAGGAGATCTGTATAAACTAACAACTAAGTAATTACTTTTTTCAAATAAAAATTTCAATATTATTATCCAATATTTTTTTTGTGTACAAAATTTTTTAAAACTCAAAACCTTTAATTGATTGTTTATGTAGATTAAAGCCCCACCAGTGTGCCGACTATCACTATTAACCCTATAACTATTATAACCATTTATAGTAATTTCAGAATCGAATATTTCATCAGTAAGATGTGTTTCAGAAAGGCACAATAATAATGGTTTTTTTGACGTAACTATAGCTGAAATTTCATCAAAATGACATAGTAAACTTTGAGCATTAAGTGATAAAATGAAACATGCAAAGTTTTTATTTATTCTTTTTTTAGATAATAGTTTAGTTTTACTGTTCCCTCTGTTTAAGTAATGTGAATAATTTTTTTGTTGGATGGAAAATCCATATTTTCTGTACTAGTAGGGACTGTTATATCACTTAAAATTATAATCTTTTCATTGTTATTTTATTTAGGAGTATTTCCATCTATGCAAGCAGTTTGATTATCAGTTTCAATAAATACTAAATTATTTCTGTACTTTACTGAACATATTTTATTTTTAATCAAAAATGCTAATTTCTTATTATTCAATCTATAACCATTCTTATCATTAACATATAAAAAAGAGAAGGAGTTTTTTTGATACCAGTCTATATAACTTATAAAACCTGATAATTTAGAATTGAAATTAATTATTTGTTTAATATTAGTTTTAAATTTAGGTATTGATAGAAAAATTAAATTTGTGTGCAAGCACTGTTTTAATTTATAACTAATATTCTTAATGCTAGGATACCTGTTTTTTAATATGTCGTTTTTTCCTGCCATAATAACTACATAATCATTTGAGTTAAAGTTTTTAGTAAGATTTTTAATATCTTCTAGTATTCTATTAAATTCTGCTCCTGGTTTTAAAATTATTTCAATTGACGCACTTTCTCGATAAAAACACTTTCTTAATTCCCTGTCCAAACCTCTTCCATTTTCATCTGATAATATCAAAATCTTTTTCTGTTTCTTGGCATTCTGTGGTTCAATGTTGTCACTTTTAAAACTCGTATTCTTGATGTCAATGTGTAAGCTTTTTAATTGGTTTGGGTACATTATATTGTCTTTTGCTAAGTTTTCAATATCTTTCATCAGCTTAACGTTCTTATTTTTTAATTGATTAAGTTAATCAGTCATATTTCTTTGGTTGTCTTCCAATGCAAAATTTAAAACTCTACATTCATTTATATTTTTACTTACATCCATAAAATTTTCGTTTTCAATTTTAAGTATCCCAATGGTTTTCTCATAATCAATATTTTCAGTTTCCAACATCCTTATTGTTGTTACCATGGTCCTGTTTATAGAATCCAACTCCTTGACATCCAGTTGCAGTTTTAATATCATCTCATCTTTTTTCATTATGGTTTTATCATATTCATTTATTGCACACTGTGCACTTTGAAGTTTCGAGTTGAGAGACTCAATTTCCCTATACTGCTTTGTAATTTTCGCTTCAAATGTTGACTCTGCATCTATTACTAAGTTTTCGAAACTTTGACTTCTTCTTTTTAGTCTTTTAATATGGTCTTCTTTATCTTGCAGATTTTCCTTTAGTTTGGCAATCTCTGTTTGGAAATTTTTAATTTCAACTTCTTCATAGTTTTTTAGGTTTTCACATCTGGATGAGCAATATACCTTATGGTCCTCAATTTTAACAGCTTCCTTGAAGTCTCGATCAAGGCAACTCGGATGCAGGACGTTAAAGCAACTTATACAAACCAAGTTTTTGAATTCTTGTTTGTTATGACATTTAAAATAGGTCATTTTATTTCTAGTACGCCACTGTATTATTTTGTAAATAGTTATTTATTTATCAGCTGGCTTCTTTACTAATTGAACAGATAACAATATCCAGTTTTTGTATTTAAAGTTAAAAAAAAAACAGAACACTTTTAAAAAATCCTTGTTAAATGCAATTTTCAGCTTTACTGTAATTGGCACTTTTATAAGAATTACATATTTGAATTCACTATGATTTTAGCTATAATTTGATACTTTATTTAATTTTGTATGATGGTTTTTACCACCAAATCTGAACACTTCTCGGGAGCAATGAGAAAAACGTACCCACGCTCTTATTATCGTATTATCGTATATATCGTATCATAATTGATCCAAATTTGAAATGGGCATTATATCCTACCTCTCTTTTATATAATAAAAAAGTGCTTTGTATAAGAACATTATATTATCTGTCTTGCTGTACCTTTATTTATGGAAAGCCTAAATTGAGATACACTACAAATTATTTACAATAAATATCAAAAGAAACATACATTTTTAAATAATTTGACATTTAATAGCCATTCACACATCAAATTTTTTTTGGATTTTCGAAAAAAAGTTTTAAAATATGGGGGTCAGAAAATGTTTTCGTCTGCACAAATGCAATACTGAGGCCCCATAGGAAGGGCCTCAGTAAAAAATGAACACCCTTATTAAATTACCACAAGCCGCTACTGGTGACTGTATTACATTAGTAATGTGGTACTTTTTTAGTATTCTTAAAAAGCGAAATAAATAAGCTTTTCTACGTTGTCATTTAAAACAATAAGATGGCGGCGGTACGCTAGACGCTGACGTCACATACATTTGACATGTCTTCTAGAAAATGCATAATACAATCCCAAACATCAACCTACAATTTCATAATTATACATTTATTCGTTTCAAACAAATTACCTTGTTGGCAGACTTTTTCGCTACCCTATATAATGCCATAAATAAATATAAATCATGTTTTCATGAAAATTGAAATTAAATACATTTTATTTATTTGAAAGAAATTAATTTAGAAATCTAAAAATTACTCTTTTAAAAACGAGCGCGTTACTTGCTTATTTAAACCTTCAAGATTTTTTATTTCTAAATGGTATATATTGGTCTTAGATCCGAAGTAAGGTTGACTATCTGTTTAACGTATGAAAGTTTCTTTTTATTAAATAAAATATGTTTATAAATAAATATACCGCAAATGGGTTGCCTAAGAAAATACGGTCATTATTATTTATTTTCTTAAAGTAAAAAAAACCCTATAAAGTATTCCCCAGATGTTTCGACTATGCCCAAACTTTAATCAGCTCACCGCAGGATGCATTAAAGCTTAAGTTTAAAATTTGGTGTTTTTCTCTTCATTCGTTTTTGAGTTCTTCAAAATTCGAAATTTGCACTTTTCCTCAAATATCTCGAATTAGGTTCATTTTAGCGAACTCATGTATAGGAACAAAATTATAGAGCAAGCAACTTTTATCATGATTCCTATACATTCCTTATTTGTAAACAGACGGGAAAGTAAAAAATGGCCGTGACCGTAAATCATTTTTCATAGAACGGAAAATGCCTTTTAAATACACTTATAAACCAAGAATATCCCTTTATCTTCTACCTCAAGTAATACCTGAGTAACAATTCGTCCTAAACCATCGCCAATAGTACTGTCGCGTAACTGTTTATAGTAGTACCATTTAGGAACTGAATGGTCCACGGGGAGAGACACATCTGCGGTTCTCGCACTCGCAAGCAGAACCAACTCGTGGTACTACAGTACTGCTTATAAATGAGCGAATTTTGCTGCTCTAGTTTCGCTGTGTCTAGCCTTACATTCTACGGTAACATATGAGTCACAGTTATTCAGTTAATATTTTAAACAAACGCGAAAAGTGAAGAACAAATTTGTAGAATGTTTTTATAGTGCGGTTAAAAGTGAATCTTGTTTGTTTTCCAAATGGAGTACTATGCTAAAAAGTTCCTTAGAACCGGAAGAACTTTTAAGGAAAAATCGTGTAAGACACCAAAAAAGAGTGAAAAAAAGGCTAAATGGAAAAATCGTAAGTTAATATTAGTAAAATAAGAACATTTTCAATTTTTTATGGACTGAATTCAAGTAAGGTCAAATAAGCTCAAATATTTTGAGCTATAACGTATACGCATTTAATGAGAGCAGAGGAGGGTTGTTGTTGTTGCAGGTTGTGACAGTTTGTAATCTGGTTGCGACATTTTTGTTGTAGTGCATAAAAAGGAATCTTGTTCAAAAGTGCGGTGTGTCAGATATGATCCACAACATCCACAACTTTGCTAATGTGAAAGGACATTACAAAATACTAATATTTTGAGATATTGAATCCTACATTTTAAAATGATTAAACTTAGTTTAAAAACAATAAAAATTATTCTATAGAAAAAAAAGTATAAATATCAATTTTGAAATACATTATTTCTATTCCATATTTCTATTCCGTATTTCTATTCAAAATTTTAAAGAAAGTATCAGGAAAAAATAAATAATCATACAGTTTATCGCTAATAAAACACTTTCGTTAACTACTGTAGAAATTGATTTAAATTTTTCCTTTCGCTTGATTTTGGATTTGCGCTCGTACAAATAGGATCGCATTGCGCACTTGTTGCACTAACTACTTTTTTTTATCGTAAATACTTAGTAAACTACTTATTTAAACAATAACACATGAACACATCCTTTTACTCTGGGTTTGTTAGTCACTGAAAACTTTATTAGCAATAAAACCATTTGGAAACGCTACCCCTTTCATCAAACAAATCTAAATTTGGCTCTAAATAGCTTCACTTACGAATAGGTAAAATACCTATATGTTTTTGGAGAAATCTTTGTCAGTTGTTCAAGCACTTTCAAGCGATCACAAAGAATATCAACATTTTCGTCTCGCTTAAGTTTTAAAATTTTGTTATTTATATATACGATTCTAAAAATATCCAAACCTAAAATTATGCAACGTGTTTATAGTTTTCCACACATTGGATTTTAGCCGATACTGTCAAATTGTAAGTCATTTTACTTTAAAAAAATTAATAAGCCATTGATTTTCTTATGAAATGTAGGTAGATATTGTTTAAGTGGCTACATATACCTACATTTTTATTTATTGTTGTATTTCTGAGACATATTTACCTAATACATAAATGATATGGCGAACCCGCATTTTAAGAAATTGTCAAGTTATTTTTATAGTGGAGCCCCTAATTTATTTCTGCCGTGGAATGCATTTATCAAATATGAAATTAATATTTCTTCTCTTAATATACTTAATCGCTGAAACATATTTTTTCTTTTAAATAATACTGTAATATTTGAAACGAATTGGATGTTTCAGAGTTACATACCTACACATACGTTGAAAATTGAGGTTAAGATTGTTTATCCCATTTTTATAACTGATTTACTTTATATCTGTATTATATACCTAATCAAAGTTTACAATTACGTTTAAATATAGTAGGAATTGCTTTATTTCTGTCGACCTTACGGTGAAAATGGCGATATATACAAAATTGAAGATAAATAATATAAATGTTTAGCAGCATGATTATGTGCGTAGCAGTAGTACGAGCAGTAACCGCTCAAAGATGTAAGCAAACATTATTTAAATTCTTGATTTTTCCACGATAATTTGATCCCATTGTGGTTTCTTATACCGATTTTTTGGTATTTTGCTAGTGGTTTTCTTGAGAATTTGGACATTTTCGGTAGATACTTATATTTCTTTGTAATTTATTGATATTATTAAATATTGTTCTTTTTTTAAATGTTATTTTTTATGTTTAGCATCATATTATTAATATTTTATTATACTTTTCACACAGTAATCTTCCATCCCCGTGTGGTGCTTCGGGTGAATGAGAATAACACCACGGCCAACCAGCCTGTCGTAGAAGGCGAATAAAGGAATCTTTCATTTTTGATTTTCCTCAACTAATTTTTTTTTCTGTTCTATCTCTCTCTTTTCTTCTTTCAGCTTCAGTCTGTGTGAGTCCGCCAAGTTATTGTGCTGGAACCCCTCTCGCAGAGCTGTGAGTTCAAAACCTTCATGATTCGAATGTTTTCAGTGTTAGCTTGACTAACGTACTTGCAAGTGGAAGCCTCAAAAGCGTTGGGAATTTTTTTGATCGTACCTTCGCGCGTCGTAGAACGATAAACTTTTTTTTTGTTCCCTCTCTTAGGTTTAGTATCGTGAGAATGTATTTAGGGTTAGGATTTGACCTATTGTATTTCTGTCATCCTTGCCGAATAATATATCTGTATATTTGTAAATAGCAATTTGAGGGCCAAGCTCTTAAAATTTGTTGGAAGTTGACATAACTTTCGACTTTTATTTGAGGGTTTATTTTTCGCTACTAAGGAAAAATAAATTCATTGAAAAATATCTTTCCCTTTATTTTCTTAAAAGAAAAACATGATTGATGGCGATCCTTGTGGAAATACTATGAATCTGATTCCATGAGTAAACGCTAAAGGGCTATACCGTATCTTATCTCTTATCTTTACCGTATCTTGATGTGTTATTAGAATTATTAACACGTGTATCTTATCTTTTATCTTTACCGTATCTTGATGTGTTATCGGGATTGATAACACGTGTATCTTATCGTAGAATTACTGAGGCCCTTCCTATGGGGCCTCAGTATTACATTCGTGTAGACGAAAAAATTTTCTGACCCCCTTTTTTAAAACTTTTTTTCATGTTTCTGATCATTCTGAATTCGAAAATCCAAAAAAAAAATGTTCGTCTGGTCGTCTGTATGTATGTATGCCTTCACGATAACTCTAGAACGAAAGTTCTAATTGACTTGCGGTTTTGATTTTCTTGAATAATTACTTCTAACTTAGAACCCTATTGATTTTCAGAAATTTCGGTTCATCCTACTTTAATAACAATTTTCATAAAATCCTCCTATGCATTCCTCATGTGAACAATTTTAGGAATTTCAATTATTTCAATTCCTAACATTCTTCACATTCCATAAATTGCAAACATTCTCTAACTACCTGTCAAACAACAGCTGTTGATAGTAAAGGTGAAATTTCTAAGGCGGGTTGCGACCTTCATACCTTCAGACCTCCATATAGCCATTTTGGAGGCTATTTTCATTCGAAATTAGTCGCCAAGCCTGCCAATTTATGAAAAATATATAAGCAGTTTCTTAAAAAGACTTTTTATGGTGGTGCTATTAAGCGTACTACTATTTCGCCCCTAGCCACAAAAACACCTTCATCAAATTTCTCTGTCGCAACCCCATAGAATAATTAACCGGCCATTTTATTTGGCAATAATCAAAATAATGCTTGGCTGTGCCTGTCAAGTATCAAGATGTCAACTGTGATATGTGAATGGCTCTTAAATGTCAAATTATTTAAAAATGTATACTTCTTTTAATATTTATTGCATATAATAGATATCTCAATTCAGGCTTTCCATAAATAAAAGTACAGCAAGACAGATAATATAAAAGAGAGGTAGGATATAATGCCCATTTCAAATTTGGATCATTTATGATACCAAGGTATTTTGTTGTGTTTTTCATTTTAATTATAAAGTTGTCATTTATTTGTATGTTGAAAGAAGGCCTTTGTAAATTACATTGCTCTCTATGGATCTACTTTAACACAAAAATAGTTTTGTGGCTATAAGTTGCTATAACCTATATTCACAAAACTATTAATAATTTAAACATAGTAAGTGGTATTAATATAACATCAAGTAATTTTTTAAACAACAAGTAATTTTTTAAAATAAAGTACATGATCTCGAAACAAATAATCTATAATAAATGCAGATAAAACGAGGGGTAAAATAACAATAAATTAAGGGAAATACTTAAAAAGGGCAGGTTTAAAGAGTATTATCACAAGAAAGTATATCCGTTCTGTTTATTTATCAAGTATTGTTTGATGATACTTTTGATACATTTATTGTTTTTTTTTTAATTTCTGTAGGCAGTCTATTAAAATTTTTAAACCTTTAATAAAAATTGTATTTTGGGAACTTTTAGTGATGGCTTGCCGTACATGAAAGTCAGATTGGTTTCTTGTATTATAGTTGTGATATTGCGAATTATATTGAATTTTTTCTAATAAATCTGATGCGATGGTACTATGTCATTTTTATTTTATAAATAAATATCAGTCATGTACTGAACATAATTCTGAACTGAAAGCCAATTTATTTCTTTTAACATAGTTGCAATACTCATCCTTCTGTCCTTTATTAATAGAATATAAATAGGCGAAGTAAGAAGCCCAAATATTTTACATGAGCAGGCCTAAGAGGTAAAGGAGCCAATTATTATTGGATAAATTGCTTAAACAAGTTTTTAAACCCTAATCAAAAGGCGATTTAGAATGGTTTTAAAAATCAAGGCTTGTGAAAATCATCACATAGTTTAACCTAAGTAATGCCAATGCTTCACAAACCAAAAAATTCAACGTGCTAATACTACTATCGGCTTTCTATATTTCGTTCCAAGTTAAATAATTTCTCGTTTTTGTTACGCTACGAGTTTACCCTTGTGGGCCTCAGTCTCGATAAGGTGGGAACCACCATTTTAGCGTCTCTCGAATTATCCTTGTTATCCTATTAACTTTATTTTATTATGGTCAGGTAGACCTGTCTCTGTTGATTTGGATGGACAATGTTTAATTGGAAATAAAATTTTAATTTGGGTTGTTTGGCACAAAGACAGAAGTATGAATGACATGTTAGGTTTTTGGTTGTGTATGTGTATTTCGGTTGTTAAAGAACAACACTTTTTCTTTTTTTCTGGATTTTACTTATATCTTGATAACTTTGAGTTATATCTTTGTAACCTTTTGGGTTACGATGTCTTGTAACTTTGGATCACTCATAGTTATGATACCTTTATTACCGATTATCTTTATTACCAATGAATTATATCTATGTAACTTTTGAGTTATGATATCTGATAACTGTGATAAACTCTGATAACTCAAAGTTATGATATCTTTGTTATCATTATTACCGATTATAATATTTCTGATATCTTTTTTACCGATTATGACGCTTAGCTCAATATCTTTATAACCTTTGGCTTTGAGTTATATTTGTGTAACTTCTTAAGTTACGATACTTGTATAACCTCGATAAAAAAAAATCAAGCTCTATAAGGTAATGAAGCCTATTGATTCTACAAAAAAATGTAAATAAAAGTGGGGGATAAGGGGGATGAAATATTGAAAAAATCCTAGATTGGCAACAAAAAACGATATCAAATTGAGGAAAATCAATCTTTATAAAGGATTCTGAAAAAAATCTGAATAAAAATGAGAAGTTAAGGGGGGGGGGGGGTTAAGATATTTAAAAAATCTTTACTCAAAAACTTGAAATTTTTATCAAAAATCAAGCTTGGCTATAGATTTACCATATAAATGTATTGAATTTAATTATTTCAGTTATTAAAGGGAAAATCCCTTTAAATTTGGAAAACAATCCTAATAAAAATGGGGGTTTAGGGGGGTAGAAATAAAAAAAATCAACTCAAAAACGAAAAATAATATCAACTTAAAATTTTTAGCAAAAATCAAGCTCTATAAGGGGACAAAAACAATTGATTTAAAAAAATTTGTGAACAAAATGGGGCGGGGGTTAAGCGGGACAGAAATAAAAAAATAGAAATCACACACCAAAAACGATATCAACATGTAATTTTTAGTAAAAATCAAGCTCTATAAGGGATAAAATTGATTCTACTGATTCTGAAAAAAAATCTGAATCCAAATTGGGGGATAAGGGGTTGAAATATTAAAAAAATCCTACCTTAATAAAAAACGATATCAAATTGAAATCTTCAGGAAAAGAGGATGAAGCGTATTGATTCTGAAAAATATACAAATTGTTTAGGTTTTCTTTACACGTTGACTAAACTTCTAATGACCATTAGGCCCCTGTAAATTTGATTTTCCTATTGTAATTACAAGATGCTGAAATGGGGGTTGTAAAAAATAGAAGGTGTCTACAAGCCTCTAAAAAAGACTGGAAGGTGCCGAATATAGCGATTCCAAGTCGTTTTCGTAAAATTGTTCTGAAGTATAGGCCCAGTATATATACCAATCAGTATTGGCACTCTGAGGCGGCACGTTTGATCTTTAAAAGTAGAAATTTTAGTTGACACTTGACGTTTTCGGGATATGAAAAGTTTTCTTTACACGGACTTGGTATACCTGGTTAGTTGAATTTTTGTTCTGCTGCTTTTCAAATTTGTGTGTATGAGCGAGATGTGAGATACCTTTATAGACAACGGTTGAACAACTTAATTACTTTGAAGAAGAAAATAGATTAGATATCAGGGCAGTCTTCGCAAATGTGAGAAGGCAGAACCGTTTTAAAATTTTTTTATATATGTGAAAAGTTTAATTACTTTTAGTTCAAAATATAACGTTAGCTTGTCAAGGAAAATATATAACACACAAGGTTAGAGTAATAAAATAGAGGTTTTGCTTTATTTCTTAAGAATTACTCTAATCTAAAACTTTTCTATGTTGTAGAAATTTATTCTATACGTTATTTAGGTACTTACTGCAAAATCTATAGGAAAGTATGTAGTTTTAAATATAAAAATTTATAATGGAGACATATTTAGTGTAGTTTTTTCACAAATATATATATACTCAGTGACTTGTTTTAGTGAATGAGTTCAAGTATGGCAGACTAAAATCGTTACTTTTTATTATGAATTTATTTAAAAAACTTGTAATAAAAATATTAAAGTTATGTTTATTGGCCATTTACTACACACAGCAAATTCATAGACACTATACATATCGCACTATTTGACATTCTTATTAAACTCATTAATTTAAAATTAACTTTAAACTGAGTGACTACACACAGAATTGTTTGAAAGCAGCCATAAGGTATAATTTATTTATTGGATACTATAAAAAATTAATAGTAGTTACATGTAGAGTTAAGTAACAAGAACTTTAAAAACAAAACAAACCTTTATATCTAGTAAACTTAATTTAGTAGTCCTCAGATTTCTCAGGCTAACATTAAAGATATCTATTTGGACCTCGCTAAAAAACTCATTGGTATAGCCATTATCTTGTTAAGAGGAGATATACTACTTGGATCTAAACTAAATAATTTTTTGTTAGGTACTTGGGATTCTTAGATTAATCTTTGCCACATTAAACTTTATATAGTCAATCAAATCACAATTTTTGTACTTAACATTATTTAAAATAGAGTACAAAATATATCACAGCCTGTTGCTTTCTTCTTTATAAAAGAGATTTAATCTTAAAACTATCGAGCATATATGTGATCTTATAAGGGTACAAGTATTTTTTATGGCATAAGGGTATGGTAAAAATATTTTTTGTGCTTTTTCACTATGATCAATATGTGTGGCTTTCAAGGGCATCCATATTTGTGAAACATACTCAAGATGGGGTCTTAGTAAGGCATTATATAATCTGATTTTGGAGGTAATTCTAAAAATTTTTTGTATTTATGATTTAAAAACTCAAAGCTTTTATTGTTTTTTTAGTTATGTGTAAGAAATGGTTATTAAACTTCAAATTAGACTGAAAGACAACTCCAAAATCCTTTACTTCATATTCAGGATTTAATGTGACATCACAGGTCTTGTGTCTAATGTAAAAAATTAAGAGGCTACGGATCCTTACAACTTAAAATATGCATATGTTTGTAAGTGTTAAATGGACGGATAAAAAGTGTTGTTTTTATTTACAACTATAATAAGAAAGATATTATTTTTGATACCTGATAATCAATAAACAATATATTTTTTGGAGTAGTAAGTTACTACTAGTAACAGATTTATTAATACACAACTATTATTTTGTTACAAATATTTATATTATAAGATTTATAATTAACATAATAGTTGATATAAGTCCTTTAAAAATAATATATTTTGATTTAATTGTTGAATTTATACATGAGCAATTTTCCTTGTAGCATTGTTTACATTTTGCAGAGAACTATTGTATTCTGCTTTTAGCTGATGAATCATGTAGGTACCTACATATAAACGGGTTGAATGTAGACAATGTTAATGTTTTTGCTACTACTGCTGGCTAGGAATGCCGGGCTGGGACACCAACGCAAAAAAAACGAAGCACAAAGCACTAGATCAGTTTCTATCACTTATACACTTACAATTTACAACCATTCAAGGAACTAGCATGTTGGAAATACTTTACGAAAACATATTAAACAAATCAGTCGAATGCAATGTATTTTCTTCTTATAAGACACCTTTTTAGCTTGATTACTTCTAGTACTCTATTTATTCCAATGTTCTCAAATAAAACGAGCAATAATACGTAACAATAAGGATAAAACACACACTAAAGTGTATTTGGGGTATTTTTGATCTAAATTCACTATCAAAATAACAAATTTTCCGTTTTTAAGCTGTGAATGTATTACAAAAACTACTTCGATAAAATGTAAACAAAAGTTTGTATTTGTGTACGAAATATGGATTGCCTGCGCATGGTAGCGAGTTTTTAACCGGATTTATGACAAGTGATAGGTTATATCCCGAAAACGTCAGCGCAGTAAAAGCTGCGTGTCTTTTTCCCGCCCAGGGAGTGTCATGGGCCTGGTATAGGTATATAATTTTGTATTTATTTTATTTAGACTATATTTTATTTTTGAATTAGGACTTACGCTTGGAAAATAATAAAAAACGCTTTGATTTTGAAATTCAACCATTATCACAGTATAGATTGCAATATGCTGGGTCTTTTTCCCAAATTTCATTTTTAATATAAACACTATATCACACACTATAAGAAATTAACAAATTTAATGCTCATAAATGAGAACAAATTCGAATTGATACAAATTTATCTTTGAACAGTGAACATCACGACAATGTTGCCAACTGATGGACTGATTTTAAAAAGAAATTGATAAATGACTGAAATTTAAAGAAAAACTCAATATAATAATTAAAGATGATTTATAAAAATCCTTAAACAAATATAGAGTATGATTACATATTGGTAGACACAAATATCGCAACTTAAAAAAGGTCTTTCCACTGCTAGAAGGTGTAAAAATCCTCGGACGTAGCGGAATTCCGCTACTGTTGGCAACATTGGAAAAAACCCCCTAGGGCGTATTGCTAGTTTTATTTATGGATCTTATTCGCGATTCAAGCTAAGTGATACGCCCTCTGGAGGAAATATGTAGAAGGTCCTTATTTAAGAATCAAAATTTGTGTCTACCAATAAGTAATCATACTCTATTTTTTTTTTATAAAACTGATTTTTTTTAAATTTCAGTTCATTTATTAATTTTGTTTTAAAATTAGTTCATCATTTGGCAATATTGGCGTTCGTGATCATTGTTTACATTTTAATTTGTATCAATTACAATTCGAGTTTTTTCTTACTTTTTAGCTTTAAATTTGTTTTTCTTATAGTATGTTTATATTAAAAATGAAATCTGCGAAAAAGTCCCCAGTAAATTGCAATCTATATGGTGTTAATGTCAAAATAAAAATTGAAGAATTCATTATTTTCAAAATGCAAGTCTTAAAATTTTGTTTTTTACGATAAATGGGTATCTACAATTTTCACAATATTGAAATTTTGCAAAACTTTGTTTAGAATTAAACTGTAATCTGATTTGTGACGGTTTTATTACCATTTACATGTATACAAAGTACTACATAATTCACTTCATAATATAAGAATAGTCTAGTAAGATTTTTAAATAACTTCATCATTAATAAACCTGAAATGTCCTTTAAACCATATAATAAAACATGTCCTGGGTTTAGTAAATACATATTTCTAGATGTTCTTGTAGCAACCAATAGGTAAATATTTCCAACAAATTAAGTCATACGACGAAAGCACGACTCTTAAACTTAAATTAACACTAAATGAAACTCAAAAAAACTATTACAATGAGAATATTATCTAAAAACAGTTAAAAAAATCACATACAAAATCCGCCCAAAACAAACACATGTAAATAAACAAACATTTCTATTTCGGTGGCCCTCCTGGAGCCGCTCTTGATCAGTTGATGCCTACCTCAAGTTTGTAAAAGCCACGACTTCGCACCACAATACGTCACTCAATATACGTAATATACCTTTTTATAATATTATATAATAAACATGCTTATAAACGTTTTGAACGGTATTTGAATTTATTTAAATTTTACCGTAACGTCGATAGAAAACAGGTTATTGATGAAAACAGCAATTTCAATTTCCAATTTGCAACTTTCGACATGTTATTTCTGTTCTCGAAAAGAAATTGTTAAAATGAAAAAATCTCGGGAGTCGAATTTAAAATACGTCCTCCATGAACTAGATTTTATGTCAAAAGCTTTTATGTTAAGAGAGTGAATATTAAAAAATAACGATTGGTAAAAAATTGCTTAAGTTTGTGGAATTTTTAATTTGATAATCACGTACGTGAATTCGTACCACCCTACATTTAAGATTCAGTTATTAAGATTATCAAGATCAGTCTGAAGATGACTGGTTTTGTTTATTTTTCTATCGATCTGCTCCACACTTTAAAAGGAATCGATACTTAATACTGTCACAAAAGTGTTATTTGTATAACAAGGCCGTAAAGTTGATTTTTTTTTTTAGCCGAATCATAAATTTGCGGCCGAGATACACACATTTTTTAGATGACTGCCTCATCAAAGGGATACCACATTTTTTTACATTATTGTTTCTGACAAGAGACCTAAATGCAAGAATAGTTTCAAATTTTTATTGATTGAATAAAAACCTGTCGTTAAATAATTTAATTTGTATAATTACTAAGATAAGTATCTATGATAAAATTGTGTTTATAAAAAGGGGCCGTAAAGTAAATGAGACCAAAAAAGTTATACTTCAAGGATATTAATAAATCCGAAAATTGTATTTAGTTTAAGGCCACTTTTGTAGACAAATTCATTATGAAAGTAGCCTACTAGAGTGATATATTTTTGGCTTTGACTTTTTGCTTTTGGGTTATTTAAGGGCCATCCACAATCAAAGTTAACAATATAAAATTAACTTTAAATCATATTTTTATATTCTATTTCATCTATTAAAAAAAAGTAGTCAAACCTAGAATCAAACCTTACTTCCGTTTAATGGTTATGTTTGATTGTACATCAGCCTTTCCACAGCCACCTAAAACTACTAGTTTTATGAGGTTATGGCCTTTCCAATGCAACCATGGTGGAAGAATACAGGTGAAGCGGTAAGCGGTACGAAATTTGGTCATTCTTGCGCATGACGTCACCTGCGGAGCATATTTTTGTTTTGCCTATGTCTCCAATGTTAAAAAGCGACTTTTAAAGTTATTCTAATATTTTCCTGGTAGTGTTTAGAAGTTTATAGATATATTTATCTTAATATTTAATATCATTTCTATATATCAATAGGCCTGTTTAGAAATTATTGGTACGTATTATTAAATTAATTTCTAATTAAGTTGGTAGTGTAATTGATATAAAGTTAGGTTATGTAACATTTTTGTTGTATTTTAAAGATAAAAGAAATAGTTTATATTCATTATTATTGTTATTTTAATATATCATTATTATTATTATTATATTATTGATACATTAAAATCTACTATATTTTAGGGTGTGTAGTTACTAACAAAATGCCAGGTTGTGCAGTGTTTGGCAGCAAGAACTATTTAAGAAAAACAAAGAGAACAAATATTAAGTATTTTGGATTTCCGAAAACAGATATAGCCAAAGCCTGGGTCAACGGTTGAGGGTGAAAAGATACAATTAATTTGAAAAATGGTATGATTTTTGCAAACCTAACTTGAATATGATTAATTTTATGTCTTGTTTCTTATTTAAGCTTGTATTTGTTCCATACATTTTTCGAAGGATAGTTTTGAAATACCCTTACAACAGAGGCTATTAAACTACTCCACTAAGACTGGTAGAAACTTAAAACAAACAGCAGTTCCTACTGAAAATCTCCCATTGAAAAAAAGACAATTGTCTGCAGAAAGTGAAGATAGATTAAGAAGGCAGGCAAAAAGATATCGACAAACATTTATTGAGAGCTTTGTTAATATTTCGGGGCATTCCAGACAATTGTCAACTGCAGACCAGGACAAGGAGAATCAAAGTTTGGAAACAGACACTCAAAATATATTGGTATCATCAGAACTAGAAACGTATGTACAAATTTACCTTATTAACAAAAAATGTGGCTTTGAAAAGAAAATTACACAACTTAGCATATACTAATTAACATTACAATCATTTCAAAACAATTTTTTTATTAAATATTAAACTTTGAAGTGATAATTGCTTTTAGTTCAATATTAAAAATTAAATTATTATTTTAGAGAAAACTATTAAGAGTCTTCGTGAAGAACTAAACAAAATTACTGAAAAATGCAACAAATCAAATATAGAAATACTTTCATTGAAAGAAGAAATTAGCCAGTTGAAAAATAATTCTCAAGTGGAAATTCAGGAAAGTAAAGTAAATGTTTCACTCCGGGTCAAATAAATGTTTTATACAATGAAAATAAAAAAAGAATTCGTTGAAGTTCGGATGACATAGCATCCACAATCTCCCTAAGAAGCATTCGTCCTAAGGCTTATAGATTTTAAGAACTGTTCATTATCCTTTACCTGGGTTTACTACCTTAAGAGACTGGCCTAAATGTTTAAATTTAGAACAATAAATATACATTATAAAGTGTTAAGCAAGATAAAGAAGTAAACATTATGTATAAACCATTTTTAAACATAAATAAATCAATTTAAAATAACACCTCTGTGCTTTTTATTAAAATAAAGTATGTTTTGCCAAGTGTTTCTATTTATTAAATACATAAAGGGGTTTACCAGCACCCAACCATACAAGAAAGTAATTGATCTGTGCATACAAGTTATTGATATCCATGTTTGATGACTAATTTAAAATTAAATTATTACATTTATAATCTATAAAAGTGACCACATACTTCCAAACTGATTATTTAAGAAAATTGGTGACTAAAAAAATATACTGATCATAATAAAATTCATTTCACCTTAATTTTATTGTTCAGCATTCGTTAACATTATACACAAGTTTACTTGAATCGATTCAAAATTATTTATTGTTGAAGAATTAATTACATTCTTATTAACAAAGATAGATAACATAAGTTAAAATTCAAAGGAAAAGAAACAAAATACTTATTCATAAATGAAATTTTTTAAATTCTAATATCAAGACAAAATATAATATAAAAACAAAAATGCACAACCTAAGTACAAATATGACAATCGAGAAATATATATACAGGAGTATACACATAAATTAAAATGAACTACTTAATTCAAGGAATCAGAAAAATTTATCCACTTTGTAGTATACCTTTTTGAGCAAGAGTTTCTTGCTTTTTAAACATATTTAATGAGTCAGCACTTCCTATTATTAATTAATTGGCAAGAGGTTAAACATTTTTCCACTATACAGGGGACACTACATATTTCAGTTTCACATTTAAATTAGTTATTTGTGTATGCCTTTTATTAGTTCCAATTTTTATCCCTGCTGAGCCACTAAAACTTTTTAATGGTAATGTCTCTGTAAGTTTAGGTACGTTTTGGCTATCATCTTGATCTCAATCTATCAGATAGCAATGCTAGGTATGAAGATTTAAATCCTAGATGTAACATCCTCTTCAAAGTTTTGTGATGGAAAAATTCAGTTTCTGATGAACACTATCTTTTTTACGCCAGAGAGAAACTATATTAGGCTAAATTCCTTACACCATGGCTAAATTCGAAATAAATTACCTACTTTTTTTGTATAAAAGCACAAAATATTTTTTTTATTTGGCATTACTTTTGTACAAGCGTCTATCTGCCTATAGTGACTTTTCTTGTAAGTATTATTGAGCATAACTTGATGTTATTTGACGCAGTTGTTATTTTCTTCTAAATATATTTTCAGTTTTATAATGATTATAGAACTAGGAAATAAAAGTTAAACTTCTTGACAATCATTACAAAATGTAAACAAAGCCATGGAATGGCATGGCAGTGTATAGGCGGCCGTGGCAATACCGATGTTGACGTCATAAAACCTGCGCACCGCTTCACCTGTATCCTTACACCATGAATGCAACAACAAAACGGGGATGCGTTGCTATAGGTAGCAAGTTTACAAACTCTCGGCTTCTGTCAGAATATAATAATTACCAAAAATAGTTAATAAACAATAAAAATGGTAAAAATCAAAATGAGTGAGAGTGATAGTGACAATCCAACTGAAATTTATGAAGCCGCACATACAGCGACTTTAAATTTATTACCAAAAAAATCCCGGCAAATCTATCTAAAAATGTACGAGCTTTTTATGGGATAGTGCAATCTACATATGGTTAAAAATTGAAGAGAAGAAATAAATGCCTAAAAAATCTTGCATGTACTTCGGTCTCAGCAAAAGTGGCTTGGCCTCACTAAAAATCGCTTAGCCTCAACAAACAGTAGCTTGGCCTCGGATACGTCTCGTCGGCAAATTTCTGATTCGGTCAAAAAAGATCAACTTTACGGCCTTGGTACCAGAGTTGGGTCGGATACAGTAAAAAAGTAAAAATTATTCGAGTATCGGATACGGAAAATTTCAATGCTACCGGAGACTTAAAAAAGTACGGACACATTCACCTCAAAATGCACAGGACTACAAGTATCCGGAAGAAGACTTCCGGATACTTTTAAAGTGAGTTGAAATACCTTGTCCTGTTTTTATGCCAATAGTCATAATTTATGAATTCAAAGTAGTATCAAAACAAGGCATATATGTAGAGTGCTGGCAAGATCAAAACTTCAACCCTGGTTTGCTTACACATGCAAACATCATTTACTATTCACTCCAACACAAGCAAAGCGGGATCGAAGGTTTTATCTTGGGAGTACTGTATATCGAAAATATAGAGCCACATAATAGAAACAGGAAACAAAAACTACTCAAATGTCTCTTGTCTTAACCATAGTCTTAAACATGCATGAGTTAGAAACTTCCATAAGTTCGTGGCCTAGCAATAAACAAGACTTTTGAAGTTTTTTCCTATAAAAACTTACCAGGGAGCCTTTGATGCTGAATTCCGATCGTCTGTATACAGGGGGAATCATCGATTTCGTCCATGGCGATGAAGGCCACAGCAATGTTTTTGATAAAAAAAATGCATTATTTTCCTGACATTTTAAATATTTTAATTAATTAATTTTTACTTTTTTTTTTATTTAAGTATTGCAATTGGATCTTAGATATTGTAATATTGAAAAATACTTATTTCATTTTTTAATTATACAGAGTTATTCAAAAGGTACATACAATAGTAGTTTGTGCAACAAGAGTGGAATGATGGCCATATCGCACGAAGACAGACGAAGTTTGAGCACGACGCCGCAAGCGGAGTGCTCAATTGTCTAAGTGCGATATGGACAATCTACTCGAGTTGTAGAGTACCTATATTTTTTTACGACCCACTAACGAATATCTACAAATTTAAAAAAATTATTTAGGTTATTAAGACAAAATAATTAATTTTAGAATAATTTAGTATTAATTTAATATTGATTTAAACCTACGCCCAGATTAGAACCTGGGCCTCTCAGATGGAAGACAGATGCCGTATCCTCATTTCCACCTCCACACTTAAGATTTTAGTTTCATATAGTTTGATTCAAATTTAAGATTTTTTTCAAAATGTGGACCAAATAATAAAAATTCTATTATTTATCGATTCTACACAAAAATAATTCATTTTAATGTATATTTAATCTCAGTAACTAAAGAATATACTAATTATTTTGATAGAATTGTCACTTATTTAAAATTTTAAAAATAATAGTAGTTGGGTGTCCAAAATATTAATTGTGATTGGTGGATTTCATTTTTTTGCAGTGTTCTCACTACCCGGAATGGATATCAAATATATTCGTTCAGTTGAACGCAATAGCATACTTTTTCGTTTTGTAGTCTGTGCGCAGATAAGCCAATATCGATGTAGATGTAGAAAAAAATATTTCGATTCTAACAAAATACATTAGGTGGGTTTATTTTATCAAGGCTTTTAATAAAGATAACTTAATCTGGATATAGAAATTGTGAAATGGCCATATAAAAACAAAGGTATCATCAGAGACGAATGTGGTATATTATCGGACCCATTCGTCAAATAATAATTTAAGAGTGTCCGAACACCGAAAAAAGTATCAGCTATCCGGATATTTACAAATTTGGTAACGGATACCAGATACAAAATTTTAAAAATACCTGGATACAGTTTTCGGACACATAAAGTATCCGGATACAGAAGTATCTGGATATTCCCAACTTTGCTTGATACACCGAAAACAATTATTTATTAAATTCTTCGGTCCCCAAACAAATCGAAAAATTATTCCTACGAAGTAATAAAAATTATTTTTGAACCCCCAAAGTGAAAACATATTTAATAAAAAATTGAAAAAGTCTGTCCACGAGGGATTTGAACCCACCTATTCGTGTTTTACGCACACTGTTTTAACCAATTGAGCTATTGGGACATAAATATGCGACATTCAAATTATTAATTTGAATATAAGATTTTGAATCCACCTGGGTGACAAAAAATTTCCAATTTTTCTTCAAACTACCTAACAGCATCGTCTGGGGAAACAAGCTACTGCATTCAGACACTTCTCCAGGTCGTCTGTGTGTATTAGGTGTTCGTTATACGTAACAATGTAAAACGTGAGCTGGGCTACATAGTGAACAATCGGTTTTATAGTTGCGCAGTGTGCTTAGAAGATGAATTGGTGGGTTCGAATCCCCTCGTGGACAGATTTTTTTTCAATTTTTCATTAAATTTGTTTTCACTTTGGAGGTTCAAAAATAATTTAAATTATTTCGGGGTAATTTTGAGATTTGTTTGGGGATTTAATATATTAATTTTCGGACCTAAAACCGATGAGTTTCCGGAACTTTAAAACCGTTTGCTCACTATATTGAAATCTTATTTAATTTTTACTTGTCTTTCTTGGATTGTTTGTACATTCAATCAATAATATTTCGATCTAATACACTAATGATAATTGTATGATTTCAATTATTCAGTAAGTATTCCTGATACAGCATACTTAATAATTCAAATATCTGACTGACTTAATGTCCCACAGTTGATGAGAAACGTTTTTCTTTTGTAGAAAAGTTACATTTTTTTATTTTTATCTTTTAAATATGGAATATTATATTTAATCAATAATATTCGGTATTTTTAATCGCAAACTTCTCGTTGGGAATAAAGAAACATGTTCGTTATTGGTACTTTTTTGTTTGTATGTCTCATTTTTTTCTTTTTACAATCGTTCTAAATCGTTTCATTACACGATTTGGTATCTTAAATCACTTACGATGGGTTGTGTATCTTCTATCATATCAAAGACTGCTTTAACGTTCTCTCTCATCCTGGATGATTTGATAAGACTAGTTAACTAATAAAGATAAACCGAAATAGAAACCGGATTGTATCACTAACGAGTGATGCATATACAGGGTGAGTAGGGAGTAACGGCACAAACTACAAGAGTGTATTACACCCGTGAAAGAACAACTCATATGTTATTATCCGATTTTCATTTGTTAACACGATTTAGCTTAATATTTAAAAAATTGCATACATTAACATTGTCTTAATGACACCATTGTTTTATTAAGAGTCTTTTAATATTAATATTCATTATGAAATCGGCCCTAAATGTTAAACCGCCATTGACCTCTAAACATTTTTTGTTTCATTTAGAAAGGTCACTTGTTGCTTTCCTAATTGCTTTATCTCTTCCTTTAATATTAGTCCCTCATCTGACTGCAAAAAATGGCACGTCTTGTTTTTTGCTTGCTAATTGTAGTTGGGTACAGAGGAAGGGGGTGAACAGCATGTACTCTGTGCCGGTGGTGGGACCCATCGTATAACCTGTCAAATTCAAAGTAAAGTTGCTTATCGATGGATTTTTTCGTTTTTTTTGCTGGCCATGAAATAATATGCTTTTAAACATCTATAGCAATACAAAAATCCCTTTGAAACAATTTTCTGTCGTCCAGTTTTGCTACTTCCGACCACGTTACCTGATATTTATGTTATTTAACGAAATTCGGGAGATAGCTGAAACACGATTTTTCTGAACTTAAGAAGATATTGCAAGCATTTTTTTGTGTCGGCGAAAAGGTTGATATGCAAAAAATGTAACCTTGTAGTAGGTGAAAAATCGGAACCAAACGTCAAAAAATGGTTTAATTGCTCTCAAAATGTTTGTACAACTCTCAACTAAGAGTACTGTCCTCGCAAGCTCTTTTTATTTAGTATTTTACCCCATTCGCCATAAATTAGACTATTATGACACATTTTTTACGAAAATTCGGGGTGAATAAGTGGCTGATGGTAAAAGTGCTAAAAAAATGTCTCAAAGACAATAATCTTAGTAGGTAAAACTACTGAATAAAAAATGCTTGCAAGGCAAATACTCTTAATTGAGAGTCATAAATATTTTGAGAGCAATTAAACCACTTTTCGACTTTTGGTTGCGATTGTACACCTATTTCATGTTTACTTTTTTTTTCATATCAACCCTTTCGCCGACATAAAAAATGCTTTCAATATCATCTTAAGTTCAGAAATACAGCGTTTAAGCTATATTCCAAATTTCATTGAGAAATACAAATATACGGTCACGTGGCCGAAATACCTACACCGAAAGTAGCAAAATTTGACTACAGAAATTGTTTGTATAATGGTTTTTTATTATTATAGAGTCTATAAGCATATTATTTCATTGTCAAAAAATTAATCGATAAGCACTTTACTTTGACTTTGAATTTGGCAGGTTACACGACAACTCCTACCACCTGAACATAGTACATCTTGTTTACTCTCTCCCCTGTATCCAAATAAGAGAAAGCCAAAAACATGACGTGCCACTTTTGCAGTCAGATGAGGGACTATGTCGGCTGCAGTATTTCTAATACGTCGAATTAGGCACTTTTACCTGATACACTTCATATTTCAAACGGGCTACTATTGTTTTTTGAAATTTTAAATCACTGTCAATTCTGTTAAGTTAATTGTGAGTATATTTGTTTAGTTATTGAGATTATTTAATAAATAATAATATAGCATTCCATAAGATATTCGTCTATATTTACAAATAAATCGTAAATTTTAATAAAACTATCTAAAACCAATCTAATTATCAGTATTAAAAACATATATTGCTTGTCTCGATAGATATAGAATCCTAATTTCCCATGCGGAAGGTCCGGGGTTCAAATCCAGGATAAAGAGTAAATAAAATGTTTTTTTTTCGAGTTTATTTTATAAATTAGTATAGGTCATAAATAATTTTTCAAATAGATATTTTAATTAAATACCCTGTAAATTAATTTGTTATATTTTATAGATTTTCGTAATTGGGTCGTAGAAAAATTTACCATATAACTCCAGTGGATTGTCCGTATCGCACTTATATCCTTCATATCTACTCTTGTTGCACAAACTACTATTTTCGATTTACACCTAGTGAGGCGTTCATCTGTGGACAAACTATACATAGGTGTATCTGTTATTCATGATCATTAAGTTGATAGATTTTGTAAGTTGTCACAATTTCTGTAGTTTTTATTGTACATTATTCAATTCTCTTCCTAAATCGTCCTATTTTAGGTCAAGGATTATCCAGTTACAATATGTATGTTTATTAATGAAACATCCTGTATATCACACCTTTCATATAGTCTTCAACCTTTTACAATAATTATAAAAAATTTCGCATGATGAACCTTCAATATATAATTTTAATATAGAAAATGTTTCTAAAACTCTTCTAGAATAGTTAATTAAAAATTGTTTTAATTTTACAGTAAATTATGAATTACTTTTTTTTTAAATTATGTATGTAAGATATTAGCTTATGAGTGATTTTTTTGTTATTATTTTTTAACCGACTTCAAAAAAGAAGGAGGTTCTCAATTCGTCGCGATTTTTTTTTATGTATGTTCAGCGATAATTCTTTAACACGGCGTCCGATTTCTATTATTCTTTTTTGATAGAAAGGGGCTGCTTCAGGGGTGGTCCCATATAAATTTGGTCAAAATCTAATAATTGGCTCCATGAGAAAATCCTCAAACTCTTCATTTTTTATGTATGTTTAGCGATAATGCTTTACCACCTTGTCCAATTTATATGATTCTTTTTTTGTTAGTGAGGGGGTACCTCAAAGGTGGTCCCATATAAATTTGGTTAAGATGTGGTGATGGCACCTGCAAGTGTTTGAAGTCGGTTTTTTTAAATTTTTTATTTCTAATACTTGTTTTATAAATTAGTGCTGTTAACTAAGTAAACCTGAAAATATATAATTTGTCTATAGTAAATATTTGTTGAGCAATAAACTTATTACAGATTTTTTAGCAAAAAGTATAGTGCGCAACACGTGCAGAAATGCAGTTTCTTATTAGTTTAAATTCCGACATTATTTGCGCTTTTTCCGCAACTTTTTCAATCTCTTGAGAAATTAGCTTCGTTCTGCACTTCTGTATTTACAAATCATTTTTAATATTTACCTTCGTAGAAATTCTTAAATATAGAAATGTCATCAAATCAGAGAAAAGGTAGAGATTGGATATGGCATGATTTTTCAATCACACTTTGAATCGTTACTGTGATTACCTAATAAAATTCAAATTAATGAGGTTATATTTAACAAATTGAATATTAGTTAATATTTTTTTGGAAACCATTTATGAAATCTATAGAAAAACATGTAAAGAATCTCAATTCACCAAGATTAAAATAGTTATAAAGGTGAATAAACGAAAAGAAATCCCCCTTTAAATTTCCCCTACATATATTTTTTCAATTGCGACCGGTTCCGAAGATGAAAATTTGAAAATTTTCCATATTTTCACCACGTATACAAGGTGTCCAGAAATTGCGTGTACGTGCCTTAAACACCTAAAGATTCCTACAGGCAGCGTTCTGTATACCGCATATTCAGATTATTATTATTATTATTATTATTATTATTGTTTCGTTGATACCATCTTTCATAGTTCTAAGTTGTAATAAAAAGTAGTTAATTAGTAATAATTAACGTTTAATTACCTTTGTTAATTAATTATATTTAATTTTGACTAGCACTTAGATATATTTATACCAAACCATTTACTTACCTTAATGGTCTTAATTCAATCAGAAAATCAGATGATCATATGAGACTATAGTTTTCTTAGTCGTGAATTCAGACACTTTTGGGAAATATTTTAAGGAAATATGGGCACCAATAACTCTCTTTTTATTTTTAAAAAGCTAGTTGAGAATTGTCTTAATCATTAAAAATAAGATTCAAAAAGGATATAAATAAATTTGTTGTATTATTTAACAGTGGAAATGTTCATCAAATTGTACAATTACCAAATAAAATTTACAAGTAATGTCAGAAATCCAGTTCAAAGAACTAGCGAATTTAGAAACAGTTGCAAACACAAAGATTGTCTAATATATTTTATCCAGAAAATTTAACCATTGTAATAGATATTTTTACCAGTTGGCGTCTATGATTTAATACATAAAAAATAAAACAGGCATAATACAACCTCAGTATTCACTAGATCGGCATCTCAGCTACAGTGTGGTGATCAGGATGCTGATTCTCTGCGATTTAACTCAACGAGTCGACTTTAATTCTTTGATGTAATTCAATTACATCAATGTACGGCTTAGGTATTTACGAATCGAAGACTGCTAAATATTCGCTCTCTAAACAAATATAAATTCTGTTTTTTACAAGGCCCTCACAAGAGATACAAGTCAAACCTCTAAATAAGTATTTTTAAAATTTCCCACAATTAAAAAATTCATTAATACATTTACTTTTTGATAATACTAAAAATTAATATTAACAATATGAAATTCCAGCAACATAAAAGGAATTAATAGACACATATCGATTAATTCGAAATTGATTTTCAAAAATTAAACTTATAATTAAACAAAAGGTAGAAATGTAAAGACCAATTAGATTTTTTCAATGACAATACAAACTTACCTCTATCGCAGTCTTGGCACTGGTTTTCAGGTCAACTATTCAATTACAAATAGGGATGCGCACGATGTATCGATGGTTAAAAAATATCGATTTTTCGGTTTAGATTTTTGATGCTTTTATTTCGATGTTATTAATTAACATCGATGTTTTTATTTAACATCGATAATTGTTTTTTTTAATTGATGGTCTGATGATCTTTTTTTTTGCTCTTCAATGAAATGTTTTTGAAAAACATCGATGTTTAGAAAAATCGATATTTTCTTTCCGATTTTTTACAGTATCGATAGTCTGTATTCGATGTATCATTTGATATCAACATCGATGTTTTAAAAAATTTGCACATCCCTAATTATAAAATAAATGGTAAACGATTTCAGACACAGCAAATGCCAGATTTCTAAATAAATTTTCCACTACGCAAAACCTCCCTCTCTTAGCAATGTTGCGTGACCCAACAATCAAACTTTAAATCATTTTAATACAAATCAATCTATTTAAATGGGATGTCACCTATTCAAAATAACATTTTTAAATGTTACAACAGTATATACTACTTACAGTTTTATAACCATTTGTAATGTCTTTTGTGTTAGTCAGAAATTAAATTAACATGAGTCCCATTGTTTCTTTGCAGTTGAAAATATGGAACGATGTCTTCTGTACATAGGTGGAGGTGCTGGAGCGTTAGCCCTTACTGGAGTCGCGGCTGCCTCTGCATATTACTTAACCAAAGGTCCGAGTTGTGCTCCTGAAAGACCTTTATTCCCATTGGAAGCTCAGTGTATAGAAGAAGAAGAGGTAAGTGTTTTTTTTTGCTATTAAAGAAAAATATCTACATATTTATTTTGGAATCGGCCAAAACTAATACGATTTAGACCTATAGGAAAGAGAGGGGACACGTAACTGTAATTTTAAGTCCTTATTTATTGCAATCATTCAGATTGTGCTTATTATTACGCAAACAGAGTTGTTGCACCCGCTGCCGCATTAAAAAAATGAGACAGCTGGTAATTTGAGCGGGGATATTTTGTGCGAGAATGTTTATCGAAGGAGCCAGCATGCGTTTTATGAATGAATCAGTAGTTGCGTCTACTGCGCTTGCTTTACACTGCTGTCATACTTAAATCAATTGCGTACTTTTCTGAAAAACACTAAAAAACTATAATAATTGTAACGAGAAATACGTTAAGGTGATTACTGCACCCCCTTATAATTTTCGGACAAGGATATCTCAAAAAGTAATTTTTATAGAAAATTTAAATTTAGGCAAAATAAATTAGGCAATAATATCTAGAATATGCATATTTTTTAAAGTTTTAATTCCTTCCAGTTTCCGATAAAAAAAATCAAAGTGCTTTAAATTTTGAAATATCATAATGAAAATAAATGCATTTCTCAACAGCACTATTTTTAATATAATCCCTAAATTTAAGCTCTTAATCTCTTGCTAATGATTTTTTAAAATTCGCCGAAATTAGTGGCTAAAACGCCTCGTTAAGTGCTTCTTTCTAGTGTAACGCGTCTGTAACTATCGTATCGTACACTCTGAGTCATCATTCGTTTCTTGCAATGATTTACACTAATATACACCAGTTTAAACCAGAAAATAGCACTTAACAAGGCGTTTTAGCCACTAATTTCAGCGAATTTTAAAAAATCATTAACAAAAGATTAAGAGCTTAAATTTAGGGATTATATTAAAAATAGTGCTGTTGAGAAATGCATTTATTTTCATTATGATATTTCAAAATTTAAAGCCCTTCGATTTTTTTTCTCGGAAATTGGAAGGAATTAAAATTTTAAAATATATGCATATTCTAGATATTATTGCCTAATATATTTTGCCAAAATTTTAATTTTTTAAAAAAATTACTTTTTGAGATATCCTTATTTGAAAATTATAAGGGGGTGCTGTAATCACCTTAAACTGATAATAACTTGCATTAAGAATGCAAATATACTTCCTTAGTGTATTTTGAATGTATTTTGTGCGCTTTAGAGCCTTGCGTTTAAACAATACCGAATTATAACCATATATAAACCTTGTGTTACGCAGCACCCTGGTCGTCATAAGTAAAGGTTCGAGTAAAAAAAGAAGGGGGAATATTCGAGAAATGTCATTCCACGTCAAGGAAAAGTCTAGACAGTTCGAGAAGGTGAAAGCAAGCTATACAGGGTGTTTCAAATTTAAACGGACACAGCTCAATGGGAGTAGAGTACACTTAGCTGAGTTCAAAACACCCCTATACTTATCCTTTAATCTTATTCGTTTTTGAAATATAGGGTGTTTTGTGACTTTTTGCCAAAACTAAAATCGGCCATTTTGTTTGAACGGCTAGAGTTATTTTGATAACATTTTGTACAAAAGTTACACTCTTTTAGGTTAATGAAAACCATAATTTAATTTTAAAAAATTCCAGGACCGGACTCTCTTTTTTTATATTGCTCTTCTTATCTAGAATATCACCCTGTATGTTGTTAGATCTGGAGATCTTGGTGGCCAATTGGCGGGACCACCTCGACCTATCCAGCGACTTGAACACACATTAAATGTTTGGTGTGAAATTTTTAAAAAATCACTTAATATCCAAGCACAGTTAAATCATCGTTTCCCAAATAGATGGATAGGTCGAGGCGGTCCCGTGAATTGGCCACCAAGATCTCCAGATCTAACACCTCTGGACAACGAAGAAATGAATACCCGAGCACAGTTATTGGAAAAAATTAACAATGTATGTAACAACATTAGAAATAAACCAAAAATAATTGATAAATTAGTGAAAAACCTGTTAAAACGTTCGCAGATGTGTATTGACGTTCACGCTGTTCATTTTGAAAATCTACTTTAGCTTTAATTAATTATTTGTTTCTGTTAGTTTGTTCTATTACTTTATTAAATAAAGTGAGCCCGGTTCTGTGTAGATGTTCAATTTCCTAATGGAAAATGCTGTATTTAAAAAAAAATGAAGATGGTACCTAATTTGTGTAGAGTTTTAAAAGTACAGGGTAAAATATTTGATTTTAATTTTGTAAATACTGATTTATAATAATGTAGTCGCCATTATAAAAATGTACTGTAAGAACATCAAGATGGTGCCATAAAATATTATTACATTATTTTATTTGTTGATCCATGTACTATTTAAATGTGCAGTAACATTTATTAAAATCCGATATACAGGGTGATATTCTAGCTAAGAAGAGCAATATAAAAAAAAGAGAGTCCGGTCCTGGAATTTTTTAAAATTAAATTATGGTTTTCATTAACCTGAGAGAGCGTAACTATTGTACAAAATTTTATCAAAATAACTCTAGCCGTTCAAACAAAATGGTCGATTTTAGTTTTGGCAAAAAGTCATAAACCACCCTATATCTCTGAAACGAGTAAGATTAAAGGCTAAGTATAGGGGTGTTTTGAACTCAGCTAAGTGTACTCTACCTCCCATTAAGCTGTGTCTGTTTAAATCTGAAACACCCTGTATATGTCAGTGATCCTGACGTCAGTCAATCAGTTTTATGATAGACGTTATACGTTAATGTTATCAGTTGTATAATTATTGTTAAAGTTGAGTTGAAATAGAGATACCAAAAACCTGCTTAACATTGGTGACAGTGGATGTTCATGGTAAATACTAGATTTATTGAGTACGAAGCATGCATGGATACTTCAGGCCCACCAGCATGGTTTTTGAAGATGGAAGAGGAGAGAGTAAAGCAAGAAGAAGAAAGGGAAAGGCGTAGAAAGGAAGAAGAGGAGGAAAAAGAAAGGCGTAGGAAGGAAGAAGTAGAGGAAAAGGAAAGGCGTAAGAAGGAAGAAGAAGAAGAGAAGAGTGAAAGGCGAGAAGAGGATAAGGAGGAGAGGCATAGAAAAGCGGAGGTGGAGATTATAAATGGCTTAATACAAATTCAAGAAAACTTCAGGCAAGAGGTAGGTCAGCTAAACAGTCGAGTAGATCTCCTAGCATAACAAGAAGAGCAGCAGCAAGAAAACTTAAAAAACTACTTTAGATAATTTAAAAACTAACTTAGAACAGCAACAAGAGAATCTAAAAACTAATTTGGAACAACAACAAGTGCATCTAACTCATTTAGAACAGCAGCAACAGCATTTAAAAACCAATTTGAAACAACAACAGGAAAAGGCAAAAGTAGAGTTAGAAAGGAAAATTAGAGCTGAAATGGTAGAGTTAGAAAGAAGAATTCGTAGCCAGGCATTGGTAGGCACCATTGAAGCTGAAAACACTACCTCGTCTTCATCTACAGCCGAACCAAGTCACATTCAAACCCCAGTTACACAGAACCATATTAGCAAACCCTTAAGCCACCCACGTTTGACGGTCAGACATCATGGGAAACACATCGACTCCAATTTGAAGCTGCAGCTAGGGCTAATGACTGGACCAAGAAGGAAATGGCGGCTTCATTGATAGTGTGCGAGGTCAGGCAGCGACCGTTTTGTTACTTCCCCAAGAGTAACCGAGTTATTCATCTCTCGTCCAAGCTTTGGAGACAAGATATGGCCAGCAACATTTGAAACGGGTATTCCAAAGCCTGCTAAAGGTTCGTAGTTAAAAACATAATGAGGGTCTACAGGAATTCGACGCCGACATAAAAATGTTGATTCGTTTGGCCTATCCACAGGCGCCGAAAGATTTCCAAGAACTAATCAGAATACAGGCATTTATTGATGGACTACACGATGTGGAAATGCAGCAAGCTCTTTATCTACAACATCACAGGACGTTGAGGGAGAAATTGATTGCAGCCCAGGAATATGAAGCGGTAAAACTCCTTTCAGCGACAAATAAGTAACAAAACTCTCTTATACTCTCTCATAATAGTTTGATAACTACGTGGAGATACCGTGATTGTTTGCAATTTGATTTTTGTAAACAAAATTAGTTTAGTAATTGTTCGTCGTTGAATGTGACCAAATATCGATCGGTTGCCATTTTTTTTTTGGTGGCAGCGAAGCCGTGGTGTCATTTTTGTATTTTGAGTTTTTTTCTGAAAGTTAATTAAAGACAGTGTTATGAGTGATTACAATTGTAGTGTTCAGATCATGACTGTAAAAGCCGGAGTGAAAAAAAAAAGGAATGAGGTAAACTATATTAGGGAAGTAAATATCACGAGGGGTGGGTGGCTCAGTGGCTAGTGTCTGGATTTATTCGATCCGGCCGTTCAAATCATACCGTTGGCCGGGATTTTTTCTAATGAATTTTATTAACTAAAAATTAATTATTATGCACAGGTAGGAATATAAAGCTTTAAAAAAAGTAAATAACACGACTGTAAAACTATAAATATCCCGAAAAAAAGGAACAATCGTCAGTTTGGGCCTTGAGAATGAGTCGGTTCCAACAAAAGTTGTATCCACTGTAGCACTGGAGGATAAACGCACCGTTAATTCTGAATGGTACACTATAGTTTGTTTGCCTCAGCTTCTCCAAAATATTCGCAAAAAACGCCCAAGAGGAAGGACCATCTTGCATCAAGATAACGCTCGGACTCACACTGCTATTCGAACAAATAAGTATTTGAATGCCCAAAATATAAGAATTATGGGTTGTTAGCTGTATAGTCCAGAACTAATAACTAATGACTTATTCCTGCGGGTAAAGGATAAATTTCGGGGTTTACTGCCGAAGAAGCGGTTGATGTCTTTAAAAATTTAATGAACTAACTATGGCCAGAATATTGGAGAAAATGTTTTCAGATGTAAAAATGACTTGATTGTGGAAGAGAATACTTTAAAAAATTATATTTAAATGTTTTTTGTAAATAAACTGTGTTTTACTTTATTAGGATCAATTGCCCTCGTTTGTGGAATTTTTCAAGCTCAATGCAACCGACTGTAACAGTTTAAAAATTGATGCTCAACTGTTTATTTAATTATTACAGTCCGCCAAAAAGTCTTCATCATATATATCGAAAATTTCATTGATTTTCAAAAAATGTATTTTTGAAACAGTTGATCCATGGCCTAAGACTAAAAAATTAAGCATGTATCAATAACGTGTACGGAAAACAAAAATTTAGGTTAAGAGTAAAGTACCCTTATTTATGATATCTAGAATTATCAATTAAAAACAATAGTTTACAATTAAAAAAACTACATTCAAATATGCAGTTAGTCTTAAAAAATCAAGTTTTGTGATTTTTCCAAAATTCATTTGAAAACCTGTCACAATCAACTGTGCGTTGACTCCCTTTACTCTTTTCACCCCATAACTAACTTCAGTCTATGCTAAATCATTGTAATTCAGTGATATGAAGTTAGATATGGAGTAAAATGAGTAGAAGGTGTTCACGTCCCGAACTCAACATTAGTTATATTCGTATGTGTACCATTATTTTCAGAAAAGTTCTTTGATCCGTAACATCTTCTGTATCCTGTAATTGTATTCACTATATGTTCTATTCTTATTGACAATACTGAAAATAACAATTCGATGGTCGTCTGAACCTTGAAAAATCTCCTGACATTTCACGTGCTATTATACGCTTTGGAACAAAGCCACAGTTTTATTTATTCGAGTATGAATACAGAATACGATAATTTTCTCACACACAACATTTTACGTACATTTTAATTCAAATTTTAATTTCCTCTTGAGTAATGAAAAAATGTTTTCTATAAATTATTTATTATTTGTTAAATTATACGATCCATCAGAAATAAACAATTATTTTGGTAACTGGAATAGCCTTCATTCAAAATATGACGATTTAACCTAAAGCACTTAGATAAAATATTCCTCATAACCGAAAACAGAGTTAGAAAACTAAAATGAAGATATATAATGCTTCAGAATCAATAAATAGGTTTCATACCCTTATAGAGCTTGATTTTTCATGAAGTTGATATCGTTTTTTGTTTCTGTTAGGATTTTTTTAAATATTTCAACCCCCTATAACTCCACTTTTTTTTTCAGAATCAATAGACTATATCTCCTAATAGAGCTGACTTTTTTCGTTTTTACAACAACAGGTACTAAATAATCTGCTAATTTTAAAAATGCTTTAGATTCAGGAATGTCGGACACAACATTATTAACAAAACAATCGCTTTTGGGAGCAAGAAAAGGTAAACCAAATAAAATGTTGAATCCATTTTCCATGATCTGTATTTCTTTTATAAAGAATGAACCACAAGTTTTGAATTGTTTTATACCAGCTTTGTGCTAAATGGAATAAGGAAATATTATTCATTTTCTCGAATATTTAATTGTTTAAGATGTGAAGCAACTAATTTCGGCAATCAGACCATCATCAGGCCTACAATGCAAATGAAATTAATGTGTAAGGAGAAAACAGATTGTATAAGAATCGAAGATTTCTTACATATTTATCTATGTGTAAAATATTGCAACTAAAATCTACGACAGAATCATAACGATGTTATAAGAAAACATTTAAAAAATATGTGGTAAACATAAATACCAAGTTTAAAAAAAAATTAGTGATACAGAGATTGCATGTGCAATAGAAATGTTAATATATGTAAAAATTTGATGTGGTGAATTCCAAAAAAAAATACTTAACAATAGTAGAAGGATAATAAAAACCCAAGTATTAAGAATAGAGTTGTTGGAAACATCTTTTTTGTGGGAATCAATGCTAACATTCCCACCAATCGTTTAAATAAAACTGATGTAGGTTTTAGTAATTTTCTTTGGGTGAAAAACTTACTACTTCCAAATTCGGTACTAAAATCGCTTATTGATATCATCAAGGCAAGATAATATAATATGAACTGTGAGCCATACAAAACAAGATAGGTATTAAAATAGAAAATGGAAAAGTTTACGTCATGTGTCAATGTCAAAATATTGGCGCTAACAATTTGAAAAATTATATGGTAATGAAACAATTGTGATTAAGTTAAAATATTTTACGTAGTTTCTTAGGTTTTCCAAATGATATTACTATACAGGGTGTCCCGAAAGTTCATATAAATATAGGTCCGAAAACCTTTCGTTTTCGAGATACAGGGTGTTACAAGTGAAGTCCTGATGGCACATTTTTGTAAATACTTTCTAAAATTTCTTTAGTCACCGGTTTTCCAAAGTAAAAAAAAATTAAATTTCTGTTTCGACAGGCCTACTAATTATTATTTTTTGTTTTTTTTATTTAACAATTTAATGTCGCATCCACCCTAAGGTTATTAGCGACAGGATACATACAATGAAAACATTATAAATATAAATACAGCAGGTTTGCGTCTTTTAGGTATTTGAACAAGTTCGTTATGTGGGAGTCTTCACCTAGTAATGTTCTTATGTTTTCAGGAAGGTTATAAGCATTCCTGGAGTTAGTGTATTTAGTACACTCTATGAGTATGTGCTGTACTGTAAGGGGTGTATCGCAAACATCGCAGAATGGTGGGCCTATATTCTTTAAAAGGTGTTCGTGTGTCAGTTTGGTGTGACCTAGGCGAAGGCGATTTAGTATGACTTGTTTTTTCCTCGATAGCCCGCTTTTTTTACGTGGAAACACATTATTTTTCACTAAGCGCAATTTATTATTCGTTACACTTTGCCATTCGTTTTGCCACTCGCGCACTACTACCGTTTTAAAATAACTTTTTAGGTCTTCGGGCGATGTCTTGTTAAAAGTTTCAGAATTGTCACTAGTAATAGCTTGACGCGCACATTTATCTGCTTCCTCGTTGCCTGGGATTCCTATATGCGACGGTACCCACATAAACTTGATGGCCGAGAATATCGATCAAGGAGAAGCGACAGTAGCTGTCGGTGCCTTTGATATCGGATGGACCTTTTTCACAGCATGACTTTGATTGATACACAACTTAGCACGCTGAGAAAACATGCTTATTTTCTACACTGAGCGAAATAGTTTGGCAAATTATCTGAAATCATTGCTATAGTCCATGCGCAAATGTTGTAATGTGATTTAATTACATTGAAGTAGTTAGGGTTAATAGCAATTAATAATCATAATATTTACTGTTCGTAGTCCTTTGGAAAAGTAAATAAACTTAATCCTTGGCCTGTTATGGACGAACAAGAACGGTATGCACAAAAATATCCAGATCCAGACATTCTATTACAACATAAAGAAACACCAAAAAATGTCACTCAACAGCTCACAGACTAAACACAACTTGGACTGACTTTGACAGATTATATGATTTTGAGTGATACACAACTTAGTTTCGCACATGCGCGTATCAAAACGGTACACTGAAAACACCAAGCTGTCGCTTCTCCATGATCGGTATTCTCGGCTTGATGGTCCTATTCTGCTGTTGGGATAAATAGAGCTCTGTTTTCACAAGTTGTTCAATTGTTTTTTTAGGGTAGATTTGTTGTAGTGATTGAAGGGAACTTAGTGAGTCTGTGATAATAACAGCTGTAGGGATATTGGCTTCGTTGGTATACTTAATGGCGCGATATATGGCATACATTTCGCTAAAGAAAGTACTGCTTTGTGGTGAAAGTTTAAAGAGAAGATGATCGGTGCCAGTTACTACAGCACAGCCAACTCCCTGTATATTTTTGGATGCATCCGTATATATTTGTTGTTGGTCATGGAACTTATTCTCTAAGATTTCACGGAAGGCAACTTTTAGTAGTGTATGAGGTGTTTTGCTTTTATTCTGCAGCGAGAGGGTAGTATTGCATTCAGGACTACTAATTATTGTTAACACTTTCGAATAAGATAACATCAACTTATCATTAAATTTTCAAATGCTTTTCTCTTGAAAATGGTGCGTCCTAATGAGATAATGAGATGCAACAAAAGTAGCTTTATTGTAAAGAAAATATTGGTTTTCCAAATTTTATAGTCAAAAATTTTAAAAACTGTCAACAAAAAAAAAGCTTGGGCCAATTTTACTCTAAGCCCCCCCCCCCCTAATTTATTCACCTATGAAGATGATCAAAAACTGAGGTTCTGTCCATTCAATAGAGCGTAAAAAGTTAAGCATTGGTACCAAATTTCACATAGTTATCTTTAAACGTTTAGAAAATATTTACAAAAGTGTGTTATCAGGACTTCATTTTTAACACCCTGTATTTCGGAAAAGAAACGTTTTCGGACCTATATATGAACTTATATGAACTTTTACTCCTATTTTAGGATGTAGATTACGCTGTTAAAATATGACCGTCTAATTTCGGGACACCCTGTATATTGGAAAGTTTTGAGGGTACAATAATTGTCCCTACCCCTGTATATGACCATGGCCTTTATTATTGTTTTGGAATATTATTTTTGAAACCAGAATAATTTGAGGATTTCTATTTTTTCGAACTTTATGAATTAAAATCCAAACATAAAAGTTGTGAAAAATTTTCTGATTATGTTTCTCTTGCGAATCTTTTCATTCACATCTTAATGCATCTTTTTATTATTCAATTTTGTTTATATTTATTAACACTATTATTAATTTTTACAAATAGAAACTTTATAAATTGCAATAGCAATAGCGTATAAATTTAAAAACATAATGTCCAAAAAGGCATGATTTTATCCAAGTAACATTTAAAATTCAGGAAGATTTTGCTCTGTATCGAAACGATCTTTTTTCCATCCGTATGTCTGCTCTAATAAAAGTGCTTGAATTCGCCTGTCTCAACGAGTCGCTTTGAAAAGGTGCCTGATCTGGCTGGTGCTCAGTTCAGTTCACTGGTCTACAATTAGGGCATCGATAGCTTGGTACTGAATTGGCGTGGACTCATTATTAGATTCTGAAGTAAACATTGTGACACTTTGTAAACATGTAAACCGGAATAAAACTGCCACAAATTAGGAAGCAGTTTCATTCTAGACATAAATTGCAAAATCTCAATAATGTCCGATTATCATACATAATTAAATCTCTTGAGGCCAAACATATGTGCCGACTATGGCGAGGACGTTTTCGAGTACATTCCAGATTGAACGTGATAATGTTACTAGTTTTGGCGAAGAACATTCTAGAACCTTCACCATAATTTTAAATGTGTATATAAATATTGGTGGAAGAACACGGAGCACTTAGTCTTATACAAACAGTTGTGAATATAAATAGTGAACAATTTAAAGACATTTGAAAAATATAAATTAGAATTTTATTGGTTTAAAATAAATAAGTATTCAAATTAATTTTTAATAAATAAACTGTTGTTTAAAATAAACAAACGTAACAGTATTTTAGGAATTATGTTTATCATCAGAAGCAGATACGAATAACGTTATAGCAATCATAACTATCATAACTATATAAAATAAATACATATCTAATTGTAAGAGTGTTACAAAAGGTAGTTAACAAAAATAAAAGTTTCTGAACTCAAAAAAGCAATAAATTTTTAAATTCCTTTTTTTATAAAGGTTTTCCTTTTTCATTAGACTAAAATGATTTGAGGTATTAACGTTAAACCTTAACCCAGGGTACAAGTTTAATAGGTTTGTATCATTAGGGCTATTTACTATTAAAATTTGGTAAAATTATATTAATTGAACTAAAAACAGATCCATTAGTTCGAAGAATTTGAAAATTCCCTAGATATTCGGTAAAATTATCCTTTTCCATATTGCACCAACCAATCCCTAGAACTAGGGAAAATTTCCCTAGGTTAACATCACTGCTCCAGAGGACGTATCGCTTAGCTTAAAACGCGGATAGCATATATCTTATCCAGCGAGTATTACAGATCTGAGCCTGAAATTACTAAAAAATTATAAAAATTAGCACAAATAAATTACTTATAAAATGATTACTTACCTTTCAATAAGTTTTTCTATAGTTCCAGCCACTTCACCACCCCTTCTTTTTAGCTCTTCTTTACTTGATCCGTATTTATCCATTTATTTATTTTAATAATTATTTTCTTAAATATATATTTAAAATAAAATAAAATAAAAAATACACACACCATCCACATGAAAGTGATGTTTTATACGGACCTCACGTTTTAGTAGTGCCACTTACTGGTAACACTTCGCCTGTTACACCTCGTTGGCGTATGTCTAAAAAATACCACTGCAGTTTCAGAGACTTTTTTTGGCACACTTTCTAGAGGTATCCGCTGTATCTATTGAAGTTATGGTTGCGGCAGTTTAGGATAGTATGTTGTAATCACCTAGTTTCGAAAATCTAGATTTTAGATCCAAATTTTACAATTCTGAACATTTTTAAAGAGTATAGGTAAATTACCACTACAAAACGAAAAAATCCGATATTATTTGTTGAGAAGAGTCTTTTTGAAAGCTCCTATTTGCTTATAAAGGTTTTAACAGTAATTGAAAATGCTGGAGCATACCGTTGAACTGAGTTCTGCGAAGTGACAATGGTACATTATATATTAAACTAAGCAACGATTTTGTAATTGGTGCCATTCCGGATTAAAAAAAAATAGATTGTTACTTATAATTACAATTATAAACAATGAAGATCGAGATTTCGGAGGTTTGTTATTTCAACACCTTTTAAAAATCAAATAATACGGTAACGCATAGCATAATATCTTTTTTATCAATTGAAGCATCGTTGTCAAGTTGTCTTATATGGAGAAAACTCGAAAATAGAGAAATGTATAATCAGTCCACTAAAATCCAAAATCTTTTTGGTATTTTATCAATAAAATAAAATATTTTCTTTAAATCATTTAGCAGCAGAAGAAAATTATTCGTATATTACCTCATGACTGAAAACATTTTCACCCTTCAAAGAAATGAAACAAACTTTGTTTACATTACGCCCAATTACGCCGTTTCATGTTTTTGATCACCTTTGTACCTTGTACATCCAAAAAGAGCCTGTCTTTTGCGATCTAGAGCTTCGCATTCGCACAGTATGTGTTTGGCCGTTTCTGGTTTCTTGTGACATAGTCGGCACATGAGTTCCCCATTGTACATGCCAATTTTGTTTAAGTATCCCTTTACTGGGGCGTGCCCAGTCATGAACCCTGTTATCACTTTCAACTGGTTCCTATTCATAAAGAGTCGTTCTCGAGTTCTTTTGGGACATGGTCTGCCTATAAAGGCTTTTCCATGTGCCTGTTTTGGGGTGCTTCTCCAATAGTTGATGTGTTGTTCCCGAATCCAGTCGTTTATGAAACCCCGGACTGTACTTTTTGGTACTCCTGGGTTTGTGTTTGGTTCCTGTGTTTCTTCTGACCCTCTTTTTACAAGTTCGTCAGCCTTTTCGTCGCCTTCGATCCGTTGGTGACCTGGCACCCAAAATAGTTTTACTCTATTTCGGTCTGCCAGTGTTTCTTAGTTCTTCGATGAATTCCCATACCAGCTTCGACGTAACTTTCTGACTCGATATGGCCTTAAGTGCCGCTTGGCTGTCTGACATTATTTGAATATGCTGATTTTCGACAGCTCTTTCATTGTTCGTTTTTGCACATTGCAAAATTGCGTATACCTCGGCCTGAAATACAGAGGAATGTATTCCTATAGCATAGCTATGGTCAGTATCAGGGTTTTTGGAGAATACTTCCGCCCCAGTGCCTTCCGCAGTCTTAGACCCGTCTGTATACCAGGTTTGTTCCTAGCGTTGGGCATTGGGCTCCCTTATGGTGATCTCCGCTCTTTCCTGTATTAAAACCTCAAATGGAGATTAAAAGAGTACCTCTTGGTTATGTGGTCTGATCTCATGTCTAGCACGTCTCCTGTCACGAATCTTGAGATACTCATGTGACCAGGCCTAATGTCAAGATTTCCCAGTGTATTCCCTAATCTGTAAGCACCTAATCTTGCCTCCCCTTGTATAATAGTGAAGGGGTGGGAGTCCTATTAGTGCTTCCATTGCAGCAGTGGGGGTTGTTTTCATTGCCCCCGTTATTCCGAGGCAGGCAAGTCTTTGTACCTTACTTAGCCTCGTTATTGCTTTCCTTTGCTGTGTCTTTGACCATTACACCAAAGCTGCATATGTTATTTTCGGTCTCACCACCATGTTATAAAGCCAATATACCATGTCTTTTTTAACCCCCATTTTTTTCCAAAGGATCGCCTTGCCATCATTAACGAGGTTACCGCTCTCCTCGTAGTTTTTCTAGATGCTGGTTCCAGGTAAGTCTCGAGTCAATCATAACCCCGAGATATTTTACCTTAAGCTGGATGCTTGCACCTCTTAGGTTTGGAGGCCCTAGTCCCTCCACTTTCCTCCTGCGGGTGAATTCAATTATGTCAGATTTGTTTGGGCTAATGTTTAGTCCTTCCGCCTCTGTCCATTTTGTTACTATATTTAGAGCCTCTTGCATTCAATCTCTTACTATAGTGTTAGTCTAAGATCCGAAATAAGGTCCACCTTCACCCATCTGTTTAATGGATGAAAGTTTCTTTTTATTAATAAAATTTGTTTATAAATATACCACAAAAGGGTTGCCTAAGAAAATACGGTCCAGAGTATTTATTTTCTTAAAATAAAAAACACGACACCCTGTAAAATATTCCCCAGATGCTTCGACTATACCCAAACTTTAATCAGCTGACCGCAGGATAGATTAAAGCTTAAGTTTAAAATTTGGTGTTTTTCTCTTTATCCGTTTTTGAGTTGTCTTCAAAATTCGAAATTCGCACTTTTCCTTAAATATCTCGAATTAGGTCAATTTTAGGGAAATCATGTATAGGGACAAAATAATAGAAAATGACATCATAAGCAACTTTTATCATAATTCCTATACTTTCCTTAAGTGTACACAGAAAGGAAAGCAAAAAATGGCCGTGACCGTATTTTTTAGGCAACCCATTTGCGGTATATTCAAAAACATATTTTATCTAATAAAAAAAAACTTTTATCAATTAAACAGATGGGTGAAGGTCGACCTTACTTACGGATAATGGACTATGTTATATTTTCCCTGTGCCATGATCACTAGATCATCGGCATATCCCAGGGTTCTATGTCCCTTATCTTTAAGAGCCCTAAGCAGCTCGTTCACTACAAGGTTCCACAGGAGTGGAGACAGCACTCCACCCTGCGGACATCCCGACAGTTGCTCTGAAAAAAAAGTAATTCTTCATAATTTCTTTGCTTGTTAAATAAATACGATTAGAGTTGATAATTTATAAAAAATACTTTTTGAAAAATTTAAAATAAATATTTCTCCAAGTATAGTGAATTCCACCCTTGGGCACACTATATGTAAAATAGTATATTGAGGATATAGTAAAAGCTCAATGAAACAAATTAAAAAACTGTATAAATTTATTATTAAAAAGCTTTTGAAATCAAGTACCAGTATCACACAAGTAGCGGCAGATATATAGGTATATGTACCACAAGGTAACGCAATTACACATGTGCGATATCATAAGGCACCTATATAATGGCGGTTTTCCACTAAGCGGACAAAACAAAAACAAAACACAAACTCGTGTCGAGAAAAACAGAACTGCAACTTTTCGCAAACTTTTCGCAAACTTTTTGAAGACTGGCGTGTTTTGCGACAGTTGGAGTTTTGTTTCTCGAGTTCTACTCAAAAGCGGTAACATCAGAAGGTTTGGACGTGTTTTGAATAGGTATATAAATATAAATAAAATATTGAAAAAATGTGTTCTGACTTCCTCACAACAACCAGTGGAAAAGGACTGAAAACAAAAACAAAACTGTGACAAAATGTAGTCCGCTTGATGGAAACAAGAGTTTTGGGTTTGTCTCAGTTTTGTTTTTGTTTTTCAAGTTCCAGAAAACACAAACAAAACATAAACTCAACTGTCCGTTTAGTGGAAAATCCTCTTAAAATAGTGAACAACTGGACAGAAGTAGGTATAAAGGAATATCTCAAAGGTTCACTAAAATCTAAAACATTGAGCGATTTCACAAAAGAGTATGATAAGGTATATTGCAAAGGTTCACTATAGTAGCTAAAATGGTAAACGATTGCACAAAAGTAGTTAAAAAGTATATTTATACAAGGTATAATTTAAAGGTCACTAGACTTTTATCGAGATGGCAGTTGTACGATGCTAAAAAAAAGATATTTACCTACAACTGGTTCTAATCATAGTTTTAATATAAATGTGGACTCTATTATATAGTTTCTTCTGTGAAAAATAACTTTGGAGGTAATAAATTTACTTTATTTTTAGTTGATATTTACTTTGTTGTTTTATTAAAAATAATGAAATTCATTTTGAATTTTACAAATTTGATGCTTAAAAAGGGATATCCAAGTTATACAGAGCTTTTTATAAAAAACAATGTTGTTTAGCACGATATTCTGCTATACAGGGTGTAACTAAATAAGTGTAAAACATTTAAGGGGGTGATTCCTCATCGAAAAAAAGATAGGATCTTTCATATAAAGAAACTTCATTGGAGCATCCCTTGTTAAGATACAGCCCCTTAAAGGGGGTACATAAAATTTGTTTAACAATTTTTTTCACAAGCACTAAACACGACGATAATAAAGTACCGATAACTGATATAAAAATAAATGGCAAAACGTGTCAGAAATCTCGTTGGATATTGTAGCTACCAAAGTCAAAAAAATAAACTATATCACTTCCTATAAAATCTACGAAGAGAGGTAACTAAATAATTTGGCAAATGTCACAATTTTAATATAGTGAAAGAGGAAGGCTTACCTTGCTCGAAACGTAGTTTCGATTTCACTAAGTTTAAAATCGGTTGGCTGAGTGATATTTACTATTTAATTACAACTTTAAAAATTGCTTTAAAATTACCGAGATACGCTTTATCGGCGTCGGTGAGTAGTCGGACAGCGAAACGCCCGGCCCACTCAGTAACTGTCTCTTCCCCCTCGTTCCCAAATCATTTAAATATTAGTTGAGACGTGCTTTCTTTGAAATTTTTGACAAACTCATATTTAATTTACTTTGATATTATAATAACTGTTATTAATATTTCTAGGTCAAATGAAGGAAAGTACTTGAAAATGTATATGAGATTTTTATGTAAAATCTTTAGATTAATTAAAATAATTGCCAAATTATTACATATTTGCATCGTTAAGGTACTAAAACGTTAAAGAGTTACACAAAAAAGGTTTATAAAATAATAAATATATCTGCCAAAAATAGTTAAAAACACGATTATTTCGAACCAACAAATTTTCAGATAGGACCTTTCTTGCTAGGACGGCAGTATATAACTTCTCTGTTTTTGTTTTTTATTGTTGGGAGCTAAAAAAATGTTCACCTCGCAAAAGTTTATCAATAATGTTGTATTCGTATTCAGCATTGGATAAAAATAAATATGGCCACCTTATAGTAGGTACCCAGAAGTTAGTTTTTTAAATCTTCTTTATAAGTATTTGTTGTAAAATGTAGGCAGTCATTGTTAAATGTATCTTCTCGTTTACAGTTATTTATTTTTTTATAATTAGAAACTGAAATATTGCAATCTGAAACAACAGAGAATGAATTAGAAAATGTTTCTATTTTATTGAAAAGAAATTACCAAACCTATTCAAATGAATAAATAGCTGTAAACAGTTTACAAATTCTTTAAAATCTCAAATATATACCAAAAGAAAAAGTGACAAGTGACAACGTTTTATGTTATACCCAAGGAAATTTTGGCTTTGGAATGGCTCTCCAAAGTATTGCAACTATCGTTTTCAACGTACCCACTTTATTTCTAATGCAACTTGTCTCGTAGAAGCTGTATAAAAGTATAGTCTATATATTTTCCACATACATCTTACTCGAAACATTTTTTTATATATAAATATAAAATTTTTCTCTTTTCCTCAAATTTTTCCATTATGTTCCATTTTACCCAGGCCCCGTTGGAAATAATCCCGGCGACTTGCTTCCCCTGAAGAAACGTGAACGTAAAAAAGTACATTTGATATAAATCGATACTTTCCCGTAGTTGCTCAATCGAAAATTAGAAGAACCCTTTTTAAACCCCCATCATTGTACGGCCTCCCGGAGATTATCAAAAATCGCCGCCTATGACCGTAACTTTGCCTTGCTTTGAAACAATGTGCCTACTATAATAATAATAATAATAATCAATTTTCTATTAAAAGAAATGGCAATTGTTTGAACAGTTCAGCTCGTATACAAATGTATATTGTGTAGTGATATATTGTAAAAATAACAAAATAGATTGTTGATTGTTCGTCCTCCACAAATGTTAAGCAGTGACTACAAATGAATATCATATAAAATTTGCCCACAACGGAAACGGTTCGCATAAATCTTTATCGGACATTTACAAGGCGTAAAACTGATCGTAAAATATCTAATATGGGTAAATAAATAATATTACTACTTTATACATATTTAACAGTGTACCACCATCCGTAGAATGAAAGTAGAGTAAAATATGTTTTAACTAATAGAAAGGTTTAAATATAAGATCAGTTATCCCCGTTCTATCTAGCGAGGTCAAGACCCCTGCGTTTTTTACCATTTTAAGGTACCATTTCGGTAGGCGCGACAGACGACCGCCGACGCGACATACGACCGCCGACACGACCGAGAAGTGTCGCTTCACATCTAAAATACATACAATTATATAAAACACATTTCGCATGGCGCGACACGACCGAGAAGTGTCGAGGAGACCCTTCTCGGTGCAAAGCTTTGATGCGTATCGCACTCGAGGTCGGAAATTTCTTTCGATCTAGGCAGCGTTGCCAGATTTTGAAACAGTATGGGTAAAAAAAAACCGTAGATCTGAACAGTAGATTTTAATAAAGGGGAAAATAATTATAATTTGCAGTGTAGTAAATAAAAAAAACAAGTATATAAGAAACGAAAAATAAACTTTTTTTCTACCCAAATTAGAAAGTAAACAAAGAATAAAAACATTTTTAACGTACGGGAAAAAACCAATGAAAAAGAATAAGTACCTACTTCTTTAGATCAGTCCGAATTAGATAATTCAAAATCGTAGTGTTTGGCATATGCATGTTCTTTTTATGATGCCCTATTAATTCTTTGTTTCATTTTAAATAAAAACAATGATTATCTTGATGTTTTTTTATGGAGCCAACCTACAGTAGTTGATGCTTATTACGCTGCTTTTACTGCAGAAAATTTACTAGAGAAAATATTGTTTACCCATTTGCTAAAGAATGAGGCAAACTTAATAAATTAAGAACCAAATTTGCTAGAGACAAAAACAGTAGATCTACGTGAAAATAGTAGGTCTGGCAACGCTGATTGTTCCCTCGAATACTTACGAAGGGTAAAATTTATGCACCTGTTGTCCTACTCGACCTTGGGGTCGGTTAAGTGGTCGCTTGTCGTCTGACGCGCCTACCCAAATGGTACCTTTATAAGGTACCATTTGGGTAGGCGCGACAAGAGGCAAGCGACCACCGATGCGACCCCAAGGTTGAGTAGGACGACAGATGCATAAATGTTACGCTTGGTGCATTTCCCAAGCTTGAGAAGTGTCGCCCGACAGCTACAGGATAATCGTTCGAAGAAACGATCAGCGTTGCCAGACCTAATGTTTTCACGTAGATCCACTGTTTTTGTCTCTAGCAAATGTTGTTCTTAATTTATTAAGTTTGCCTCATTCTTCAGCAAATAGTTAAAGAATATTTTCTCTAGTAAATTTTCTGCAGTAAAAGCAGCGTAATAAGCATCCACTACTCTAGGTTGGCTCCATAAAAAAAAAATCAAAATAATCATTGTTTTTATTTAAAATGAAACAAAGAATTAATAGGGCATCATAAAAAGAACATGCACACTACGATTTTGAATTATCTGATTCAGACAGAACTAAAAGAAGTAGGTACCTATTATTTTTCATTGTTCTTTTTTGTTTCCGTACGTTAAGCATATATTAAAAATGTTATTATTTGTTTTTATTCTTTGTTTACCTTCTAATTTGGGTCGACAAAAAGTTTATTTTTCGTTTCTTATATACTTGTTTTTTTATTTACTACACTGCAAATTTTAATTATTTCTCCCTGTATTAAAATCTACTGTTCAGATCTACGGTTTTTTTTTTACCCATACTCTTTTAAAATCTGGCAACGCTGCCTAGATCGAAAGAAATTTCCGACGAATCACCCCAAAAAAAAGCGATGCCGTGGACAGTGACCTCGAGTGGGATACGCAGCAAAGCTTTGCAGCGAGAAGGGTTTTCAGGACGACACTTCTCCGGTCGTGTCGCGTCATGCGAAATGTGTATCATATAATTGTATGTATTTTAGATGGGAAGCGACACTTCTCGGTCGTGTCGGCGGTCGTATGTCGCGTCGGCGGTCGTCTGTCGCGCCTACCGAAATGGTAACTTTAGCATTTGTCTGCTCCCCCTGAGTAGTGATGCCGTGAAACGAGATAAAACTATTCCCTCGTCTCGACGGAAAGGCGCTTTTGTGGCTCTAGACCAGCCATACTCAACCTTTTTTTCCTTTGGGCCACATTCGTATATGTGCTATGTTACACGGGCCGCAATATTTTTGGATGATGACCTTTTTTAGGCCATCTATCTAAAATTAGATTGTGGGGACCACTAATAAATAAAACACAAAACATAAATATATCCCGTTGTGTTACTGCAAAAACAAGATAACTCACGTTTTTAGAGTTTCGATAAAACACTATTCAAACGTTTAAAATTAAATAAAAAAATCAGTAAAAGCTTCAAACCGTTTATTAACTTCAATGAAGAAGGTATTGAAAACATTGTTCACAAAGTATAAACTAATAATCTATCAATAATTGGTAAAAAAAATAAAGAGAAAACGTCACTTAGCTTATTTTAGCTCTACATACAAATCATAATTTAATGTATGTGTCACTATCTTCAGTCGAAGTTTAAGTAACATTATTGAATACAGGTAGTTTGTGATAATAATGGTGAAATTCACCAGGTGTATCTGATTTTGCAAAATTTTAGTAAATCTTTCTGTTTGCATTTTTTTGTAAGTATTTTCAAAACTTTGTTTCATCCTTTCATGCATCCCTCTGAATAAATACTGTGCGAGTTTGGCATATAAAGCCGAATTCCACCCTCGCCCATTGATAAATTAAATCTATTTTTCTGGTGGAATGTATTAAGGATACGTTGTCTATTAGAAAATATAGTTAAAATTCAAATTCGCCTGTTACCACTAATACTTTTATTTACGAATTTTCATATAAAGATTCGTTAGACAATTCTGCACCACTTCAAAAATGTCTAATACACATTTATCATTGATTGGAATATTTATTTACTGAACAGAGTAAATTGAAATCACTGTGAATATATTAATAAACTTTTTCGTTTGAAATTTTAATTTTAAGTCGTTAAAAAACTTCTGGCATCTTCCTTTTAAAATTAATTTGAAATAAATGACATCGAAAATAATGTTTCTTTTATATCGCTATAAAATCCCACTTACAAACGTATTATTTAATATAGAGGGTATTCCATTAGTGCGTAATTGCTCGATATTTCAATTTGTGTGATGACACGCAACCAAGATTTAAATAAAAGTTACATGGATTTAACAAAAGACATATTTTAAAAATATTTTTGAAAATAAAGGGGGATACGTTTTTGCCTGGCCAATAAAAATTTATTTACTTAAATAGAACACCCTGTATTTTATTTCAATTTTTAAATGGACTGGTAATACTATATTTAATCCTAGAATGTTTTAAAAAGATATTACAAGGTTGCCAAGCAATAATTTTTTTGTGAAATTAGAGAATAATGCAGACTCCAAATTAAATTATAATAATTTAGTTAGGTCAACATTGATTTCAAAATTGTTTAAAATACAGACTAATAAGATACCAAGCTAACGAATAGTGTCTTAAATATGGCTAATTTTAAGTTCAATTTACTCAATTTTTACAAATACAACACTGTATATTATTTTAGAATAAAATTTCTTATAAATTTACCTATCCAACGATAGCAACAGGTTAGCCAATTATACATTTGTGCGTAATTGATCGATAGCTGTTTTATCATTGGAAACAAGAATACATTTTTAATATAAATAAACGAGGAGCTGACCAAACTTATAATTTTTTACAGCCAAACACCCTGTAGGTGGTTACACATATTTTATTGTTTTCATATCGTTATGTTGTATACAGGGTGTGTCAAAACTCAAAGTTACGATTTTCTCCATTTTTTAAATGGAATACCCTGTATGTTATACCAATTATTTAATTTAATTTTTATGCATTCCTTATACCAAAGCATATTTTGGTGACGTCGGGAAAACAGAAAACCATTCATTATTTTTAAAAAATTGGTTAACAAAAATGTTAGGCGTTTGTTCTTTTGTTTTTAATTGGGCATTAAATTGTAACCTGTAATTCGGATTGTTTTATTTGAAGAATTATAAATATCAATTACATCTACTTAGTTTTGTAATAACCAATTATAATTAAAAAATTGTTAATTTTTATAATAAAACCATAAAAATCTTGAGAAAAAATGCGTTTGGGTATAGAAAAAGTCAAACAAAAAATAAAGAAATTTATTTATAAATTGATGGTAACATACAGGGTATTGCATTTGAAAAAAATTGAAAAAATCGTAATCTCACATTTAGGCACATAATTACACAATAATAAATGAATGGAAATAAAAAACATTTTAGGAATTTTAAGTCTATTAAAATTGTTTAACGGTGAAAACAACCAAATCTGTTATCCAGATTGTTTAGTTTAAAAAAGTATAAGTTTGGACTAGTTTTTTGGGGCGCTGAATCCAAATTTCACGTCGAACACCTGGTGCACCGGAACCTGGACGCGGACCTTATCTCCGTGAGTTTTCCTAACACAATCGAAAAAGACGAACCGAAAATCGTTATAGGAGTTTTTTGGAGTGCTTAATTCAAATGTGGCATCGGCCGACACCCTCCTGATACCTGATGCACCCGAATCTGGACGAAAACGTCATCCCCGTCCAGGATCGCCAAAAACAACCCGAAAATCATTGTAGAGGCATTTTTTGGGCGCTCAATCCAAATTTCACGTCGAAAACGATCACTTGAATACCTGGTGCACCGGAACCTCGACGCGGACCTCATCTTTGAGGGTTTACTCACACAATGGAAGAAAATGAACCCAAAATCATTATGGGGTTTTTTTGAGGCGCTGAATCCGAATTTCGCGTCGAAAACGACCCTCCTAACACCTGGTGCACCAGAACCTTTGTCTTGTCATCGATGTCATTCCCATGAATGTCAACCAAAGGATATGGAACGATGGATGCTCTCTCTACTCTGACAATAGACATTCAGAACAATTTCTCCCGAAATAACTATTTATCTACTCTTTTCATAGATATAGAAGGTGCCTATGATAGTGTAGATCTATCAATATTAAAGATTAAGATGATTGATGAGGGCAAAATTCCTTCTTCAATTGCTAATATCATTATAAAATTTTATTCCAGCAGGTGTATATATATAAGAAATAATGAAAATAAGCTCCTAGGTCCTCGTTAACCAGCATTGGTCTACCACAGGGATCTGTTTTGAGTGTCCTACTTTTTAATATTTATACCGCCAGTTTACATAAAACTCGTTTGATTAATATACCGTTCAAAGTCATCCAATATGCAGATGATATATGTATCTACACGGAACAAAAGAAATATGACTCTTCCCTTACATCCTTAAATACAATTATGTCTAGTTTCCAGTCTTGGTGCCGTATTAATGGTTTTGAAATTTCTACCAACAAGATTGTTGTATGTATTTTCACCCGACACAATACACCTAATAACAATACAATTAATTTAAAACAAGAAGAATTTCCTTTACAAACGCACGCTGAATATCTTGGAATGATCTTCGATAAGAAGCTCACGTGGAAACATCACATTGAATATGCGTTGAACAGGTGTCAAACAGGTCTAAATTTTCTAAAATCTATCTTGAAAGTTTGGTTAGGTGCCGATGTTAATACAGGCTTACTATTTTATAGATCCTACATTCGATCTATACTGGACTATGGGTATATTTTGTATGGATCAGCCAACAATTCTTTACTGAAAAAGTTAGAAGTTTTTCAAAATTCTGTACTACGCACATGCTTGGGTGGTATGAAATCTACTAAAACTGAATCCCTTTATATTGAAGCTGTAGAGCCACCCATTAAATATAGAATAGAATACCTAAATCAAAAATTTCTCGTTAAGGCATTCTTACATAACTCAACCTTATTTTCTGAAATTATTCAACTTAATACATATGATCTAACAAATAAATACTGGATTCATAAAAACTCACCGCCGTTATGTAAAGCTGTTCAAAATTGTGAGATAGCGTTCGATTCCCTAGGTTCTTTCGGCCAATTCTTCATTACATCTGACTTTCCTTGTTTCTTTACTAAAGTCTTACTTAGACAACCCAATTATGATGAAAATCCTCATAATTGTTCAAATCTACTCCTTTGTAACCTAAATAACTTTCCTGAACATACTGTTATATACACCGATGCATCCAAGTCAGACTTAGGCACTGGTTGCGCCTACTACGTTCCGTCTCTGCATATTAAAGCTCTTTACAAATTACCTGATAATTTTTCTAGTTACACTGCAGAAGCGATTGCGATACTAGAAGCCTTATAATTTGTAACAGAATATAACACTAAAGCAGCTCTAATTGCGTCAGATTCTTTATCTGTTTTAAAATCGGCTGTAGCTCTGGATATTCCAAATTTTAATTCTAATCCATACATTTTCTTGATCAAAAAGGCATTGTTCCAACTAATTAATAATAACATAAAGATATGCTTTATATGGGTAAAGGCTCATATTGGGCTTAAACACAATGAATATGTTGATATGCTAGCAAAATCTGCAATAAAAAAAGGAACCAACACCATTCATAACATCTGTAGCCCAGATATTGTCGCCTTGATAAAATCCAACAATATGAGAAAATGGAGGCATGATTGGTCACAATTCTGTTGTACTTATTCGAATCAGTACACTAAAATTCAAAGACATTCCAAACTCACCCAGGTTTAAAAATCATATAATTCCGAGACACTACATTACATCTTTAATTAGAACCAGATTTGGTCATGGCAGTTATCCCAAACACTTGTTTAAAATTAATGTAAAAGAAGATGAAAATTGCGAGTTTTGTGAAACAACCGGAGACCTTAATCACGTTTTCTTCGAATGCAAGAAATACTCAGTACATTCAAACACGCTTTATATGAATCTTATAAAAAATAACATTCCATCCCCCTTAAATATTGAAACAACTTTAACACATTTTTCTGGTGATATTATCATCTGCCTCTTAAAATTTCTGAAAGATACCAAGATTCGTCTATAATTGGAATCTTAATCTTGTTTCCTCTGTATTTTACCTATTTGTTTACCCTCTTACCGAGGCCTAATTTTGTTTGTCTATTAAAAAAAAAAACGTCCTGATGGGTCCCTAGATGAGACGCGAGTGTCCCCGTCCTATATTGTTTATTGTTTTTCTTCTTCTTACACCTCTTGCTGTTAGGAAATATTCTTGGGTAGTTCTAATTATGGACGAATCTGTGTCTGGCTGAATGGCAATGTGCCTATGACAAAAAAAAATAAATATACCAAAGGGTAGTACGCCTATGATCGAGGGATATCTCACACGAATTAGGCGCATTGTTATAACAATAAAAGAAAAAAAATGTAGTAAGTTTTGCTCGAAATAGGTTTTTTCACATGTTTTTAATTTATTTATAAAATTTTATTACATATCTCAGAACGTACTCCTTGTTTTTCATATAGACTAGAATAACCTATATTGTAATCATACACACAAATAATAGTTAATTGAGTTTTAAATCACGTGTTTTAATTATTCAATCAGCTGCTTCGGATCATTTGATAATTTGTCAAATCTCTATCACAAGATGCAACATACACGACCCTAATAGCAAACAAACCGTACCGTATTATAAATAAGACAAATTTAAAAACCATACAGAGTTACGGACATTTAACTTATTGGCTTAACAGTGTTTTACATATTTGAGTGGGCTAAAAACTTTTGAGAATCATTTCTATATTTTGATTTCGAAGGTTCAGTCGAGACCGTCAAGTTGGCTATGAAGCGTCGCGACGGTAAACATTTCGTCAGTAGCATCGCGTCGGCGTCGTCGAGTTATTTTGAATAGAGTTGTGATCTAAGATATTATTCGCTTTATGTTTTAAAACTATTTAACTACATGGAAGATATTTAAAAGGTTTCCGAACTAATTTAGAATAATTCTATATAATCTTTTAGAATATTTTATAAATATTAATAGAAAAATTATCATTGCAATAATTATATACAAGTATTTAATTTGAAATTAAAATTTTTCCCTAATTATTCAAAAAACTAAGAAATGTCTGTAAAATATTTAAGTACTCATTGGCTTAGAAAAGATTAAGAACGTCATTTGTTCTATTGTATTAATATTTTTAAGTACAAAAATATCTTTGATATTTGAAACAAAATTTCAAGAGCCATTAGTGTTAAATTTAAACCAGTTATCACTAATTAATATTTAGATTAAAAAATTTACTATTGTTTTGAAATATATTTATCATCTGGAATTTCCATAAAAATCCTCTCTTGTGTATAGGATAATCACCATTTAAGCTTTTCACGTTTTTGGATTTCATTTTCCTCTTTTTCTCTCCGTTGTAGATTCCCATTATGTTTTTTTTTTAAATTTTAAGTTGAATAATAGACTTGCGTGTTTTTAAGAGGAATTTTTTCGGATTTCAATACATTTTTAAATGCACTCTCTCGAACTATGGTTACATAAAACTTTTTTCTTTAAAATAGTATAGTGCCAAACACGCGAGTCTCTACATTTTAGAATTCAATTCTCAAAAATTATAATATGGAAAAAACCACACAAAAATGTAATTTATTTCCAAGGAACACGCGCTCTTTTCTTCTGCAAAATTACTTTCCGTCAAATGTCAAAAATTTTGGATATATTGTTGACAAATTTGTCAATATATGGACCCCATTTATATCCTATAGTTAGGTTTTAAGGTACAAGAAGTTAGTTTAAAAAAATCCCAATGTTTGTAATATTATGATTAAAGAAATGAATTTATATTGTTCGTACCGTTGATATGTTCTAATGAAATAAAAACTTACTTATACGTTGATCAAAATCTTCACACATACAGGGCAGTGCCAAATTATGTAATAGAGGGTTTTTAAAATTTTGAGAAATTGTAATTTTAAATAAAAGCAGAGTTAGAAATAAAATGTTATGATAATTTTGTGATTGCTGTATTTATCATCTATATTACCAAAACATTAATACTTTTCTTAGATTCTTCGATTCATTCGTCTGATTGATTATTCATGAGACAAAATTTTAAAAATATACTTTTTTAGCCGCTCTATATTTTTCGATTGTACATATCACTAAAAAATTATATATATTTTTAATTATTTTATAGGCCGATCTTTTCACCTCTGAGTAAAGTTACATGTAGGTTTACTTGACAGATTAACAAAAAATAGCCCTATAGTTTAATCAGCAAGTACTTTCAACTTTACTCAGATGTGAAAAGATCGGACCTAAATAAGTTAATAATCTGATATATTTTGATAATTTTACCATGACCAGTTTATGAGGTATATTGCAATAAATTTAAAAGATATCCTTCAAAAATTATATAAGAAAGATAAGAATATCGTTGTTCGTCGTGCAACAAATGGAGAAATGGGCCTTTATAAATTAAGATATGTCTTAGATTTTATTAATTATCAAGTCAAATAATTATTTAGTTACCAAATGATTTTATCGATAGAACACAATGCGTGAGAATCAACCGCCTACAGCCATAGCTGACCACACACTCGACACTCAAGGCGACTCACCTCGGTCTACCTGGGGTAATGTCGGCGATACTTTGCCACCGTAAACGTTTCCCCTCACCCCTCGCTCTTGATGGCCGCTGCTCTATACACCACACTACAATGGTAATCACACAAAAATTTGTGATCTTTATTTCGCTCTCGAAATATTCTCTTTTTTTATGTAACGACTGGTTATTAATTTGTATTATTTTAAATTATAAAAATATTAAACAAAAAGAAAAGACGTCTCAATTAAAAATAACAAAATTACAAGATCAGCCGCCAAATTCTTTCCACGCCAATTATTTCGAAAAAGTTTTCTGCCCATCCTATCGTCACATTCTGAGACGAGGCAAAACCTTGCATTTTTAAATAAGTGACACAACACCCCATGTCTTATAATTTTTAACACTTTATTCAAGATTTTAAAATAATTTAAAACACAATCTGCTCTTTGGATATCAACAATATCCGTCCGACATTTTTCAATTAATATGTTTAAAATAATTTCAAAATAAAAACTATGCTCCTCGAATTTCAACAATATCCGTCCAGCATTTTTCAATTTTAAATCATCTAAAACAAAAGCTATGCTCCTCGGATTTCAACAATATCCGTCCAGCATTTTTCAATTTTAAATCATTTAAAACAAAAGCTATGCTCCTTAGATTTCAACAATATCCGTCCTGCATTTTTCAATTTTAAATCATCTAAAACAAAAGCTATGCGCCTCGGATTTCAACAATATCTGTCCAGTATTTTTCAATTTTAATTCATCTAAAATAAAAGCTATGCTCCTCGGATTTCAACAATATCCGTCCAGCATTTTTCAATTTTAAATCATCTAAAATAAAAGCTATGCTCCTCGGATTTCAACAATATCTGTCCAGCATTTTTCAATTTTAAATCATCTAAAATAAAAGCTATGCTCCTCGGATTTCAACAATATCCGTCCAGCATTTTTCAATTTTAAATCATCTAAAATAAAAGCTATGCTCCTCGGATTTCAACAATATCCGTCCAGCATTTTTCAATTTTAAATCATCTAAAATAAAAGCTATGCTCCTCGGATTTCAACAATATCCGTCCAGCATTTTTCAATTTTAAATCATCTAAAATAAAAGCTATGCTCCTCGGATTTCAACAATATCTGTCCAGCATTTTTCAATTTTAAATCATCTAAAATAAAAGCTATGCTCCTCGGATTTCAACAATATCCGTCCAGCATTTTTCAATTTTAAATCATCTAAAATAAAAGCTATGCTCCTCGGATTTCAACAATATCTGTCCAGTATTTTTCAATTTTAATTCATCTAAAATAAAAGCTATGCTCCTCGGATTTCAACAATATCCGTCCAGCATTTTTCAATTTTAAATCATCTAAAATAAAAGCTATGCTCCTCGGATTTCAACAATATCCGTCCAGCATTTTTCAATTTTAAATCATCTAAAATAAAAGCTATGCTCCTCGGATTTCAACAATATCTGTCCAGCATTTTTCAATTTTAAATCATCTAAAATAAAAGCTATGCTCCTCGGATTTCAACAATATCCGTCCAGCATTTTTCAATTTTAAATCATCTAAAATAAAAGCTATGCTCCTCGGATTTCAACAATATCCGTCCAGCATTTTTCACTCTACTAGTCACGAAATGCTTACCACCTGCCATTGCATGGCTAAAAAGCAAGTCATCTAGTAGGTCGAGCACTTAATATGTCATCATTTAGGCAACAAAACATAAAGGAAAAACCAAAAAGAAAAGAGTTACTTGCTAACACCGCCCATCCAGGACAGTACAACTTATCGATTTTTTCTGTGATTGTGAATCCTCGGATTCCTCATACTAATTACCAGACCACATTTATAAAACATAAAGCTTGCACGATGCTAACAATTATACTATATTTCTTATTTCAAAAGATTTCACTAAATTTGTGCTAAGCAGACATAATAAAAGCAATAAGTTCATAGGTACTCCTCAGATATTTGGCTGACCTATACTTAATTTCTTTAATCACAAAAAAAACTTTAAAAAAAAGTTCAGAGGTACTCCTCCTCAAATATTTAACTGACCTCTACTCAACTTTTTTTTACTCATAAAAGCAAAGGCTTTAAATGGAAGTTTTGAGGTACTCCTCAGATATTTAATTGACCTGTACTTAACTTACTTAACTTTGTTACTAAATAAAAACAGTAAAGAAGTTCTGAGGTATTCCTCAGGGATTAACCTGACCTGTACTTGACTTTCTGGTAACATGAAAACAACATTAACCTGACATGTACTTAACATTCCGAATTGTAGAATTAACAGTTAATCGTAATTTAGAAAGAGCGCTCGTCCATCCTGACAAATTTTCCCAGTAGTGCCCCTGCTATAATTTAATGACTTGGTCACTAGATAGCTTTATTTTTAACTCAGTGGTATGTATTGTTTAATAATTATTTTCAAACTTAAACAAATTTAACAATAAATGTTTAAATTTCTCTGCGTTTTGTTTTTCTAAGCTTTTCTTAGCCGGTCATTGATAGAGACAATATAAATTCCTTTTAATAAAGAAAACATTTTTTTTCATCGAATTTCTACCAAAATTAAAAGGCTACAAATAAAGACACTTGTAACCACTCAGATGTTTCGCTTATCGCTAGGCTAGAACCACCCTGTCATGACTCACGAGTGCTACTCATATTTCGTAGAACAATACGTCGGACTGGGACGCATAAGAATTTTGGTGATAAGCACAGGCGCACAGCATTCTTTCATAGACATTCATTCAATACGTTTCATTTTATGTATTATTATTCTTAACATCGATCAAATTCGATTCTATATTAAAATCCGATTTATTTCATTCAAAATTAATTAACATAGTTTACACACTATCTGTCAAAAATAACGTAGTAGATCACTGCTAAATTATCCGCATCATAAAAACAAATTTTGGAACCTATATCATTGCATTCAATTCTAAATGGTATTTTACTATTTTTAAAAAAAGAACTATCAAAATCAATAAATATTATAATTTATTCGAGAGCTAGATGGTTGGTAAGTTTCTTTTTAAAACAATAAGCTCCATGTGGCATTTTTTTTTAAACACGAAAATACCATTTCTATCGGCTACATACAATTATTTACCCCTATAGGATGACGGTGTTTCAAATGAGTACCACCAATATCGCCAATAACAATTTCAAACAATTATTAGCCGAATGACAAATTTAACGAATTAACACAAAAAAGGACAGTCGCCAATATGGCCAATAACAATCTCAAACAATCAATCAACTGATAAATGTAACGAATCAATAATATTGGAAATACTCACAGGAATAGTCAACCCCCAGGTACTTCCGTGGTACTTTTAGTGAGTGAATCCTACTTCTGATCTTAGATTTTATTAATTATCAAGTCAAATAATTATTTAGTTACCAAATGATTTTATCGATATAACACAATGCGTGAGAATCAACTGCCTATAGCCACAGCTGACCACACACTCGACACTCTAGGCGACTCACCTCGTCCTGCCTGGGGAGGTGTCGGCGGTACCTTGCCACCGCAAACGTTTCCCCGCACCCCCGCTCTTGACTGCCGCTGCTCTATACACCACACTACAATGAGTAATCACAATCACACAAAAATTTGTTTACCTGCTAACATATACGTATAAAAGTACGCTGTTATTTTAAAAATCTGAATGGTATATTGACTTATTCAATAAATATTGGCAGTAGTCTTTTGTAAAATGTTTTAAAACATAATTATTGTACACCGCCCTGTATGTGTGAAGATTTTGAACAACGTATATTATCTATGTTTTTATTAAATTAGAACATAATACAGGTACAAGCAACCAAAAATATAAATTAATTTGTTTTTTGTTTAGTTATCATTAAGAATGGGAAGCAGAACAACTGAAGATTATCTGATTAAAAATTAGACGATTTAACGAAACATGCTTAGATAAAATATTACTAGTTTCCGAAATACAGGGTGCAAAGTTGAAAATTCAAAAATTATTAATGACTATAATTTTTTTATTTCTCAATAAAATTTTACTAAATTCTGCAAAACAAGCAGTTAAATAAACTTTGCCAGTTGCATACGGACTATAATTTTGAATTTTTTCATGGTTTTTTAAATAAATTATGTAAAATTGTTGGGAATTTATAAAAAAATTCAAAATTACAAAATAAATTAAAATGAAGGATATCCATTAGGGTGATTCATTTCAGCAATTTTTTTTTTTTTTTTTTCGATGCTCACACAAAATATTAATCTGCATATAGAAACAAAATCTCACCAAGTTTGAGCTCTTAATATCAATTTTATCATTTAAAATGCATGTAAATAATTTTTTTTTTCAAAAACTGTAATTTGACGGCTCCTACTGGTGAACCAGTGCGAGTTACCCAAAAAAACTCTGAGGCAATTTCGAAGAGCATGAAATTCCCCACAAGTTCTGATTTGCATTATTGTAAAAGGTGGGTAAGCATTAGAAATTAAAAAAAAAAAATTACACGCATATTAAATGGTAAAACTTTAAATTTAAATAGTAAGTACTTAAAATTAATGTTAAGAGCTCAAACTTGGTAAGAATTTTTTTTGTATATATAGATTAATATTTTGCTTGAGCACCGAAAAAAAAAACTTGAATCACCCTAATATCCATTTTTAAATGTGAATATCTCGAAAACCAATCACTTTATGAGTTTTAAATAAGAGTACATGATTTACTTAAAAAACATCAAAAAATGTAAAACTGTATTTCAAATAAGTGTTTGGACAGTGGTTTAACATTTATAGGGGATGAAGGTGTTACTTATCCGTGCCGTATGCCACTGGTAAAATTTATTTAACTAATTGATTTGCTGATTGGTGTATCTTATTACACTAAACATATTTACCGAATTTAGTAAAATTATATATAGAAAAAAAATTATAGCCATCAAAAATATTTGAATTTTCAACTTTAACACCCTATATTTCGGAAACCAGTAATATTTTGTCTAAGCATGTTTCGTTTAATCGTCCTATTTTTAATCAGAAAATCTTCAGTTGTTCTGTGTCCCATTCTTAATGAGACCCTGCAATATTACAAAAATTATACTTTTTTAACTTCAAAACCCTGTACCTCAAAAAAAAGTAATCATGTGATTTAAGTGGGTACATAACATTCGACGGAAAACTAATTCGTATAAAAAAAGCATGATGTCCTTTCGAAAAATTATTAGATTTCATTAGGATCAGGATCAGGAATGGTCTAACAACTATCCATGATTGAGACAGACCAAGGAGTTCTTTAAGGAACCGTCGGCCAAGTTCACGAAAGACCTACTGGATTAAAAACGAGAAATCGTTAGAATAACAGTAGGTCTTCTTACCGGATACTGTCGCCTAAGAAGGCACATGCGTATTATCAATCCAGTAGAAAAAGCAAAATTGTACAGATTCTGTGAAGAAGAATAGAAAACATCAATCCACGTCATGTGTCAGTATGAAGGCCTGGCTAGATTGAGGTTTCTAACACTAGGTGAAGAAAAGCCAGACGCATGTAACTACAGGCGGGGGCCACTATCAAAGTTGCAAGTCTCAAGGTAGGCTCGATGCCAAATTTTCGAAGGGGATCCATTGCCATTAGTCATCCCCTTTTTAGCATATTTTCTTTAATAAAAATCTCATGGATTATAACAATTTAATCTCGGAGGAGCTGCCCTTGCTAAGTCTAATAAAAAAGGATCAAGCTAGACGACATATTCTATATATAACGGAGTTCCACATAAGAAATTTAATTTCTTAAATAATGGGATTTCTTTTGTACAACACTGGTTACATCAAATAATGCTCAACATCTTTATATAACTTTATATAACATCTATCAACATTGCAATTTACTTACATATACATATATACATTCAGCAACTTTTGTGAAATAAAGCGTGACATGAAAGGTTCTAATCCAGTGATTATACCTTATAAGTTCTAGTCAACACTAGATTATTGATTAGTTACTCGATACATACAGTGATGTCCTAAAGTGACGGATAAATTAATTTCATTTGCGACCTTATTAATAATTTGAAGAGAAAATCCTGAAACAAGTTGATTTTTAATTTTGAATTAAACATTTTTGACGTAACAACTTTACCCTTCAGGTTCACCTTTCATTTTTTTAAATAACACGAGTGGGAATATGACAACTCATTTTAAATGGTTCTTAATTATCTATTAATTGCCCTAGTAGGTTTTAATTTTTGGATGTTTCTTTACAAAAAAAAAATGAAAATGCATTTTAATATCTTTAACACAAATTTAAATGAAAATAATTTAGATCCTGTGCACAAATTGGGTACCATTCATTTCTTGACAATAAAAAAGACGTTGAAATTATTGGAAAACATTATAAACATTTCTAGGGTGATTTGTTTAATTTCACGACTTATTCTGGTTTTTAAATCATCTACACGGAAAAAAAATTGTAGAACAAATTTCTACAATTGTAGATTTTTTCTCTACAATAAATAGTACATATAGGGACAGGGACAATTTGTAGTAAAAATTTCCAAATATTTGTGGAGAATGTATTGTAGAGTTATTATCTACAATATTTAGTAAAAAAATCCAAATGCATCATAAAAATTGTTCTATAAATTGTTATAATTTTTGCTATTCATTGTATGAATTTATATTAAAAATATATTGCGTTTTATGAAAATAAATACGAAAATTTTACACAATAAATAGTAAAAATTTATACAAATTGTAGTAATTTTTAATAAAATTTGTAGTGGTATTCCATAATTATTATAATTATAACCTAGAAAAAAACGTTCCTTAATAAAATATTCAATTTATTGTTTTAATATAAAAGATACAAATTCTTAATTACATTATGTAATAAATAACAGTAATAATAGCGCCCTCAGTCTCAGTTGGCTTTTCTGCACCTGAAAAATATGAAATAAAAATTAATACCAATTGAATTGTTCATACCCTTAAAACGGGGATATTTATCACCTTTACACTGATTTGGATATTAAATGACTAAGTCAGATAACTAACAAACATGAGAAAGTAGGTATGTTACAATTAAGACAAAAAACATCATTGAACTTGGCACAAAATCGATCGTTGGGCACAACATTCGATTGTTGGCCACAACTATTTTTTTAAAATAATCTACTAAGGTTATTTAAATTAGTTATCTAAAGGTAAATTATTCAGAAACAATAATAAATGTACTTACCACCAATAGAATTTATTATTAAAATTTTCTCAAACGCATCGGTGCTTATAATATAATAATGTGTTATAGGTACTCGTATATGTACCATGCTTTATGTGAACATGGCGAATGGCTACTGCTGTCTGGCCGTTTATGATCGACGTCAGAAAACGTTGGCCAATAGCAGAATTCTGTTTTGTTCACATGACTTAGAATTTCTACAATATTATAGAATATTTTTGAAGAAGGGATGTAAAGTATTACTATTTTTTGTAGAGAAAATTACTATTTTTTGTAGAGATAATTATTAATATTTGTACAAATTTTTACAGAAGTTAGTAGTAGTAATTACGATAATTGTAATAAATTTCTACTTCTACAAACAATAGTAAAATATACTAAACATTGTGGACTTCTTTCCTATTGTTGTAGCATTTTATTCGACAATTCAATTGCTACAATAATTAATAGTTTTTAACTATAAATTGTAGTAAAATTTTCTACAAATTGTTAAGTATTTTTCTACAAGTCTACTACTACAACATTGTAGTAAAATTTTCTAGTCACATTTTTTTCCGTGTATGTTGGGTCTGTTGAAGTAGACTTTTGATTTTAAATAACCCTATTAGAAATAATCCAATGAGGTCATGTCTGGGGAACGAGAAAGCCATTCAATTGCACCGCGTTGATCAATCCATCTACTTGGAAAAAATTGATTAAGATAAGCTCTTACTGCTGCTACATAATGTGGTGTAGGTAACTCTATGTTGCTGATATCATACCATACGTTTCTATTTATTTCGTTCGGATCAACATCATCAGCAAAGTTTTTGGTACTAAATTTTGTAAATCTAAATAATGCTCCCCAGTCAACGTTTCGTCAAAGAAATATGGCCCGACAATTTGATCATTTAATATTCTATCCCAAACGTTTAATTTAATAGGATATTGAGTGTGGCCTTCCACCATCTAATGTGGATTTTGTCGACTCTACTAGCGACAGCTGAGTGTTCCACGTAAAGTAAAAGTTGCCTCGTCAGAAAAAATTATATTTTTTTAAAATACCAGATTTTATTGGCATCTATTTATCATGATCTTGCAAAATTCCAATCAACGATCACGATCATCTTCATTTAGTTCCTGCACCAATTGAATTTTATATGGTCGGTATTTTTCTTTTTCAAAACAAGTAAAACAGTCAGCTTCAATTTGAGTAGTACGTTTATGTGGATTATCATCAATATTTAATAATATGTCCAATTTAATCTCGTCGTTCAATTCTGTTCTATCACTTTTATGAAAATATTTAACTGTTCCATACTGGCGGAATTGTTTTTCTTCTCTACTCACTGTAGACTGAGAAATATGACGGTTAGGATATTTGTTTAATATTCTACGTACTTCATTATGTGTTCTTGTTTTATCACCAACTCCTTTTATTATGCTCTGAATTATTTTCGTTTAAAGATATGTTAAAAATATTAAAATAGATTTAGCATTTTTTTGATATGATATGTCTAAAAATTAAATTACACTAGGTTGCTAAATAGAGAATTAAAAACTCTTTAAAATAAGGTATCATATGTCCCCTCGTTTCATTTAAAAAAATTAGAGGGGTAGTTGCCCCACCGAGAGGAGTATCCTGAAGTTAAAGTTGTTACATCAAAAAAAATTTGAATTTAAAATTAAAAATAACCTGTTTCAGGATTTTCTCTTCAAATCATTAATAAGGTCGCAAATGAATTTATTCGTCACGTTAGGACCTTACTTTATGTTTATGTAGATACAATTTAAAATGTTTAACTTTTAACTGGTCCGGCACTTTGCAATAACATAACTGGTCCGACGTAGTCTGTGTGAATACTTGTTTTCGGAGGGCAAAAAAAAAATAAAATAGGCCAAATGAAATGTTTTATTTAACATAGATGTTAAAAACATTACTTAATAATAATAATAATATTATGTAAAAATAAACACATTTAAAACTAAATAAAAACAAAATTAAACCCAAAACTAAAACCCGCACAGAAATTTTGAAAAAGTACATATTTTTAAACGAAAAGCAAAAAATACAAGAAAAAAAAGAAAAATTTTTTCATATTGCAATATTAAATTGTGAAAGTGTTAGGTAAACAAAAACTTACATAAAATACAAATTTAAAAAACATTTGATTTTCAGCATGAGCTAAAGTTCACTACTCTTGAACTAATTTCTGCCACAGCTTTTAGGAAACTGACGCCAGCCTGTCGCAAACATGGCTACCTGTCGAGCTACAATAGGGAAAAGATTAGATGTAAGGACCTTCCTGTGGGAGGTACCAATAACCAATAAGAAAGAATTGTTTATATCGCGTAGTCTGTCAGACGACACCGGACCAGTTAAGGGTTAAATTTAAATTAATCCATGAACTAGGTCAAATGTTCGAATACGATTGGTGTAATCGAATAACTTCATTGCTGGGTGGTTAGGGTGTATTTCAAATCTCTTTTTTGACAATAGACACCTTCATATCTCCATAGATTATCACGTTCGAAACAGACCAAGACTCGTAGGCAAATTTTCTCAGTAACTTTCTTGTTGTTTGCGATATCCCTAGCTGCAAATTGGTTTAATTTCGAGTAATACGGCCTTAGCCAGGTCGCTAGCCGACTGCAAAAGGCAATTAAAACCCCAATCACAGGCGCAGTAAACTGAACCGGCCACGATCTGAATGAGTGACTGAATTCGCAGAGCTAGGGTTCCATTTAGACGGTGGAATGTATGGTTAGAATACAAGACTTGATTGAGTGGGATAGTTCAATAAGCCCGTGAGAGTCCCCATGCCAAAGAGGAGGGAATAACAGGCTGGAATCCAATCCTGATTGAGGGAAGCGAGTGGCTGGACCAAAGCCTGATTGGGGAAGCTTGCCGAAATCCCTCAGGGAGAAAGGCCTCATAAAGTAATAATGTTTGGTCTATATTATGTGTTTTTATACCATGTTATTTTCTTTTAATCCAGAAAAGTTTTCTGCGGTTCAGATTATTTCAAGATTCATCAGCACCAGTCTATATGAATAGACTATAGTTTATTTGAAAATGCATGATAGCACAGTTTTTATGGCAAAAGTCTATAATATACAGGATTGTTCAAAGCAGAAAAAAGTAAATATTGATACCTTCTTATCTGAATTTTGACTAAATTTTAGTATGCCCAATCCGAAAAATCTCGAATACAATACATCATAAAATGTAAATGAGCAAACCCTAAGGGACTAACCAATAAATTATACACCTCAGTGACGGAGAACACGAAATTATTTTAATATAAAAAATAGTAAACTGTCAATATTAAGTACCCACATTTATTTTTATAAAATTTATATGATATACTAAATAACAATCTTTGCAAAAAATCTTTTCTCACAAAACACTTCGTTTTTAGAAATAAGTTGTGATTCCATATAAATGTGTTTATTTGTATTTCGGGTACTAGCGTCATTGCGTCATTAATATAAGTATAGAGTTACATACCTAAATAAATAAGTCGTTTTCTCACTTCCCACAGAAATAATAATTGGTTCTATTGTTTCCTCTATTAACATATCAAGTTTCCAGAATTTCTCTTCCTCTGCTATGACATGTCTTATAGCGTTTTGCCAATTGTCCGATAAAATGTTTGATATGGAGTCACATAATAGTTGACGAACATTAGTTCAATAGGATTAAGTGCACAGTGATAAGGTGGTAACCGCAACACTTCATGTCCTTTTGCTTTTTCATCTACACTATACTTCTTAAATTTTGATGAATGTTGTTTACATAATTGCAATAGCTCTTTTTGAATAATCCCTCTTCTTCCACTATTTCTTTGGTTATTAGCCATTCGGAGAGTTCTTGCTTTTTCCATTTAGTGTTACGCAACGGTTCCTTTAATCTTGAATGGTAACTGGCATTGTCCATAACTATTACAGAATTGATCGGTAATAAATTTATCATTTGACTGAAATTTTCCTCAAAAATATCAGCAGTCATTTCTTCATGGTAGTCTTTGGTAGAATTTGATTCCACTTATAACAAGCCTTTATCAACAAATCCTTTATATCCTCCAATGGGGTCTATTCTGTAACAATTCCTTTATATTTAACGGCCTTTAAAAATATTGGCGGCCTTTAAAAGTATATTTGTATTCGTTAATTTACTTCTGTCATTATTTAAACAGATTTTTTTAAGATAATCAGCTAATGTATGTTAAAGATCCGTTTAAATAATGACAGAAGTAGAGAAGAAAATATTTTTAAAGGCCGTTAAATATAAGGGAATTTTTACAGAATAGACCCCATTATGAGTGATAATTGAACGGCGACCTTTACTATTTGAAAATTTTAAGCCAGTAAACAAACCTTCTATAAATGCCTGACGAGCATTTGTAACATGTTTATCTTGCCAAAGTTTTGTTTACAAAATGTCCTTCATTTATCCATGTTTCATCCAAATAAAAAATATTTTTGTCTTCTATTCTAATTTCCCTTAAATATTGCCTCCTCCAACAAATAATTTCATCTTCCTCTATGAGCGCAGATTTTCTATCGTTCTTTTTCCAAACGAAGTCTAATTCATGTAAAGTTTTCCACAATATGTCTCTTTTAGGCAAGGCGCAAATTGAGACACGTATAGCACGTGTGAGGTGACGTGACACGAGAGACACGACTCGTACGTGCTACATGTGCTGCGTGGTGATCCGCATATTGAGACACACGGTTTCAAATAGGAAACGGCGGGGTTTGGATTTGATTGGACATTTTTGACAAACAAACGAAACAATGTCTGGTATCTATGGTCTGGTATTATTGAACTCAAGTTCTGAAACAGAATCGGATGATACTGAAGAGGAAATGTTGTTTTATTCCTTGATGAAAAAGAAATTTAAATCCCTTAATAAATTTATTCTGTCGAAGAGAAAAAACAGTGGACAATTTACAATTACAACTAAAATAAGTGATGCTGATTTTACTAATTATTTCCGAATGAATCGGAACCAGTGTGCTGAAGTACATGAGATGATCCGACAAGGCATCACCCCAAATCCGATTTTTTCAGTAACTCAAAGCCATTTCTTAAATCCCAGTGACATTACTACAGGGGATATATTGTGGATGCAATGGCGAGTAATCATCCTGATACCTAACTCGAAATTGTCTGTCGGTTGAGTATGATTTAAGAAATAAATAAAACTCTTGCGAAATTTTATTTTTTAATTTATATAGCACACCTTATCTTGGCTTCGAGGTCTCTTCTAATTTTATCTACCACTGGATGCACCTGTTCAGCAATCATTATGATAAATTTTATTTTGAAAATAATTCAATGAATTGACTTCATTTTGTTTTGACACTCATATCAATAGTTGTCATTACGACACTTGTTTTACAATAAAATCATATTAAGGAAGCAACTAGATTCCATTACTTTTTGCAAATAATTTTGTAATATTAAAATTATAATTTTTCTGCGATGTTTTGTTTTTATTAATATTCTTTAACGTTATTTATTCAGTATAGCAGATAGGTAACAATCTGTCCTAAAATAAATCGGATTATCATAGACTTACCTCTATATAACTTACAATTTTAGCTTTGGCTAACTTGTTGACATTATGAATTTCTCTTAGCACTTAATTTAATGGTTATTTATTTTCATTTCCATATTTATTTAATTTAAAAAAATATTTTATGAAGGTCCTCAGCCATTAACTAATTAAAATAAACTCCAAGAAAATATATTTTTTTGCTACAGCCAAGTGCCAAATTATTTATTAAGTGTTATATAAATCTGGTGAACTTGAAAATTGGCCAAAACTTTCGTGACAGCAAGTGACTCAAGACGTTTCGAAATTTTCGCGTGTATCTAATTAAGTATATTCAATTTTTTAGTGGAAAACAATTTTACGGAAGTTTATAGAATTGTAAATCATGAATGACCAACTGTCGGACGTTTAATATTTTTTTTTTTTTTCGTAAAATATTTGTGAAAATGTGCGGCTGTTGTGGATGTAAAAGTACAGCTCCTATCACTGCTCCTATCAATTTTAATAATCAGTCGGATGTTTATAACTACAAAGTAAGTCTCAGAACAAATATTTTCTCACAAAAAAATTTTCAAAATTTCAATTCGAAAGCCAAAATTGTAAAAAAAATTTTTTTGCCATTTTCTTTTTTTTTTTCTCTAAAAATTTCTGTTTATTTTTAATTTTTTTTGCAATTTTCAGTTTTTTTATTGGAATTTTTCATAAAAAAATATTTTTTTAATACAAATTTTCCGTATATGTATATTTAGATATAAGGTGATGTGAAACCACATTACCCCCGAAATGAATACTATATTATTTTTTAAAATAACAAAATTCTAGCCTCAAATGTGTCACAAAATGATACGAGCGATCATTTCCCTACAGAAAACACTTCTTTGGATAATACCACAACAGGCCTTGGGTTATATCCAAAACAGAAGATGGAATAATATATTACATTATGAGTATGAAAAATCACTTTCACGCAAGTTATGTACAATATTTTTCTACGACTACAAAAAATGATAATTCAGGAAATCTGGCTATAAAGGTTCTTTCCGTCAAGATGTGGCTGGTTTTAGATTTCTTTTTTTATATATCCTACTAGCTGTTACCCGCGGCTTTGCACGCATGGAGCCGTGTTTTTAATACAAAAAAATGAACGACTTTCCAAAAAAAAGGAGCCATATGTTTTTTAGGTTTCTTGGTATGTATCTGTATATTCAAATATTTAAGTATATTAATCTAATTAAGAATCTCTTTGCATACCACATTTTGAGTACTGTTCTCATCTGCTAATATCACCATATTGCATGCGAAACTCACTCTCTAACAGGGCTGCTATTTTCTAACTCATACGAGTGACTTTCGCATACGGAATCTTGGCGTTTTCGTATGAAATGCATTAAACTGTATTTTGAAGGAATCGAAAAATATCCGTATGCGAAATTTTTCTACGGAAATACATCGCATGGTCAAAGGGATACGAATTAATGCATCCGTATACTAAATTCAACTGATTCGTACGTGATTAAGTTAATATATGCTACAAATAAATGACAAAAAAGCGGTTCTTGAATTAAAAGCGAAATATTTAACAATATGATTAATTTAGCAGCATTTGAAGAAGTTGAAATATTATCTAATATACATTAGAACTAAGGAGAAGATGACTCCAAGAATTAGACAATTATTTTGAAGCAAGAAGAAATATTTAACCTGCAGAATGTGTAACAGAAAATAATAATTTTTTGCTTGATAACCTAGCTTTAGGTACATGTTTTTTTATTTGGTGTCATTGGCATTTGCTACTTAGGTTATTAGCCTCGTGTTCTATGTAGGCTTTGTTACTGTTTTCCAACACCACTTTCGAAATAGCACTGTTAATTAAAACCCAACAGTGGATGATTGAGTGGGGAATCCTGCCTGTACATTGGTATTAATCTTTAATGAAGTTAAATAAAAATCCCGTCACCAGCGGAATTCGAACCCGGGACCTTTGGATCCGAAAGTCCAGACTACAACCACTGAGCCACCCACCCCCTGGTTAAATATTAATACGAATTTAGTTAAACTAAGGCTTACGTATATCGCCCTTTATGCGATACAGTAAACATTTATAGCTTATTTGATTTTCCCACGTCAAAAATACCGACTTTTACGTTTATGCGAGAGAAATTAATTGAAATATGACATTAATGAATTATTTTTATAACTGTAACACCCTGTATTTCAGTAAATATTAATATTTGACCCCGTTATTAGATAAAATAAAAATATATTTTTATTTATATAATCTGTAGGTAAAATATTACCTACCTATTTTTTTTATCAATTATCCTCTATAAACGGTCCCATAAATAATATACTTATTGGCTTATATTAGCTTAGAACATTTTATTAAACCTAAATACTTTAGGTTTGAGTTACCTAATGCTATATTGGCCAAAATAAAAGCCGTTGAACAAGCGAAAATTTTGCAAAAATTACATTCAAACATCCTAAAATAAAATACGTGAAATAATAAAGAGGTCAATACAGATAACTTTTCTAGTGCTCAAAATAATGACAGTTAACCATTTATATATAATAAAATGTCATTAGCGGCAACAATACAGACAAATATTGAACATTAAAAGCATCCCTTACGATTTGCAAAAATTTTCACCTTGTAATTTCTTTATTGTTGTGGTATAACTGTATTTATTCCAGCGTTGCCGACGCTAGTCATCCGATTAAAGTTATACGAGACGAATGGCTTATCGCATGGCATCCAAAATACCAAAAACATTTTTCATACGAAAAAAATTCGTATACGAGTACTCGAATACGAATATGTTCGCATAAGTCAGAAAATAGCAGCCCTGGTCACATAAAACTGTCCGTGAGAAAAAAAGTCCTCCCTTAGGCTGTCGGGGTGTCGTCACATCGAGATGTTTTTATTAATTCAATTCTCATATTTTTCATACCAGAGCGTCATGAGTTCCACTTATTTGTTTATAATAATTTTATTATTAATTTTTATTTATTTTTATTTATTTTTATTTATTTTTATTTATTTTTATTTATTTTTATTTATTTTTATTTTTATTTATTTTTATTTATTTTTATTTATTTTTATTTATTTTTATTTATTTTTATTTATTTTTATTTATTTTTATTTATTTTTATTTTTTTTTATTTATTTTTTTTTATTTTTATTTATTTTTATTTATTTTTATTTATTTTTATTTATTTTTATTTATTTTTATTTATTTTTATTTATTTTTATTTATTTTTATTTATTTTTATTTATTTTTATTTATTTTTATTTATTTTTATTTATTTTTATTTATTTTTATTTATTTTTATTTATTTTTATTTATTTTTATTTATTTTTATTTATTTTTATTTATTTTTATTTATTTTTATTTATTTTTATTTATTTTTATTTATTTTTATTTATTTTTATTTATTTTTATTTATTTTTATTTATTTTTATTTATTTTTATTTATTTTTATTTATTTTTATTTATTTTTATTTATTTTTATTTATTTTTATTTATTTTTATTTATTTTTATTTATTTTTATTTATTTTTATTTATTTTTATTTATTTTTATTTATTTTTATTTATTTTTATTTATTTTTATTTATTTTTATTTATTTTTATTTATTTTTATTTATTTTTATTTATTTTTATTTATTTTTATTTATTTTTATTTATTTTTATTTATTTTTATTTATTTTTATTTATTTTTATTTATTTTTATTTATTTTTATTTATTTTTATTTATTTTTATTTATTTTTATTTATTTTTATTTATTTTTATTTATTTTTATTTATTTTTATTTATTTTTATTTATTTTTATTTATTTTTATTTATTTTTATTTATTTTTATTTATTTTTATTTATTTTTATTTATTTTTATTTATTTTTATTTATTTTTATTTATTTTTATTTATTTTTATTTATTTTTATTTATTTTTATTTATTTTTATTTATTTTTATTTATTTTTATTTATTTTTATTTATTTTTATTTATTTTTATTTATTTTTATTTATTTTTATTTATTTTTATTTATTTTTATTTATTTTTATTTATTTTTATTTATTTTTATTTATTTTTATTTATTTTTATTTATTTTTATTTATTTTTATTTATTTTTATTTATTTTTATTTATTTTTATTTATTTTTATTTATTTTTATTTAGTTTTATTTATTCATCAGAGTATCTTCCCATTAAAATGTGAAACCTTGAATTGGTCATTATTTATTTATTTATGAGTAGCTACAATTCCATTTTTTTTAATAATTTGTTAAAAAGAAATATCTGAGATCTGGATTTAAAAATTAATATTAACAGAATCATCAAATCGATTTTACTATTAGGACATTACATCAATCAAAACAGAAATTATGCATCTGACATATTTGACAGCTTATGCGGAAAGTAGATTCATATTCACAAACGGGTGGAAAGTAGATTCTTATCCACACGCGTGTGATATCGGACACTTCTCATGAGACTAAATAGTGCGATAGGTGTCACTTTCCTAAGTGGTCGTAGGAAAAATTATTTTCAACACTCTAGCTTTAATTTTGCTTACTAAGCAGAACGTCGTCATTAGACCCGTTTCGTCCTTATTAGGACTCGTTAGCAAGCCGTAGATATTACCTATCGTTTCCAATCTCTGATGGAAGCAGTAGAAGACATAACATTCACTTGTATATCTTTATATTTGTTGAGTGGAATTTTCAAGTTAAAAAGTAATCATATACTTAGCAAGGCAAAATCAAAGTTCACTTCCTGGAATAAAAGTTAGAGGGGTAATATAATCCAATGCTTGTTTGTTGTAGTGTTAGACAAAGGATTATTATTATGATACATGGCTTGGAGATTTTAATATTATATTTTCCTATTCGATAAGTAACTTCAAGAGAACTTCAGGAGATCCTTCTTCCATGATTTGGAGACCTCTACATTTTAATTAAATCTAAATTCTATAGCATCTACAGAGTGTTGCGACATTCGACCGATAACTCTCTACTGATGAAAGCTCTTGTTAATTGACAAAAGATATTGTTTAGATTGAACAAGACCTGATTATAATTTAAACCAGTGGTTCTCAAACTTTTTTGGTGACGGAACCTTTTTGAAAAGCGAAATATTTGACGGAGCCCAAAAAGGGCTTCGAGCCAGGTCCCTTCCATTTCTTCGAGGAGCCCCCACAAAAAAAATCCTCCAAGCCAAAATCATATCCTCTTTCCCCACTTGTTGACTTCTAAAACAAAAAAAAAGGTCCTGCAAGCAAAATCATATCCTCCTTCCTCTTGGTGACACTAACAAAAAGAGCTTCGAGCCAGGTCCCTTCCATTTCTCATTTCTACGCGGAGCCCCGACAAAAAAATCCTCTAAGCCAAAATCATATCCTCCTTCTCCACTTGGTGACATCTAAAAAAAGCTCCTCCAAACAAAATTATATCCTACTTCCCCACTTGGTGACTTCTAAAAAAAAGGTCCTCCATGCAAAATCATATCCTCCTTCCTCTTAGTGACTTCAAAAAAAAGGGTCCTCAAGTCAAGTCCCTCCCTTTTGTAGCGATACTACTGCTTTTTTATTATGACTATTATTTTCTTCGCGGAGCCCCCACAGAGGCTATGCGGAGCCCCAGGGCTCCGTGGACCGCACTTTGAGTAACGCTTATTTAAACTATCAAAGTTTTGTCCATATTTAGTCTATCGATATTGTATTAGTTTAATTTTTGAATTTGGATGGGTGAAGAAAAAAGTAGTATATATTCGCTTTTTTCTCAAACTAACAGAATATACAGTGTGTTCCTAAATGTCACATCAATATTGAAAGAGGTAATTTCTAAATGTCCAAAAATACGTGCTCTAAATGTATTTTTTTTTTGGTTATTTTTTAATTGGTTCTTCATTAAAATTCCAAACACTCTTTTGTCGATTTTCATTAAACTTGGCAGACTTATTTGTACTTAGTAATAAGAGGATAATGTAAACCTAGTTCAAATAATGAAAATAAATTCTTTTAATTCAATAACCTATATCTTAAAAAATTATTTTACAACACATGTTATTTACTTCAATAGTGACATGACATGACAAGAATAATTGTTGACATTAAGTGTAAATATTTTAGAAATTCCCAAATACATTTTTCAAAATTACCCTTACGAAATAATGAAAATTATTTTTGAACCCCTAAAGTAAAAATAAATTTATTGAAAAATTGTAAAAATGTCTGTCCTGAGAAGGATTCGAACTCTCCATATTCGCGTTTTACGCACGCTGCCTTACCATTTTGGCCATCGATACATTATATGTTCGGAGTCCGTTAATTTGAACATTAAATTCGAATACGTGAACACGTATTTATGAATTTGAAGGAGAAATTAAAAACAAACTAGGTCTATTTTGATTCCATCGGAGTATCGGAGACATCTTTCATGCCCTCATAATACGTCATTTCCCTCTCCACCGCTCCGTCACTTTAACCAATATAATTGAAATTGGGAAAGTATAAAATATTACTGAAGGGGAAATTTTGTGAACAATTCAGCAATACAGGGTGTTCGATAAGCACGGTACATAACTTCAGGAGCGTATTCTGAAGCTAAAATAGAGGTATTTTGTCATATACACTATGTCTTAAAAATGCTTCGTTACGGAAATACAGGGTGTGAAAGTTTCATAAAAAAAATACAATTTTTTAAATATTTCCAAAACCACTTGAGATATTTTAATTAAATTTTTGCAGCTTTTCAGAGTTAGCAACGTTGCGTGTTTTACTGTCAACCCAGTGGCTTTCGTTTAACCAGTGGCGTGCAGACAAGGTAATAGCTGAAAAAATGGAAGGAAACACTTGTTACGCCGCTGTTCTTTTTCAATATTTAGTTTTTTGATTGTTCGATTTGAAAGAAAAAAGGCCTCTTGACTTTTTTCATAAATAATTACAGAGCCATTTTTATTTTTTTTTATTATTTAACTACAAATAACAATCATATAAATAATCACTTATAACAAAGAATCAAAGCAAATGTTGAAAATGGCCACCTTCTTATAAAACGCACGATTCCAATCGTCTCCTCATTGATTGTCTTACTCTTTCAAAAACTCCTGGAGTATTTCTTATGGTATTACAACCTTAAATTATTCGATTTCTTAAATCATTTTCATTTAATACAGGTGTCTCATACACGAGTGATTTAAGGTGACCCCACAAATAAAAGTCCAAGGGATTAAGATCGGGACTGCGAGGTGGTCAAGCTTAAGGACCTCGCGAAAAGTGTCGAGGTATTGGCGAGCAATAAGGCTAAAATGGGCTGGGGCACCATCGTGCATAAACCATAAATCTCCTCTTTATTTTTATTTTTATTTATTTACGGAAAATCTCCTTTAACAAAAGTAATTATTATCAGTAGATATTTTAAACCTAACCTAAAGTATCACACAAAAAAGGAAAAAAACTTAAATATCTTAAATATCGCAAAAAACTTGGAGCTAAAGCAAACTCGATAAGTACTCCCTCAGCTGATTTTTAAACCTAAACCGACTAAATCCCAAAAGAATAGTGTGTCTGTTAATTTCATTTCCTTGCCTTTGAAATCTGGTTAAAGGACTGTTGAGTCCGTAGTTCGTATGATGGAAGCTAATTGAAAATAATGGTTTCTCTCTAATATCTTACTTGCAGAGGCACTTCTTCTAACAGACCATTTAGTTCTTCGTGTAAAAACTGAGTATACGAATCACCATTCAGTCGAGGGGGTAAAAAGTATGGTCCAATAAGATGGTCATCAATAATCCCTATCCATACATTTAGTGAAAATGTTCGCTGAAAGCGACCTTCTCTTTTTGCCTGAGGATTCTCCTCAGCCCATAAATGTTCGTGTTGAAAATTAATAATTGGCTCTCGCAAAAAAGTTGCCTCATCAGTAAATAAAATTAGGGTCAAAAAATTGTAGATATGAGCAACTTTATGGAGTAACCACCTACTAAAATTTAGCCTTGGCTGAAAGTCGCGGGGCAGCAGAGCTTGTACTCGTTGTATGTGGTATGGGTAAAGCAGAGAAACTTTCAAAACTCTCCAAACAGTTTTTGCACTTACTTGAAGCCGTTGTGCAATCTTCCCGGTACTAGTTGAAGGATTTTCTTCTGTAGTATAGCTTCTTCTAGCTCAGGCGTTGTTACTATTAGTGGTCTACCAGGAACTGCCCGATTATGCTCAAAACTACCCGTTTCACTCAATCTGACATGTATTCTTTCTAAATGTTTTAGCACATGGCGTTACTCTATTGGGATAACGTTGCTGATAAATTCTTCTAGCTTCCGCTGAATTCCCATTTGCTAAGCCATAAAATGAAATGAACTTGAGCCATTTTAGCGTTAGTAAAGTTATTCATTTTGATGTCTGACATACAAAATAAAAAATTGGCGACTAGTAAAATGTCAAACAAGTACCTGGGAAAAATTGAAGATAACTTTTTTGTTGTAAATTGTTCCAAGAGATTAAAAATAATAAAAAAGAATGAAAAAATTTACTGTATTTCTTGCTTTTTCTTCCAAATCGAACATTAAAAACAGAACAGTGGCGTAACACGTGTTTCCTTCCATATTTTTCAGAGATTAGTCTGATTAAAATATCTTAAGTGGTTTTGGAAATATTTAAAAAATTGTATTTTTTTTATGAAACTTTCCCACCCTGTATTTCCGTAATGACGCATTTTTGAGACATAGTGTATATGACAAAAATACCTTTATTTTAGCTCCTGAAGTTATGTACCGTTCTTATCGAACACCCTGTATAATAGTTAATTGTGTTACTTTTGATTTTAGAGCCATTTAACAGGAAAAAATAACTTTTGCTTATTGTAAAATGTGACACTTGCTAATTTTATTAGTATTTAATGCGCAACATAACAAAATTGAATAAAACGTGAACTTAGATAACTGAAAAATGTTAAGAAATACAAACTTTATTAGTTTACAAAAGATGCTGAAAGTGTTCACCATTATCTGTCATAACATTAGTGTAAATTTTGTTTCCATTAAAATTAATTTAACTATAATCGCAATCAACCTAATTTATGGTATGCGATGAAAATAACTCAGAAAGTGGAACAGGTGTAACAATCTATAAGTGGCCAAACAAACAAAAAATAATAAAAATTTAAATATAATAACAGAATACTAAATAGATCTTAATTCAAGTCGGTTAATTATTTGAGTTCATTTTTAATTTAGTTAGGATATTAAGTGGTGGGTTCATTGACAATAAAATTAGCTTTAACATAATGGATTTCGCAACATTTTTCTTTTTTTTTGTCGAAAGAGAGGGATAAGCTTGAATTTTCAACGCACCCTTCGGCAGCATCAGTGACAGCTTTCCAGTCAACATGTATTTTTAATACAGACTTCCAGCTGTTTGTTTTGGTAATTTTCCAAAATTATTTTTACCAACGGGTTGTGAAGAACATATAAATAAATATATTTGGTTTATATTAGTGGATGCATGACTAAAAATAATCAAAGTCAAAAGCACTATTTTCCATAGAGGATTTATTAACGTGGTTTTTAGTTTACCGATTCCAACATTGTTAAAACTATGTCCTCGACATCGTGGGTAGAGAACTTAAATAATTTTTTGCGTCTTCAAGCATCCAGCTGACCTTACAGATACAGATCCAGTTACAATACAAATAACATGATTGAATATAGATTCACATGGGGTTTAATTTGGTTCAAACAGAACCGTCGTTTTCAATTCTCAAATCCAGATGACGATTTCATTTTTCAAGAATACGTCGCGATAATATAATAACCTATTGAGCTGAACGAGTGTGATTCACTGATTCTAAAATAGTTCGTGAAAGAACCAAAACAAGCCTTTGAAGAAGCGTAGAACATTATTGTTAAAACTTGCAATCGGCTTAATTGAGATAGACATTTATGTAAAGGTATCTAATGTGCTAAAGGTGTTGAAGTTAGGGAAGTTATCCTATACAATTTATGTTCAATTTTCAATACCACTTTACATTAACCGCACATATACTACTAACATGTTTCCTTCATACGCTAATATAAATAATTATATGTAATAAAACACAAACAAAAAAGTTTACAACTGATGAAAACAGAACCTTATAGGATTATAAATCAATATTTTTCTGTCTACTTATTAAGAAAAATGAACTTTTTCGTCTTATCTTTATTTGGGTACAGAAGATATTAAGTAGACTAGATTTTTGACAGTATTGTTACTATATGTTAATCCCTAATATCTGCTTAATCCATTTATATAGTGTGACGAGTGACAAATCTGATTCGACAAGAGTTGAGTAATAAACAGACACATTAGACAATATATATCTAGATGTAGAAAATCACTGCCACAAATTGATCTTAAAGAAGCACAACAATATGGATAGGTACAAATAAACAAATTTTAAAATAAAATAAAAGTTGTTTACTTAAAGTTCCAAAGTTTAAGGTTATTTTCAGTTTAGCCTAAAGTCATCTCACAATATTAATACGATCTACTGTGCAAAAATATTTAAAACGCTTATTCCAAAATCATCTATTTGGCAAACATTACAATTCGAATAGGGATTAGGTACACGTTAATATCGTTTGACCATTAAAAAAACTAAGAATAGCTATAAAATATTTTCTTAATATCGATCCTAAAAGACATACAATATTAAGGTTGGGTAGCTTATTTTTGGCTGTCGCCCAAAACGAAAATTATCCTGCAGCATCTAATTTTTTTTGTAACATAACATAATAAATGAGTTAAAGTAAAATGTGTTTTTCTCAGCAAATAATAAAAATATCAGGCAAAAGTCTAAACTGCAATATACAGGTAAAAATAAATACCGCGAAAGTAATTTCATCATTGAAAATTGAACGTCAATTAGAAGCTTGTTTTTAGTCAGTTACCATGACAAACCAAAAACTACCCTTTGCTTAGTTTAATTTAATATTTCGGTTTAATTCACACTTTACGCCTAATATTGTTGTATTTGGAGTATTATGGTAAATATAACAAAAGTAGAAAATATTCATATTATTGTTCAAATTTTATTTAGAAACAGTTCGACAGTCGATCGCATATTTTAAATAATTTACTAGGTTAATTTCAAATCTGAAATTGTTTCATGTTTGGACACATTGGGAGAAAAACATGAACAATCGGAAGATCCAGTATGAGTAAAACAAAAATTGCATTTCCTACGGATTTTATTGGCCATTATAACTCGCTTAATTTACAATTACAAGGAAAAGAAAATAATTAGTGTCCAACCGAAACAAGGTTTTATAAGAGAAACAGAAATCGAATTTCGGCTCCTTTCTTAGTTTTGGCCGAAACAGAAAGGCAATATATTTAAGGCAATATCTAATTGAAATGTGCAATTTCTTGTGTAATAAGTTGGCCTTAATTTGCAATACAATTCGTTAACTTTAAAAACACTAAATTTTGACTAGCTCTTAGATATTTGATATCAACCATTACTTACCATTAATCAAATAAAAAAAAATGAACACATTGACCATACGGTTTTCTCAGTCGTGAATTCGGCTTTTCTAATAGACACTTTTGGGGAAATAGTTTTCACGAAAGAAAAGGGCGTCAATAATTCATTTTTTTAGGAAGCTAGTAAGAATTATAAACTTTAATTTTATCAAAAAGAAAATTAATTCAAACTTATATATAATTTAAGTAAAAAGAGAAATGTTGTAAGCTTTAAAAATAAGATTCAACAAGATATATAAATGAATTTGTTTATTTTAGTAATTGTGTAAATGCAATTTTGACCAAGAATTAACTATAGTCAATAACATAAATTATTTATATCTGATGCAGCAGCAGTCTGCATTTATTTTCTAGCTCCACGAGCCCCAACACCAAACTCAATTTTCCGGTAAATCAATACTGCTCTGCTTTGTAAAAAATGTGATGTCTATTTTTTTACTTTCCAATGTAAAACATGAAAAAGAAATTGTAGGGAAACTGCTTGTATTCGCTACCTAAACAAAATAAATCCTGTTTTTCACGAGGCTCTTGTATGAGATATAAATCAAACTTTTAAACAACTTCTTTTTAAAAATTTCCAACAATAATAATTAATACAATGTGTAATGCCAGCAACACAAAAGAAATTACTAAACCATATTGAATAAATTTAACTTGACTTTCAAAAAATAAACTTATAACAAACAAAAAATAAAAATATAATTTCTACTGAGATATTTTTTTAATGACATTAATAACTTACCGCTATTTGCAGCCAAAGACACTTCGCGAAATTTCCCTTTCTTAAGAATTATTGCGTACGGCGATAATTAAATTTTAAATTATTCGAATATTATTTTTATAAGGATGTCATACATTCAAAATAACATTTTTAAAAGGAACTTTTAAATTGTTACAATTGTAATCCTAGTTTTAGACTAATTAACTCATATTGTAAATTTTAGCTACACTTACCTATTTATGTATGTGATCAAAAAACCAATTAATTAATTGACAGTTTAATTTTTTAATACTTTTTGATAAATAAAAAAGTAAGTGAATTACAAAGTAGCAATCGATGCTACATCTGTAATGAATGTTTTGTAACAAAAAATAATAATATAATAGGTATTATAATTACGTAGTTATTTGTTTTTATTAAAAAAAAAAACGAATACAGCTGATAAAATATGTTTGTTACTTATAATTAAGTTAATATTCATAATTAAACAGTCTAATTTGTAGGCTAGAAATAATAATTTTTCCACGTTTTCACCTAATAAATTGACTTGTTCACTTAGAACACAGCAAAGAAGTTTGTGTGCACGTGCATTGTCGCCATTGTGCCGAACGCTACCAAGCTTGATGCGAAAACTCTCGAAAACCGTTTCGGTTACGGCTGCAGTGTTGCCAGTTATCAGTCGAAACCAAAACTACAGTCGAAATTGGCCGAAACCGTAACCGAAACCGAACCTTCGGTCGGACACTAGAAATAGTAGTGCAACAATAGTGAATATTATGGCCATATCGAGGTAGGCGGAGTGCTCAATCATCAGAGTACGATATGGACATCTTCTCGAGCTGTACAGTATATTTTTTCAACTACCCACTAACAAAAATCTATAAATTTAAAAAAAGATTTTATATTATTAAGACAAAATAACTAATTTAAAAGTAATTTATGACTTTTACTAATTTATAAAATAAAATAAATATAGAAAAACAGGATTTAATTTAATTAGTCCCCAGCCGAGATTTGAACCCGGGCCTCTCGTATGGAAGACATACGCCCTATCCTCGCCTTCGTCGCCACTTTTAAGATTTTAGTGTTAATACTCTAATTAAATTAGTTTCATATAGTTTAATTAAAATCACATTAACCGTTAGATAAATAAACCTTTTTAATTTTTTTGTATTCTTTACAAATACCATATAATATGACGACATGTGGTTTTTGCACGTAAAGTCGGTTTTTTAAGATGAATAAAAAATTTTTTGTTTAAACACCACACAAGTCAATAACAAAAAATATTAATTTTTTCTTTAACTTGGGTTTTTTAGATCTTTTATTCTATTCATATAGTTGAATACATTATTATAGAAGTAAAAAATTTTTTTATATGATATGTAATTTTTGTATAAAAAAGTTTTTCGTGTCTACTGAAAATTGCTTTTTTTTACTTGTTGTTTTTGAAATGAGCATTTAAATTTTATTTTTTATTGTACAACGTAAATCGTATTAATTTACAAGCAAAAGAAATTATGAAAAATTTAAAATAAATATTTTGGCAAGTATAGTTAAGTCCGTCCATGACCATACTAGAAAATTTATCAAAACTAACCAAAGCATTTATTTATTCTAACCTAAGTACTTGTGTTCTAGAACTTTTCGTCAAAATTGTCAATGCTATTTACAAGTAATACATCTTCTAATAGAGGACTTCTATATAAGAGAAGTGCAACCAACTTAACAAAATAAAATTGACACTAATGACATAAGAAATCGGGTCAAATAAAGAGGCTGTTTTTTAGTTTACTTTTTCGTTTTTCTTATATACTTTTATGCTATTTACATACCATGTTGTACCCGTAGGGTAAAAAGGACAATTATGTTGTTGCTAGAACACAGGCGTAACCATAGATGGGAATAACGTAACTAGTTATTGTATGTGGTTGTATAGTGTATGTAACTTATATTTGTAGCAGCAGCATTTTTGCATTTGACTTAAATATATAAAACCAAATGAAAAAAATGTTTAAAGAAACTGAGAGAAACACAAATAGACTATTAACAATAAAAAATAAATCGCAATGCTACGTTTATGTTTTGACATTATCGACAGCTGATATTGATAAATGTTTCAATCTTTAAATATGAAATACCCTAAAATAAAAAGTCTTTTCTATGTTACGGGTACAACATGGTATGTAAATGGCATAAAAGTAGATAAGAAAAACCAAAATTTGGCCAAAAAAAACAGCCTCTTTATGTGACCCGATTTCTTATGTCAATTTTATTTTGTCAAGTTGGTTGCACTTTCCTTGTATAGAAGTCCTCTATTCGTTAAAACACATCCACTGTCCTTGCAAATCGTCTTGTATATGAACCTTTTGAACTGTTGTATGTCTGAGTAAGTTTTAAATCGGGAGGAGGCCTTCCCAAAGATTTAATATCGCATTTTCAGCCAGCGAAAGTCTCGAAAAATTGTGTTTTTAAACTATTTTGTACCGCTACACGGGCTGGCTGCAAACAGAGCAATCATTTATGTATACTGTCGGAGAAATCCATATTACTTTCGGTAAATAAAACATTTTTTTATAGAGAAAATATATTTATTTGATTTAAAATGATTTTATACTTTCATACATTCATAGTATTATAAGATATACTTTCCATTTTGTAGAACACCGAATTATCCGAACATTATCATATGGTACCTACTCGAAATTATCTGGACATTGGCAATACAGCTAGGATAATAAACAGAATCACTATCTACACTCTGCACATTGTCCACACAGGAGCAAGGCGGACATTTCCGTAGTCCTATTACATGTAAAAATTCCGTATCAAAGACATACGAGCGCGGTTGCCCGATCTGACCGCTCGATACGATTGAGAGCGCTACACTTTTTAGCCCTGTCAACATCAGCTAACGTAAAATATATTGAATGACGGAACCTACTGCCAGATTATGATTGGAACAAGTAAAACAAGGGAGCCATATGAAAGTTATAAATTAATGTAGAATATACATAATATATTATCATTTTATATTTGAATAAATTTTTCCCCTTGTACTGGGGGCTGTAGCCCTACATCCCTTACAGACAAACCGCCTACGATGACTGAGGTACACATATACAATGAAATGTGCTAAACTTTCATAGCTAAGCCCGATGTGAAATAAATGTGAACGACATTTATACATGGATGATATTCTTGGAAATTCCAAGATGTGACTGAATATTTTTTGTATTTAAAATTACCTACATAAATAATATATGAAAGGCTTCATAGTTTTTATTATTATATGGGGTAATGGGTTAAAAATCTATATTTTTCTTACTGCGTTTGTATCCTAATTTATTTTTTAATTTCGCTTTTTATTGCAGGGGCCGGATTTGATTCGAGTATCGAGGTTCTTCACTCATGCGAAGGAAGGGAAATTCATCAGTTATGTCTATTCAGATGCAAAAACATTATACGAGTCTTTTAGAAGAGGTTCCAAAGTCTCAAGTAAGTATATTTGTTATTTGATTAGGCAAAACAAAGATTTATTGAATTACAACACACGACAGTTTATACCAGTTGATAGTTTATCGAAAAGGTACTTTATTTAATAAACTGTGATTCAATTTTGCTTTCTTTTTTATGTACAGTATTCAGGTATTCATAGACGTGCAAAATTGTTAGTCTAAATTTTTTCCTCGAATACAAAGTTAGATACGTAAAAAATTTAAGAAAATAAAAAATATATTAAAAATTCAAAAATCTACTTGTAGATTTTTTTGTGTCGAATACTAATCGAAGTGTCCTGTAGGTGAGCACGCCTCTGGAAAATTGGACAGTGTTTTATCGGACATTGGGGTCTATTCTGTAACAATTCCTTTATATTTTAACGGCCATTAAAATATTGGCAGCCTTTAAAAATATGTTCCTATTCGCTAATTGACTTCTGTCATTATTTAAACGAATTCCTTTAAGATAGTCCTCTAATAATAATCATTTTTAAAGGCATGTTAAAATTCACCTTAGCGCAAAAATATAATGAAGAAAATCAAATAAAGCAAAAAAATTAGAAAAATATTTGACTAGTTTCAAATCATAAAACAACCATATTGACTGTTTTGTGATTTGAAACTAGTCAAATATTTTGCCAATTTATATCTTTATTTGATTTTACTTCATTATATTTTTGTATTAATTTCAAACTTGAAATAAAATGCAATTTATTTTATTTTTTTTTATTACAGTAAATTAACGTGGCATCATATAATTTGTCTAAACATGGAAATACTCAAACAAATATGCATTTACACCATTTAAATAATTAAATATTTATAAAACAAACCTATCAAAAATGAAATGTTTTCTGTAACAAAATCAGCATATATAATGGCTCAAGACCTTTATAAAAGTTTTGCGACTTGGACTGGCAAAAAATTAAAGTTGAAGCATCATCCTTTTTTACTATCGAGTCAAATTTGACTGTGGATAAAATTTGCCATACGGTTATTGAGTCGACTACTTAGGTTGAGGAGCATTTCTTCATCCGATAATTGTTTTCTTGATTCATTTATACAGCACTTGTAGTTATCAAATTTTTATTCATCATTTGGGCACTTTGATAAATAAATTTAACTTTTGAGCATAAATTAAACTTACACTTTGGACCCTTGAAGATTTTAGGGTGTTTTCTTGTTTGATGTGAATGGCATTGAATCAATTTTTGATATTGATGGCTGAGGCTCAAAAATTTCATCGATCGACAGGGTACTTTGGAGTGCTAACATTTTCTTTACAAAATGATCATTTAAAAACTGAAAACAAAAAGAAATTTAAATAACAAACCAATTATTTTAACACTGAATCAAAAACAAGTTTGTAAATATTACTTAGCGGTGGTGCCAAATAGTGACGGTGCATTTTTCTTAAGACACTTATTACAAATTATTTGGTTATCCTTAAATATGACGGCTGCATATTTAATATTTAATGTGGTATAAATTGCATCACTACCAATATCTGGGAGTGCTTTATTGTTTGTTGCTGAAATCCACCTTCCCAACTTTTGAAAACATGCTTAAAATTGGAAGGTGTTGAAAAATAAATCTAGATTCTAGATGAATCAAAATTCAGTACACCTTCAAATGCAATAGCCATTTTAATTTCTTAGTTTGAAATTTTGACGAGCTGACAACTGACATGACATTTCGATACGAGCGCCATCCCGTTAATTGGAGTGATACTAAATTACCTTCCTCATGTTTTTCCATTTGAGTTACCAGCCCCTGGTTTTAGTTGGCATGAACGAAAATTATAGGATCCCTTGAAATTAATGTCAATATACGCAAATATGTGTCACGGTATTCTTTTTGATGGTCTGTATTTTATAGAGGTGACTCCATCTTAAGTGAATCACACTGTATAAAGCGAATACATAAAAGAGATGCTATAATATTTAAATAATATATAAACAAGGTAAGTGCTACTGAAATTAAAATAGAAACAATTCCAACAAACATTTTGTTTTGGCAAGTTAACGGCTGTGACGATAGTTTAATTTATTTATAGTTTATTTATTTAAAACACACTATTTACAATTTATTTGTGACGTATTAATTTATATAATACTTAGGCACTATTATAACTCACAATTCTAATTTATTTGTTACAATTTATCTTTTCTGTCCAATACTTAAATTCAATCTCCCCGCCCGTCGATGAACTCGCGCTATTTGTACAAAGCCAACTCTGTACGAGAATATTCTCGGCTTTCCACAACAATCGAGAACTGTCTCTTTATAACTCATACGCCGCAAAGGGATCACTTTGGTAGTTTCTCGAAGAGGTAGGTTTGTCTCTATATTGCCAGCGCGCTAGACTTCATACCGCGGGCAAGGTGTAAACAAAGCACAGGGTAGGCTTTAAAGCGACAGGCCTTTAAACGTATGTACGTTACTTCAAGTAGTAACCTTTCGATAGGGGTCTGCAACGAGCAGCAGAAGGCCGTCATCACCTTGCCAGCAATAAGTAGTAAAAGGCCTGCATATGGTCAGCAGTTTCCCATAACATTAATGTTAACTATCCTTCTTGCATAAGGGACATAACTTTACCAGACATAAGTAGTGAAAGGCCTACACATGACCAGCAGTTTCCCATAAAATATATGTTAACTTCCCATCAAAGGGCTTGCATAAGGCTGTTATAAAAATAATGCCGAGCTTTTAAAGAAACTGTACCACGTATGTCGTCTACAAAAACTATATTTATAATATATTCTAAATTAACGACTCATGTAACTAGTAAAAAATTACAATGAATACTGAATAGTGAATACCGGCAATGTGAGGATTCGAGACTGGCTACATAGTACATGTCCACTGGTTGAGTATGTAGCAAGGGATCATCGGTGTCTCCATCTATGAACGCGGGACAGAGCCCTCCTGGACTGTTGGGGCTAGGTTTGCGGCAGTTAAAAGCCTTTTGACTTTTACCATGCTTTTACAGTTGAATATGGGAAACAGTTAAAAAGCCGTCAACGGCTCATCAAATAATTAAAGTTAAATGGCAGTTAATTATAAATTTCAAACGGGCTATAATGATTTTACAATTGAATGTGGGAAACAGTTAACAAACCATCAACGGCCCATCGAAAAATTAAAGTTAACGGGCAGTTAATTACAAATTTCAAAAGGGTCATAATGAGTTTACAGTTACAAGTTACTTTGCCCATCACATTCGTTGAAGGGTCAACAACGTGCCACCATTTTATTGTTTGTTAGGAAACCCTGATCTTCTGAAATGTATACCTGCATAGTTAGAATCACTATATATGGTTTGAAGGAGAGAGTTATTCTCTATTCCGAAATTTAACGAACCGTTTTTAAACTATGTATCTATATTATGTTATGGGGTATCAAATATACTGTGACCTAAACTATATATTGTACCCTCTACTGTCGCTAAGGAGGTAAGGAAATACACTCGGAAATAGAACACGAGTAGATTTTTTGGTCACGTGATCATCGAGCAAATGGTACCTGGGCGGAATAAAAAAATTGTTTTACTTGGATTTGTTTTGCAGATACACTGCGACTTAAAAGATGTGTCGCTAAGGCAACAAGGTGTTACGCTGGTTTTTGGAACTCAATTTATTTCAACTCAACTTTTACCAACTCAAATATTCTACTGATAACATAAACGTACAATGTCTATCATAAAACTGAACTTCTGACATCAGGATCATCGACTTATATAGCTCGCCTTAACCTTCTAGAACCTTCTTGAAATATCCGGATTTTTCTTGACAAGAAATTACATTTTTAGACATTTCTGGACTATTCTATCTTCTTCTTTTACTCGTACTTTTACTTATGACGACCCCAGCATACTGTAGGGTGATGGGTGACATTGTTCTTCTTTTTGTATTCGTACGTTTCCTATAACAACCGCAGGCTGCTGCAGGATGCAGGGTAACAAAGGGAATAATCTCGACGTTTACAACGATCATTCCAACCCTATATTCATACGGAAGTTTATAAGTTGGAGTGCTCTCTTGGATTCTGTAATGCCACATATTCAATCTGAACGTGAATGGAGGTTACGTCATCTTCTTCACAGAACATGAACTCACTATTTTCTACTAGTCCAAGTGTACTTTGATACCTTGCTATTACGTGGCAATCCTAAAGACAAAGATTAAGCTCAACGATTATTATTGATATTGATACTTCATTCGTTATAACATTTTTAATTTTTATATACACAACTAGCTTACTTGCTTCATCTACAATCTTGTATACACATTTCCAATGTTTATTTATGATGGGATAATAACTATTAAACCTTCCACACACTCCTGTTCCAATTTCTTCTGTGGTGTACCACTAAATTACATGCTTTTTGGTCGCAAAGACGATTGATTCTTGGCTCCATTCTTTGTTTCCGTGGTTTTTAAGTTTTTCTCCACTTCATCCTGAGGCATATACTAGGTATCTTCGTTTCTGGAGATAATCGACTTCCGTCTGATTATTCCGTTCCTGATCATTCTATATATTGCCTTTTTTGTCACGTTCTCTATCCTATCATTAAATGTGAAGTTTAAAATCCTCTCCATTGTGGCCCTAGGACAAGATTTTAAGTTCTAACTGCATTCTGATGCTATACCTATAGTATTTGTATTGTAACTATATTATCTTTCTTAGTAGCTAAATTAGTTCCGTTTCCCCAACTCCGTACAAACTACCACTATACCTTTTAAAATAAACTATATTATCTTTATTCACTTATGAATTTTTTAACAGCTTTTTCTCTTTTTCTCGACTTCGTAATACTTTTCAGTTAAATTCTAAATGGGACTGCATTTTTTTTTATTTGTCACAAAATAACATTTACTCCTAAGGCTCTAAAATTTTAATGCGGAGTAAATAGATCTTACTCGATTAAAAAATCACGGAGCAGGTCCCATGAAGAGGAAGAAGACAAATAATAAAAGAAGGACATCGAGTAAAAAGAGCAAAACGAATTTTCAAATGTAACAATAAAAGTGCAGTAGCCATTTTGATTAATACTTTGACATATTCATTTGCATAATGATAATATAAATATAGCATTAAGAACAATGTTTTTCGCTTTACTGATATATGCATGTTTAATCATGCAGTAAATGTATTCTCAACACTTGCTTCTAAAAATATTCGAGTTCAAAATTCTGCCACCTACAAAATCAAGATTTTATGCGTGAATTTATCCGCTTGTTGTCAGTAAAGCAGTTTCTCTGAAAATTATTAGGAAAAACATCATTACTTCATTTAATAAAACATGTATAAATATTTTTACATGGGTAGGATTAAGGGGTAAAGGGGCCAAATATTTTTACATGAGCAGGATTAAGAAATAAATGGGAGATCTTTAACATTTGACCCTTGCTTACCTCGTAAATTATGAATAACGTTCTCGAAAGTGGTTGTTAACTTACTGTTTCCCTTGTTTAATTTTAAATTAATTCATTTTTAATTTACGCTTGTGAGCTAGCGGCCGCAAGGTGGTACGATCGTACCTCCTGCTGAAATTATGTGGCAGACGGGACCATCAAGAATTGTCTGTCATCTGCATGGATTTAGTTTAAAACCCCTGCGAACGAGACGTCAGATGACTCAAAGTTGTAATTTTTTTTTCCGCAAATCGACTGGAAATTTTGACATTCCAAACAAAATTTCTTAAAAAAAAAGTCAAGATTTCCCAACTGTTAGGAAATATTAATTTCCTTACTGTACAGTGTTCTACATAAATGATTGAAAACACGTTCTTTATAAGGATTATATTTTGAAAACTTCAATGCATTACAGAATACATTTTAAATTTAGTTTGTTATATTTACAGTTATTTGACAGTTAGTACAATTATTGAACATTGGAGGAACATTATTAGAACTATGAGAAACATTTTGGACAAAATGCGAGGATTATTTTGTTGAACATTTTATACTTTGAAAATTTATTTGCCACCTCAACCTTATTGTTAAGAGAATCTTTAATATATCCTTCAGCAACGTTTGATGACTTCCATCCGCCATGCCTCTTTAAACTAGTTATGTTGGCACCAGAGTCAACCGCTATTATTACAGAAGACCGACGAAAGCAGTAACCAGTATATTCTGTCGGATTTACCAAGTTCAAATAAGTAGCTACTATTTTAGGCATTTTTCTAAATTTTAAGTTTTTCTACCACTTGTCTACAGCCCTTTCCGCTTTGATATTTAAAGAAAAATCGGTTACTATTCATATTTTTTGGTCTTAACGAAACATACTTTTGATAAACATTCAAGTACATCTGATTAACTACAAATGATCTTGGTTTGTTGGTCTTCGAATCAGGTATGCTAATTAAAAGCTTAGATTTTAGGTCTTCTACATCGTGTAGAGTCATTCGGACTTATCCATTCTACAGGCCCCAAAAATACCAAATATTTAAACCACCTAAAAAATAAATGTGTAATCTAAATAGAAATTAAAACCTTGTAAATTACCTTAATCATTATACAGTATTACCCGAAATAAACAGTACTGAAACTAAGTTGGCGGTATCTCTTTGCGCCCACACTCATGCCCAAGTTAGCTAGTATAGACCTGTCAAGTAAGCCTTAAACAATTAGTAGGGCATAATTGTTAAAAATGGTGTTGAGTACAGAAGAGAAAGTGTTTTTGGTAGAGTATTAGTTTCGCTCATACGGAATCGGCCGACGTCTTGGTGCAAATCTTCGATACGTGTGTGATCAATTCACAAAACGGTTTAATAAAGGTTCCCCAAGTAATGCCGTAATTTTAAAGGTTATTGAAAAGTTCATAAATACGGGTAATGTATTGTGCCAATAAAAAGGAAACTCGGGCCGTCCCAGTACAATTAACAACAACAATAACCATGAACCCGTTTTGAAACAGATCTTAGAAAAGCCAGAGAAGAACAGCGTTGCAACTTGGTATAAAAAGAACTTCCTTGCAAAGAATCCTGAAAGCGCTGGGTGCATTTTCGTATATGATTCAGGTACATCAACAATTACATCCTCGGGATTATCGCAGTACAGAGAAATACTGTGCCAGAATTCTCTCGTTACAGTATGAAAATCTTGATATTTTGAAAAATCTATTGTTTTCAGACGAAGCACATTTTCATGTGAATCGTCGAACAAATCGATTTCTGTACTTAATGTCAATATAAAAAATTACAAGTTCAATACTGTTTATTTCGGGCAATACTGTATTTTCTTTATCTGGAGCTTCCTGGATAAATTTTTCGATTTGTTCCTTCGTTAAAATCTTAGATTTCTTTGCCCTATAACCTTGAGATTGCCATTTCAATAAAGAACGAAGTTTTGAATATGTAGATATATCTACATTGTGTTTAATTGCAAGGGTTGACTTCAACTTTGAATAATTGGCCCATAATGTTGAAGATTTTATCTTCAAACAAAAAGGTCTAGGAAGTATGCCATTACAACATTTTCATATTTTTACTCTTACGATAGTCCATAAAACGTGTATATGCATATTCGTACTTTTCTCTTGATTTCTTTGGCAATAATTCTAATGAAGTCCCAAGAATGGAAAATTCATCATCACTTATCATTTTACACTGTTTTGCTTTCGAAAACACCATCAATTAAATTTATATGCGTCAAGTTTGACAATTTAACATTAATACGTTTCCATAGTAACGCAACCAATTTTATTACGAATTTCAAAGCACCATTTACTTGTGAATAAAATTATTCGTGATTTTTAAAAATTAATTAATATCTATAGAATTTTAAACGATTTGCTGAAAAATAGTGTTTACCTCGTAGGAAAAGCCACATTCCTGGACTCTGTGTTGCTAAGTCTCGGCTTGCGCCTCGACTTAGCAATCTTCACAGTCGTCCAGGAATGTTAGACTTTTCCTACTTGGTAAACAATATACTCTTGCACCTATTTCATTAAAAAAATTTCTTGACATGACCCATTAGGTCAGTTTGTAGAGCACTAAAGCCTTTTGCGATGTGGTTCAATTCACGATGAATCAAATCATTTTTTAATTTTTTTTTTGGCAAAAATTTGAAAATTAAAAAATTCGCACTATTGTTGTTTATTTATTTTGAATACATTTTATTTATCTTAATAATATTTAATAATAATTATTATTATGATTATTATAATAATAATAATAATAAATAATTATTAGTATTAAATATTATGATGATAAATAAAATGAATTTAAAATAAATAAACAATAGTACGTATGTTTTTTTCAATTTCCATATTTTTCCAAAATGAAAAAAGATTGCATTTATCGTGAATTGAACCTCGTCGCAAAATGCACTTTGAGTTATCTGACATCTCGCGTTAAACTAAATCCTTGCAGATGACACTTCCTGATGGTCCTGTCTAGTTCACAAAATTCCAGCCGGAGGTACGAGCGTACCACCTTGCTGCCGCTAGCTCTTAGACTATTGGTGATGTTCCTGATAACGATGATTAAAAGTAGTTGCTTTGGCGTTGTCTAACAATAACTAATATTCATATTGCTTTACGCTGTATTGTACAACATGTATGCATATAGCCTGTGCAAAAAAGGCATTCGAGTCTTTTAAGTCTTTTTCATTTTGCTCTATCTGTTGCTAGATTTTTCCAGTCCTTTATTTGTTTTACGGCAACATCTTGCAAGACTGCTCTTCCTTCCATTTCCTTCTCGGCCTTCCACTTCTTCTTTTTACCTTCCAGTATCTTCTATGCTATGTATTTAACATCTTTGTTATGTTCCATCTGTTGGACCTTGGACCAACCACTGTAGCCTCTTCAATAGTTTTACGTCTATTATTGTTGATTCATTATACAATACATAAATTTCATTTGTTTTTTCTTTAGTTTTTTCCTTTATCAGATATCTAATTTACTTTGTTGCATTTTATTCAGAATTCATAGAGCACTGTTGGTCTTATTACTGTTTTTTATATTGTTTTTTTTTTGTCATCCTCGAAACCTGATTTAATCTCTGTCTCTTCGTTATATTTATCGGTAATCAGTTTTCCTAGATCTTTTATCACGTAAAAACATGATAACCTTCTTACTCTTATTTCTAATTATTAGTGTATTAGCTGTTATATTATGTTTCCAAATTGGAATGAGGTAAACTCAGATAATTTTAAAAATCAAAATAAATGGCTTTCCTAATTAGAAACGTGAAATAAATTAATTCGCTTCTTTTATTTTATTAATTACATCTTGATTGCTCATTTTCTTAATAGTTATATATTCATTGAATATAGCTTTCTCTAATTTTTATGATTACTTGTGATAGGTATTCGTTATTTTATTAATTTTATACCGTTAATCAAAGTTGTGTAGAAAAACTTGAATATACCTGATTAACCCGTTACTTCCGTCTGCGTGGTAACTACTTTAGAGTTATTTTTTTTATTCCATATAAATGAATTATTTAAAAATTATTACTTTTATGTAACTATTTTTTAGTAAGCGAAATTTGATCAAGTGTTTACAAAGTTTTCCGACAGTTTTAAAAATACTTAGCTCTTGAAGTCCTCAAAATTTATAAACATACCCAGCGGATGACGAAATTTTGACCTAGACATTTTAACATCTACGTTGATCTAATTTTATATTTATATATAATAGAACTAGACATATCACAAAATGTCTAATATATCAAGACTCATATCCGAAATCCGTTGATATTAATATTAAATAGATACATGGGATCGTTACTAAAAAAGTAACGCCTACTTTAACGTTACTTTTGGTGCAAAATAATGCGTTCGTTAGATAATCAGTATCGCTATTATTTTTTTTTTTAACAATGTAACGAGGTTTGAATCTCACCGATGACCGGGATTTTTTTATTTAATATATTTATTTAAAAATAATTCTGATGCATTGGTAGGATTCCCCACTCCGACCATTCACTGTTGGGTTCTAATTAACAGTGCAGTTTCTAAATTGGCGCTGGAAAACAGTAACAATGCCTCTTCTGTAGGGGTGTAGGAGTATTAGAGTACTAGCACTCCTGCACTATGGAGTATAAGACTACTAATACAATCCGTAACCTACATAGAACACGAGGCTAATGAGCTAAGTTGTTGAAGCTAAATATACCAATAAAAAAAATAACAATAAATGTTTATTTACTCAACAATATAAAATTACAACAATTTTCAATGCGTTATAATATTGTAAATAAACAATGACATCACGGAAGCTGCATTTAATTGCAGCTTGTATGTGATATTGCCGTTTCTAACACTAAAACTACAAAACTCTTAAACTGAATTTCTTCTAACATCTTTATCTTTATCGGTTGTAAGCAGGTAGGGTTAGGTTTGACCCAGAACACTGCGGCCTCTTGGGTCTATTGTATTCCCCTGCTTTCCCCGTATTCAGGTACTATCTTTGGAATAGTCCTGTGTCTTTGGGTTCCCTACCAAGTGTTCTTGGGGCGTTCTTTCCGGTTCTAGGACGAAAAGGATGAAATGTCGCCTAGTAAGAGCTTCGCAATCAAAGATCACATGGTATGAGGTTTCTTCCTCTTCCATGCAGAGTCTACACGTAGTGGGATCATTGTGTAATCCCATCACATAAAGGTGTTTCAGCAAGCAGTGCCCCGTTAGTAATCCCACAATGGTGGATATCTAAGGTCTTGCGAGTTGTAGTGCTTCAGTAGCCATGCGTGGGTTTGGTCCCCTTAGCATGAGCTTACTGATTATGTGCCCTCTTCTCTGTTGCCAATGAAATTAGTGTTTTGTGGTTATCCACCTGTTCACTGCCTGTCGAGCAGAGGTTTTGCTTATCCCAAATACAGGTTCGGGTCCTGTGAATGGTAGATCTGATCCCTCTTTGGCGAGTTCATCAGCCTTTTAATTTCCTTGGATACCTTTGTACCCTGGTACCCACATTAGTTTTACCTTGTTGTGGGTTGCCAAATCATTTAGAATTCCAAGGCAGTTCCAAACAAGCTTTAACTTAATTCTGTTTGAATCAAGAGCCTTTAAGGCTGCTGGGCTATCTGAGAGAATTAGGATGGTTTGTTTTTTGTACTTCCTTCTTAAATTCTCTCGTACACACAATTCGATTGCATGTATTTCAGCCTGAAATACAGTGGCATGTTTTCCTAGTGAGACGATGATGTCGCATTTGGGTTTAACTCCATGTACGGCAGAGCCTGTTCCCTTGTTAGTTTTTGATCCATCCGTATACCATACGAGACCGATAAGCAAGTATTTATCTATCTCCTTATTTACCTCGTTCCAGTTACAGTTGACCTGGAAGAGTCTGTTAAAAGTTAGGAGGGGTGTCAAGTGATCTGATCCCATATTTAATATAGAATCATTTACTTCATGTGCTATTCTGGTATGTTTTATATGTCCCAGTGGGTTCCAGTTATTGGAGATTTCCAGTCTGTATGCACTCATTCTGGCCTCCCCCTTTATGACTAGGTCAAGGCGTGGGAGGTTTAGAATGATTTCCATAGATGCTGTCGGTGTACTTCTCAGTACTCCTGTAATACATAGGCATGCCAGCCTCTGTACTCCTAAGAGGGTATTGAGGGCTGTTTTCTGGTTTACTTTTGGCCACTAAGCAACCGCTCCATAAGTTATCATGGGTCTTGTCATTGCCAAATATAGCCAGTGGAACATTTTTGGTTTTAATCCCCATGTTTTTTCAAATGCCCGTCTCCCTACAATGAGAGACATTTTACATTTTAGATCTCTCAAACACAGAGGAATCGAGGACACATGCGTGTCCTGGATCGTTTCTATGTTAAGGGAGAGAACTATACACACAACCCTTATGGGAGAGACAACAGCGGCACGGGTAGCGAGAGGATGTCCACAGGGTGGAGTGCTGTCTCCACTCCTGTGGAACCTTGTAGTGGACGGGCTGCTTAGGGCTCTCAAAGATAAGGGACAGAACCCTGGGATATGCCGATGATCTAGTGATCATGGCACAGGGAAAATACAACACTATAGTAAGAGATCGAATGCAAGAGGCTCTAAATATAGTATCAAAATGGACCTAGGCGAAAGGACTAAACATTAGCCCAAACAAATCTGACATAATTACATTCACCCGCAGGAGGAAATTGGAGGGACTAGGGCCTCTAAACCTAAGAGGTGCAAGCATCCAGCTTAAGGGGGAGGTAAAATATCTCGGGGTTATGATTGACTCGAGACTTACCTGGAACCAGCATCTAGAAAGAACCACAAGGAGATCGGAAACCTCATTAATGATGGCAAGGCGATCCTTTGGAAAAAAATGGGGGTTAAAACCAGACATGTTATACTGGCTTTATAACATGGTGGTGAGACCCTATAATAACATACGCAGCTTTGGTGTGGTGGCCAAAGACACAGCAAAGGAAAGCAATAACGAGGCTAAGCAAGGTACAAAGACTTGCCTGCCTCGGAATAACGGGGGCAATGAAAACAACCCCCACTGCTGCAATGGAAGCACTAATAGGACTCCCACCTCTTCACTATGTGATACAAGAGGAGGCAAGATTAGGTGCTTACAGATTAGGGAATACACTGGGAAATCTTGACATTAGGCCAGGTCACATGATTATCTCAAGGTTAGTGACAGGAGACGTGCTAGACATGAGATCAGACCACATAACCAAGAGGTACTCTTTTAATACTCCCTTTGAGATTTTAATACAGGAATACATTCCTCGATATTTCAGGCCGAGGTATACGCAATTTTGCAATGTGCAAAAACGAACAATGAAAGAGCTGTCGAAAATCAGCATATTCAAATAATTTCAGACAGCCAAGCGGCACTTACGGCCATATCGAGTCAGAAAGTTACGTCGAGGCTGGTATGGGAATGCATCGAAGAACTAAGAACACTGGCAGACCGAAATAGAGTAAAACTATTTTGGGTGCCAGGTCACAAAGGGATCGAAGGCAACGAAAAGGCTGACGAACTTGCAAAAAGAGGGTCAGAAGAAACACCGGAACCAGACACAAACCCAGGAGTACCAAAAAGTACAGTCCGGGGTTTTATAAATGACTGGATTCGGGAACAACATATCAACTATTGGGGAAGCACCCCAAAACAGGCACATGGAAAAGCCTTCATAGGCAGACCATGTCCCAAAAGTACTGGAGAACTACTTTTAATGAATAGGAACCAGTTGAAAGTGATAACAGGGTTCATGACTGGGCACGCCCCAGTAAAGGGATATTTGAACAAAATTGGCATGTACAATGGGGAACTCATGTGACGACTATGTCACAAGAAACCAGAAACGGCCAAACACATACTGTGCGAATGCGAAGCTCTAGAGCTCAAAAGACAGGCTCTTTTTGGACAACCCCAGGTTGATCCAACAACGTATAGAACCCACTCACCCAAGGATCTGTACAAACTTGTACAAGGTACAAAGGTAATAGAGTGGGTGCTATGAACTAACATGGGGTAAAACACAATAAGCCAATAGGCTTCAGTGTTATTCGGAGACACATAGTCAGACGAGCCCAGGGAAAAAAAATAAAATAAAAAGTGTGTTGTAAATAATGAAGGTGTAAGTAATTAATAAAAACTCATATTTGAATTAAACTAAATTTAATATACTTTATTGTTATTTAAAATATTTTTGAAAACAATTCTTTTTTTTAATACACTCTTTGCCTAACAAGACAACGTTGAAAATAAACAGTCTTTTTGTAGCAGTTTTTTTCCTAAGGGATAAACATAAAAGTCTTCACCGGGCATAAAAGTACAAACTAGAACTATTATACAAAATGTCAAATATTAATAGAAAACAAAACAACACAGTAACACTCATTGCCTAACAAGACAACGTTAAAAATAAATAAAAACCTAACCTAACTATAACAAAGATAACAACACAGATTAAAATTATGATACTAAAGTAAAAAAGTACACTCTATAGTAACGCCTTACTTTTGTAGTATACTGGCATCCTAACAAGAAAGGTCCTAGGTCCTATCTGCAAAATTAGCCAGTTTTTTCAATCTCTTTGCATTTGCCTACATTTTGTCTTTCTTGATACCAAAACGGAATGTCCTATTTGCATCGCAAAGGTACTAAAACGTTAAAGAGTTTCACAAAAGAGGTATAGAAGATAACAAATATCTGTCTGCGAAAAATAGTTGAAAACTTGATTATTTCCAAACAACAATGTTCAGATAGGACCTTTCTTGCTAGAACGGCAGTATAACCGTTTCTCTTGCAATAACGCGTTACTATAACGAAGTAACGATTTCGAGTTCTTTTGTAAAAGCAGCTGTTCTGGTTATTTTTCCCCATTTGAAAAAGTAACGAAATTACTAGTAACTGAAAAGTAACGTTTTAGTTTCGTTACTCCCAGCTCTGGTACATATATCTAAATTATTTCGGTTTTTGTTTTAAAGTTAAAGCATTGTATAAATTCTTGTTTTAAGATTCCATCAAGAAATAAGAGATATAAAATATTGTATATTATAAAATAATAGAAATTTTGAATATAACAGGTTGTGTTTCTAAAGTATACAGGTAAAAGTCGTAAGAATAATAAAAATATAAACAATAAAGAAAAGTTTATATTCTTATAAATTACTTTGGCTATTTCTGAGATTACTAGGTGATGCGTAATGCTGACAGTCAATAGACAGGTGGTTGTAATTGACAAGTTTTGGCGTGTACTTTATGTACGTAACAAGAGTTGCAAAATAGTATATTGCATTTCCGAAAGGATTTATTCAATCAGACAACATGAATTTTCACGGTTTCCATGTAACCATTCATGCACTCGTTACGGAACAGTCACCTTTCTCTAAATTAGTGACTCTGGGCATACATGTATTAATCAGTAGCTTAACTTGCAACTTATGCAGTTCAGTTTTTTTTTAAATTCGGGGTGGCTATGGAAGTCAAATATTGCTCACTCTGTGTTATAATACTGACACTGTCAAAGTTCTTCTTTGCAAATAGTCCACCAAAAAATGAATGGTTGCCACGTTGCTTTCCTTTGTTTCTGAACCTAGGTACTGTTTAAAATTGAAAGCATTTGCATTTGGTAGTTGTTATGTAGCTTTAGTGTAATACCTACTTACTTTTCTAATGACAAATTTGATAATAAGAGAGGCCGGTAATATGTACTGAGGAATCAGCCGATCAGCCTTATCACTCAGTATATAAAACAAGTCGACCAAATTATCATCTTCTGTAACCGACCATTGGGTAAATTAATTGTTATTTAAAAGCTGTTGATTAAATTCACTTTGACAAAAAATTCCTCTTGGCTACCTTGTTAAAGAGGGTAATTTTTTATTTAATGATGTATAAGTAATTGAATTAATTCAATATTATAACGATATATTTATCTAAATACCTATACTGTAGTTCTGCAGATTCCATCTACGTCAGAACATAGATTCGATAACTAACCCTTTTCCTTCTAAGAGGACTTTATTTAAAACATTCGACAAAAATTACTCTATGTTTATAATGGGTCGATTATAATTTTCTCTAGTTCCCATAGTTTGACATATTTGGGAAGTATTTGATAATTATAATCATGAATGGTACCCAAAAATTGAAAAATTTCTTTTTGAGAATAATTCGAAGTCCTTTTTGTATGTTCCTTAAAATGAGCAAAACTATGATGAGGTTCTACAATATCTCTTCCTAAATTAGTTTCGCTTATTTCGCAATCAATAAATTAATTAAATCTAACTTAAACTATAATAGCTTCATTTTACACACATACATTTTCCATTTTCCACAAAAATAGTCTGACAATTTTTGTTTTACTTATTTTAGGGTAACGTAACCTAATTTATTATCAAAGCCAGATTCACTCCATCTTATAACATTTAAATTTAGCTTCAACTTTACATTTATTAACGATTATTACCGCATTTGACCGTACATTGTGTTTCAAAACCGTTTGAAACATATCAAAGAGGCTCCTGTACTCGCGAATCCAGATGTTCATTATGGACCTCTGTAAATAAACGTCTACGTGACAATAATCGCGTTCGCCAAGCTACATCTGCGCGAAACCTCTGAAGGCCAACTAGTTTCGGACACGTAGACATGTATGTATCTCTTTATTTGAACTGCACAAAACATCACAGGAGTCTGTACTTCGCTAGAAGTCAGACGGGTTCTCATTAAAAACATAATGACAGTTTTTCGGTTTTATAAATTACCTAAGTTCTCTGAAAAAGATAATAATAATAATAAATAAAATAAAATGTGAACCCTAATGCAGTGTTAAGCATTTAGGTAGTTTTTAAATAAAAGTTTAGTGTAAATATGAACAAATTTAAAAGTTGTCGTGCATCGTTTTTGTACAATAAATTGTTTTTTACGAAGTTGTTTGCATTTTCTTTATCCGTATGGAGATAGTCCACTTGGTAAGCGAGCCGTATGGCCGTATTTATAATTTGTGTTGGATTCAACTTTTAATAACCTACAAATCCAACACATTGTAGTAAAGTGAAATTTAAAGGGTTGCATCAGTAAAATTATTGATTTCTTAATTATTATTTGAAAACATCTTTTTTATGGGTGTAAAACGGCTTTATATTTAATATTTGCAACGCGGTAATCACTTCTGAGGAACTGTAAATAAGGAAACAATTCCCACCTATAATTCAAACCGTCTAATTTTTCGATTCGTTGGGTAAAAGTCAACTCGTGTGGTTAGATTAAAATAATGTTAATTTTTTTAAAAGAAAAGTGTAAAACTGAAATTCAATTTTGGAAATATGAAAAATATGAAAAATTAACTTCCATAATCCTAAAGTGGAAACAAATCACAGAACAATTGACAAAACTGAGAATTAAAAAAAAAAAAAAAACTAACTGCATCAACCAGGAATCGAACCTGGAACCTTTCGACGAGAGCCGTCGGCGCCTCTACCAGTTGGGCCATCAAAGCACATAGCTGCAACAGAAGAACTCGTAGAGTTGAAATCAATCTGATTCCGATTTTCGACAGATTTTTTATTTTTTCTTTGGTTTGTTTTCACTTTTTCATAATTTCGTACGGGGAATTGGGGATTACATAGTTATATATTTCTAAAATTGCATTTTATATTTTTTGGATCTCAACCGATTTTCACACTTCACTTTTCTCTGTCATTTTACTTATCATGTTACTTACCTATGTTATCTTACTTAAGTTTTTGTAATTTTTTTAATTGATAAAGGTTTTTTTAATGTTAGAAGTTATTACTGTATTATTTGCAACACAGACTATTATTACAGTGTCATTTTCTTAAGAAACTTTAGTAGAATACTGAGCATTTTTAGCATTTTCAGAAAATACCACGAAAATTAAGTTTTTTAATACTTTACTACTCCCTAAACATAAATTCTTAGGTTTTTCACTTAACCTCATTTATTCTCTTTCATGCTCGTCCGTGCTCTAGGAACGTTGTCCAAAAATACGTTCACGAAAATTTTAGGCATATAGTTCTGGAAAGAAAAATTTTATTACAATGTTACATAATTATTTATATTAAATAAATGATGGATACACCTATCGTGCAAAAACCGTTGCCAACAAACATTTTAAGCATGAGCAATGATACTTCTATTAATTCTGGCACGCGTCATTTTCAAATAAAATATAACTGCTACTAGTAATGAAAAATCAATAAAACTGTCATTTAAATTGGATAATAAACCTAAACTGACAACTATTTTAAAATCAATTAAATAATTGCTAATTAGCATTTTTATAAATATTGCAAGATTCTATAATAATTTATTATTATTATCCTTAAAAATTCATAAATCTTTAACTAATAAACAAATTATAACGTTAGTCAAAAAATGCACTTTCTATATGTTAGAATTAAGTAAATAAAAACTAGAATGAAGATCTATAATGCTTGACATTCTATATTATACTCTTCACATTTTAACAGACCCACCCTAAACCCCCCATTCTTAATCATATTTTTTTCAGAATCAATAGGCTTCATCTCCTTATAGAGCTTGTTTTATCCTGAATATTTCAAGTTGATATCATTTTCTGTTTCTCAACTGTGTTTTTTTTTTAATATTTCAACCCACCTTAACCTCCCCACTTTTGTTCATATTTTTTTCAGAATCAACAGGCTTCATCCCCTTATAGAGCTTGATTTTTACTAAAAATTTCATGTCAATATCGCTTTTCTTTTTGATTTCTGATTTTTTTTTATTTCAACCACCCCCTTAACCCCATTTTTATTCAGATTTTTCAAAATCAATAAGCTTCGTTTCCTTATAGAGCTTGGTGTTTTCTAAAAATTTCAAATTGATATCGTTTTCCGTTTTTTATTTATAATTTTTTTTAAATTTCAATCCCTCTTGAGGGCGGGCGTTGGCAATGTATTTAACATAGCAATACACAACGTTCTTTCAAAGACTTTTTATCCAAAACTATAACAAGGAAAAAATGAATAAATTCCTGCCGATAATAGATATATAAAGGTTTTTGGTGTCTCTAACTGTAAGGGATCCTTTAAAAATAATTCCCAAAATATGGTAATTTTTACGATGAAATAAAGATATTATACCCAATGATGAAAATAATTCTTCTTTGAATAGGTTATATATTAAAGCAACAAATGTCACTTAAAAGATCTAAATCAATTTTGTCAAATTCCTTAATATCTCATTGAAGTAAATTTTGGAAGAAATTACAAACAACCATTTATGTCTAAGGATTATCTGACATATAAAATAAAACTTCCTAAAACTGTATAAGAGTAGCGACAAATTAATTTGGAGTTTCGTTAAGAGATGGCGCTAAATTAGCTCCGAAGAGAAATTCAAATGCACAGGTCCGTATTCAGGAGTTTACTAATATGCTTATTTCAGTTAAGTTGCTCTTTATTCGATTTTTTTTTAATTTTTTAAGAATTATACATATTCAATATATGCGTAAGTATAAATAATATGTAAGTAATGAGAAATAGCCTCAACTTTATACCTCAAAATATTTATTTTACTTTTTGGAGTCCGGAAATTGTCCATATGTACAGAGGTGGTAAATATTTAGAAAAGTGACTAAACGGACTTTTAGCAAAAATCGATTGTTTGCTAATTTTGTTGGATATCGGAACCTAGGTGATAATGGTTGTTATGTAAAATTGAATATTTCAAATATTCGTACAAATCTGATAGGCTTAAATGTTTTTTTTTTTTCAAGTTAATTTTTAACTTTTCTGTATTTAGTAAAGAAAGTATAGGATTGTTTTTTTTTTTCAACTTCGAGTTTTCAACTGATCTTTACGTTTTGACGATAATTCAAAAATGGTTAGAGAAACACCAAATTTTAAACTTTAGTTTTAATTCATCCTACGATAAGCCGATTAAATTTTAGGCAGTCTTAGAATCTGGGGTGGGGAAGACACCTTTTCGACCTCAAAGTATATTTCTGTTAAGTAGTTACCTATTTATGATTATACATTTTTTTAATAAAATTTGTTTGTGATGTCATTTTCGATAATTTATGCCCTTTAACATAATATGATAAAACTGAGACCTTTGAGGAAAAGTAAAAAATATGTTTTTTCAGTATTTTAGTTGGTAATGAAGATATGAAAAATGTTTCAATTATTTTTATCTATAATTCATAATATACAGTATATTAAATCACGAGTGTGGAAAGTAACCCTTTTCACACGAGTAGTAAATATTGTCGCACGAAGCATAAGCATAGGCACCTAATAGGTACATATATGTCTTTTTACTAAAGTTGAGAGAGACGCTTGTAAAATGTTATCTGAAGCTTATATTTTTTAAACTTCACTAAAGTAAGATGATATGATAAATAATAAATAGGAGATTTGCATTCTATAACCATGCGTAGCTTATTATGTACTCTACATTATAATTTTGATTGTTCCACAATTTTCTTCGCCTCTAACAGTGTTAAAAACTATTGCATTCTATTTTTGAAGAGCTTTCTGATTCTGAGTCACTTTCACGGTCCTCAGCCGCTCAGCCCTTCCTTTGCGGTAGTGAACAGAATAGAGGCAATAAAAAATTTATCTGAACTATAAAATTTTTGAGTAAAATGGTACTTGATTTGCATTGTTTAATATTTATCGATTATAAAATGTTGATACAGAACACACATTTTGGTCAAACGCGGACAAACCGAATAATTATTCAGTATTGAAAAGACAAAATTGGATTTGAATCTCAATTGTTTTTGTATAAATTTTTTAATAATTAGTCTTCATAATTATATAGAGCTTGGCAGCATTGGGATGATCAACTCGATCGTTCTGCTTATAAACGTGTTGTTCATAAAGTGGAGCAGAAATTATGACATACCTACAGAAAATAAATTGAAACCCGAAGAACTTCTTTATTCATACTTTATAGAACATATCTAGTTGATGCCCACAAGTGAAAAAATAAAGAAATAATGTGTGCGACTATTAATTGTGCATTCTTTTAAAACATAAATATTTAGATACCTACCTATATGCTTGCAAAACCAATTAGACCGTCAGATAGTGACTGATTTATGTGCCCCATTTTCGCATACAAGCCTCGAAGAGGGTTGAAAAGTACATCGATTTTGAGTAGAATGAAAGGAAATTTACGAATGGCCCCTGGGGATAACATATGGAAAATTCGATTTTCTTTAACAGAAATAAAATGTGTTTTTGCTCATTTTTCCACGCCAGCCGTTTTCACTATATGATTAATTAATAGAACTAGGCTTCGGAAAACCAAAGGTTTTAATGTTGCAAGTGGCTAAAGGGTTGAAATAAGGGCGTAATCTTGTAAAGAAAAATCGATATTTTAACTGATTTTTCCACACAAGCCCGTCGAAAGTGTGAATACATACATCGTCACTAGCCCGAAAAACATATTGGCTTGAATATAGCTTCATCCGTAAAGAGTATACTCGATACAACACGATGATTATTATTTATCCACCGACAAAACTCCATGCGGTTAGCGTAATCCTGTGGTTCTAGGTGCTGTACTCTCTGTACGTGATAAGGATATAAGCCTTGCTCGTGGAGTGTGTTTATCACTCTTTTTTGTGGAATTCCCAATTGAGTGGCAATTCTCCGTGAGCTAGTAGTTGCATCTTCTTCTACAAGATGCAGAATATTTTCTACTTCTACAAAACCTTGTCGAGTAGCGCGTTCAAATGTTATGAAAACACTGGGAAGCTTACCAGTCTCGCACAATTTGTTGAAAACTCTAATAAATACGTTTTTATCAGGATGTCTTCGGTGTGGAAAACGTTGACGATATTCTTCAGCAACAGCTGTAGCATTTCCATTACAGAAACCATAAACAAACACCATATTTGCATATTCTAAATTTGAATAAGTATCTGGTATTTTGCAACACTAACAATCACATAAATTCGAAATTAAACGTTCAGTTACTGTTCACTGTACACTGACAGTTCATCAAAACGTCAGAATTATCAAATGCCTTTGAGCCTTGAACATATGGCATACTTTGATAATGTTAAAATTCAGAAGTGGAAAGCAAGATGAACATTTTTAATTACGCCATAATTTGAAAACAAATGAAAATCGGATAAGAACATATTAGTTTTTTTACATTATTTTTACGTGTACTATATACTCCTAGAGTTTGGTGCGCTCCTCTCGACTCACCCTGTAGAGCTTGCTTTTTGGTTTTTGAGTTGATTTTTTTAAATATGTCAACCCCCTTAACCCCTCATTTATATTCAGATTTTTTTCAAAATAAATCTCCTTATAGAGTTTGATTTTTTCTGAAAATTTCAAGATATCTTTTTCGTTTTTGACTTATTGTGCGCACAAAAACGTGACATCGGACGGACGGACATTTTTAAAAGTTATTTAAAATTCGATGAGTAGGATTTTGGTACAAACATTTTTAAATTTTTATTAATATTAAAAATTATGAAATATATTTTCCATACCATCAGCATAATTTCCTAAAATGTTGGCTCTTTTTGAAAATTTTTATTTTAATTGACCGTTCTATAAGTAATAGAAGTAAGAAAAATTGGTCATTTTTTTTAAAAACTTTATTTATCTTATACAATATAATCCAAAGTCGAAATAAATTAAAAATATAATAATAAAATACAAAAATAACCTTTTTTTAAGTATCTTGTAATTAAAACTGGTCTTAGAAGACTAACGATTAATTTACATCTAACTATTCTTAAAAATAGGTACATATCTACTACAGTCAACCCAATGATGTTTTCCAGCAACGACTTCTTGTAGGGTAGTGGCTTCGCCGCCACCAAAAAATTTTAATCCATACCTGGCTACGCCGACCGGTATAGACTCCAACGGCCTGGACACAGCTCAAATTGAAAAAACCTAACCTAACCAACCCTCATTAGCATCTGGCCAGTGAACCTCGATCCCAACTTGTAACGAACGTGTCTTGTATAGTGGGCATCTAATATTATGAAAATATACAATAAGAAAATGAAGCAACGACTTCTTGTAGGGTGGCGCCACCAGAAAATTTTAAAACCATACTTGGCTACGCCGACCGGCATAGACTCCAACGGCCTGGACACAGCTCAAATTGAAAATGAAAAAAAAGTATTTTTTAAAAATATTAGATAAGTACCAACATGCCGTAATTAATGCACAATCCATCATGAAATGAAATAAAAAGACGGATCCTGTGATTACTACAAATGTTTTCACTTCGGGATCCAAATTTACCTGCTGGCCAGACACTATGTAATTTTTCAGCCAACTTTCATTAACCGAATTATTTCCTGACTTATATGTTTTCGTACTCGATTTGGCAACACCGCATTTATAGAAACTAAAAACATCAATTGTCATTGAAAATAATTTACTGTTTTTTTTTGTTTTCCTAACAAATTAAAAATTAAAAATAAGAAAATTTGACCGTTTTTGAAAAAATTTGGTCGTTTATGAAAAAATTTGGTATGGTTTATTGCTCTATGAATGGCCTAATATTAATATTTAGCCGTTTCTACAACAAGAAATCAGTGAAAATGGTTAATTTCACATTTGTTTTATGATGGAGACCCGACAACAAATTTTAAGGATTTTAAGGTAAAAAAAAAATTTTTAGTGTCAGCGGACCCAAAATTGTTATGTATAGTGTGTTTCAAAGTGTCTAGAAACTGTCTATAATATTTCAATAGTTATATCCGCCGTTCGAGTGTCGGCGTATAATAGCGAAACTTGTAATAAAATAAACTACACTTCGTAAGATACATATTGTGACTAGTTTACATTAAATATTATATTTAGACATGAATACATTATTTTACTTACATTAGAAGATTTAAAAAGACGTTGAATTGATTTCTTCTTGTGTTTTCTTTAGTTTTACATTTGATTTTTATCCTGTTTTACAATCTGAAACGACGTATATCTTGCTTTGATGTTTTTTGTCACTCATGTTAGTTGTACTCAGGTACTTTTTTCACATTATTTTGATTTTTCTCACCAATTTTTTAAAAAATCACTTCATTTTACATTGACTTACATAGAAAATTGACTACGCTGTAATTAGACATACCAACTGCAGTCAATATCGCGAACTTTATAAAAAGAAGGACGGAAATTTGAAATTTGACCATTGCCGATTCGCCTCCTTCTCTCTAGTCTTCATAATGTAGACACTATTAATTACTATTAATTATTGTAATCAATTTTAATATTTTTTAATAACGTGAACGTTGATATCTATTTGTCTTATTATACCATTAGTATTAAACTTTGTCCATGGAATCATGTATTCTCTCTGACAATAAAGTATATTATTATTATTATTAGTGTCTCATCATTTTTACGGGGTTTGCAATTAATATAAATAACAAATTTGAAACATACCTTCAAATTTTTTTAAAATATGCACATATTTTATAAACTTGCATTATTTAAGTAGGTACCTAATAATAGTAATTTATTATTAATATTATTATTATTATTATTATTATTATTATTATTATTATTATTATTATTATTATTATTATTATTATTATTATTATTATTATTATTATTATTATTATTATTATTATTATTATTATTATTATTATTATTATTATTATTATTATTATTATTATTATTATTATTATTATTATTATTATTATTATTATTATTATTATTATTATTATTATTATTATTATTATTATTATTATTATTATTATTATTATTATTATTATTATTATTATTATTATTATTATTATTATTATTATTATTATTATTATTATTATTATTATTATTATTATTATTATTATTATTATTATTATTATTATTATTATTATTATTATTATTATTATTATTATTATTATTATTATTATTATTATTATTATTATTATTATTATTATTATTATTATTATTATTATTATTATTATTATTATTATTATTATTATTATTATTATTATTATTATTATTATTATTATTATTATTATTATTATTATTATTATTATTATTATTATTATTATTATTATTATTATTATTATTATTATTATTATTATTATTATTATTATTATTATTATTATTATTATTATTATTATTATTATTATTATTATTATTATTATTATTATTATTATTATTATTATTATTATTATTATTATTATTATTATTATTATTATTATTATTATTATTATTATTATTATTATTATTATTATTATTATTATTATTATTCCAAATAGCTACAAGTATTTTTGCTGTGTTTTTGCTGTGTGGTCCGAATTCTATTCCACCACGGTAACAGTATTAGTGAAATTATTTTAAAATTAGATTAAAGTTTGTTATCGATTTTAATAATTAATAATGGCTGAGAATTCAATAAACGTTGAAGAAATTAGTAAAATTTGCATAAGATGTAGTAAGCCAGTTGGTACAGGATTAAGATGTGTGAGATGTGGCACTCTGTCGCACAAAAGCTGCTTAAAATATATAAAAGCCCAATTTATTGATGATTGCACTTGTATTTGCTGTTCTGACGCTACAATAGGAGCATTAGGAAATAGTCAAATTCAATCTAATACTACCATTGACAACAAGGCTCAAGATGGTCGCGAAGATAATATAGAAAATAAAATATTAATGGAAAGGATGACTTATTTAGAAAAGATCATTAAAGAAAAGGATGACACAATTAAATTCCAAAACATCTCTATACAGTCATTGCAAGAACAAATATCACTCATGAAGAGGGTAAATGAAATTTTCAACAACAAGGCAACATTGGAAACTTCGTTAATCAGCCATCAGACTGCAGCAATCTCAGGACACACCAAAAAGAGCGAAGAAAAATATTCAGGAGACGTGCCACCGCAAGCCACCGTTAACTTGATCAAGCCACAAGAAATCAGAGCTGCTATACATAAAGCACAGGGTTCACGAATTTGCGAAGATATTATAAACTCCGAGAACAACATGACATTCTCACAGACATCCAGGAGGAACGTCAAACCCAGAAATATTTTAGTTGGAAACGGTGGAAATGCAGGTAACTGTCCTTTTAAATCAGCTCCCAATAAACATCTTAGACATTTCCACATTACTAATATGGAAGTAAGCGTAGAAGGAGAAGACCTGAAAAAATATTTGTCACAATTTGCTCCTGATGTTATTGTTCATAAAATAAATGTCAGAAATCCAAGCAAATATGCTTCTTTTAAAATATCTGCTCCATTTTATCAAGCTGATAATCTGTTAAATCCTGAAATATGGCCTAGCGATGTGATTGTTAATCAATTTGTAAATCGGTTTTTTCTCAATAAGCAATTTAACAATGATACAGGAAGGTCAGAAAGTAGCTCAAACAACCAACAGTGTTAAATCAGAATACTCAATTCTACATATCAATGTACGGAGTCTTAGTAACAAAATTGATGAGCTACTTGCTTACCTTGAACTAAATCCGTTTCATATTCTTTGTTTTTCAGAACATTGGCTCTCTGATTCTAATTTGAAATCTCTTAATATTAATAACTATCAACTTGTTTCTTCATTTTGTAGAGAAACAAACTTACACGGCGGAGTAGCAATATTTACAAAAAATAATATACATTTAAAAAGAATTGAAATCTCACAATTCTGTCAAACTTTTCATGCTGAATTTTGCGCAGCACAAATAATCGGCACAAAAACCATAATTATAACAGTTTATCGTTCATCTAGTCATGGCGATGTTGAAGTATTTAAAGATTGTTTTATTCAACTTTTAGAATTTGTCTTCAACAAATATACTAATTTAATAATATTAGGTGATTTTAACTTAGATTTTGACTGTAAGTCAGATTTTATAATTAATTTTAATAATATATTACATATGTTTGGGTTAGAGCATAATATACATGTCCCTACGAGAATTACGCCAACAACTCGTAATTGTCTTGACAATGTTTTAACAAATGCTGATTGTCGAAATTTCTCGACTGGGGTATGCGATCCAATGATTGCTGATCATTTGGGGATCTATATAAGAATAGAATACGATCAGGTTAATAAAGGAAATAATAAAAGCCTAAAACGGTCAATTACAGCGGAATCTATTGCCAAATTCACAAATTGTATAAAAGAAATGAAATGGGACGAACCAACATTCTTAAAATTAAAATCTCCTGATATAACAGATTTCCTACTTACAAACCTGACACAGGCAGCGAATGATTGTTTTCCTTTGAGAAATACTACAAATCGCACTGGGGTCAAGTGGTTTAATAACGAGTTAAAAACTCTGAGGAAAAAACTTCAACGCACTAGAAAGAGATTTAAATCTACCAATTCTGTGTCTGACTGGAGACACTATATTGAAGCACGGAAAAGTTACTCAAAGTCCCTAAGAGAAGCAAAGAAGTCTGCATATTCCGAAGCCATTGAATCATCAGATTGTAAACCAAAAACTATCTGGTCCATAGTTAATTCAACAAGGAACACTATGAAAGGGGACACAATCGCTTCCTCATTGACGGCGGATGAGTTTAATACTTTTTTTTCTACCATAGCTGACACAATCACAAAAAATATAGAAGACCCGAACATTACTCCACTAGAATATCTAAATAAACAGGAAAAACCATCTTTTTCTATCTTTCTTTCTCCAGTACTGGAGGATGATATGAGGCAGGCAATAAAAAAACTTAAAACTTCTGTATGCTTGGATTATTATGGCCTTAACAGTCATATGATCAAAGCGGCGCAGGAATTTTTAATCAAACCTCTTACCATTCTGTTTGGTAAATGTGTCGAAGAGGGTAACTGGCCAGAACAACTAAGTATCTCAAAGTTGCTGCCAATACATAAAAAAGGTGACATCGACTGCCCAGGCAATTATCGACCTATTGCTATCATACCAATTGTGTCAAAAATATTTGAAATTATACTAAAAGAAAAAATGATCTCTTATCTTGAAAATAAACTATTACTAACAGCTAATCAATATGGATTTAGGAAAAACAAATCAACTATAAAGGCACTTACAGATCTCGTTGGGGATATTGTCGAGGGATTAGATGACAGATACAGTACTATGGCTACCATGTGCGATCTGACTAAAGCCTTTGACTGTGTCAATATCGAGCTCTTGTTATACAAACTTGAATTCTATGGTATAAGGGGAAAATTTCAACTCCTATTAAAATCTTATTTAACGGATAGAAGGCAGTTCGTTAGTTATGCAAATGGCGAGTCTAACGTTTTAACTATAAATATTGGTGTACCTCAGGGACCTGTTTTGGGTCCCATTTTGTTTCTTTTGTATATAAATGATTTACCAAAAGCATTTGATTCAGGTTCAGTCTTCATGTTTGCGGATGATACTACGATTACTTCAAGAGTTGGAAAATTTTACAAAGACGAACATATTTTAAAAGCCAAGCAGTGGTTTTCTTCAAATAAACTCCAACTGAATGAATCAAAAACCACACAGATTACATTTACCTCTGATAAATTAATAAATGTATCTCAACCGGTGAAGTTATTGGGACTTACCCTAGATACAAACCTGAATTGGATGGCACATGTAAATGATCTTTGTAGAAAATTGTCTACGCAAGTATTTGTATTACGACGACTACAACCATTTTTAGATAGCCACACTCTAAGGACTGTATATTTTGCTCTTATCCATAGTAAACTAACTTACGGTATAACTATTTGGGGTAACGCAAATGTACAGAGGTTATTTAGCATGCAAAAAAGTGCAATTCGGATAATTGACGGTTCTGTATATGGTGAACATTGTCAACCGCTTTTTAAGAAATATAAGATTCTTCCTCTACCTTGCCTATACATTTTTGAGGCTTTGTTATGGATTCATAAAAACTATTCTGAAAACCATACTCATTCAGATTATCACGACTACAATACTAGGAACAGAGAGAATCTTGTAAATCAACTATCACGAATTAATATTACGCGAAACAACAAAATAGATCTAAATCTGTACAACCACTTTGTCAAATGTAGTGTAATTCCAGTCAAAATCATGACAATAAACTCATTTCATAAAGCTGCAAAGGAATTCTTGTTAGAGCACTGTTTTTATTCAGTAAAAGACTATCTTCTGTTTAGTCAAAACTGAATATATCAATTTTAACTTTGTACATAAGTCTTATGTTTTATTTTAACTTGTTTTCATTTTAACTTGTATGTTGTTATTTTAACTGTGTGTAAATTTATGTTTTTATCTTATCAACATTATAAATCTGTTTGTAAAAGATTGTGAATAATAAGATTATATTTTATTTTTGTAACAAAATGTAAAAAATGTGACATCAAATGTACTATAGTATGTAATTGTCAATAAATGCATCTATCTATCTATCTATCTATTATTATTATTATTATTATTATTATTATTATTATTATTATTATTATTATTATTATTATTATTATTATTATTATTATTATTATTATTATTATTATTATTATTATTATTATTATTATTATTATTATTATTATTATTATTATTATTATTATTATTATTATTATTATTATTATTATTATTATTATTATTATTATTATTATTATTATTATTATTATTATTATTATTATTATTATTATTATTATTATTATTATTATTATTATTATTATTATTATTATTATTATTATTATTATTATTATTATTATTATTATTATTATTATTATTATTATTATTATTATTATTATTATTATTATTATTATTATTATTATTATTATTATTATTATTATTATTATTATTATTATTATTATTATTATTATTATTATTATTATTATTATTATTATTATTATTATTATTATTATTATTATTATTATTATTATTATTATTATTATTATTATTATTATTATTATTATTATTATTATTATTATTATTATTATTATTATTATTATTATTATTATTATTATTATTATTATTATTATTATTATTATTATTATTATTATTATTATTATTATTATTATTATTATTATTATTATTATTATTATTATTATTATTATTATTATTATTATTATTATTATTATTATTATTATTATTATTATTATTATTATTATTATTATTATTATTATTATTATTATTATTATTATTATTATTATTATTATTATTATTATTATTATTATTATTATTATTATTATTATTATTATTATTATTATTATTATTATTATTATTATTATTATTATTATTATTATTATTATTATTATTATTATTATTATTATTATTATTATTATTATTATTATTATTATTATTATTATTATTATTATTATTATTATTATTATTATTATTATTATTATTATTATTATTATTATTATTATTATTATTATTATTATTATTATTATTATTATTATTATTATTATTATTATTATTATTATTATTATTATTATTATTATTATTATTATTATTATTATTATTATTATTATTATTATTATTATTATTATTATTATTATTATTATTATTATTATTATTATTATTATTATTATTATTATTATTATTATTATTATTATTATTATTATTATTATTATTATTATTATTATTATTATTATTATTATTATTATTATTATTATTATTATTATTATTATTATTATTATTATTATTATTATTATTATTATTATTATTATTATTATTATTATTATTATTATTATTATTATTATTATTATTATTATTATTATTATTATTATTATTATTATTATTATTATTATTATTATTATTATTATTATTATTATTATTATTATTATTATTATTATTATTATTATTATTATTATTATTATTATTATTATTATTATTATTATTATTATTATTATTATTATTATTATTATTATTATTATTATTATTATTATTATTATTATTATTATTATTATTATTATTATTATTATTATTATTATTATTATTATTATTATTATTATTATTATTATTATTATTATTATTATTATTATTATTATTATTATTATTATTATTATTATTATTATTATTATTATTATTATTATTATTATTATTATTATTATTATTATTATTATTATTATTATTATTATTATTATTATTATTATTATTATTATTATTATTATTATTATTATTATTATTATTATTATTATTATTATTATTATTATTATTATTATTATTATTATTATTATTATTATTATTATTATTATTATTATTATTATTATTATTATTATTATTATTATTATTATTATTATTATTATTATTATTATTATTATTATTATTATTATTATTATTATTATTATTATTATTATTATTATTATTATTATTATTATTATTATTATTATTATTATTATTATTATTATTATTATTATTATTATTATTATTATTATTATTATTATTATTATTATTATTATTATTATTATTATTATTATTATTATTATTATTATTATTATTATTATTATTATTATTATTATTATTATTATTATTATTATTATTATTATTATTATTATTATTATTATTATTATTATTATTATTATTATTATTATTATTATTATTATTATTATTATTATTATTATTATTATTATTATTATTATTATTATTATTATTATTATTATTATTATTATTATTATTATTATTATTATTATTATTATTATTATTATTATTATTATTATTATTATTATTATTATTATTATTATTATTATTATTATTATTATTATTATTATTATTATTATTATTATTATTATTATTATTATTATTATTATTATTATTATTATTATTATTATTATTATTATTATTATTATTATTATTATTATTATTATTATTATTATTATTATTATTATTATTATTATTATTATTATTATTATTATTATTATTATTATTATTATTATTATTATTATTATTATTATTATTATTATTATTATTATTATTATTATTATTATTATTATTATTATTATTATTATTATTATTATTATTATTATTATTATTATTATTATTATTATTATTATTATTATTATTATTATTATTATTATTATTATTATTATTATTATTATTATTATTATTATTATTATTATTATTATTATTATTATTATTATTATTATTATTATTATTATTATTATTATTATTATTATTATTAATTATTATTATTATTATTATTATTATTATTATTATTATTATTATTATTATTATTATTATTATTATTATTATTATTATTATTATTATTATTATTATTATTATTATTATTTGTGTTGGACACATCAGATTTTTTTTAATTCAAACATCAGAAAGTGTATAACGGAAAAATGAAGGTTGAAATAATAGGCAAGAAAAAAGATAAAAAGCTTATATTTAAAAATCAAAAATATAAATAAATAGTAGGTATATCATACAAATATTTATGATATCTATTAATACACGTGTACGAGAATTACAATACAAGAATTTTTTCCAATAATTTAATAAATATAAAGATATTGTTGGTAAACAATGTTCAATCGATTACTAAACGATATACTACAAATAGAAATCAAGCTAATACTTAGGTACTTAAGTACATTTGCACTGCCAGTCGTTAACAAATAAGTGAAGCTTAATTTTTATTGGAAAACTGTCTTAAGCTTTGATTATTTCTTAATGATTAGGAGTGCAAATAAAAGAAGCTTAAAATGAAATGAATGAAAATCAAAAATCAAATGACAGTTCTGACAATTTCGAACGATTTGACATGCCAAGCAAAACTAAACAAACCAATGGGAATGCTGGACTCTATTTTTCCCCCCTGTATCAAAACAGAGTCAACTTAGACGATGGCTCTAGTAATATATGCTCGAAGGCTAGTATATAATATTGCTTAAATTAACTATAATAAAAGAAAATACTCATACATATATACTTTCTAATTACGAATTCTATTAAAAATTGTATGTGTTAGTATACGCAAAAATAGTCCATTAGTACACAAATGAATTGGCGCTGCTGTCACGCATGGAGCGAATATTACCACTGCGTTATGTATTCTATTAACTATAACTATGCCTATAACTATATAATTTTCTCTAAACTAAAATTTATCAAATATTAATTACTTACGCTCTAGAAAGTACAGTTTTTGTGATATTTTTACTGTCTTTATTTAAGGACAAATGCTGAGTGCAATTTGAATATCATTTTTTTAATAATTTCAAAATGGTAATATTGTTCTTTGTTTTATTAGTTGTTTAATTGTGTAATAAAAAAGGAGGAGATTAGACGTGTCCCTGAGCACACAACTATTGGCACTAGTAGATACGTTTCTGTATGCATCCACATCTCAAAGCCCAAAATGATTATAAAAATATTTCCGAAATAATTTTCAAATACAGTTCAATACAAGTTCAAATCGTATAATTATACGTTATTTTTTTTTTAATTACAGATAACGGACCATCTCTGGGCTGGCGGGAGTCTTACTCAAAGCCCTACCAGTGGCTTAACTACAACGAGGCGTTATTGAGGGCCAAGAATTTTGGATCGGGGCTTGTAACCAGCGGTTTACCACCCGGACAAAACACATTTATTGGCATTTACGCGCAAAATTGTCCGGAATGGATTTTGACAGAACAAGCAGTGTATTGCTACAGCATGGTACTCGTACCGCTATACGATACTCTAGGTCCAGAAGCATGTGCCTTTATTATCAAACAAGGTAAATTCATTTAATTAGGTACATATTTATAAATTAATATTCACGTCTCGATTATAAATGAAAATAATTAGAGAAAAGTCAAAAAATTTAAATGTTCTAAAATAATCAAAATCAAAACAATCAAATAGGAAAGTCAATAAAATCATTTTTTTATAAATAAAAAAAATGGTCATATCTTGCATTTAGTTTTGCTGAAGTTGCTTTTACAGGAAAATATATTTACAAATTGTTTTGAAATTCCTAATAAAATTTTTCAAAATTACCCCTACGAAATAACGAAAACTTATTTTGAACCGCTAAAGTGAAATAAAATTTATTGCAGAATTTAAAAAACTGTCCTGGGATGGATTCGAACCCTACGCATCAGGACAATAATGACAGTCACTACACAATAGGATATGCAGATGATCTGGTCATTCTGCAAACAGTGAATTTAAAGAACATACTCTGCGAAAGAATGCAAGTAGTTCTAAACATTATAGAACAGTGGTGCAAGGACCATTCACTGTCTTTCAATCCCAAGAAGACAGAAATGGTCCTTTTCACAAGGAAAAGAATGAAAATAGAATTAAAACCTCCAGAACTCCTAAACACAAAACTAAACTTTGCAACAGAGGTGAAGTACCTAGGTCTTACCTTTGACTGCAAGTTAACATGGAACTCGCATTTAGAAAACAATCAAAAGAGCATAACATTGCTCATGAACAATGCAGCCGAACCGTGGGGCGCACCTGGGGTTTCTCCCCCAGAGTCGTCACATAGACTTACACGGCTATCATAAGACCTATGCTAATATACGGTGCGATTGTCTGGGTACCAAAATCACAAAAATTAATAGCTATCCGTAAACTAGAACAAATTCAAAGAACAGCATGTTTCAACATAACAGGAGCCATGGAAACAACACCGACCAGAGCCATGGAAGTCATTCTTAGTCTCACTCCCCTTGATATTTACATCAAGGAGGTTGCTCTGACGACAATGACACGCCTCCGTACGGTTGGAATAGAACCTGATGTAGGATCTGGTGAGCGAGACGTCGCTTTTGGCAGGAGGCGCTCGATACACTCCCACTGCTTCAAGCGAACATGGACTCCATCTAACCGAGATATATCTTCCATAAGCCATATAAACTTATAACAGAACAAATAGAAGAGCCGAAAGTGGCAGGTACCATCTACACCGACGGTTCTAAAACAAAACAAATCTTAGGATGTAAAATATACTACAGATTCTTAAACCTAAACATAAAATGGGCTGTGAGCAATAGTACTAGTGTAGTTCAAACAGAGCTAACGGATTCTCATAGCAGCAAAAAAAATCACCAGAAACAATATCACTGAAAGGAACATGCTTATCTATACAGATAGCAGACGAGCACTACTCACCCTGAACAGACCACGAATTTTCTCTAGAATGTCACGAAGCTTTGGCCGAAGTATCCATCAACAATGTGGTCACCTTAAGATGGATCAAAGGTCACGCCACATCGAAAGGTAAGCGTCTTGCTGATTCACTAGCCAATAAAGCAGCCAACTAAATACTTTTTGGACCTGGCCCTTCTATTGGCCTGACAAATTTAGTAGTGACAGACCTAATTAAAGAACATTCCCTTGTGAAATTCAAGGAAAGATGGGATGAAACAAGGAACTGCAGAGTTACCAGGGAGCTCTTAAGTTATCCTGGCAAACCTGCAGCAAACAAATACTATGACTAGACTGAATCTGCGCTTAGTCACAGCAGGCATTCTGACTGGTCATTGCCAAGTACGGAAGCATCTCCATATCATGGGGCTGTCAGAATCCGCACTCTGCAGAGGGTGCGAACAAGAAGATGAGACCATTGATTGCTCGACGCTCTCATTTATTAGAAGATTTGTGTTCGGTGAGTATCGGCTAACACCGGCCGATATAAGAGAAGCACCTCTTGGCGACGTTGTCAACTACATTAAATCTGTAGGATGGGTCACGAGCTAGGAGGTACCTATCATAGTGAGGCCTAAGTGCCGTGGGGGTAACCCATCCTCCACACGTTACAGATACAAATCAGGACAAGTTGGTTTTATTATTGAATATTAAATGACGCTGATTAGTGGTTTCTTGAGAAAATGAGTATTATGTCACCGAGTTAAGACAGTGCGCGTAGAACGCTAATGTGGGGGTTCGAATCCTTCCCGGCACAATTTTAATTTTTCAATAAATTTGTTTTCACTTTAAAGGTTCAAAAATAATTTTAATTTTTTCGTAGTAGATAATTTAAAAAAATATATCTCTAAATTTCCATTGTTTTCTGATCATTAACCAATAGTTTCTCGGAACTTTAAACCGATTAAATCTATAAAAACATATTTCACCCAGATTTCTTAAATAAAAGGAGTAACAAAAATTAAATCGTTATTGACTTCGTTACGAATTATACCATATTTGAGTTTTTTGTACAAAAATCAATTTGAACAAAGATATTTATAATTATTATTTTAAATCATGGTTTCAACAATTTTTATCAAGGTTAAATCATTAATATAAATTTGTAGCCGAGATCACCACGGTGGTTTGCGAAGATGAAGGAAAGTGCAATTTATTGCTCGAAAAATCCCCCAGATGTTTAAAAAGATTGATTGTCATGAGAGATGTCAGGCCAGCTACAAAACAAAAGGCTAAAAATAGGGGAGTAGAAATTATTAAGTTTTCAGACGTCGAAGTTATGGGAGCAAAAAGTAATCACCCAGAAATTGTACGTATGCTAGAAACTGTTTAATTATTCATTCATTATTGCATGATAAGTCATATTAATCAATAGTTAAAAACTAATTTTTTTTGTAATATTTTCGCCTTATAAAATGGCATCAGATTTTGTAAGCTCGTATTTAGTAACATTCTTGACTTTGGTAGGTAATTTTTATGAGATTTGAAATGTTTCCCAGATTGTTTAAAAAAAATTCTTTTAAATTTCATTTTTTCATTTTGAATTTCTATACAAATGACAATAGTTAGATCATAGAACATAACTAAACTGATATTTAAGCTATATCTAATTATGTTGCGAATGCGAACATAAGCCTGATTGGATATAATGTCTGAATACAATAGGGAATAGTTGTAGAAAAAGAATAGCATTCAAGTCGTTATTCCCTACTAGTTTATAGTTAGATTTCAACTACTTAGAGCTTGGGACACCACAGGTGTAAATAAATTAACATACAGGGATTTCATTTCAAAACTAGCCACCCAAAATAACTTTTAAAATATCTTTAAAACAAAAAAACAAAAAACACGTTAATTTATATTTACGGAGGGACACATTTTACAAGTATCTGTAATCATGCACTTTCATCCTCTAAGCGGTGGTGAATATCACTTCTAAAATTTTAAATAGAAAGGGGTTTAAGGGATTTAAAAAAATAATGTGTCAAAAGATTGGAAAAAAACAGACCTTTAAGAAGAGCTATCACATGATACCCCTTTCTATTTAAAATTTTAGAAGTGATATTCACCACCGCTTAGGGGATGAAACTGCACGGTTACAGATACTTGTAAAATGTGTCCCCCGTAAATATAAATTAACGTGTTTTTTGTTTATTTTTTGTTTTAAAGATATTTGAAAAGTTATTTTGGGTGGCTAGTTTTGAAATGAAATCCGTGTATATAAATATATAAATAGTAAATTTGGCTAATTCTAGAAATCATTTTTTTATTTTCTCATTTAGATTATTTAAATATTTTTTAGCCCCCGAAACCCACGGATCTCTCAACAATATGTTACACCAGTGGGACCACAGGTAATCCCAAGGGAGTAATGTTGACCCATGAAAATATTGTGGCCTCCATGAGTGCTGTTATGTTACAGTTCGGAGATCATAAACTGACGAGTACGGATATTTTGATTTCCTTCTTACCTTTGGCTCACATGTTAGAAAGATGTTGTGAAGTAAGTATTACTATTAAATCGTATATCGTATACTCTATTTCATCATCAGACTTAAGGATAGAATCTTTTATGAACGACGTTGACGCGATGCTATATGCCATTTAAATGTCTCTTGGAAATCTCTTTAATTGCGAAGTTGATCGTTTTTGCAGAATAATGCAAGGTATTCCAAAAATGATAAATGTTATAGTATATTACATTACGAGTTCGGTAAACTCTCTTTTGCCCAAGTGATGTACATTATTTTTTCCACAAAATAATATTTAAAAATGACAAATCAGGATATCTAGATGTAGAAGGAGTTTTAATCAAGGTTTTTATTTGCCTTGGTTTTAAATAATTTTGAAAATATTGTTCTGTAGAAATTAAAAATATTGCGATTCCATTTTCAAATACTTTCATAGAATGGTAAAGATAAATATTAGGTATAAAAATATTACAATACAAATAATGTTTTTCATTAGTTTAGTTTTTTAAATAAAACAAATATTAAAATGAACGACTGCGAACAAGTATTGTAATCGTAAATAAGTCAGCCTGCGAGATTATTTCAGATTTTCACGTTTCAGGGTCCCTAGGTTACAAAAAACATGTTTCCCCATTACGTCGGTGTGTCTGTCCTTGTCTGTCGTCGTCGTCGTCGTCGTCGTCTGTTGACGCGATAACAAGAGTAAGACTTCAAATTTTGTAAGCAGAAAAGATTCCTTTCTGTCTCAAAACCTGTTATACTTCCAGTCAGTTATATACAGGGTGAGCAGACTAAAAAAAATTATTTTTAAGAAGTGGCAGATTTAGTCTAAAATTGGTATTTGAGTACTTTAGAAGTCAAAGATAATAGATCTTAAATAAGTTTTTAAATATTTAAAATAGTGTTGAAAGGATTCGTATTTAATCAAAAAAAGTCCCCCTTGAATGGAAATAATAAAAAGCGTCCTTTAAATTTGTGTAAATGGGACATTTTAAAAGCAGACAATCATTATCCTTCAATAACGGTGAACGTGACGAAGAACACTTGACGGACGCGAAGTGGGAGGGTGGGATCAAGAGGAAGATCAACGGAGAGAGGAAGAGGTGAAAAAGGGTTTTTGTTTTGGTGGTTTTAATTTTAAATTGTTAAAATGTAAGTGTTTATTTAATTTATTTACTGTTTTGTAACTATGGGATATTTAATTGGAGTTCCCTATTTTTATAATTTCTATATTGATGGAAGTTCTGGGTAAAAATCTTTATCTTTTTTATCAAAATTAAAGATGATATAAATGCCAATAAAAACTTCCAGGCCGAATATGAAAAGGAATAGAAATATTTTAATTCTTTCAAATTAAAAAAAGGTTGTGCTAATAGTCGAAGTACATACCATTGTAAAAGCAGTATTGTTTCCAATAAAGTGAAAAAATATATGTTAGTAAGATTTTAATTGTTTGGAAAAAGCAATTTTTGGATTTAAATATATGACTATCAAATTAGTTCATATAATAAAAACTGCTTAAAAACATTTTCTACAAGATGTCCTCGGTACATTTGAAAGATCTTCCAATGACACCTGACACGGAAAGCAAATTCGTATTCATACTTTGATGAAAAGTAGATTCTTATCCACACACGTGTGATATATGGGACTTTCTATAAGACTAAACACCGCGATATTTGTCACTTTCCTATGTGGTCGTATGAAAAATTATCTTCTGACGATTATTTTTTAATTTGTCAATAGTTAAATTTTATTTTTTCGACCAATAAAAAGTTGCTACCCAATCACTGAGTTTTATACTTATTAACTGTGTCTTCGTAATTTATTTTATAAAACTGTATTTACATTGAACTACAGGCGTCGCATCCTAATTTGTCAGTCGTGGGGTAAAGTTTGCGCACTGCTGACACACCTTCAAACGATCTTACTGGCTACTATTAAAGCTCAGTAGCGTGTACTACTTTCGCTTAAAATAAATATTCTAAGATTTTTAAAACCATCAGGGTCAGACTAATGACAAAATTTTAAGAAAATTACCTAAAATTTTAGTCCTTTCTAAGAATGGCTTTCATTTGATGGTATTATAGGAAATACCAGATTACCTACACAATGGATCAAACGCAATTATTATGTAAATAGGTTTTTAACTACTACAGAATTTGTTAAAATTTATTTGTTATCTATGAGCTAAAATGTTTTCTGTAACTGTAGGAATTACAACATCATCCATTATAATTTTGCGATCTAAATATTTATCTTGGTGTTACTGATTTAAATTTAATTTCAGCTAACATTTGTACATGTGCTAATTTAAAATGAATATTCTTTATAGCTAAATTATTTTTACTACAGTCCATATAATTTCTATTGGATTTAAGTCTGGGTGGTATGGTGGTAATCTCAAAACTGTATGACCGTGTTCGGAGAATAATCTATCAAATTTGTATTGCTTGAATCTATTTTTATGCTGTTTGATTAATGTGTACAGCTGTGGTCGTAATAAGGAAGGTTGAAATTCAATATTGTTGGACCCCAATTATGTGATGATGTATGGCTACTATGTATATGTTTTATCAATATATACAATGGGACGGTTTTGAGAACGAAAATATCTAATTTTTTTAATATAATCTATTCTTTTTTCCCTGATGTCATGCCGTTCTATTAGAACCTTTCTGTTGTTTCGCGTTTTTCGCCTCTTGAATCCATTTTTTTTTAAATAGTTCTTAATGATGTGTAGCTCTCTTTCCATTCAATTTCCTTTTTTAATTTTTCACTAAGAGTTTTGACTGTTACGCGCATACCTTCTGTTTCGTGAAATCTATGAACTATATCTCTGATTGTTCCAATATTGTAGGATGGAATATCTGTTACACTTGATGTTCTTTTGCGCTTTTTTGGACTTTTAAACAATTGTTTAGGTATGGTCGACGTAGACTTTTCACCTTTTGATGTCTCACCTTCTATAATTATTCGTTCAATTGTTTTTACCGAGTATCCTGTAGCTTCAGTAACTTGTTCTTTAATTTCAGTGAGAGTTTTGGGATCATCGTTCACAACACATTGTCTATAAGTTTCAATATCATCGTTCTTTTTTTTTTTTTCAAAACTATTTGTTGTCGAGGAACATTTTTTTTTTTATAAAATATTCGAATAGATGAAATATTTGCTTGACTACCTAAATGTTTCGGCATTTTAACACAAGTAAGTCACTACTCAAACGAAAACACTACAAACAAATAAAAATAAAACTCAAAATCTACACAAACACAAATTCAAGAAAATATTATCATCTACTGATCACCCCCGACAACACGGCTATTGTTTGCATCTCTCTTTAACAGTTACAGTAGGCGTTGACAATTGAAATTCGAAGTTAACGCGCATCCCCTGTTCAGACAAATTAGGTTGCGATGCCTGTATCTATTATAAAAATATCTAAAAACTTTTATTTTCTATCAATGATGTTAAAATATACAAATCTATGACAATGATTCCCAAATTTTAAAAAGATTAATCCAAATAAAAAAGAATATTTAACTAAAAACGAATACTTTTTTTGTAGTTTTATTTTAAATCATTTAGTTAAATACTCATGTCATAACTTTTGTATGCGTCATCTAAATTAGATAATTCCATCAAAACTTTTTAAACCATACTTCTTCAGATACTTTTTTAGTTTGTGTCTCAACAATAATAATATGTTTAAATAGGAACGCAGTAACGCAAGTCATGGTTTTTAACATGGAGACTACGTTTTTAAGTTGTACGGTAAAGACGAGTAAAGGGCATATACATTGGCGGCGGAAAAACTTTTCTTTGGAGGGGGCTTGAGCCCCTCTTAAAAATGCACTCTTCCATAAAATAAAAATAATATAAAGGGTGTTTATCTATTCATAATATTTTTAAATTAAAACAAATAATTATGCATATGTGAAAAAACTTAAATGGGTATAGGTATACAGGTAAATATATAATATGTAAGTATGTACCAGGTTGATATGAAAAACATTCAAAATTTAAATTAAGACCTTTTTCTATTTTTCTTTGCAAAAATTTCCAAGACTCCTTGAGGGTCAATCTGTTTAGCCAACTCATTTTCGATGTGAATTATGGAAATCTGCGAAAATCTATCTTGAGTAGCCAGGTTTCAATTCTTCTCATAGCCGAAAAACTGTGCCCACACCCGACGGAGCTAACAGGAATAGCTATTGCAACTCGTAACAGTTTGTATAAATTGGGTTGGGCATTCGGTGTCACATATTTTTTCAAAATATAAAACTTGGTGCTGTGCTAGTCATTTTATTTGGTATTTTAATTTCTGCATCTACATCAATTTTAAAGAGTTGTGCATAATGATGAATGAAGAAAGCATTACCACCTTCAAAGGATAGATTTAATAAACTATCAATACTTTTTGCAAAGTCTAAGTCACCAAATCTTTCCACAAATTGATTTTTTACAGCATCCCTGGCCCATAAAAATACAATTACCCTCCTATGCTCTTCGACATTTGTCCCCAATATTGTTTCTTCATGACTTGCCGAACTTTCTACTAAAAAATCTGATTGAGCTTGTGAAGTTTTTTTTTAATGTTCGAACTAGTTCAAGGCATAACTCATTATTCTCTGCAAATTTTACTACTTTAGACCAAAGATTTGAAAAACTGTTCTAATCTTTTAGAAGCAAAATAGTAGATTATTATTTGACTAACCTTTCCCAACGTAGCTTTAGTATTTTGGAAAATTTTACTCAGGGGGCGAATGATGCTTAAAATGAAATGAAATACAAAAAGCGATACTAAAAACCTTTCAACAAACTTGAAAGTATTCTTATCGCTTTAACTGAGACATGCTCTTTGGCATCAGATATTTCTTGTTCTAGGCATTGTTTGATAACATTATACTTTTTAATTAGATTGTCACAGTTTTGTAAATGACAGTTCCATCTAGTCGTACTCATATTTTGAAGTTCCGTAGTTTCGAGACCAAATTTTTTTGTGAATGAGCTCAAATGTCTTATGTGCACTTGGTTTTGAGTAGCGGCAATACAAACCCTCAATCACATTAAAAAATGGGCTGCACCCGCAACAGATTTACATGTGTGTACTACTATAAAGTTTATTTTGTGTGCCATGCAGTGCATGTAAATTGCTTGAGGGTGAGACGTTTTTATTTTTGCTTGCAGTCCTGCATTTTTTTCAGCTATAACACTGGCACCATCATACGATTGAGCAACAATCGGGGCTTTAAATTTGAAGGCTTGTTGAAAACCCTTGATTAAGTTTTCTAACATTCTAACTTAGATTTTGATCATAAACATCAGATCATACTTTCCTATGAGCAGTATTTAAGTATATAGGTAAATTATTAGTTCGATCCGGCTCGAAGTACCAACATGACTACGTGAGTGAAATAATATTTTTAACTCGGACCGTTAATTACCATGTAGGCCTCTAGAATATCTCCGCCATATCATTAACGGAATTGAACAATTTTTCTCGTAAGCGTTCTGAAGAAATGTATTTTATTTTGTTACCAATGTGTGCTTAATAAGCTTATTTCTTATTACTAAATAACCTAAATAGTATGTCCAAATGTATACCTTTTAAAATAGGTACAGATAAAAAGAGGGATATTGGAAACTGAGAGAACTCTTTTTTCTGAATTTGCAAATCAAAAATAAAATCTTGTATACACACATAAACAATCAATAAATACATAAACAAACATCTATAAAAATTATATTTTTCAGACTATAACTTAAACATTTCCTTGCTATGACTTATAAATATATAATAAATCCAAACTGACAAGCCTTATGTGAATTTTTCCAAGGCCTACTTTAGAAACATATTTGTGGTGTACTTCATATTATTTCGTCGATACCCTAAGAATAATGGCAAACAAAGGAAATAAAATTTTAACTTTTAATACCTTGTATTTCCTAAACCTTCAATGTTAGGATGAGACTCGACACGCAGTATCTCCAGTTAGCAGATTTCACATTGTTAATGAAATATGCTGTACTGATCGATTTAAAAAAAATGCTTACCATTTTTAATATACCCATACACTTTTTTTAACTATTTTCATTGTTACTAGTACTTTGCTATAAATACTGAAATAAGAAATCACATTTATTTAATAACTATCTAGCCCTGTACCAATTGACATGACTATATCTACCAGATTCAACAACATAGTACCATATAGTAAGAAATGGATCTTGAGACTATGTATTTAATTCTGATGGTGGAATGGAGTATAGGTAAAAATTAAAGTGTTTAATACACGTATAATGTTCTGTCCGACATTTTGTTTAATTACTTGGATATTCTACTATTACAATAATATCCAATATCAACAATATCTTATTGAATCAGTTCGTAATTTTATGTTTCTTTTAGAATGCAATGTACTGCGTAGGAGGGGCTGTAGGATTCTATTTAGGAGACATTCGAAGGCTCTCAGATGACATGAAAGCCTTAAAACCTACTGTAACCCCTGCAGTTCCTAGACTACTCAACAGGATATATGACAAAGTTCAAGCCGATATTAATGGTAGCTGTCTTAAGAAAACAATTTTCAATATGGCTCTAAGTGCTAAAGAAAAAGATCTTAAAAGGTTATTTAACATATTTCTTTTTAATACTAATTTCGAGTAAATGAATTATACTATAATCTATTTGTAAATCTATATCGGTACTGAACTTTCATCCATTATAACCTTACCAAGTTACGTCTCATCCTGAACACATAGGTAATCCTTTAAAAATTCACGTCAACAAACTACCACTATACTTTCGTTAGGAACGTACATAGCAGGGGCGGGGCACAGCTAGAATTACCAAAAAAATAATAAATGTTAATAAATAAAAGCGACAATTGGAATGATCTAAGATAGACTAAGATACATGTGGGTTACTGTATGAGCAAGAACGAATATTAACGGGGATCCTTGTCGGGGATTGCCGACTCAAAGGACACCCTTGTAAATTTGTACCAGAAGAGGATAGCGAGAGTGCATATTCTGTGATGAGGAGAAGGACAACACCTCCATTCACAGACTGCAAAGGCCGCTATATTTGCGATCATAACAGATAAAAGAGGGTGAGTTTCCTAGCTTGGAGTCTTTCCAAATCCTTATCTTCCTTGGGAAGAGGGGATTTGAAGGGTCATTCTAGGAAACGAGACACTTCCCTTGCCATCTTAACGACAGAAAGGGACTCAATCATAGCTTTGAACTGAAATATAATTTACGATTGCGGTTTGGTCACGGTTCATATCAGCAAATTGGTTACGATTCGAATTTTAGTTTCGATTGTTGTTCTAATTCGGTTCAAACCGATCTAGTATATATTCTCTATGATCAGTAAAACAGTGTCCATATCTATATAATATAATGGATTGCTACGGTTGTCACCGCTTATCCGTTCCCAGCTTCCACATTTTTCTATCATGACATAAATCCTTGTTCAAGTCCCTTCTTGTAGCTTCATCACCATCTCTAACGCATGTATTATACATCCCAATCATCAATAAGTTGCCTAGTCTGCTTCTCAAGTGTTAAAATTCTCTTATAAGGGGATAAATTAGGGAGAGTAATATTTTATCTTATCAGCCCTTTTCTAATAGTACTATTTTTATTCATTACTATTAATTGTGCTGCTGTTTCCATTTCTTATTCCTTTTAGTCGTGCCTATTTTCAGTTTCTTCTCAAGAAATTAATCTCGGTTGTTAACAATTTAGCCAGAAAGATACCTTTCTCCTTCTGCTTCTTACATTCACAAAAGTTTTTCACCATCATCAACACGTCGTCTTGGCATCCTCCTTGCTGATGCCACCTTATGGGACTGGAGGACGTCATGCAAAATGTGATGACTCCTATTCAAAACTTCATTAAATATAACGCGGTAATTATTATATTTCACCAATGCCACAACTGCTTAAATTGATTTAAGCGTCACCACGCGGTTTGATTATAAAGGTCGGGTGAATCAGCTCCAAAAATCTCCACGATTTTGAACGTTTTCCTTCATTCATGCACTTGCTGGAGAGACAATATTGTAATATCATTCTATTGCACTCAAAACGAAATAATGTGCAGCGGCCCGGCTGCGTATTGGCATTGTTTACTATGCTGCAACGCATAAATATTGTTGCAACGCAGTAAAGAATGACTGAACAGTCGCCTCTTTATACCCAGACAAATCTTACTGCGACTCAGCACTGGCAAGTGTTCAGACGTAGTAACTATTGTATTATGGATACGCTGCTATTCTCGAGGCATTGTTTACCGCATTCCAACTCAACATCGAGCAAAGCGCATTCAAGCTGGGAGCCCATCCAAGAAGGAGATACCAAACAAACCAAAAAAAATATTGATCTTAATAGACCAAATGCGAAATCACATGGATATGCCCACTTAGATTAAACTTCGTATGCTTACCATTTTATAATAGTTTTTTTTTTTTAATAAATATAAATGTAATATGACTAGTGGATTTTGTATTTATTGTGCACTTTGTATTTTAGTGAGGTTAATAAACTATTTTTGACGATAGTATATTATTATTATTATTATTATGCTATTTTTATGATATAGTCCTACAAAATCACAAAAGAAAGCAAATTTGCGTGGTTTCGCCTGTAACGCGGTAAACAATGCCTCGAGAATAGCAGCGTATCCATAATACAATAGTTACTACGTCTGAACACCTGCCAGTGCTGAGTCGCAGTAAGATTTGTCTGGGTATAAAGAGACGACTGTTCAGTTATTCTTTACTGCGTTACAACAATATGTATGCGTTGCAGCATAGTAAACAATGCCAATACGCGGCCCGGCTTAGCAGGTTCACTTATTGGTCAGTTAACAGCTGGATCAATGACCATTTCAATGAAAATCGGTGTACGTCTGAACAAACTGCTCGCTTAGTTGCATACCACAGAGGGCAGGCGTTATATCAATGAGTATGACGTGTAGCGTAAGGTGTGCTATCTTTTCGGAGATGTAAAGCCGTTGGCTAGGAGTCCATAGATGTTGGGCTCGTTAAAAATCCTTACCTCTGGTTGGAACACCTGGGGATTTGGCTAAAATTCTGGTAATTGGGTGCTCACCAACGTCGGTGTTTAAACCTCGTAGTTAGAAATAATAGAGATCTTCCTTTGAAATTATCTAGAGGAGTTGCCATTTTTATACTAAAGCTTTGTTGACAGTGTCCAATTTTCTTGAACAAGCACTATTTAAATGACATAGGTATATTATAATATATCAAACATTTTTACAGGATAGAAGAATCTTTTTTTTTAATAAATTTCACTCATATTATTAAATTTTAATGAAAATTATGAATATATTTTACATTTTTAGAGGAATAGTAAGAAAAAACACCTTCTGGGATATGCTAGTATTTAAAAAGGTCCAAGAAGGTATGGGAGGCAATTTAAGATTAATGTTAGTGGGATCAGCACCTCTAGCAGAAAACGTCTTGACATTTGTAAGATGTGCTTTAGGATGTTTGGTAAGTATATTATTTTATACAGTTAGCATTCATCTAGTCAGATAAATCAAAACGCTAAACATATGAGACAGAAAGGCAAGTGTACGACGCAATCGTTATCTTCTCAATTTTTACCTAATTTAAAAAATCGTTTTATGCAACTCTTGTTTTTTATAAATATTTTTTAGTTGAATTTTTTATTTACTTTTCAGGTTGTAGAAGGTTACGGCCAAACGGAATGTACAGCTCCCATTACATTGACCATCCAAGGGGACCACACTCCGGGTCATGTAGGTCCACCAGTAGCTTGTTGCTGCGTCAAACTTGTGGACGTTCCTGAAATGGAGTATTGGTCCAGGAAGAATCAAGGGGAAGTAGTCGTCAAAGGGACAAACGTCTTCCAAGGATACTACAAGGATCCAGAAAAGACGGAAGAAGTGATAGACGATTTGGGTTGGCATCATACGGGAGATATTGGAATGTGGTTACCAGTAAGTCTGCAGTAAAATATTAGGAGTTTAATGAACTAAAAACCGGTTCTAAATTTTCTTGGCATTTATAAAAATTATAAAATATAATTCTAATGATTAAACTTTTTATTTCAGAATGGAACCTTAAAAATAATTGACAGGAGAAAGCATATCTTCAAATTGTCACAGGGCGAGTATATAGTCCCAGAAAAAATAGAAAATATTTATATTCGTTCACAATATGTTAGTCAAGTTTTCATTTATGGGGAATCCTTAAAAGTAAGTATCTAAAAATTTATAATAATCTAAAAAAATATATTCTTGTTAATAAACCGTTGGATGTTAAATATATCGATGGCCATAGATAATTACTGTATTTTTAAATTGCAATGTTCTTGTACAGCGGTAAGGTTATTCTTGATTATTAAGATCCGACCGCAAAAATCAAAGCCTAAAGGCTGAATTAAAAAAAAAAAAAAAATATAAAGATTATTAATTGCTAAACACCAGACCACCATGGTTTGCTCTGGTTTTATGCAGACGTCAAGTTATTGTTCAAAAGAAGAATGTCAACTTTAATTTGTCATCAATTACGTCAAAATACATTACAATTTGTAATGTACCCCTGGGATGTTTACCAAACATTTTATCTTCCATAAGAGGTGCTGATTTAGCTAATCTGACTGTGCCAAACTGCCAAATGCATATTGTCCTTTCTATTTTAAAAATGAGAGTAAATTGGCATTTGAAAATAGGAACTTCTGCCACAGGAAGTCCTTGCTGTAAAAGATTAACCCAAATATAAAAACTGGCCATTTACATATCTACTAAACTAAAACAAAAATACATCTTATCCACTATCAAAATGTAAAATGAACGTGTTCCTCTATATGCCATATGGCAACACCCAATGTTACTCGACTCTACAGGATTATGTGGTTAATTTGGGATTTATAAAACAATAAACAAAATTAACAATACACATTGCTATAAAAGCATCATTCAATTAAACTGTTCCTTACTGTAAATAAAAAATTACTAATCTGGAACGAGCGTGAATATTTTCGCCCTTTTGATTTTAAGAAAAAAACAGTCAAACACCTCTTGTTTTAAACCGCCAAGCGCTGATAGTTCTCCTTTTACAGATCGTTTTATTTTAATGCAAAATTACATCAAGGCAACAACTGGCAACATGTAACATCCTACAGTTTGTGTGAATGTTGCCGGTCGCAAAACCAGGCTGAGGCGACTTAGTAGCATGAGAGACCAATTATACCAACCCAATTAACTGTTAAGTGTAATACCTGCATTTAAAATGGCGGATGCAATTAATGCAGCTACAACATATGTCTCGTTTTGTTTTGACCTAACAAGTAATTGATTGACCGGCAACAGGTCACAACAAGCGATTTTTATAGCATGGTCGTATGCATAATGTTAAACATTATGAAACTGGTTTCGAAAAATTCATTATATTACTAGTTGCAAAAATAAATATAAACCTTTAGAGTCTCTGCCTGCGGATCCAAGTGTCCCAGGTTCGAATCCCACCGTTGTCCGTAATTTTTTCATTTAATTGAATTATTTAAAATTAATTCTGATGCCTTGGTAGGATTCTCCACCCGACCATTCACTGTTGGGTTCACAGTGCTGTTCCTAAAGTGGCGCTGGGAAACAGTAACAAAGCCTACACAGGACACGAGGCGAAATAACCTTAGCAGTTGAAGCCGATGACACAAAAAAAACCTTTTTTGGTTTTAAAATCAATAATATAAGTACATTATTATTGAAAGTATATATCAAAGAAGGGCAGATTGAAATATAAAAATAGAATTTGGTTAAACTTACAACCTAATAATAATGTTGTCTTGGTCCTTATTTTCCATTCTAAATCGGCACAAAATAAGTAAAACAAAATATACGACAAAATAACTCACTTCCTTGAAATCTAAATAACCCTAACAAACAATATAAACACTACAACAAGTCGTTGAGACTAAATTAATATTATTTTATATTTTGTCAATAAAAGAATGAAGTTAACTATTGTGACAGGCTTCTGGTTCACCTACAGTGAATCAGCGAATCTGTGTGGCGCTATGAAGGTGATTCCCGAATAGGGGTTGCTCAGGCGCCAGTTTTGGTATCGCAGTTTGCTCTGCGACCCTGTGGTACACCACAGTGTACTCAAGTTGAACTCAGTGGAGGTAAAAAATTATTCCAGGCGGTCACTGCTAGGTAGCCACTATACTAGAATAAATAAAAAATAAAAGACTTATCTCCTTTACACCTCGTACCCTACGGTACCCTGAAAGAGAACGGTTAAGAACCAGTAATAAGAGAAACACAGGAATAAGTAATAAAATATATATTTACAAAAAAAAATAATACAACGTTAATTAAATATGAACGGCTCCCTATATGCGGAAAACTTATTAAAAATAAATTATTACCAATGAAAACTAATTAAATATTAACGCCTCCCTATATGCGGAAAATTTATTAAAAATAAATTATTAACAATGAAAACTAATTAAATATTAACGGTTTAAAGTCTCTCTCATGTAGACATCTGGTAGTCCATAGCTTCTAAAAGAGAGAAACCATTTATCGGAAAATTTATGAAAATAAATTATTACAATTGGACATTAATTAAATATTGACGAATCCCTATATTCGGAAAATTTATGAAAAATAAATGATTGCAATTGAAAATTATTTATTAAAAATAAAGTTTGCTGTTATCACCATTAACCCACGTTCAATTTACGTTCAGGAAAGGAAAACCTCCTATACAATGAAACCAAGTTGTCGGAACCCCCTCGTAACTTAACTCTGAGCGATGGGAAGCGAAACTTTTCGTCTGGTGATAAATATGGTTATTTACGCGATGTTTTGGACGGCGGACACGACGATCGTAGAAAATAATATTTTGAATTTTGCTCAGAGTCGATCGAGAGCCTGTGTGAATTTAATTTTACAGAAGTCGTCTGGCTTCATTCAATAACTAATTGTGGACGGGGAACGGAATGATTCAAATACAATTGAATGAATAAATAAAAGAAAAGAGAAACTTATATGAAAAATACTGGGTGCTTCCTATAAAAAAAAATTGCCAACGGTTTCCCACTAAGGGATGAAATGAAAAATGCTGGGCGTGAATCAAAATTATTTCACTTGTCGGACAGGTGTCCCAAACTCATTGTAAATAAAAAAAAATAATATGCGGTTTCCTACCTTTAGAAAAATAAACGGGGTTGTTTAATATTCTTTTTCAAAATCACGGCACTCACGGAGTATTTACTAGGCACTATAGAAGGGCGAATAGTTTTCGACTGTCGGCAATCAAGAGAGGGTAATTCCCAGATGTCATCGAATTTATGCTTTTTCGCTGGGCAAGATGGAAGACCAGTAAGCCCGAGTGGGGGATACCACCACTACAGCCGACTGTTTACAATTTAGAAATATAAAAAATGTCCTTCTGGTACCTTGACAAATAAAAGTAGATAATCGGTACGAAATCGACTCTACAAATCGCCCATTCGGATTTCGGCAAATATAGGAATATTTTAATCTACGAGGGTGCTAGCAATTGTTGAAAAACTGCAATTTCTGGGAAACAGAAATACGGGGGAACTTCTACATGTCCTCAGGCGGGAATTAATTGAAATAAACATTTTTTTTAATTAATTGAGAGCAAAATTTAGTGACTTCGTCACACTATATGCAACTAACATTACATAAAAGTAGTTATATTGGTTGACTAGATATCGGTAAATTTTTATCAAAACAAAATTATATAAATAATTTCTGCTTGTCCCGCAAATATTTTCTCGTTACATAAAATAGGTTATTTATTGTTTCGGCCTTTACTTGATAAAAATCCATTTAATTTTGAAAGAGTAAAACCAAATTTGGTAGATTTTCACACTTTTATTTTAAAAATAAAAATGTGAAATCTACCAAATTTGGTTTTACTCTTTCAAAAACATAAAATAGGGCATTTCGCAACTGGTTTCATAAATAGTTAATAAACTTTGACCAAATATATTTCTCAGCGTTACTAGAGCCGTTTCCAATTTTCATTTGGGTCTTAGGTTTTATATTTCATTTAAGTTGCTTGGTCAATCGATGAGAAAAACAAAATAAATATAAAATAAACTCGAATGCAAATGACAATATTCCGTACTTCTACGAGAATCAACTCACAAATGTAAACGCTGGACAAAGATTAGATAATTTTAACAAATGACACGAGGTCAAATTTGAAAAAATAAATAAAATATTTTAAAAATAAAAATTCATTACCAACAAACTGTACGTCAACATGATTTTAAAGACGTCGGAAATTTATTTAAAAAAAAAATGAGAAAATAAATATATCTAAAAGTTAGAAAAGAAAGTTTACCAACACTTTTGATATAAAAAAACAAAATATTTTTTAACAAAATTATATTCTTTTCAGTCTTGTATAGTAGGAATCGTAGTACCTGATGTAGATGTTATCAAATGTTGGGCCCACGAAAATGGTATACCAGGCACTTTGAGTGTTCTTTGCGCCAACTCAGAAGTCAAACAGCTCATTCTAGATGACATGGTAATGTGGGGCAAAGAAGCAGGACTTAAATCCTTTGAACAGGTCAGTTTTTAAAAATAAATGAAGTGATAAACATCGTAAAATTATTAGCTTTATCGATTATTGTTTTTATTTTTTATTTTTATCTAATTGAGAAGTTTGAATCCGTTATAATTTTTGTAAATATTTTCAAAATTTTATACTGGTTCTAATATGAATTGAATAAATTGCACTTTTAACTAAATTATAGGGTTCGTTAAAAATTTGTTCTGCGGCAACGTCAAATTATAAAGAGAAGGGAAACATAATTTGAATATCAATTCCCGTATTTAGTAGACATAGAGTAGAATAAACCGAGTAATGAATTTCAGCAGCTAAGAAATAAACAGTATAGGTCAGCCTGGGGCTCCGCGAAGAAAAAAAAAGCAGTACCTATCGCTACAACGGTACTCGGCTTTATTGAGGATCTTTCAATTTTTTTTGTTGTAAGGAGCATGGGCTGCCTCATTTGAAAGAAGGAGAACAGCTGCTAATTTAAGTAAGGATGGTTTGCATCGTATGTTTATCTGAGGCGGGAGCATACGTTTTATGAATGAATCAGTATTTATGTCTACTACACTAAAGCTTTACACTGCTATCACATTTTAAAATTAAAAGAGTAATTTTCTGCAGAACACTGTACAACCATATAATAGTTGCAACGAGAAAAATACATTAAACTGATAATAACTGAAATTAAGAATATACAAATACTTCCCTAATGTAATTTTTAAAGCCTTTTGTGCGCTTAGAGTCTTACGTCAATACCGAATTAGAACCATAAACAATCTTTGTAACAAGACTCTCTCTCATAATAATTTAACAACTACGTGGAAGACACCATGAATGTTTGCAATTCAATTTTTGTAAACAAAATTAGTTTAGTAAGTACTTGTTCGTTGTTGAATGGCACCATTAAGCATCTGTAAACCACACAGGATCGAGCGCCACGTTAAATAATAATAGCTATCCCTTCTCCTCACAAGCTCAGTCGACTTAGGGTTAAAATTAACTTGTAAGGGGGTGAATTAAAGGAAGAGCAAAAGAGTTATTATTAAGACAGTAACATTAATTTTAATTTAAATTAATTTGGTTTTCGTTATTAATTTTATTCGCTTTTCCTTACTTTCTTGCAAAAACCAACATGAAGATGCAATGTTTAGAAAATAAAAATATAATACGGAGGAGAATTTGGTTCGCCTGTTCGTATCGGGTGATTGAAAGCAAATCGGACCGTAAGGTTTCTGTCAACATATATTCAATTTATATTAGAAAAAGTATACCATATTGTAACGTTTGTTTAATTAATTTATTTATTTATTTATTTAAAACACTTTATTTATAATTTATTTATAAAGTACTAATTAATGTATACAGGGTGTACCAATAAAAACTCCCAGGCCGGATATTTTGGTAAGTAACAGAGATATTTTAATTCTGTAAAAGCTAGTTCACAGAGCACTAAGAGAGCTTCAGTTTTAGATATAAATTGATTTTAAATAGGTCAATATGTAGATGGCGCTGCGCTCAATAATTGTTTTTCGATGGGAGGATCTTTCTTGTGTAGCGCATCTTGTAAAAAATGCATTTTTAAGCAGATTTTGTTTTATGAACTAATTCGATATATTTCGCCATTTTTGATATACAGAGTGGGTCACTTAAAACAGTTTCATCCTGTTTTTCAGCATTAATCATTGTATTTTAAAAAAATACTAAAACAGGTCGATTTTTATTCCAAATTAAAAACATTTTTACAATACAGACATCTGTCATGTGTCAACCCCCTTCCTTGTACTTCTCCACACCTTAATTTTAAATAGGTAATGTACCATATATGGCACATCATTAAAAAGGTAATTTAATGGGAGATTCAGAAATATTTCTGTACATTACGTTACTTAAATTTTAATGTGTAGTACATCAATAAAAAGGTAATTTTATGGGGAATTTGGAAATATGACTGTTCGTTGTGATACTTTTAATTGTACCGCCCTCTATCGGGATAAAAAACTACGAATTTTAAAGTGTGACATCTTATTTGAAAGCAAATTTAATTACTAATTCAATGTACCACATAACATTAATAACATAATAATAATATAAATATCCATATTGCACTTGCAATAGTTTGAAAATTAGTCATGCATTATTTTAAACATTATTGCTTTTATATTTATATTAGTGTTATGTGGTGCATTAAATTAGTAATTAAGTTAGCTTTCAAATGAAGTGTTACACTTTATAATACGTTACAGATTTTTTATCCTGATAGAGGGCGCTAAAATTAAAATTATCGCAATAAACTTTATATTTCTGACTTCCCCATAAAATTAACTTTTTAATGATGTGCCGTACATGGTACATTCCTTATTTAAAATTAAGGGGTTGGAGAAGTGGAAGGGAGGGGGTTGACACGTGACAGAAGTCTGTATTGTAAAAATGTGTATAATTTGGAATTAAAATCGACCTGTTTTAGCATTTTCTAAAAATCCAATGATTAATGCCGAAAAACAGGATGAAACTGTTTTGAGTGACCCACTCTGTATATCAAAAATAGCTAGATTTATCGAATTAGTTCATAGAACAAAATTTGCTTAAAAATGCATTTTTTACAAGATGCGCTACATAAGGAAGGTCCTCCCATCGAAAAAAATTATTGAGCGCAGCACCATCTACATATTGACCTATTTAAAATAAATTTATATCTAAAACTGAAGCTCTCTTAGCGTTCTATGAACTGGCTTTTACAGAAATAAAATATCTCTATTACTTACCAAAATATCCGGCCTGGGAGTTTTTATTGGTACACCCTGTATACCACTTAGGCACTATTACAACTCACAATTCTAATTTATTTATTACAATTTATCTTTTCTGTCCAACACTTAAATTCAATCTTCCCGACCGTCGACAACTCACGCTATTTATATAAAGCCAACTCTGTACTAGTAGTTTCTAAACTATCTCGAATGTCCGACAATTCCATCTCTATGATTCAGCGGCCACGTACCGCTTTTACTGGTAGATTCTCGAAGCATTGTGTTTATCTCTATATTGCCAGCGCTAGACTTCATACCGCGGGCAAGGAGTAAACAAAGCACAGGGTTGGCTTGCGCGATAATATGCTGCAGTGTTTGATAAATTTGTTTGCTAAAAATATGTATTGTCAACAGGTTAAGGACATCTATCTTCACCCAGACAACTTCAGCATTCAAAATGGCTTACTAACTCCCACCATGAAGACAAAACGTCCACAGTTGAAAGCTTATTTCAAACCACAGCTAGATGATATGTACAGTAGACTCACTTAGGTTATTTTTTAAACTTTTTTCAAATTACTTTTAAGAAAAATTCATAGATATAGCAAGTACATAAAGCACGGTAATTTCCAGGACTATTAAAATTATATAGCGTCGCATGCTTTTGGTAAAAAAACTACTATCCAAGAGGATAAATCGTACATCTATTGTTTCAACATTTTAAAAGTGTTCTTCAAAATTGTAAAAAGGAAGTATGAATATTAACATATAAGTCAAATTCGACTGTAATTACATTATTAACTAATCGAAAAATATACAACTAATTTGCAGGAACACAAAAAAGATGTGAAATTATTCTCTTGGCCTCTTTGAGTATAGGCGAAGCAATAACACAGATACAGTCAATCCTAATAAATTTAATATTGCCAACCGGCTGTGGTTTGTGCAACAAAACTTTATATTTTTTAAAGGTGTCGAAGATCTAGAAACTGGGAAGAAGTAATTTTATAAATCTGTGGCTTGGTTCTAAATTCTAAAATAAACTAGCGCTTCACATGTATACGGAAAAAACACACTTGGAACTAGTAATATTTGCATCAGTGCTATTAATTCGCTTTATAATGTTAAGTCACTCGTAATAGTTTTGATAAAAACTTTAAACGCTCTTTACTTAAATTGTAGAATTCTGAGATTGGCACTTTTAGAACCAAGCCACAGGATTATAAATTGAATAGGTTTATAATAATTATTGACAACTTCAATAGGTATATTCATGATTTTATCATACTTTATATACAACACTTGTATACAATTTGGCCGCATTTTGTTTTTAATTATTGTGAACATTTTGTAATTATATACTGATAGAAATTTTTAATAAATCAACATGTAGAGTCGGTAAAACTATGAAATAAAAATTAGATTAACTGTTTAAATGTTCATTTATTTATTTTTTGGTTTAATAAAGTAACAACAGCAGGTATTACTTCTAAACAATATCAATTTACAAAAAAAATAGCTAATAGCGGGTGACACAAGGACCTTGATTGATGAATTCACTTTTATAGGTTTTTAAAGAAATGAATATCTTGAGTAGGTAGGTAAATGTTATACTGTCGTCATGTATTAGTGCATTCAGATTGATGATAAAGCCAAACTCAGACGACTGGTATACTTGGTTAATATTTTTTATTAATCGCGTGTTGTGTGAGTAGTTTATTTGTACCCGGTATCTAAATAAGAAAGGGCGCCGGCCATATCTAAGGAACTATTATCGCACAGGTGAGAGAATTTTGTTCTTAAAAAGAATGGTTTCTAGAAATCGCTGCAGATTATTTTCCAATTACTAAATTACTAACTTCGCCGCTAGAGGCGTAATGATCATGGTCATATATAGAAACTGGTTTTTATCAAAAAAATGCCAAATTAAATCATATCAAATAATGAAAATCGCAATGCATGCGAAATTTTACTCAATTTTGACTTGTTTATCTGTTCATTATTAGTAATAAGAATTACCTGCGTCAGCTAGTAAATATAAAATAATGTCTAGCGGTTCCTTATGACCACTTTTACATTTAAAATGTTTTTCTTAAAATTCTATGATGCATAGTTTCTGAGATAGAAGCTATATTCTACAGCCACAAATATCCGGCATCATTTCTTATTTGAACACCCGATACAAATCCTATCTCACTGGTGAGATTTCCATCGTCTGTCAATAAAAGTGGTACCTGTCAAAGAGAGATTTTGACACAAGTGTATACCGCCATATAGAAATCGGTGGAAATTATTTTCAAGTTCCTAACTTCGCCACTGAGGGACGTAATGCTAATGGCAAATAATGCCAAATTAAGTTATGTCCAAAATATAAAAATCGTAATATGTACAAAAACTTTTTTAGGGAGAATCTCTCATAAATTTCTAATTGAACCCAATCAAAATAGAATATAAACGTATATGGGATTTGAATCCGATCCAAGAAATGTAATAAATACTGTAACATAAACGAAATAAAAGTTTTCTTGGCTTTCAGCTAAAAGACAAGGCCAATAACGGGAAGAAAAAATAATTAAGTTTTGTTAGTTTATATCTTTTTATGTTTGTTATTTTCAATATATTTTTGTTTTACCATAAGTCATGGATCAAACGAAGTGAGGTGATGAAAGAGGTTATTTGCCATTAGAGTAATATAAGGTGTTTTCAGATTATTGGTGGTTTCAAAGTTATTTGTTATCTTCTATTTTTACCTTAAACTGCTTAATGTCTTAACAAAAAGCTTGGGAAAAATTGTGAATTGTTTAACTAATCTTTTTTTTAGTGTACACTTCAAAATGTTCTAAGAAAACAGTACCTCGGAGGTAAACTGTACTCAACTTTTCAGTAGAGTAGATTGAATGTTGTTTTCCTGTCTGTACAAGAATAAAGAAAGTCGGAATCATTATTTTTTCTACATCTAGTTTTCGATGGATTTTTACTTTTTGGGGTTCCCTGAATCCGTTTTGACTATTTTCGCGATGATGTCTTTGTGTTTGTATACTCGATAAATTTTCATAGGGGGTAATTTTTCTACTTTTTGGAATATATCTGTTATTTACGCTTAGAGAAGAAAATTCGTCAAATAAAAGTTGCTTGTGATGTAATTTTCTATAATTTTTGTAATTTCCTTTAAATGATCCGTATTCGAGAAATTTGACAAAAAGTGCAAAATTCGAATTTTTAAGAAAGTTGTCCTATAATTTTTGTCCTATTCGCTCCGTGCGCGACAGCAGCGCCAATTGTTTTGATACTAATGGACTATTTCTGCATACACTGACAAATGCAACTTTTAATAGAATTCGTAATTAAAAAGTATATATGGTAGTTTTAATAAAAGTATATGGATTTGTAAAACAAGTAAAACATTAATTTATTATTATTATATAATTTTATCGCTTAAATTAAAGAAAATTATGTATAATCGATAAAAATGAATAATAAAATATAGGCAGGCAACAGTATTTACTGGAAATTGTTTGAGAAGTTGCCTAAGTCTAATAAGTTTTCATTGAAGAATTACTCTAATCTGTCAAAATAAATAAATTCCATTTAATAATAACGTGAAGTTAAAATGTATAAAAAAAGGATCATTACTTATATTTTCATTTTTGTTCGAAAGAAAACATAGAATGAATGATTAAAACTGATTTCCCATCAGTAAGTTACAAAATTGCGGGTCCAACTACATATAATCAAAGGCAGAAATCTTGAAATCTAGTCCTTGCTGAATGAACATTTAAGAATAAGGGATATTAAAGAACATGGTAAAATGATAATTTATTGTTGATTTAAAACCTTTCAAGTTTCTGATGTCTACTATTTGCAGCATTACGGTTATTATTACAAAAATAAAGGTAATTTTTCTTCTTATTGTATATCTATCCATTTATTTCTTTGATTTAATTTCCACTTTGCTACTGAAATTTTTTATATAAGTTTCACTGTTTTTTTTTTGCTAGTATTTGTTCAATTTTCAACACAGCAACTCCGGTTGCTTAATGTATTGTTTTTACCTACTTTTTTTTGAAAAAAGTAAAATGTATACGTGTATTTGATATGCCAAAATTTCAAAATATCCCCCTAAAATGCACGAATTATCCGCAGCTAGCGCTAGTATCGCTTTTGCTTCCCTTTCCATGACTTCGCACGGAGCGAATACATGATTTCACTAAAATGAACCGTATTCGAGATATTTAAGGAAAAGTGCAAATTTATAATTTTGAAGATATCACAGAAACGGATAAAGAGATAAAAACTCCAAATTTTAAACTTAAGCTTTAATCCATCCAGCGATGAGCTAAGTCGTTTTTTTATTTTAAGGCATATCTGTTATTTACGATTGGAGAAAAACATTTTTCAAATAAAAGTTGTTTGTGATATCATTCTCTATAATTTTTGTTTCCTACATGATTTCTCTAAAATTTACCGTAATGGAAAAAATTGAGGAAAAGCGTAAAATTTAAATTTTTCAGTATTTTCGAAAAATGTTTCGAGTATGATGTGTGTAGAAATTGTATGTATTTAGATCATTCTCTAAACATTTACAGGAATGATACAATAGGTTGTACAGAATAACCGGAAAATGCCTATAATGACAGACAGGAAAGTCGGATGTGTTGGACATTTGGACAGATTTTTGTAGTTTCTAACAAGGTTATACCTTAGTATGAACAGTTTTTTTTTTTTGAAAGAATAGTGTAGTGTTTTTCTAGAAAATTTCAAATATTTTTTGAACCGTCAACAATTTTTGGATAACAACATATTGTTTTTTGATAGCAAATAACCTTCCCTGTGGCTTCACTTCGATTGATCCATGACTTATTAAACACCCTGTATAGGGTCGGAAAAACGCCTGTCTGGTCCTATAATTCTTGAGTCGATTGCAATAATATTCATTATATTTTAATGAACGTTCTTGCAACCGGCTGTTTTTCTAGAAAACCTAACGAAACATCGTGCAAAGATATTTATTTATCAATGGTATAATATTTTCATGGAGGACAGGATAATCCGATAATAAACTATATGAGTCAACTATTTCTTTTTTAAGAACTATCTTTTTTTATTTTATTTTTAGTACGTTTATTCTTATTGTTATATACCCCCAAAATAGCTTTTTCAGTTTCTAACTTTTCTTCCTCACAACTTAGCCTGTTCGAATTTATTAAAAAATAAAATGTTTGTTTAAAAATAAGCCAATACATCAATAAAAAAATTAATCATTCGGATAGACTATTCGCTTCTTGGACTACATTGATGCTCGTTTTAAGCATATCTACACCATACCACAAAGCTCTTAGAAGAAACTAGAGCTCTGTTGTCGAATTTTCTATAATGCATTGGGGAATGATGGGTTCGCTGCATGTTTGTTCCTTAACCCAGTACAGTTCAGAACTACCAAATCACATTTTTGATAACAATATTTAATATTTCTAACCTAACCATGTTTTTACGGAAAAATATACAGCTCGCCAAAATTTTTTATATCTGTTTTAATTAGAAATTGCTGACTTTTAATATAGACACCTAGATATTTTCTATATATTTTGTTTAATGATTTTTTTATTTAGCAAATTATTCTTTGAAGATTTTTTAGTTGTTTTAATTTAATCACATGTTTTTAGTTTATTTTTTTAATTTATTTTAATAAAGTCGTTGTTTTAAATTGTGTTTTATTGAAAATATAAATTTGACAACAATTCAATTTTTATTGTTTTTTGTGTTATGGCTTATGTAAGAACTATTCAATTAGCCAGTCTCAGCTGGATTTGTTTCATTTATGAACAGCACTGTTTCTATTTAACAGTGCTGTTCGTGCTTCCCAACCGTGAATAGTCGAGTGAGGAATCCTAACTCTGTGTTAATTAATTTTTAATTCATTAAATTAATTAAAAATCTCGGCACTGATGTGATTCGAACCCGGGGACCTTGGAACCGGAATTCCAGACTTAAACCACTGCACTGAGAAAATAATTAGTTACTTCTCCTAATACCTGTAATACAATATTTATAGTAAAAATAACATTAAATTTATTTTTATTGAAATTACTGCTCCAATTTTCAGCATTTCTAAAAAATAAAACTTTTGAGCTAATTATTGTTAAAAAAATTATACTTACCATATACACATATTTGAAAAAATATAAAAATAATTGGCAACACCCAACCTTGAAAATGATCCTACTTCGTCAAAATCTTTTGACAGGTTAGCCAAATATTGCGAAATAAAATAAGCTTTAACATCCCCTAACTAACTTTTTATCGTCAACATTTTATTATGATTCTGGCATTGCTCCATAACCAATTCTTATGTACGATGAAGATAAAATTCTCGTACAGGAAAATCAAACACTGATGAACGGTACATTGCACACATGTATGTAGGTACATTTAAAGAAAACGATATATTTGCTTTGAGAAATGTACCACTTCATGGTATTGTTATAAAGGACGAGACGACAACGATATGAATTTAGCGACCCCCGGCAGGAGAACGAGGTACACTACTATATTTTGAAGAGATCTGACTTGGAGAGAGGTCAAGTGGAAGTCTAAAAAGGCAACTCGTTGGTTCTTGTGTATGAAGAGACGCTGGGCGCATTACTCCCTTCGTTATTGTAGAATGGACTCGTCCAGCTGACGAGCGCATGACTTCATCAAGTGATGATTCTGTAATTAAATATGACAAGGCAAGACGCTGCGAATTTAAAGACAGAATATTTATTGAAATGTTGTCTACGTGACCAAGAAAATGGAAGTTATGTATTTTTTAAATGTTTGGTGCAAGTGGTTATTGAACACAGTCGGTTTAGAAAATGCTATATTTAAATTAAAGAATGTATTATGAAATTTAAACAACTAGGAACTGAGATTTAATACTAAAATGTCATACCCATTGAAATTTCATAACAAAATTTTATATTAAAATTACCTCTGTTAAAATTATACTGGTTTTATTGTAGTGTGTCCAAATCCTCCATTTATTTTTAACCGACTTCAAAAAAGGAGGAGGTTATCAATTCGTCGCGATATTTTTTTTTTATGTATGTTCTGCCATTATTCTTTAACACGGTGTCCGATTTCAATGATTCTTAATTGGGTCCATGAGAAAATCCTCAAACTCTTCATTTTTTATGTATGTTTAGCGATAATGCTTTACCACCTTCTCCGATTTATGATTCTTTTTTTGTTAGTAAGGGGGTACCTCAGGGGTGGTCCCATATAAATTTGGTTAAGATGTGGTGATGACATCTGCACGTTTTTAAAGTCGGTTTTTTTAAATTTTTAATTTCTAATACTTGTTATAGTAATCTTATAAATATTAGAAATTTATAAATATTAAATCTTCAAACACAAGAGATAAGTATAATGACAGTTTTTTGTTAATTTTAATGTCTGCTATCAGACAACAAAATTTCTTAAACTTTATTGCGTGACACTCCGAATATTGGCACTAGTATTGTCACAGCTTATGTATAAGCTGTGATATTACTCTGAATACTGGCATTAAAATTTAAACAAACATTTAAAAGATAATAATCTATAGAACGTCCAAAAATATAATAAATATAGTTAGCTTTCCTTTATTTTAAAGAACTATGTGAAATTATTGTTGTCGCGATAGCAAAATAAATTTAGTTTAATATAACAAATGAAAGAGGATATGTTTGTTTCCATACTATTATTTGGTAAGAAAATAAATAAAAAAATTGTTTTTCGTATTGACTTTGTCAATTTAAATAATCTTGAAGAGCTTTATTTCGTAATAAATCATAGAAAAAAAGATATCAAACTCATTAAAATATACCTACTTACAATTAGTTATAAGAAATTTGTATAATTTTTTTTAGATTTGTAGACACTGCTTTTTAGTATTTAAATTTAAATAACACAACTTTTTAAAAAGTAACCAGACTTTGAATGAAAACATATTTGATAACAATTATTCTATTTTCTTTCTACCCACTATTAACTTCAAAATAGTTTTAGTAATTTGTACAAAGGTTCGTAAAGGTTATTTATAAACTCTGTAGATAAGAATCAGCTTGCTCTATTACTATATATAGTTACACTATATTTTTCTAAACCATTCAAATAAAATGGTGTAAATAATTATTATTGATATATTAAAATTAAAAAATTGTTTAGTTAAAATACGTATGTTAAAAGTAGTATAAAATATGCATACATTCAAATGATTTTTTGTCAGTATGTTATTACAAATTAAAATATTGCCCTAGTAGAAAGTGTTCATTGATGTATGCAGAGAGCTTTAAATATAGTTAACGTAATTCAAGTTAAGAAATCTCGTCTTGATCAAGTTCAACTCTTTTCAAAGTGAACACAAGAACAAATCCACTTATGCAATTTTTAAAGAATGTACTGTTTAAAAAAATATAAGTTTTAACAATTCAATAATTTTTACTTATTTAAAAATACGCTATATTAAATTGCTTTAGATATAATCAATTTCTAACATGCCCACAAACTAAGGTTTTACCTTCTTCATAATAATTATATTAAAAAGCTTTTGTTATTTAATTTACTTATTCTTATTGTAAATGCAATTTAAAATAAAAACATTTAAATATCTATTTATTGCTTTAATGAAAATTAAGAGTGAAAAATACCTGTTTACTGTTTAACATTATTAAGTGAATGTCTGGTAGGTAGCCCTATAAAGTTGTTAAATACAGTACTAAAAACATGACTTAAAGGGATTAAACTTTTTGGTCTTGTGTACGTTTAGTTACTATGTAGTGCCTAGTGTATTATAGCAGAATAAAATAGTTTATGAGAGATAGCCATTATAAGTTTTTTAATTATTATTGGGATAATAGATTTTTATATAAATAAGAAGCTTCTCTTCAATGACAGGCGGCCAAATTAATTGCAAGTAAAACTAACTTAAGTTTTATAATATAACTAGTATGTATCCAAATTATTTGTATATTCAATAATAAATAGCGAATTAAAATATAAATCTGTAGGTACTAGTTTCACGAAAGAATATTACATTAAACAATCTTAATTTAACATAGTCAGTCTACAGAGTAGGTATTGAAAATCCAGAATAAATAAGAAAGAACGCAGGCCATATCTACGGAACAATTTATTAACAGCTAGAGGGCGTAATGCTGATTACCAATGATAAAAATTTGTTTAAAGTCAAATAAAGTTATGACGAACATATTAAAATTATATTCAGCACGAAATTATACTAATGTTTTCTACTTACTCGTTTATCATTGGTCATAGTATACGCATTTCACAATCTAAGTAGTCTACTTAGAAACTTGATAATAATTTCCATAGATTTCTTCTGCACATTGCTAATTTTTCCCCAAAATTCTATAACTCATATTTTCCAACAGACAACAACCGGCGTCCTTTCTTATTTGGACACCTGTTACTTTTAGAAAACAATGAATATCTGCTAAAATGGATAATTAAGAATAAAAATCGATTTGATATTAAATATTTCCCTTTAAGACTGATACGCCTATGGATATTTTCAATATGGCTAAATACAGCTGGCAAATGATGAAGAGTTGGCTACCAAGTTAGATCAACATAATCGGTTCTCTCACTCCGATTTAGAGATGGAATGATTTAGGTCTTGGCTTCACAACAAATACGCTTTTATCAATGACTAGTTGAGGATGTGTGAGAATGTATAGTTAACTTTTATTCTAGTTTAGTCAAAGAATACCTACCCAAGAAGCGAAACTAAATGGGCGATTTGTGGACAAAAAACTGCCAAGTTTTCTCAGTGTTTTAGAGGTGGTTTAACGTCAAATGTAGCTGTCATTTATGAAGAGCAACGTTTGGTATATTATTATTAGCGTTTCGTGAAAATTGCAGTATAGTAGTTGTATTTAACTAAGTAGTAATTAAAAATTTGTATTCGTAAATTTTATTGAACGTTCATGCATCTGGATGTCAATGTTTTTTTTTTAATTTCTAAATAAGTATTACCTATAATGATAATTGACGCTTACGTATTATCATCGTTTAATTTCTTAGCCTTTTATTTAAATATGTTATTTTTTTGTTTTTCAAACTATTCGAATTAAAACAGTAAATAAACAATAAAACAAAACAAAATTTAAAATATATGAAAACCTCACTTCGAGGAACCAAGTCACTGGTATCTGGATACAATCGAAATGCATTTACAGATATCTACACTACTTCTGGATATGTAACGTGTAGAAGGTGGGTGACCCCACGGCACTTAGGCCTCACTAGGTACATTGTGTATCCACCTAAAATGATAGGCACCTCCTAGCTCGTGAGCCAGCATACATATTTAATGTAGTTGATAAGGTCGCCAAGAGGTGCTTCTCGTATCGGCCGATGCGATAGCCAATACACGCCGAAAACAAATCTTCTAATAAATAAGAACGACTGGCAATCGTAGAGGATATGTTCAATGGTCTTATCTTTTTGTTCGCACCCCCTGATGGGTGCGGATTCTGACAGCCCCATGATATCGAGATGCTTCCGTACTTGGCAATGACCAGTCAGAATGCCTGTAATCAGACGCAGATTCTGTTTAGTCGTAGTCAAGTATTTGTTTGTTGTAGTGTTGTCAGGATAACTTAAAAGCTCCCTGGCAACTTAGCAGTTTCTTATTTCATCCCATCTTTCCTTTAATTTCACAAGGGAATATTGTTTAATTAGGTCTGTCACTACCGATGTTGTCAGTTTAATAGAAGGGCCAGGTCCAAAAAGTATTTGGTTGGCCGCCTTCTTGGATAATGAATCAAAAATAAGGCTACCTTTAGATGTGGCGTAACCTTTGATCCATCCATCTTAAGGTGACCAAATTGTTGGATGGATACTCTTGCCAAAGCTTCGTGGCATGTTAGTACTAACCCTGAGTAAATTCGTAGCCTGTTCAGGGTAAGTAGTGTTTATCTGCTCTCTGTATAGATGAACATGTTCCTACCAGTGATATTGTTTCTAATTATTTCTTTTGCTGCTATGAGAACCTCCGTGATCTACATTGGCACTATTGCTCACAGCCCATTTTATGTTGAGGTTTAAGGAATTGGAGTATATTCCACATCTTGAGCGTTGTTTTGTTGTAGAACCGTCGGTGTAGATATGAATCTTACCTGCCACTTCCGGATCTTCTATTTGTTTTGTTATAACTTCATACGGCTTATGGAAGATATATCTCGGTGAGATGAAGCTCATGTTCGCTTGAAGCAGTGGGAGCGTATCGAGCGCCTCCTGCCAAAAGCCACGTCTCGCCTCACCAGATCCTATATCAGGTTATATTCCAACCGTGCGGAGGCGTGTCATTGTCGTCAGAGCAACCTCCTTGATGTAAATATCAAGGGAGTGAGACTAAGAATGACTTTTATGGCTCTAGTCGGTGTTGTTTTCATGGCTCCTGTTATGTTGAGACATGCTGTTCTTTGAATTTGTTCTGTCAATTTTTGGATTTTCGGTACCCAGACACCTGCACCGTATATTAGCATAGGTCATGGCCATCTAAGTCCATGTGACGACTCTGGGGGAGAAACCCCAGGTGCGCCCTACGGTTCGGTAGAATTGTTTATAGTTTATAAGTAATGTATGCTCTTTTGAAGTGTGAGTTAACTTGTTGTCAAAGGTGCTACCTAGGTACTTCATCTCTGTTACAAAGTTGTGTTTCGTGTTTTGGAGCTCTGTAGGTTTTAATTTCATTTTTATCCTTTTCTTTGTGAAAAGGATTATTTCTGTCTTCTTGGGATTGATAGACAGTGAATGGTACTTGCACCACTGTTTCATAATTTTTCTCAAAATTCCCTATTTGCAGAATGACCAAGTCATTTGCTTTCGGTATTGTTTATTGTACCTACTGAATTATTTCGTTATTAAAATAATCTATTTGACATAAGGTTTGTTCCAACACGCGCGAAAACCGTAATATTATCGTACAAATCGTGCGCTCTACCCAAAAATTGTATAGAGCGCATGATTTGTACGGTAATATTACAGTTTTCGCACGTGTTGGAAGTTGGAACAGACCTAATATGAACATAGTAAGAATGTGTTATCTGTCATTGTTACTTTAGTATGTGTTTAATTTTAATGAACCAAACGACAAAAATTGATTAATTTTCATACGTTTCCCAGTGTATTAAGTTCCCTTGCTTTGGTACATACGAAAACTCATTCAGTTTCGCTTCTTGGGTAGGTATTCTTTGGTTTAGTGTGTATCACACATTAGTAATAGAAGGACCTAATTTTTGAAGTTTAGTTATAACTTTGTCTGCAGAGCTGATTCCGAACGTATTCTGAAGGGTAAGGTAGACCATAAACGCCTGCATAAAGATGCAGTGCAATTTTTACTTTAGCATTTGGAAACAGTACAGGATTGTTACCTTGGACGAAAGATATTGTTGTAAGGTAAGGGGATAAACCAAACTGTAATAGATCTATAATTGTAATATTAAAATTGGACTAAATTAAATAAGGATTAACTGAAATGTTATTTACTTACTTTAACCCTTTGGCTGTGACAATAGCAGTTAACCTCTTCTCTACATGAGGCCTATTGAAATGTATCGCATATGTGCCATGAACACTACATACAAAATCGAATATCACATATTATGTGACATGTACACTCAAAGGGTTAAGACATATGTTAAATTATCTCAAGTACCAGTTCAAAAAGAAGGTATTTTTGTATATAAACAACTTGTTTGGCACATAAATAATGTCATCAGACATCACTAATAAAGTGTATTATGCTGCGTTTGAATATCCACATTGGTGTGAATCTTTGATAATGTGGTTCAATATACGTAAATGTAGTAGGACAGATGTGTCTGATGTGGATAAACAAACGCTCGAGATGTAAAAAATGCAATGGATGTGGATATTCAAACGTGGCATTAGTTGGGTACACAAACTACAAGGTTACTTTAATCAAAATATATTTTATGAAATAGTCTTATAAATACTACCTAAATCGCTTTTAGAATGATGATCTGTTATTTGAAATACATTCATTAAATTAAGTACATCTTTTGTTTTATTACAATTAATCCACATTTTACCATTCACACCAACAACAATTTCATAACAAAATTTCTTGCCTAATGTTCTTAATAAAGGATTTTGAATGTCTAATAATTTGTGTGTTAATGTTAAGCTAATATTCATAAGAAATCCATCATTAGAAAGAAGCCCCAATGGACCTGCTTTGTAATAAGAGTCTATGCACACCAGCTCAGATTCCATTTCACGATGTGCATTTAATAATTTAGCATAAACTACATCTCCAACTTGAACATCGGGCTTTTGCTTCTTCGTTGCTCCTTCAAAACTTAGCATAGACAAAGCAGCATGTTCCGCACTTCCAATATCTACTTTTAGTGTATTCCCTGATTTCTTCACTACAACTCCTACTACCAGATCACCTTTTTGAGGAATGTACCTATTTCTGTTACCTTCAATCCAATAAACATTGGGCATTTTAATACAAAGTTTTCCTGGTTGAGTAACACATAAGGTATTGGGTTGATCTTCATTTTGCCGAAGACCTGGTCCTAATATGGTTACTCCTCTCAAAGACTTCACATCTTTTATAATGTGGCCTGGTAAAACAAACTCACTCTGTGACATTTTGTCATCCAATGATTATTATAATTATAAATATTTAGAATAGAATATTATTTTAAACGTGGAATGGAGTTTTAAATTTGAACAGCATAAACCACAAAAATAAACAACACCTCACTTTTTAAATTTTCTTCTATTTTAAAACAGAACAGAAATGTAAAAATGGCCACGTCAGTTCATATGTTCAGTCAATATTCAGCCCAGCCTTTTATACCTAGACATACAGCTACTCAGCCTTTACTCAAAAGTGTTTCGAGCTCGCTGCTAATACAGTGTGACCCATTTGAAAATTTTATAAAGTGTTATAGTAGGTATATTCGACAGACAAAGTTCTACCTCAAAGAACTCTCGTTAATTGATGAAATTTGATATAGAAACATGAACTCTTAAAGGGCTTAGTTAACGAGATACAGGATATTAAAAGTTTGAAATCAAAATTCAAAATTTGCCATTAAATAATAAAAGCCTTTAAATATTTTTTTCAAATTTGGTGACCGATATGCTTTTTAAGAAAATAATGTTTTGGCATAGACTAACTTTGAAAAAATTGAAACAGTGGCGTCGTGCTATCAAAGTTATATATAGTGGCAACTTTCTTCCTATTTTTTACGCCACTGGAACAAACATTTTTTTCTTAATTATTTTTTAATGTTTTTTTAATTCTTTTTATTTCTATATTTATTATAGGAATCATGAAAATTTTCAACCTCGAGTTTTCGACGGATTATTACGTTTTGGGGTCCCCTGAATCCATTTTGACTATTTTCGCGATGATGTGTGTGTTTTTTTTTTAAGAAAACTGTTAAACTAAAGAATTTAGTTTATCCTCTAAACATTTACAGAGGTGTTACAATAGGTTGTACAAAATAACCGGAAAAAGCCTGTAATAACTAGATAGGAAAGTCATGTGTTGGACACTCAGTTAAAAAAGTAATAACCTTTTATAATGAACGGGGTCACAGACATTTACTTCTAAACAAAAGTATGCATGTACTTACTTATAGATTTTTTTGTAACTGCTCACTATTTATCTAAATTCTAATCCATTAGTCAAATTTTTAATAGTTCTTTTTGTAGATCAAATTAAAAAATATATATTTAAAGTATTTTTGATTTATGGCAAATTTTGATTTGAAACTTAAGTATCAAATCAAAATTTTAACACCATGTACATCGGTAACTAAGCCGTTTAAGGGTTAATGTTCCTATATAGAAATGAATCACAATTAACGAGCGCTCTCTGGGGTAGAGCGTTGTTGGTCGAATTTACTAACACTCTGTGTATATCAATCATATTGTGATTAGAAGTCTTGGTCGAAATACAAATCAAAAAATCTGATGTGTCCAACACATGACTTTCCTGTCTGGTTATATTAGGCATTTTCCGGATGTTTTCCTATTGTTTCACCCGTGTAAATGTTTAGAGTATGAACTAAATACATACATTTTCCACATTGATCTTACTCGAAACATTTTTTTATATAATTCATTGCCAACTGAAAAATTAAAATTTTACACTTTCTGTCAAATATTTCCATTACCATCCATTTTAGAGAAATTATAGAGCAAACAACTTTTGTTTGAACAATTTTCTTAAAATTTCGAATTTTGCACTTTTTTTAAATTTCTCGAATACGGTACATTTTATGGAAATCACGTATGGAGCAAAAGTTATAGAGAATGATATCGCAAACAACTTTTATTTAAACAAATTTCTTATCCAATCTTAAATAACAGATATTCCTTAAAGTAAAAAAAACGGCATCCTATAAAGTACCGCCTCGATGCTTCGACTATACCCAAAATTTAATGAACTCATCGCAGGTTGGATTAAAGCTTAAGTTTAAAATTTAGTGTTTTTCTCTTTATCCGTTTTTAACCGACTTCAAAAAAGGAGGAGGTTATCAATTCGTCGCGATATTTTTTTTTTATGTATGTTCAGCGATTATTCTTTAACACAGTGTCCGATTTCAATGATTCTTTTTTTGTTAGAAAGGGGGTACTTCAGGGGTAGTCCCATATAAATTTGGTTACAATCTAATAATTGGATCCATGGGAAAATCCTCAAACTCTTCATTTTTTATGTATGTTTAGCGATAATGCTTTACTATCTTGTCCGATTTCAATAATTCTTTTTTTGATAGAAAGGGGGTACTTCAGGGGTAGTCCCATATAAATTTGGTTAAAATCTAATAATTGGATCCATGGGAAAATCCTCAAACTCTTCATTTTTTATGTATGTTTAGCGATAATTCTTTAACATCTTGTCCGATTTCTATGATTCTTTTTTTGTTAGTAAGAGGGTACCTCAAGGGTGGTCCCATGTAAAATTGGTTAAGATGTGGTTACGGCATCTGTACGTTTTTGAAGTCGGTTTTTTTAAATTTTTAATTTCTAGTACTTGTTGAGTTATCTTCAAAATTCTGAATTTAACCAACTTGCATTGTTTTCAAATCTTTTTTCCATTAAGTAGGTATGTGTGCATCTTGAACTTTTTTGTTACGCTTAGTGCTGAGCGAGGAAAGAGCAGCTTTAAAATCTTTCAAGCCTTCAGAGAGAGCATTTTCAACTTAAAAATTAATTTTTTTTCAAATATAATCTGAAGCCTCCGATGAAACATCATTTGTTTTGATGATTTCAATTATTTCCCCTTTTGTGGGTTTAGCCATATTGTCAAATGGCTTCTCAAAATGTGCTATTGTTAAGAATTTGATTTTTACAAAATTTCTTTGGATTTAGCAATGAAATTACCAATAAAATAGTTGATATTCAGTAAAATGCTAATTTGCCTCGATACTCAAAAAGTTGAATAAATGTTAAATAGAGCATATTAAAGCTCAATAAGAAAAAACAAAATTATTATAACTTCTTTTGTTACCTAGCCAATTTTTAATATTCTTTCGTTTTAGAAAATATCACTCACGTATTTGTAATTATTTGTGCGCTGCGACAGATTGATCCAATGCGGTTTTAATTCTTTTCCATTAGTAACCAAACGAAAAGAAGCAATAGTGGGAAGGATTATCTTAAAGTATACAGAACACACATAAGCCTCATTTTTATGAATTGAATGTGGAATCTCGGAGAATGTAAAACGAAAGAGGGTATTCAGTTGAGAAATAAAGTTTTATGACCGCTTGTCGCTAAAGATAATTTTTATCTAATTCACCTGTCACGCTTAGATTTCATTCACAAACAGTTGATAAAAACCTACAACAAGAATTTTTTCAATACACGTGAACTAATGAGTTTATTTCAGAGTAAATAACGAAGCTAGGACTATAGAAGCTTGGATCGTTTTCATAATTGTATACCAATTTTCCTTCAAAAATAAATGCACGAGATAAATATTTTATAAAAGTATACTTCAATGAACGATATAACAATATTTCTTAATTTTAATTTTGAAGCTGATTTTTGGCCAATTTTGGGTGCTTCTAGAGAATTGTGTTCTGTCGGTCGCATGTATGTACTGTGGCGGAGAAAACTGTAGCAATATATTTTGTCATTTAATTCAGAAGAGAACAACGTCTCAGGCTCTCTGAAATAAAAGCAAAGTATGTTATGTTAGGAATGCGGTGTCACTATCTTCTACTACTACAGTTTACCAAGGTGTCCTTTGAGTCGGCAATGCCCAGTAAGGATCCCTGTTACAATGTGTAGCCTGTTCTTGCTCAGGCAGAGACAGGCTTCCGATCTTTTTTGATTATATTCACTCAAAAGTATTTTAGCCTGTCTTAGTCCAAGAGATTGTTCCAATTATCGGTTCTTCTACTCCCCAATTCTTTTTTAATCTATCCTGATATTGTGTCACTGCTGATACCGCAGATCGGCTCAGGTCCCACAAAGGGTGTTTGAGTCCCTGTCCTTGCGAGACCATCTGCAATCTCGGTACCCTTTACCCAGTTATGTCCCGGAACCCAAGTGAGAGTAACTGTATTTTACTTGCCCAGCTCATTCAATTTTTTCTAGGCATCTCCGGACCATTTTTGAGTTGATTACGTAAGAGCTCAGCGCTTTGATGGCTGCTTGGCTGACGAACATGATGATAATCTCTTGTCGACGATAGTTTCTCTCGATGTTAAACTGGATACACTTCTCAATGGCGTGAAATTCCACCTGAAAGATGCTTGGGTATTTTTCCAAACTTTCAGAGTGCCTGGTTCTAGGCCCATACATGTCTGTGTGTGCGTGCGTGTGCGTGTGCGTGCGTATTCTCTATAATTTTTGTCATATCATTTGTTATATAAATTTTCATTTGTTAAAATTTTTGTAAAATGACTCGTACTGGAGAAAATTGACAAAAAGTAACAAATTCAAATTTTTAAAAAAAGTGTTCCAATAAAAGTTGTTTGTGATCTCATCAGCGGTTGAGTGCCAACTGAGCGCGTCTCCGGGTGGTGGATAGGAGAACTGCCAAGTTTGCCTTGGTTAGTGGTAGACATAAGTAGAGTGCGAGAGCCTAAAAATCCTCAAACAAACTCCCTCACTCCAAAATAAACAAAAGCGGATTATTCAAGTCCTTAGGCAGCGACGTTAGTTCTGCCTCCACAAGAGGCCAGGAACACGACACAACTAGCGACAAGAAAAGGCCGCGATCTCACACCTCTTCCGAAGTAACGCCCCGGAAGGGAAAAACCCAGACAGGACCACAAAGTTCTGTCTGGGATAAGCTACAAGGATGCAGCTACGAGCCACCTGAAAATAGCTATAATAGACAAGGAAAGAGAAATCCTTGTCAAAAAGACATTGATGGGAGAGCTGGACAAAACAATTTTGTCCGCCTCCTGCAGCAAAACCAAGCCACCCACCTTCAGGTCTTGGACGCACTCTAGTGAAATCAGCAGAGTAACTAACGTGCGACGATGACCTGACGTTGGAATGGCTAAAAACCAAGGCACGAACCTTAAAAACATGGGAAGGAGCAACATGCACTCGCTGTTGTAAGGATGGACGAGCTCCGCAAGCTCACCAAAGCCTCTCTCTGGATCCCAGAGAAAGCGCAAGCTGACCTTGGCGAGAAGGAGGTTGTGCTCAGGCGACTTGAGGGGCAAAACCCAAACTTACATGTGGCGAAATAATGCACCTTCCTCCATGAAATAAAAAAAGACCACAAGGGCCATCTCTTCGTCTTCGGCATCGGAGACGAAGACATGGGAACCCTAAAGGCCAAATCAATGAGGATGAGCTATGCATTTACCTCATTGACTATAAGGCCAAAGGTCGAAAAAGAGGCTGAAGCGGGGCCCAGTGAAGACTCCTTGGTAAAGGACCCTCTTCCCCCCCAATTCTAGCCAACAGTGGAGGACGTCGAGCCAGAAAAAATGGCAATCGATGAGCTGCAAGATACAATACAGGAACCCTGGATAATAGAAATCAACATTTTAGGTCTTAAAAATCTAAATGGTTCAATTTTTAGCTTTCCCAGCAACCAACAACCTAGGACAGCCATTTACATTCCTAGGAAATACAAAGCCCACTCAATGGCGCACCTTTCCACCTCCGATTTAACTGCGGTTAGAATGGAATACGCCATCAAAAGGGAAAAGAAAACGTTAATCCTGCCATCTGCATACCTCCCTTCCGATGCAACCACGCCACCACCCAGCAAAGAAATGGAGGATCTGATTGCATACTCCTGGAACAGAAGTTTGAGCTGGTAATAGGTTGCGACTCAAACGCTCATCACTTCAGTTGGGGCAGTAAGGATACAACGCTAGAGGTAAGTCACTTTATGATTATATAATTACCAAAATCTTTGCATTTTAAATAAAGGTACTACACCAATATTTTTAAACTCTCGCAGCGGCTCGTGGGCACACACTGGAAAGGAATCCCAGGATTCGTTTTTCCCTTAGGAAAACAAGTTCTCCGCTTAATGAAAATTAAATATATTTCAAAACAATCAGTTGGGGCAATGACGATTTCTGAATGTCACTATAGGGAGCTAAATGTGACCACTCAAAATGCATTTAACTATGTATGTGGCTATTTAATCAAAAAATCATTACATATCCACTCTTGCGAAATTTGCGTAAATTTCTCAGAAGAATGTAATTTACTTAACAATTATAACTTGTTAACACATTTTAAAGCATACGACTCTGAAGAAAAGGTGTTTGGCAATTTAAAATCTCCCAGCGAAAAATTTCTCTTTTATATTTTCAAATTAAAAAAAAAATATTTATATCTCTATTTGATATTTTGAGATAAGCAAAATAGAATTTGGTCATCCTTGCTAACAATTTGCGAAAATGTACATCATTAAATTATTTATAAGACTCATAATTTTTTATACTCTTAAATATGCAAACAGAGATTTGAAATCCTCGAAAAAGTCAGGCAAAACCAAAAGAAAAATTAAAATTTTGTCCCATTTATAAATATTATTGATTTTTTTTTTCATATTTTTGACTGCTCTATAAAAAAAATATTTTTCTTTGTAGTTTTATTTCTTAACTATTCCAATGGTCCACTAACGTTTTTTCGTAATCACAATAAATAAATTATTATCATGGTCCAACAAACGCGCACCTTAAGCCGAAACCGGCATCGCCTTTGTGAGGGAGCCGGTAAAGATGCCGCTGCGTACATTCGTATCGGTCTAGGTAATCTGTGCCATGGGTACCGCACGTCACAATGAGGACAGCGCCCCGCTTGTGACGTATAATCTATCACATGTGTTCATCTCTTGCTAAGCGATATTGTCGTTGTCCTTGTTTTTCGCATCATAATGAGAGAGAAAACAACAGAGGCACACATTTACTGTGCCTATCTTCCACTTAATTTCTGAATTCTCGGAACGTCGCTCAATGCCCGGTCGTCCAGTATCGTGCCAACGCGGTTTGCGCTGAATATTAGATAAAATAATAATAGGCATTGAGGAAAATATAAAATATGTAAGTAATTTTTTTTGTTTATTATACTAGGGCACGTGCCCAAGTGCCCTTACGGGCAAACCGCCACTGGTTAGACCACCGCTGGTTAACATTCAAAATAAACTTGATGTTGCCGACCTCCACGCTATCTCGGAACCCAAGAGGCTCTGAGAGAGATGGAGGCCGAAACACCAAACAATAACAATGCTTTGGAGAAGTACTCAAACACTATCCATAGCACAATAAACAATTCCTATAAGGAATCCTGTCCCCTGAGGCCGGTCCAACACGATCAGACAACTACCGCATGGTGGTGTCACGAGTTGGATCACCTCAGGAAGATGGCTAGGAAATCCTTTAATAAGGCAAGAACCACAAAACTCAAAGAGGACTGGAATACTTACAAATCTCCTCTCAAAGAATACAAAAAAATCGTCAGACAAAAACAGAGAGATGCATGGAGATCCTACTGCGAAGAAATCGAAGATTTCCCGCAGGCAGCGAGGCTTCAAAAAGCTCAAAAAGATCCACACCGAAGCATTGGTGCGCTAATCAAAGAGGATTGCACTAAAACTGCCAACCTCGATGATAGCATCAAACTTCTGCTGTCAACACACTTCCCTGACTCGGTCATCACAGACGTGGCCGACTGGGCAGAGGAAGAATACAATCCATCTGTCTATGATTGGCAAACTGCCAAACACATTGTAGACGATGAAATAATTAGATGGGCAATATCCAGCTTCTCTCCATTTAAATCGCCAGGAACTGACTGTATCTATCCAGCCCTACTTCAGCGGTGTCTGAAAGAACTCACACCGCACCTGGTGGGTATATTCAGATCCTCGTTGGCTCTGAGGTATAGCCCCAAAAAATGGAGAGAGGTAAAAGTGGTATTTATACCCAAACCTGGAAGCGATTTTACGTTTCCGTGTTCAGTTCAAACTGACGCGGTCTTGAAATAAACACGGGAAAGTATTGCAATATTTATTGGCAAACCCGTGTTGATTTCGAGGCGCCAGACAATGAACAACGTACGGATTTGTTTGGAAATGAATAAAGGTACATGTTAACGTTTCCGTTTTCATTTCAAAGAGCATCTTGATACTGAACATGGAGACGTTACACAAAAAAGACAACACATTCGTAAATGGCCTAATTTTTCTTTATAAAAGTACTCATCACAAAAAGGATCGCATAACTTACGTTTAGAGCAATGGAACAAAATGGTGTTAAATATTCTAGTAATATAAAAGTGATTTAACTAAACTAATTTTTATTTGTATACTTATATCAACATAAAATAATTATGAAAAAATTGGTAGTAGGTATAGTCTATATACGTATATGTATAGAAAACATGTTTTAATAGTTTAATACATCTTTCGTAATAGAAAATTAGTAGTAGGTACCTAACAGTAGCGGCTCGTGGGGTGGTTCACAGTGACAGAATATAGGTATCAGTACAGATGTATGAAAAAACTTTCAGTGTTTTAGAAAGTTTATAATATACCTTACTAAAACACTGACAGTTTTTTACCTATATCTGTACCGGGATCTATATTCTGCTACTGTGAACCCCCAAAATTTTGGTCACAAGCAGCCCCTGGTACCTAACATTATTAAATTAGGCGATACTTTTTGTGACTGGTGTAGATTATTTTTTATTTATTTAATTATGGAGCATTGTTGAAAATACCTATTGAAATCAATGAACGTAACAGCCGCCTCTAACTCGAAAAGTTGCGATTCATGTTCAAATTACAGAAAGTCAAAAACGAAAAATTTAGTATTGCTTTTAAAATGTTTAAATCAAATTTTGAGGGTTTTCTACCTAGGCACAGAACAAAGAATAGGAGGTACTTGTTATTTATTTGTTGATAACATACCTATATTTAAATAATTATTATTTTCACAAACAAATAAAAATAATTTTCATTATGTAGGAAGGTAAGTTCTAATGTTTTTTTGCAACAGGTTGATTAGCCGGCAAATTAAAAACTGCTATAACCTCAAACAAAATGTAAATAAAACAATTTTAATCAGCTGTTGTTACAATCGATTAATTTAAGTAGGCAACCTGTGAGAGTCAGTATACTACCATTTCGTCCTTAAGATCAACACGGATTTGGATGTAAGCAAATACGGCTTGTTTCCAAACAAATCCGTGCGTGGTTCATTGTCTGGCGCCTCGATATCAACACGAGTTTGCCTATAAATATTGCATTACTTTCCCGTGTTTATTTCAAGACCGCGTCGAATTGAACTGAACACGGAAACGTAAAATCGCAACCTGGAAGGATGGATTACACTGTCCCAAAAACATACCGACCAATTAGTCTGACATCGTTTTCCATGAAGACATTGGAAAGGCTATGAGAAAGGTACATAAGGGATGGGGTGATTACAACAACACCACTACACCCAAACCAACATGCATACACCCCAGGCAGATCTACTGATTCAGCCCTTCATCTAGTTGCTGGCCGGATAGAAAGATCCCTGGACAATAAGGAGTCCGCCTTGGGTGTTTTCATAGACATAGAAGGTGCTTTTGATAAAACCACCTTCCCAAAGATAATATACTCACTAACCAACAGGAATGTTCCACAAATGGTTAGTGGGAACATAACATGCTCTCAAAGCGAGCAGTAAACATAAGTGTAGAAGATGTGAATATAAGAGGTTTGGTTGCGAATGGATGTCCACAGGGAAGGGTGCTATCACCTCTACAGTGGAATATGGTCCTCGATACCCTCATCAGCCGCCTCAAATGGCAGTCACTACACAATCGCATATGCAGATGACCTGGTCATTCTGCAAACGGAATTTTGAGAACATACTCTGCGAATGCAAGTAACTCTAAAAATTATAGAACAGTGGTGCAAGGACCATTCACTATCTATCAATCCTAAGAAGACAGAAATGGTCCTTTTCACAAGGAAAAGGATGAAAATGGAATTAAAACCTCCAGAACTCCTAAACACAAAACTAAACTTTGCGACAGAGGTGAAGTACCTAGGTCTCACCTTTGACAGGAAGTTAACATGGAACTCGCATTTAGAAAACAGAGTTAAAAGAGCATACATTGCTTATGAACAATACCGCCGAACCGTGGGACGCACCTGGGGTTTCTCCCCCAGAGTCGTCGCATGGACTTACACGGCTATTATAAGACCTATGCTTACATACGGTGCAGTTGTCTGGGTACCGAAAACCCAAAAATTAACAGCTATCCGTAAACTAGAACAAATTCTTAGTTTCACTCCCCTTGATATTTACATCAAGGAGGTTGCTCTGACGACAATGACACGCCTCCGCACGGTTGGAATAGAACCTGATGTAGGATTTGGTGAGGCGAGACGTCACTTTTGGCAGGAGGCGCTCGATACGCTCCCACTGCTTCAAGCGAACATGGACTCCATATACACCGAGATATATCTTCCATAAGTCATATAAAGTTATAATAGAACAAATAGAAGAGCCAGAAGTGGCAGGTACGATTCATATCTACACCGACGGTTCTAAAACAAAACAAGGCTCAGGATGTGGAATATACTCCAGATTCTTAAACCTAAACATAAAATGGGCTGTGAGCAATAGTGCCAGTGTAGTTCAAACAGGACTAATGGGGATTCTCATAGCAACAAAAAAATAACCAGAAACAATATCACTGGAAGGAACATGCTCATCTAAACAAATAGCAGACAAGCATTACTCACCCTGAACAGACCACGAATTTATTCAGGGTTAGTACTAGAATATCACGAAGCTTTGGCCAAAGTATCCATCAATAATGTGGTCACCTTAAGATGGATCAAAGGTCACGCCACATCGAAAGGTAGCCGTCTTGCCGATTCACTAGCCAAGAAAGCAGCCATGCAACCAAATACTTTTTGAACCTGGCCCTTCTATTGACCTGACAAAATCGGTAGTGAAAGACCTAATTAAAGAACATTCCCTTGTGAAATTCAAGGAAAGATGGAATGAAACAAGAAACTGCAGAGTTTCCAGGGAGCTCTTAAGTTATCCTGACAACACTGCAGCAAACAAATACTTGACTATGACTAGATAGAATCTGCGCCTGGTCACAGGCGTTCTGACTGGACATTGCCAAGTACGGAAGCATCTCCATATCATGGGGCTGTCAGACTCTGCAGAGGGTGCGAACAAGAAGATGAGACCATCGAGCATATCCTTTACGATTGCTCGACGCTCTCATTTATTAGAAGATTTGTGTTCGGCGAGTATCGGCTAACACCGGCCGATATAAGAGAAGCACCTCTTGGCGACGATGTCAACTACATTAAATCTATAGGCTGGATCACGAGCTAGGAGGTGCCTATCATTTTAGGAGGATACACAATGGGCCTAATGAGGCTTAAGTTCCGTGGGGGTAACCCACCCTCTACACGTTACAGATATAGAGTTGTTTGTGATGTGATTCTCTACAATTCTTGTTTTATACATAATTTCGAGATATATTTGAAAAAATGTGCCAATTTAGATTTTTGAAGATAACTCAAAAACTGAATAAGAGAAAAACACCAAATTTTAAATTTAGGCTTTAATCCATCCTGCGGTAAACAGATAAAATTTTGGACATAGTTGGAACGTCTGGGGGGTACTTTATAAAAGGTCGTTTTTCTACCTTACAGAATATATGTGTTATTTACGATTGGAGAAGGAAATTCTTCAAATAAAAGTTACATGTAATATTATTTTCTATGATTTTTGTTCTTTACAAAATTTTCCTATTTCCATATTCGTTCAAATAAAAGTTGTTTGCGATATCATTCTCTATAATTTTTATTCCATATATGATTTCTCTAAAATAAACCGTAACGGAAAAATTTGAGGAAATGTGTATAATTTAAATTTTTCCATAATTTCGTTGGCAATGAATATTTACAGGGCTGATACAATAGGTTGTACAAAATAACCGGAAAATGCCTGTAATAACAAGACAGAATAGTCATGTGTTAAACACATCAGATTTTTTTATATATTCATTGTCAACGAAAATATTGAGACATTAAAATTGTAAGGTCCATTTTAGAGAAATCATGTATAAAATAAAAATTATAGAGAATATCGCAAACAACTTTTAATTAAAGAAATTTCTTGTCCAATTGTAAATAACAGAGATATTCCTTAAAGTAAAAAAGCGTCTCCTCATAAAGTACCCCCCAGATGCTTCTACTATTTCCAAAATTCAATCAGCTCAACGCTAGATTGGAGCTTAAGTTTATAATTTGGTGTTTTTCTATTTATCCATTTTTGAGTTATCTTCAAAATTCGAATTTTGCACTTGTTGCACAAAATATTTAGTTATTAATTAAGGTAAACGATAATTAAAAATCAGTGAATCCATTTATTTGTATCCCAGCTGAGGTTGAAGTGCAATATAGTAAATCTGGTATTAATAAAAATATCAGCTTTGTTTTTGTTTATTGAAACCTGATCCTTCAAAAATGTATTATAAAAACGTTAATATAAACAATAATAAAATGATTTTAATAAAATTTATGAGATAAAAGAAACTGGTTTAAAATATAAAAAAAATATTATTGTTATTTGCTGTCGAACTCATTTCAGAAGAACGTATGATCGATTCATTTCCAGTACCACAATACGGCGGAGACTTGCTGGAGCCAATTTACGATCTAGGAGACCATTGAAAGTACCCAGGTTACTTCCCAGACATATAGCTGCTCGTCTACAGTGGGCACAGGAACACAGAGACTGGCTTTTAGCTCAGTGGCGAAATGTTCTTTTTTCGGACGAAACCAGATATGGTTTATTTAGTGATAGTCGGCGACACAGAGTTTGGAGAGGGCCAGGTCAACCAGAAAATATCTTTTGCCAGAGAAGTCGTTCCATACCAAGGAGGAACAGTAATGTTTTGGGGAGGCATAATGCATGGTCGTCGTACGCAGCTTATTCCCATTCCAGACACTATGACAGCTGATAGAGACATGTTCGAAACATTATTGAACCCATTATTTATCCTATCCGAAATGAAATTGGAGCCAATTGTATTTTCATGGATGACAATGCTAGGCCCCATCGCACGAGAAGGGTACAAAATGCACTAGAAATTCAGAATATTCAAAGATTACCGTGGCCAGCAAATTAGCCAGATATAAATCCCATTGAGCACATGTAGGATTTTGTTGGAAGAGCAATCTCAAACAGAATTAATCCTCCTATCTCCCTCCAGGAACTCACAGTCGCGGCCCAAGAAGAATGGAACAACATACCAATGGATTACATTAACACCCTTATTGTTTCCATACACAGGCGAGTTAATACCTTACTACAAAACAGGGGAGGACACACCGAATATTAATGAATTTTTGATTTCGCTCTAAAGTGATATTCTTCTGGAATTCAAATTCTAGTAATCATTTTAACATGCATTTTTCGTTGTTTTTTTTTTCTTGTTCAGTTAAATTTAATTCAGCTAATTTGTATTGGATACATAACTAACACACTTCTTGACTTTTAATAATAGTGTCTCATTTTGACAAACATAAGGGGGTCCAATAATTTTGGCGATGTGTGTATTATTTCTGATCTATTGCAATGTCAGAACTCTCAAAAACGACCCACTATACTTTACCCGCAATATTTTAAAAATGTTCTAATGGTGCATTATTTCATCTATCTTCTATTTATCTATATACGAGTAATAAAAATGAAATAACTCATTGACTCACCAGATCTCCAAAACTATAAGCCCGATTGACTTAAAATTTGCCATAGTTACTCCTTTCTTGACGTAGGCACCCTGAGGCACCCACTAATAATAAATAAAAATAAATAAAAATAAATAAAAATAAATAAAAATAAATAAAAATAAATAAAAATAAATAAAAATAAATAAAAATAAATAAAAATAAATAAAAATAAATAAAAATAAATAAAAATAAATAAAAATAAATAAAAATAAATAAAAATAAATAAAAATAAATAAAAATAAATAAAAATAAATAAAAATAAATAAAAATAAATAAAAATAAATAAAAATAAATAAAAATAAATAAAAATAAATAAAAATAAATAAAAATAAATAAAAATAAATAAAAATAAATAAAAATAAATAAAAATAAATAAAAATAAATAAAAATAAATAAAAATAAATAAAAATAAATAAAAATAAATAAAAATAAATAAAAATAAATAAAAATAAATAAAAATAAATAAAAATAAATAAAAATAAATAAAAATAAATAAAAATAAATAAAAATAAATAAAAATAAATAAAAATAAATAAAAATAAATAAAAATAAATAAAAATAAATAAAAATAAATAAAAATAAATAAAAATAAATAAAAATAAATAAAAATAAATAAAAATAAATAAAAATAAATAAAAATAAATAAAAATAAATAAAAATAAATAAAAATAAATAAAAATAAATAAAAATAAATAAAAATAAATAAAAATAAATAAAAATAAATAAAAATAAATAAAAATAAATAAAAATAAATAAAAATAAATAAAAATAAATAAAAATAAATAAAAATAAATAAAAATAAATAAGAATAAATAAAATTAAAAATAAATAAAAATAAAAATAAAAATAAATAAAAATAAATAAAAATAAAAATAAATAAAAATAAAAATAAAAATAAATAAAAATAAATAAAAATAAATAAAAATAAATAAAAATAAATAAAAATAAATAAAAATAAATAAAAATAAATAAAAATAAATAAAAATAAATAAAAATAAATAAAAATAAATAAAAATAAATAAAAATAAATAAAAATAAATAAAAATAAATAAAAATAAATAAAAATAAATAAAAATAAATAAAAATAAATAAAAATAAATAAAAATAAATAAAAATAAATAAAAATAAATAAAAATAAATAAAAATAAATAAAAATAAATAAAAATAAATAAGAATAAATAAAATTAAAAATAAATAAAAATAAAAATAAAAATAAATAAAAATAAAAATAAATAAAAATAAAAATAAAAATAAATAAAAATAAATAAAAATAAATAAAAATAAATAAAAATAAATAAAAATAAATAAAAATAAATAAAAATAAATAAAAATAAATAAAAATAAATAAAAATAAATAAAAATAAATAAAAATAAATAAAAATAAATAAAAATAAATAAAAATAAATAAAAATAAATAAAAATAAATAAAAATAAATAAAAATAAATAAAAATAAATTAAATAAAAATAAATAAAAATAAATAAAAATAAATAAAAATAAATAAAAATAAATAAAAATAAATAAAAATAAATAAAAATAAATAAAAATAAATAAAAATAAATAAAAATAAATAAAAATAAATAAAAATAAATAAAAATAAATAAAAATAAATAAAAATAAATAAAAATAAATAAAAATAAATAAAAATAAATAAAAATAAATAAAAATAAATAAAAATAAATAAAAATAAATAAAAATAAATAAAAATAAATAAAAATAAATAAAAATAAATAAAAATAAATAAAAATAAATTAAATAAAAATAAATAAAAATAAATAAAAATAAATAAAAATAAATAAAAATAAATAAAAATAAATAAATAAAAATAAATAAAAATAAATAAAAATAAATAAAAATAAATAAAAATAAATAAAAATAAATAAAAATAAATAAAATAAATAAAAATAAATAAAAATAAATAAAAATAAATAAAAATAAATAAAAATAAATAAAAATAAATAAAAATAAATAAAAATAAATAAAAATAAATAAAAATAAATAAAAATAAATAAAAATAAATAAAAATAAATAAAAATAAATAAAAATAAATAAAAATAAATAAAAATAAATAAAAATAAATAAAAATAAATAAAAATAAATAAATAAAAATATATAAAATAAATAAAAATAAACAAAAATAAATAAAAATAAATAAATAAAAATATATAAAATAAATAAAAATAAACAAAAATAAATAAAAATAATAAATAAAAAAAATTAATAAAAATAAATAAAAATAAGTAAAAATTAATACAAATAAGTGAAACTTATGTTATGAAAAATATGAGTAGTGAATTGATAAAAACCATATTTTTCGATATCCCGACACCTCAACAGTATAAGGGAGGACTTCTTTTCTCAAGTTTTATGTGACCTGTTAGAGAGTCAGTTTCGCATGCAATCTGGTGATATTAGCAGAAGTACCAGAAAAGTGGTATAAAATGAGATTCTCAATTAGATTACTATGCTGAACTCTAATCTATAATACTATCACATACATATCAAGAACCCTAAAAAACATATTATCCTTTCTTATTTGGGAAATGCATGTATTTTTTTATATTAAAAATACGTATCCACGCATGCGAAACCGCGGGCAATAGCTAGTAATTAAATAAAATTCCGAACCTGTTTATAATATTTTTTTCCTATTTTTTGCAACTTCGTATCCTTCAGAAATCGCTCTAGTGGTTAAGTATTAAACGAGTAAATACGGAATAGTAGTTTGTGTAATAAAAGTAGATATGATGGCCATATAGACAATCCACTCTTGTTACAGTATATTTTTTATACGACCCACTAACGAAAATCTAGAAATTTTAAAAATTATTTTAGGTAATTAAGATAAAATAACATTTAAAAATAAGTTATGACTTACCTACTATATTTATAAAATAAAATAAACTTGAAAAAAAAATTAACTTGCCTCCAATCCTAGATTTGAACCCGGGACCTCGCTCGAATGACTGCCAAATACGCTACTCTCAGCTCCATCAACACACCTAACATTTTGGTTTTAATACTCGTAATTAAATTAGTTTCATATAGTTTTATTAAAATTTATAATAAAAGTGGCGGTGAAGATGAGAACAGAGCGTCTGCCTTCCACCCAAAAATCCCGGGTTCGAATCTGGACTGGGGACTAATTAAAATAAATCTTTTTTGTTTCATGTTTATTTTATTTTATAAATTATTTTAATATTAGTTATTTTGTTTTAATAACTCAAAATAATTTTTTAAATTTATAGATTTTCGTTATTGAGTCGTAGAAAAAATATAGTGTACAACTCGAGTGGATTGTCCATATCGCACTCAAACGATTGAGCATTCCGCCTACGACGTCGTGCTATAGAAATAGTACGTCGTTGCACAAACTACTATTTTCATTCCAGTTCTAGTAACGGAGAAAAGATCTAATAATAAAGTCCGTATTTTCAAAATAGTAAACAGTTTTGTTTTTAAAAGGAAAACACGAGTAATTTTTAAATCCATCATTTTCTTTTTGACCAAATGACACACTAATATAAATTTTAACCACCTTGTTTCGAGAAAATCGATACCCAACGACCTTGCCTGACAACTTGTAATTCGCATACCATAATTAAATTTAAAAAAATGTGGTTTTCAGTAAAACATTAACATTATATCAATTACCAGTTTGATATTCAAAAGTGCACTATACCGATCACCCACCCACTGGTGTATTTCGTTGAAATGAGTGTTACGAACGAAAATTTGAAAGAACAAATTCCTTCAGGATCTTGTAGTCCTGTACTTGGATGGTCACCATTACCTCCACGAAGACATCTGAATTTTGTAAACAATGAGGCACCAGTAAAGGTAACATTTTCCAATTAAAGAGATGACAAAGTAGCTAGGTTTTTTTAAATAAAGAAGCAATGCATATATACAATTATACGGTGCAATCTAAAAGTTTGGAATCAACTAATTTACTTTTTCATGTAAATTTTTTATGAAGAAAATAAAATGGAAATAGAAAATAAAATGGAAAGAAAATAAAATAGAAAATTTTATGACAACAATTTTCAGCCAATAAAATGCAATTATTTCTGAAGGTTGCCATGACAACCTTCGTATGTATTCGGAAATTGCCCTACCTAGCTGTAAGATTAATAAGTGGAAATTTACCTGCCTTGACAGCTGTCATAAAAATCAAGGGTGTAGAATAATTTCGATAAAACTAAGCCCACAATTTTTCGCTTTTCTCTAGTACTATGTACACTTGATAAAATATTATCTTTCTTATTCAGGTATATAAACGACATCTTACTAAAGCATAGGGATATTAAAATGTTTGACATCAAATCTGCGATTAATAAATAACTGCATCCATGTTCAACAGAAATAGATGTATTTTTTTCCTTTTCTCTAGTGCTATATAATTGTGTGATATTGCTAGAATAATATCTAGCCTTTTCAAGTAAATTAACCACATTTTACTAGAGGCATAGGTAAACTAAAATATTTAATAAACACGACTACACACCTGGTTTGAAATTGGTTAGGCAAACTCATCAGTCAACAACCTACTATGATATCTTTAATAAAAAAGTGTGTGATTAACCAGCAGCTGTTACGACTAATTATCCTGTCAAAGGGCAGGTACCTCTTTGGAGGTTGTCATAATATTTTCTTACCGAATATCCCACGTGCCAAAATTAGATTAGAATTATCATATCAAAAACATTCGTGACCTTGAAAAAATTTCCGAAAATAATACATATAAGTGAAAATTAAATAGAAAATAAAATAGAAATTAAATAGAAAATAAAATATAAAATAAAAAAAAAATAGAAAAAAAATAGAAAAAAAAAATAAAAAAAATAAAAAAAAAAATAAAAAAAAAAAATAAAATAGAATAAAAAATAAAATAGAATAAAAAATAAAATAGAATAAAAAATAAAATAGAATAAAAAATAAAATAGAATAAAAAATAAAATAGAAAATAAAAATAAAATAACCCATACAGCACAAACATATTTCAGAAATATTTCAAAAATATTACATTGAAACATTTTTGTAATGTATAAATATTACGAAACATCCCAGAAACATTTCTGAAATGTGCCTGAAACGTAAAAATGTCATATAAATATAATATTTTACAGTAATATTTCTGAAATAAAAATTTGAAATTTTTTAGAAATAATAAATAGTAATATTTCAGAAATGTATTCTAGCTTTTTTTTTTCTAAAATATTATTAAACTAAAAAAAGACATTTATAAATATACATATCCGTGTCCTTTTTAGGTTATTCACTAGAAATTCATGTCGTTTTTACGATACCCCTACATTCATACTTATTTCGTGTGATTTAGGTATTGTATTATTGTTGGTGATAAGGTTTGGTTTTTATTGTTTAATGGTTGTTTTCACTGGTTGAGGTAATCTTATTACATCTGCCTTGTATTCAATAGCATGCTTTTCAGTGTTGCCAGTTGCCACCAGCCGATGAAGAAATTATCGTGCTGTGCTGCCAAAATTATCGATTTTTCTTGAAAATTATGGATTTTTCTTGAAAATTATGTTACAATTTTCTTTATTTTGTTGTTTTGGAAAAAACACGTCATGCTTATTTTAATATAATATATAATAACACAAAAACTTAAATGTAGACCAAAATTATTTGGTATCAAAATGAATATCAACATTTCCATCTTCTTCGTGTTCATATTACGTTTAGCTGGACCAACAGTTTAGATTTTAGATAAATAAATAAGTATAATTTTTTTTGAAAGATAAGTGGAACAATACTTATCTTTCAAAAAACAAAATTAATAAAGCATTAAAAACGACACCCTATAGACATATAATTTTCGATATCTTAAATATATCAAATAATGGATGTACACTGGATATGTTAAACATCTGTAGGATATATCCATTGGTTACTTATGAACCTCTATTAAAGGTACCTATTAGATATTTTGCTGGATATCCATATAGAATATCTTCTATATCCTGGATATAGACGGACATTTGGATATCCATATTAGATTCACGGGATATTTATGATATCCTGTAGATATATTGGATATCCACAAAAGATATTCTGTGGATATCTCTGAGATTTGGTGTGTTGTCTGGGCATATAACAACAGCACAACGCGTAAATATAAAAAATCTGATGTGTCCAACACATGACTTTCCTATCTAGTTATTATAGGCTTTTCCGGTTATTTTGTACAACCTATTGCAGCATCTCTATAAATCTTTAGAGGATAAACTAAATATATACATTGTCCACATACATCTACCTCGAAACATTTTTCTATAGATATTCATGGAAAACGAAAATACTGAAAAATTTAAATTTCCTACAATTTTTTCATTACGGTCCATTTTAGAAAAATCATGTATAAACAAAAATTATAGATATCGATATCGCAAACAACTTTTATTTCAAAAACTTTCATAAAAATCAGAATTTTGCACATTTTGTCAAATTTCTCGAATACGGACCATTTCAGGAAATTTTTACATAAAACAAAAATTATAGATAATAATATTAGAAGTAACTTTTATTTGAACAATTTTTTTCTCCAAATATTAATAACAGATATATTCCATAAAATATAAAAACGGCCTCCCATAAAGTACCCCCCCAGATGTTCCGACTTTGTCCAAAATCTAATCATTTCACGTCAGGCCGAAATAAACCTTAAGTTTAAAATTTAATGTTTTTTTCTTTATCCGTTTTTGAGTTTTCTTCAAAATTCGAAATTTACACATTTTCTCAAATATCTCGAATACGGTCCATTTTAGAGAAATTATGTATAGAATAAAAATTATAGAGAATTATATTACAAACAACTTTTATTTGAACAATTTTTATAAAAAAATATTTTTTTTACATTTTGTCAAATTTCTCGAATACGGACCATTTTAGGAAAATTTTGCATAAAACAAAAATTATAGATAATTATATTAGAAGTAACTTTTATTTGAAGAATTTTCTTCTCCAAACGTAAATAACAGATATATTCCATAAAATATAAAAATGACCACCTATAAAGTACCCCCCCAGATGTTCCGACTCTGCCCAAAATCTAATCAGCTCATTGGACGTTGAAACAAAGCTTAAGTTTAAAATTTAGTGTTTTTCTATGTATCGGTTCATGAGTTATGCGTTATACAGACACACACATACACACACAGACATCATCGCGAAAATAGTCAAAACGGATTCAGGGGACCTCAAAACGTAAAAATCCGTCGAAAACTCGAGGTCGAAAAAAATCATGATTCCTATACTTTCCTTATATCTGTATACAGATAGGAAAGTAAAAAAGGAAATGACAAAAACCGACAACTCAAATCTATAATTATTTAGAATATAGGGTTGTCTCTGGCTGGACACAGGATGAAATATGAAATAAAATAAATACATATCCCATCTTGATCTTCTTACAAATATGTTACAAATCATAAATTCTTCATTAAGTGTTGGCCTTTTACAACATAACCTGTCTAGTAACCTTTTGTGTAACATGTATACCATGTTTCAGAAACATTTTCAGTGAAATATTTAACTAAAATATTTCAGAAACTTGTGCTTAAAATGTTATATGTTTGAAACGTTTGAAATATTTCTGAAACACTTCTGAAATATTGTGTGCTGTATGGGAAATCACGAGGCCATATGTCACACAAAATAATACGAGCGACCGTTTTACTTCGGCAAACAACTACTCCTTTAGCTAATTCCGCAACAGGTATTGAATTATATCCAAAGGAAAAACAGCAGAGATAGAAATCCAGTTTCAAAACTTTAACTTTGATTTTGCTCACTAAGAACGTCATTCTTGGATGGATTTTGTCCTTAATTAGATTAGATTTAATTAGGACTGTGGGCCATGTAAGCCTCCTCCACCTCGACCTTTTCAGATCTATTGTAGATATCCTTTAATTGTTGTTTGTTCGGTCTTTTGTAGTAGACTAGGAAGTGTAAGGAATCTCAGTCTTGATAGACCTTCGTAGTAGCACAATACATGTTCTGCAGTTTCCTCCTCTTCCTGACAGAATCGGCATACGTTCTCTTCTGTCAGGTTGATATTATATAAATATGCAATTACAGTCATATAGCATGAAAATTTGACCACTGCCGATTCGCCTTATTCTCTCTAGTCTTCATATTTATATTGAGACATACTTCAAACTAACTAACTAGCTGCAAAGAGTCTATTTATATTAGAAATCTTATGTGCCAAATTACTCTAGGCCTGCATCGAGCTTGTCTAGAAAAATCTCGTGTTGCTGCCGTTGTTGCGTCGGTGATCTCTAGACGGTTGGGGACAAAGCGAAAATTCTTTCACTATGAGCGGTACGTGTTCAAAGAGCTTTCTGTTTCTCGTATTCTCTCAGATGTATCGATGTAGACTGGACGTCGCCCTATAGAGCAGGACCGGACGTGACCGCTTCGCACGACAATATCTTGACATTGACACATGTTTCATCAGTCTTCATAGTTTCATCTAAACAGAAAACCAGTTTATATCGATTTCTGATGTCCACTATTTTCTTCAAATATTCATGTTTCCATGCAATAATTTCGTTTTTTTTTTCTGTTAAAAAGCTAATTATCTGGAATATAAATACAATTGATATAAAATATGATAATTTGGAAGTGTTTGGTTGTTTTCTATTTCTAAGTATAAGCAAATTTTTAATATGGTAGTAATTTCATTTTACATGCATGCTTTTTCCAAGCTTCAATAATAGTTTTATTTCTTCCGGTCAGATTTTTCGGATAAGAGATTTTTCCAATAACTGCATATTCTTTAACCATATTATGGACTGTCCGCTTAGATACTACAGTGTAGGTCTCACATTAAAGGTACTAGTTCGATGGTCGCTGCGTTCGTAAGACCAACAACAACTTTTAATGAAAAAAATGTCAATGAATGTTTTTCGGAACACCTGCTAAAACATTCCTTGTTAATCGAGAACTGAATAACAAATAGAAACATTTCTTTTGTTATGGTAATTTTCGACATGAAACTGTAGATTTCTATCATAACTTATTTGTTTGCCATCAAAATAGCATTTGTAGCCGACTTGAAGGAGAAAATTTACTTTATAGTAACCCATTCACAAGAAGTTGAATACGATAAATATTTGAAAATATAAAAATCGTGCATAAATAGCGAAGCCAGCTTCACGTAGGTTCGTACCTTTTCGATCATTTTTATTTCTTCTTTGCTTCTTTATAAATCGTCCAAATATTATTTTTTGATTCCATCGTTCAGTACCTTACAAGTTATTAACAGAACACTTTTCACTACTCAATAACGAAGACTGACTGCGTGAACGATACCTAGAGGTACTTTAACAAAATGAAGCCAAAATGGCACGTGTACCCTTTCTAAATAAAATTGTCCTACACCTGGTGTTATCTCATTTTTACTTTAAAAACTGTAATAGGTATATAGCAGTTGAAACTTATAATATACATGAAAACCGAACTTTGGTACTTCCTCGCTTCGTCATATACAGTACGTTGTTTCCAACACTGACTCCATGAGACCGGTATACACTTTAATTGTAGAGGAGCAACCATGCGTCCAATCACGATAGGCAAACAGGCATATCGCGAGTTACTCTCTTTAATCCACTTACGTCCAAATATCCTATTTATTTTGCTTGATGCGTTGGTTAACGTACTGTATAATACAACGAGTGGTATCGAGGCTATCAATAATCGCCTAAGCTAATGCTCTAAACGTGTGTTGCTGAGTGCATTAATTTACGTGATTATCTATAGAACTGATATCAAAAGTTGTATTCAATTTAGTAATATCACGAATTAATAAAATGACAGTTCAATAAGTACAAAAGCAATGAAAAAACTAGATTAATGTACTAAGCATAATTATTAGTTTTTATCGATGTATGAATATCGTTTATTAATCAACTAATAGCCTATTGACCAGAGCATACTGGCGCATTCGTTTGCAAAATTATTGTTTTAATTCGTATTTTTTTTTTATAATGTCCGCATAATGCCACACACGTCATGTTTAGTTTTTGACACAAACAAGCTTTCGTTGCACAATTTTTTTTACAGTTGCACGGTTTTGCTAAGTCTTCAGGTAATGGCGGTTTTGTTAAATACAGTGGCTTTATTTGGTTATCACAGAAAACATAACCAAAACCAGAGAAATCTAAAGATGACGACAAGTGCATTTGGCCTTTTTATCGTATTTAAAAAAATTTTACTTCTCAGGCAGTATCTGACAATAATTTTTTCATGAATAAAAATAAATGTTTCTGTTAACTTTAATAAATAAAAAAGTTATCAAAAGTATCTAAAAAAGTAAAAAAAAAATCACATGATACAAAACTATTAATCGGTAAATATAACAAAGTGTTATGAAAAATGTTAATAATAATTTTTTTAAACTTATTACCTCTGAAAAACAGCAAAAAATTGATGTAGCGCGTCATCGGGCTTTCTCTTATCCATCTTATACATTGAGTTGGAAGTGAGATAGAAGTACTTCTCTCTAAAAGTACACGCGCGTAGGAAGCATATTGTTATAACGTAAAAAAACATAACAACAAACAAAATTTTGAAAATTTATTTAGGTTATTTTGTTTATTATAGTTTGAATATTCGGTAAAAAATTTAAAATTATAGCATTTTAAATTTTAAGGTATATTATTTAATTCAAGAAAAATAGAATTTTTGTCAATTTCGGATTTTAAAACATTCATAACAATTAAAGGGTTGAAGATACGATGATGGGCGTAAGGACTTTTTTTATTCGAAATATCCTAAAGAATATAAAAAAAATTTATTGCAAAAAATGCCCTTTTTCTGGCTTAATTAATTTTTCGTTGTTTAAACAATAACATCAACAGATATCGACTGTCATCTTACACTTTTATAATCAGGAAAGCCTTCCGGATATTTAAAAAAAAAATTAAAACAATTTTGCAAACGAATGCGCCACTATGCCCTGCACTACTAGGAAATTATTACATTGTGAGTGATATTATCTTATTGTTAGTAATATTTACTTTATAAACAGCCACCAAACGCAAAAAACAGCATAAATATACAAATCATTTACACATTTTAATTTTTATGCTCCATTTAAATACAGTACTTTTGGTAAAGGAATAGTAGCAAAAATTAATCGTAATGGTAAAATTAATGATATTCTAATTTATATTTTTGGCAATTACAATAGTCAGGTACCTATGTATGGGAGGTGGATGGCTCAGTGGTTAAAACCTCGAACTTTTAGCCACTTTAGGGCCTAGATGTTTTAAAATTTTAAATAAATTTTTGTTTTTCAGCAAGTTGTTGGATTAGAGAACGATTTATATCCCAACTGTGACGTTAGTATTTGGCTAAGATCATGTGAAACTGAAATTATAACACCGTTAAAAGGAGAAGTTAAAGGTAAGAATAAATAAATCAAACCAGCTTAGATAAATCTGCGATAGTGTTCCAGGGAGAAATCGCAAGATCATAACACCGTAAGAGAAGTATTAAGGGAACCATCACTGAATACCGAAAGACAATATAGCGTGGGACAGAATAACAAAAGAAACATCACCAAGATAAAACAGCACAAGAACAAAAAATAGCTCATACACAAAAAGCGATCAGATAAAATAGTGCCAGGAAAAATGACTTTAAGACGTAAAAGAGTAATGATAAAATAGAGAAAGCTTAAAAAAATAGGAAAAATTATCGCGTACATATTAATTGTTTGCCATATTCTCGTAGAGTTAAGCGCAGCCCCAGTGGGACCGCCGAGTTGTACCACGGGATATAAGGTAGATATATCCTACCGTCTAATAATAGGATTATATCACCGAATTTCTAGAAAGAATTAACCTGCGATGGCTCTAGGCCGTACAGGTTAAGTAAATTATTTTTTTTATTTCCCAGGAAAACCCCAAAAAAAAGTCCAATATTACCTTTACGAAATAATGAAAATTATTTTTGAACCCCAAGGTAAAAACAAATTTAATGAAAAATTTAAAAAATTCTGCCGCGGGATGATTTGAACCCACCTATTCCTGTTCTACGCATAGCATTCTTGACACATTAGAAATCACCGACTATGTCGGCGATAGTTCAATTAGTAGTTTTTGCAACAAGATTGGATATGGACAATCTACTCGAGTTGTACAGTATATTTTATCTACGAACTACTAACGAAAATCTACAAATTTTTAAAATTATATTAGGTTATTAAGGTAATAATAACTAATTTTAAAATAATTTATTACTTTTACTAATTTATAAAATAAAATAAACATGAAAAAATAGTTAATTTAAGTAATCCCCAGCCCAGATTTGAACCCTAGTCTCTCGCTTGGAAGTCAAACGCCCTGTTCTCACCTCCATCAACACACCATTTTAGTTTTTAATAGTCATAATTAAATTAGTTTCATATAGTTTGAACAAAATTTATGATTTACTTGTAAATATGGACGAAATAAAACTAGAAATTCTGCACAATAATAACTCATTTTTACGTATATTTAACATCAATAACTAAAAAATATACTCACAATTAGTTTGACAGAATTATATAAAATTAAAAAAAAAGTAAAGAATAAAAAACCATAAAAATAATATCGCAACTAAAAATGAAAATTCCACTGCCCTAACTAAACATGCGTTCGAAAATTTGCACTCTTCCGATTTTAAAAATGTAGAAATTCTCGAAAATGAACCTAATCTCAACAAAAGAACAATCCTTGAGATGATACATGTTAAAAAAAATAACAACTCTGTAAATAATAAAACGGACTTAAAAGATTTGTTAAAATTTTATTTTATAATAATATTAAATAATTGTAAGCTTTCTAATCCTTAACTTGTAATGCCACTGGTAATTTTTAACTTTGTAAAAACTCATCTTTTTGTTTCCCTACTTTATCGTTATTGTGTTAAACCAAATCAATATTATTTCGAATACACCTTCACACGCTGAAAAAAAAGAAGGGGTTTCTCTTATTTTAAAATTTTTTAAACTCTAATCGAACCCATGTGTTTTTTTTTTAATTTTGACTGCACCCGAAGATGGAAAAAAAATCCGAAATATATATAGTGCTGTGCTAAATGATAGAAAATTAAAACATGACCGAATAAACCAAGGAAATTTTTATTTATATAAAAAATAATAGTAGCCGGGTGACCAAAATATGAACTGTGATTGGTGTATATCATTTTTTTTTGCAGTGTTATTACTAGGTAAAATGGATATGAAATATATTCGTTCAGTTGAATGCAATAGCCTACTTTTTCGTTTTGTAGTCTGTGTGTAGATACGCTAATATCCATGTGAGTGTAGAAAAAAAGCATATTATTTATGTAGCACATAATCTAAGTTTATAATATAGATTTGTCCTTTTTGTATAAAATGTGCCAATTAAAAATATACTTTTAAAATAAGATTATTTTTAATAAAAAGCGCTGTTTTTCGCTATTTAGTAGTAATGTGCCCAACGATATTTCTTCCAATCGCTATTTTCTCTACGCGTTTTCGTCACCGCGCTGTTTCCTCTGCATCTGTTTTGTTATGGAAATATTTTGTCCTACTCTACTTTGCAGCAGCGCGATTTATTCTATTTTAATTTTGTGCTATTTAATTCTGTGCCATATTGTCCTTCGCTATTTAGTAGCGATGTCAGTATTAATACTTAGGTAAATGGAAATATAATTGTGAGTATACTCCGTCAAGCAATGTTAAAAGCTATCATTCCCTTGCAGCTACACTCGAAGGTTGTATCGGAGTGTTTGGAAGCCCTAACAGGGTTTGGTGGTCAAAATAGACTAACTTTAGTCTCATAAGGGCACTGAAGAGGCTGCTTTATTAGCCCGAAAGGAGCTTGAAAAGCTCTGCCTGGCTCAGAATCCTTTTGTGGGATCAGAAAGCAGAGGATGATAAATCTGAGGAATGATCGAATAATTCACGGATGAGAGGGGCTAAAGAGTTTATAAAAGCACCATCGCCAACACTCACAAAGTATCTACTCGTATACACTATATTATTCGGCCTATTAGCTGAGCATTGTAGGATTAACAGACCTAGCAGAAGAGTGTGTGTTGATTCTGTTAGGAAGAGGATGAAGCGACAGTACACGTATGCTAGTGCAAAGTCTGTCAAGACTGTAATTCCTTATACTTATAGAAGGAAAGCCAACTATTTGTTTACACAGAAGAGCTACTTCCTAGTTTATAGAATCTACTAGAGAATACAAAACTAAACAAAGTGCTATAAAAATTTTTAAATTGCATAAGTTAGTTTTGTGAGACTTGAGCTTACTCATTCTTAATTAATTTGGATCTAAATTCCGCTTAATAAACTTGAAATAAAATGTATAGAATATTCTCGCTTAATAAACTTGAAAGTACATAAAATATCTACTACTATAGTATCAACAATTTTTCCTTTTTTTAGGTGATATTCCTTCCTGGCTGAATGGATCATTAATAAGAAATGGACCTGGATCATTAAGAGTTGGAGATGAGGAATTTACTCACCTTTTTGATAGTTCGGCATTACTGCATAGGTAGTTTTTTCTATTTAATAAAAAATCACTGATTTTATTTTTTCGTTATAGACATTTACCAAAACTAAAAAACATGGTGAGTGCGAAAATAATCCCACCATATACGTCAACGCTGATTGGCTGTTTGGGATTTTGCCTTACCGGTTTTGGTACTAATTGGCACGTGGAGGTTTGAAACTAACCCTGAATTTGAACATTAAATTTAAATTAACGACATTTCTCAGTTAAAGAAATATTCAAAATTGCATCATGCATAATTTGTCTTTTTGATTAATAAAAATAGCTATTTGTGTATTAAGAGATAATTAAGAACGGAAAGTCAAACTTTGCCCCTTGAGTTACAAAGTTTCCCACACGATGCATAGCGCAGCGTAAAAGCGTATGTAAAAATAGTATTGCGTTTCGTGCATAATGTATATTGCCTAAAACTTCTGATCTTCAAAATCTTTCTATTTTTTCTTAGAAATAGTACAAAAAATAAATAACGGCTCATCTGTTTAATGTGGGCTCAAAAAACCGTCATATTTTTTTTATCTTGTGACGTTTAATCTTTTAAATTATCTTTAAAATTATCTTTTAAATTATCTTTAAAATTATCTTTAAAATTATCTTTTAAATTATCTTCTAAAAAATCTTTTAAATTATCTTTTAAATTATCTTTTAAATTATCTTTTAAATTATCTTTTAAATTATCTTTTAAATTATCTTTTAAATTATCTTATCTTTTAAATTATCTTTTAAATTATCTTTTAAATTATCTTTTAAATTATCTTTTAAATTATCTTTTAAATTATCTTTTAAATTATCTTTTAAATTATCTTTTAAATTATCTTTTAAATTATCTTTTAAATTATCTTTTAAATTATCTTTTAAATTATCTTTTAAATTATCTTTTAAATTATCTTTTAAATTATCTTTTAAATTATCTTTTAAATTATCTTTTAAATTATCTTTTAAATTATCTTTTAAATTATCTTTTAAATTATCTTTTAAATTATCTTTTAAATTATCTTTTAAATTATCTTTTAAATTATCTTTTAAATTATCTTTTAAATTATCTTTTAAATTATCTTTTAAATTATCTTTTAAATTATCTTTTAAATTATCTTTTAAATTATCTTTTAAATTATCTTTTAAATTATCTTTTAAATTATCTTTTAAATTATCTTTTAAATTATCTTTTAAATTATCTTTTAAATTATCTTTTAAATTATCTTTTAAATTATCTTTTAAATTATCTTTTAAATTATCTTTTAAATTATCTTTTAAATTATCTTTTAAATTATCTTTTAAATTATCTTTTAAATTATCTTTTAAATTATCTTTTAAATTATCTTTTAAATTATCTTTTAAATTATCTTTTAAATTATCTTTTAAATTATCTTTTAAATTATCTTTTAAATTATCTTTTAAATTATCTTTTAAATTATCTTTTAAATTATCTTTTAAATTATCTTTTAAATTATCTTTTAAATTATCTTTTAAATTATCTTTTAAATTATCTTTTAAATTATCTTTTAAATTATCTTTTAAATTATCTTTTAAATTATCTTTTAAATTATCTTTTAAATTATCTTTTAAATTATCTTTTAAATTATCTTTTAAATTATCTTTTAAATTATCTTTTAAATTATCTTTTAAATTATCTTTTAAATTATCTTTTAAATTATCTTTTAAATTATCTTTTAAATTATCTTTTAAATTATCTTTTAAATTATCTTTTAAATTATCTTTTAAATTATCTTTTAAATTATCTTTTAAATTATCTTTTAAATTATCTTTTAAATTATCTTTTAAATTATCTTTTAAATTATCTTTTAAATTATCTTTTAAATTATCTTTTAAATTATCTTTTAAATTATCTTTTAAATTATCTTTTAAATTATCTTTTAAATTATCTTTTAAATTATCTTTTAAATTATCTTTTAAATTATCTTTTAAATTATCTTTTAAATTATCTTTTAAATTATCTTTTAAATTATCTTTTAAATTATCTTTTAAATTATCTTTTAAATTATCTTTTAAATTATCTTTTAAATTATCTTTTAAATTATCTTTTAAATTATCTTTTAAATTATCTTTTAAATTATCTTTTAAATTATCTTTTAAATTATCTTTTAAATTATCTTTTAAATTATCTTTTAAATTATCTTTTAAATTATCTTTTAAATTATCTTTTAAATTATCTTTTAAATTATCTTTTAAATTATCTTTTAAATTATCTTTTAAATTATCTTTTAAATTATCTTTTAAATTATCTTTTAAATTATCTTTTAAATTATCTTTTAAATTATCTTTTAAATTATCTTTTAAATTATCTTTTAAATTATCTTTTAAATTATCTTTTAAATTATCTTTTAAATTATCTTTTAAATTATCTTTTAAATTATCTTTTAAATTATCTTTTAAATTATCTTTTAAATTATCTTATCTTTTAAATTATCTTTTAAATTATCTTTTAAATTATCTTTTAAATTATCTTTTAAATTTTCTTTTAAATTATCTTTTAAACTATCTTTTAAATTATCTTTTAAATTATCTTTTAAATTATCTTTTAAATTATCTTTTAAATTATCTTTTAAATTATCTTTTAAATTATCTTTTAAATTATCTTTTAAATTATCTTTTAAATTATCTTTTAAATTATCTTTTAAATTATCTTTTAAATTATCTTTTAAATTATCTTTTAAATTATCTTTTAAATTATCTTTTAAATTATCTTTTAAATTATCTTTTAAATTATCTTTTAAATTATCTTTTAAATTATCTTTTAAATTATCTTTTAAATTATCTTTTAAATTATCTTTTAAATTATCTTTTAAATTATCTTTTAAATTATCTTTTAAATTATCTTTTAAATTATCTTTTAAATTATCTTTTAAATTATCTTTTAAATTATCTTTTAAATTATCTTTTAAATTATCTTTTAAATTATCTTTTAAAATATATTTTAAATTATCTTTTAAAATATATTTTAAATTATCTTCTAAATTATCTTTTAAATTATCTTTTAAATTATCTTTTAAATTATCTTTTAAATTATCTTTTAAATTATCTTTTAAATTATCTTTTAAATTATCTTTTAAATTATCTTTTAAATTATCTTTTAAATTATCTTTTAAATTATCTTTTAAATTATCTTTTAAATTATCTTTTAAATTATCTTTTAAATTATCTTTTAAATTATCTTTTAAATTATCTTTTAAATTATCTTTTAAATTATCTTTTAAATTATCTTTAAAATTATCTTTTAAGTTATCTTTTAAATTATCTTATAAATTATCTTTTAAAATATCTTTTAAAATATCTTTTAAAATATCTTTTAAAATATCTTTTAAATTATCTTTTAAATTATCTTATAAATTATCTTTTAAATTATCTTTTAAATTATCTTTTAAATTATCTTTTGAATTATTTTTTAAATTATCTTTTAAATTATCTTTTAAATTATCTTTTAAATTATCTGTGAAATTATTTTTTAAATTATCTTTGAAATTAACTGATTACTGATTGATAATGACATGAGAAAAAGGGTAAAAAGTCATGAATTACTGTCTCTACTATGAACTTTTTTAATAAATAATTATTAAAAGAGTTATTAGATGAAACGGTTAATTTTGTGTTTTATCAGTCAAAGCTGATTGGATATGCTGATACACGTGACTAGAAATTAACGATTTTAATTGGTTTTCTATTGATGCCAGTTTAATTGCACCTGTTTAAAAATCCTCAGATCGATCTCTGGCTAGTACATCTCTGGCTAGTACCTATATCTGCAGCCTCGTCAATTTGATCCTGGAATATACATCCCAAGACACTAAAATGAAAATCAAAGTTCTACATTAACATCAAAGAATATTTAGATATATATTTTAAGATCAAACGTTCTTATTGTTAAAGCAAACTGAATATGACCTCAGACTGATGACATCGTGCTACCGATTTTGCAACGATTTAAAATGAATGAATTAATAAAATAAATTAATAGGGAATTTTTAAAATATCCAAAGGGGGAGATATAGAAGGAACCTAAAATTTCTCTTCAATTTAATAATTTACAAAAAGTGTAAGTATAGAAGGTTCATTTTAATATTTCTTTTTTATATCGATGTCATAAGCATTAACTTGTTAGGTTATTGGACTCGTATTCTGTTTTGGCTTTGTTACTGATTCCTGTGACGACATTAGCCATAGCACTTCTGACTTGAATAGGGCTTTATCGTGGGGATATATTATAAAATTCGTGATTACATTACGCACTGACTATCAAATGAACGGTTTTACATTACATTATACAACTTTTTGTTACAAGTCAGTCACCCCGCCAGTCGAGGGTAATGATTATGATCGTGTGGAGAATGCTAATTTAAGAATAGATTATTTTTAATTCATTATATTAACTAGAAAAATATTCTGGTCCTAGTGGAATTTGAACACGCAACACATGTTTCCGCAAGTCTTGATGCTAACAGCAGTTAATACAATGTCGCATTGCTCAAATAAACAAATATACATATACCTACTTACATGTTGTAAACTCTAAAAATTGTAACTGAAGAAAAATTATAGTGCGCAACATGTGCACAAAGCCCTTTTCCCATTTTCGACTTCCAACCTTTAATATTATAAATAAAAATATATTCCAGATGGTGCAAAGTTGTTAAGTCTTACCATATAAACTATAAAATCCTTAATAATGATAATTTTGCTTTTTGGCTAAAAAATACAAGAATTTTTAATTTAAAAACGAAAATTTTATTAAAATTGCTTGGGATTATACCTCTTCACAATTCCCCATGTTTAATCAGATTTTTTTCAGAATCAATTGGCTTTTATTGGGCTTGATTTTTACTAAAAATTTCATGTTGATATCGCTTTTCGTTTTTTGATTTTTTTTTAATTTCAACCCTCCTTAACCCCTCATTTTTATTCAGATTTTTTCAAAATCAACTGGCTTCGTTCCCTTTCCTGGTTCTACTCGTTTATATTATACTCAGAGAAGGGCCTTTGGACTCTACTCCCTACAACTCCAAGTAATGGAGTGGTGAGACCTTATGTTATTATTACTGTATCAGTAATAAGTGTCCTTGTAGGAAGCGCATTATCGTAAATTCGTTTAAGTAAACGTTTACATATTTATTTTGCCCTAAACTGCTACTGAATCTAAAATAGGGGAGGAACTATTTTGTATATTGTATTTCCAATAAACCTATAATGAAAACTGTTTATTTTAGATTTGGAATTAAAAATGGCGAAGTTACTTACCAATGCCGGTTTTTAGATTCTGAAATATTTAGAAAAAATTCAGCTGCCAAAAGAATTGTTATGACAGAGTTTGGTACAAGAGTTGTTCAAGATCCATGTCAATCCATATTTAAAAGGTAAAAACAATATTAACTTCTTATATCACAAAATAAAATAGCGTTGGCTCTTCTGGCTTATTTATATGGAATAATATAACAGAAATAAAGATTGGCTGCTGTTTAAATCTAAAGAAACTTTGCATTTCAAATTTATTTCTCTCATATATTATTTGTACAGTGTCGGCCACTTAATGTTTTGCAATACGTATTGCACAAGTGCATGTAAAAACTAGAGAGAGTTAGCACAGATTACCTACTATATTAGGTAAGCTGTGGAGTTAGCATTAGAACTAGTAGGAAACGAATAATATCATCGTTGCCAGAACGAATAATATCATCGTTGCCAGTTTATACCGCGTTGTAACTTTGGCTGGGCCGTATAAACTGGCATCACTGATATTATTTGTTTCCTGCTCGCCCTAGTGCTAACTTCCTGTAGTTTAAACCGTATTTGAAAGCGCTCGATAGCCGATACTGTATATGACATTGTTTCCAGATTTAAAAGGTAAAAACAGTATTAACTTCCTGTGTCCTAAAATAAAATAGTGGTGGCTTTTTGGGCATATTTTCATGGAATGGTGTAACTTCCAGTTATTACAGAAATAGAGATTGGCTCTCGGTTTGGTTGCTGTTTATATCTAGAGAAACTTTTTATTTCTCTCCTATTTTATTTACATTTGAAATTTTTATATGTAGAAGACAGCGAGAAGAGAACAATTTTCCAAAACGTAGTGTAACTTTAACAACATGTTTAAAAGTGAAATCGAAAATGTTCATTTGACCACCGATTGACCATGTTTTTTTGCCCTTCGGACAGTAATCCATTTGAAGGTCCCACTACTTTCCCATTTACTAACTCATTCACGGTCATTCATATCACGTTGTCGATGGTTAAACGCTAGTCGGCTAGTCCCATGGTGGAACGCCCCAGACATCACCCATCCACGACGTGACCGGAAACCTCACTAATCTCGCAGCTAGCCTCTCCGGCGATTAACCATGTTTGACCCGTTGTAACTTTTTTGACTACCATCAAAAACAAAAATATAAAAAAAAATTAAATTGCGAGTGCTCGCCGGCACGCAACAGAGGTTTGACCAACGTTTGATCATATATGTCCATCATTATTTTTTTTAAACACGCCCTTTTAAGTAATTTGAAGAGGGTAAATTATAAAAAAACACGAATTCTGTGTCGAATTTCAACTTTGAAAAAGTAGTCATTTGTCAGGAGAGCACAAAAGGTTTGGAATTATGTATTGTTTGAACATCCCCTAAAATAATTCAAAAGACCCCAGAGAGAGTGAACATTAAAAAAACACTTTACAAAGCTAATTTCAACTTGGAAAAAATGATCAATCGTTAGAAGGGTTTAGAATTATGTGTAGACTATGAAGACTAGAGAAGAGGCGAATGTCGTCTTTATTTTTATAAAGTTCGCCAAATTGACTGTAGTTGGTTGGTCAATCGTAAACGACGTTAATTTTCTATGTAAGTCAATGTGAAATAAAGTTTTTTTTTAAATTGGTAAAAAGAATAAAAATAATATCAAAGCAAGAGTTACTTCGTTCCAGGTTGTAAAAAGGTACATAAATCGGATGTAAAAGTAAAGAAAACACAAGGAGAAATCAACAATCCAAAGTCTTTTTAAAGCTCCTAGCAGTAAAATAATCTATTTATTACAAAATATAATATTTATTGTAAAGTATTCACAACCCGTATCTTACGGAGTGTAGTTTATTTTATTATAAATTTCTATAATATAAAATTTTACAATTATAAATCCTGACTTAAAAATAACAGTAATTACACATTAAATTTAGCTTACTAGAAAATAAAATTTATTTTTAGTTTAGTTTTAATGTTAGATGAAGAGTTACTATTTTTATTTTTTTGCTGTCCCCAATTTTGTAATTTTAAATGTTTTTCTATAGGATCCTAAACGTTTAGAACAGTGGCGCATATCATCCCTAGGGCTAACAAAGCACTTTCTAGAATTCATGCTGTTTGCGAGCTACACTTTTTAAAAAATATTTCCAAATATTATGAGACTATTTTTACTGATGGTACTGTTAGTAAAATAAAAAGGCCAAAATTAAAGGATGAGACAATATCATGTAGATTCCCGAATTTTCCTTTATACTTGTATTTTAACAATAAACAATCTGTTAGCTGTGTTTTATTTTGCTCTTAAAACTATAACCTTTTCGAATTTGGTCATACCTAATTTACATTTTATATAGATAAAATTAAACAATTTATCAATTAAAACATGCAATACTTATTTAGAAATAAATACAACAAATTTTTTTCTGTGCTTTATTTAGCAATAGAAAAGTTTGTTTTTATTATTTTCACAAAATTATGTAGAATTCCCATAAGAAGCCATGTATTTTTAACATCACTTACAACACCAGCGCCCCTGCGGTGAATTGTAAAAGCTCAATTAGCATTCGTTTTTTGAGACCGTATTTCGAGTATGCCGATTCGCCTCATTCTCTCTAGTCTTCGTAGTGTCGACGTTTTACCATTATCTAAAATAATTCTGAGCACTTCAAAGACGGTGAAAATTCTAAAAAAAAAAACAACTTCCAACTCGAATTTCGACTGTTCAATCCTCAGGAAGGTACAATAAAGATCCACAAAGATTTAGAACTTTCGAATTTCGGAGGGCCAGCTTTCACACAACTCAACAACTAATATTAATTATTTTTTAGAATAGCTGCTATTTTTAAGAACGAAGTTTCCGACAACGCTATGATTTCTGTATATCCTTTTGGAGATAAGCTATATGCATTTAACGAAATACCAGTAGTTCATCAAATAAATTCGGAAACATTGGAAACAGAAGACAAAGTAAAAATTGACCAATACGTTTCAATAGTACATCATACGTCACATCCTCATGTTTTGAATGATGGTAAAATTGGGTTTATTTAATCAACTTATTTATTTTTGAATAAATCCGTTGTTTTTAAAAGTGTTCATTCATTCAGCTTTTTAGAAATAGTTTTATTAGCGCACATAAGTGAATAATTATTCGTTGGAAATAGCTATTTGTGTATTAAAGTAGAAAGTAGCACTTTGGCAGTTGAGACTACCAAAGGACTTTCTACTCAAATTATACACAATATTTTTTCTACGATCACACCAAAATAAAATAAATAATTTTTTTTAATTTTGACATATAAAGTGACATCTTTTTTGTAATCGCAGCAAGTCTCAAAACGATCTACTTTATGCAACCATAAAGTAGAACATTATGCAACTGACCACGAAAAGATGATTATATCAGCATTTACGAAATGAAAATGAATAAAAATGCCTTTTTTGGTTTTTAAATCAAAATTTACATTGCGTTTGAAAGGTTATATCGAAGAAAGAAAGGTTGGCAATATTTAAAAATAGATTTTGTCAGGAAACTTACGATTTGTATTTCTGTTTCCGTCGCTAATTTAAACAGTCTTGATCCATTCTAAATTTGCACAAAATCATCAAAACATTGTTTTACACGACACTGGCAAGACTTTATAGAGAAAAACTAAAAATATCAATATCCATATACTTATGCAAAATAATACACTTTCTTGAAAACTAGTTGAAAAAGAAAACTGTTTGTCCTAATGATTTTTGAAAATTAAAAGTATCACCAATAGTCATGTTAGACGATTTGACATTTACCTACAATAACAAGGTATTTATTTTCATAAAAAAACCTAAATACAGGATAACATGACTTTATTATAAAGAAACATGAAAAAAACTGTCTTATGATATGTAATTTAACGTTTAGCTAGCCCGACAACACAACAAGTGGTTGAAATGAAATAATTATATCATTTTACAGATAATTATGCAACTAACAATGCAATGAAATAGGGATGGACGATATTTTTGTCACAGTGATTTTGTCGCTGATATAATAGTAGGTAATTCATGAGATTGAAGTCGTGATAAGACAAAATTTTATGCTGGAAACAGAAAACAAAATCGAGTTAAAGGGGATTTATGCCCTTATATTCCCTTATGAAAATAGATGATGCTATTCGAGGTCATAAGACAAAAACGAAAACCATTTCGCAAGTTACAAATGTCATTGTTATTTCAAACTGTCTCCAATCGCTCCAAGTTGGAAGAATATACAGTGTGTGCAATAAAGTTGGATCCATATGGGATTTTTTAATATTACGATTGAAAAAAAATCAAATACAGCAATTTTCTGAAATAGTTGATTGGAATTACCTATACCTACAAAAGAATGATGGTGAATCATTTTTTAACCAAACAGAATCAAGTCAAAATTAGAAAAAAATATTGTATGTAACACATTGCGAAATGCGGTTTTGTGTATCTCGTTCATTTTGCGGGACCTCGCTCCGCTCGTCCCGTAAATATTTACTCGTTACACAAAATAAGGCATTTCGTAACTGGTTACATAAAATGCTATTATTTTATTAGAAATGGGTTACCTTCTTTCGTTATATATACTCGTAATATTGTAAGTGTATTTGACATAAGCCTACTCTATATGTCGGTAATTATTTATGATTTAATCAATTAATTATTTCCTACTGTTAAATGATTTAAAATATTAGGAAGTCAATTAAAATATTTATTTAGGCTATAGCAGTGGCGTGCGGTGATATTTTTGGAAGAGGAAGCGATTGTATAAAAATACAGCAGGCCAGTAAGCATACCGCCGCAGGCGAAAATTTTTCGCGGCGCATTCACCATTTTGTCAAAATCTCGCTTTTTTTTCCTCAGTACTACGAATATTCGAGATTGAGATTTTTGAAGTATTACTATTACTTTATTACCTAGTTTAGTACTAGAAGCTATAAAAAACTTACCATTGAAAAGCATTCTTGGTTTATTTAAACGTAAAAAAAACATTTAAGTGAAGTTTTTTTTTTATTTTTTCCAGCATTTTTCGCACAGTTGACACAGCAGTTGACATTTATTTATACTTAAGATCTATTCGCCTATCCTCAATGGCTGCAAATTTACGATATCTATAACATCATCGTAAAATTTTAGATTTTCTGATAACTGTTTAACAAGCTGTTTTTCAATGGATATTACGGCTAAATTAGAGACTGTCTTCACTTGTTCAATTTCGTATAAAACTTTTAATCCGCTTTAAAGCTGAAAAACTTCGCTCAACTGACGCACTTGTGGCTGGGATGGTTAGTACCAATTCACACAACTTGACGACTTCACAAAGGAACTTATTTAAACCAGTTGTTATAAGAAAATTTAACACATTTATGGGCGTCTTTTTATCACTAATTTCAGCTGTTTCATAAATAACACTTAACTGGGACTTTAATGCTGGAATATCGAAAAAATTTCCATAATTTAATTTTAGTGAATTGAAAGCTTCCGATGGAAATTTTGATGAATCGTAGTTACTAATATTAAAATTGCACAATTCACCAAATTTTAATTCGTTAAAGTTTTGAAATCGAGAGTTCATTTGTTGTAAAATATTATCAAAAATTTCGGTGTATAATCGACGATAGGAGGTCTCTCTGTCGCCGACATTATCAATTCTAATTCTCTTTCTTTCAGGTTATAAGCCAATGTTGTGAGTCTTATTCCAAAAGTGTTCAAACTGATCTCGTTTTTTATTCATTTTATTGTTAAAATCATCAATTTGTTTAATGCCAAAGCCAATGTCATTTGACTTTATAAAATTTCGAATAAAATGTCAGTAAAAAGGAAAATACCCTTTAGCAGCAGTAATATTTTTAGCATCCCATGTTTCTTTATTATCCCAAACGTCTTGAAAAAAGTGTATCAAAGAATCACGGTATTGAAACACTGTTTGCACTAAACGTCCACTGTAGTTCCATCGCGTCGGAGCAACTTTTGGAAACCTTTTTTGAACGTGAATGTCCAAAGCGCGAGTTCTTTTCGATGACTTTGAAAAGAAAGAAGCCAAACCACTAAGCGTCAAAAAGAAAACTTTGCAATCTATAATATTATCCATGCTTCGCGATAAAACCAAATTAAGTCTATGTGCTATACAGTGAACGAAAATTGCATGTATAAACTTCTCTTTCACTTTAGCTTGAAGGCCTCCTAAATGGCCAGCCATTACGGCAATACCATCGTAGCTCTGGGCAACAAGCTTAGAACCACATTCTAAACTTGAAATAATGTCACAAACAATTTTAAACAATGCATCTGCAGTTCGTTCGCTAGTGACGTCCAAAAATCCTAAGAATCGCTCTTGAGGAATGCCATCCAATAAATATCGCACAACAATGGATAATTGACTTTTAATGTGATCCATCACAACGTCGGCAGTGCATTTAATTAAATCATTTTGGATTCTGTTTGAGGTACCTCGGAAAGTCGTCGAATCAATAAAATGATTTTTTAGGGTATCATCGTATTTTGCTAAAAAAAATTTAGAAGGTCCATGTAATTTCCTCGATTGGCGGATCCACTTGCTTTATTGTGACCCTTAAAACTTAGTTCATGCTCTCCCAGGAAACCAAGTTACATCTATTAATCGTTGTAAGACGTCCCTATTTTTTTACCCTTTCATTGTGAATTTTGTTGCTTATTTTTAAATGATTGTCCAAACTATGTTCCATGCGATAGGTCCCGAATGTTTTTTCTTTGATTGTAGCACTTATATAAGATTTGCTATTTACATGTCGTTTTACACTTTTGTGAAAATTACTCAAGTCTGTAATACCGACTGAGTTCCAATGTGTTTTTCCGGCTATATTAAAAAGTAGGCAAGGCAACAAAACAATTTTTTCAAAGTTTTGCAGCCGGTTAACCATTCATACTTTTCATAGAACCCTACGTGAAAATGCCTGGTAAATTTCTTTGTTGACTTTTCTACTTTCGTCTCTAAATTAATAGGATCCTTTATTCTACTAGAACATTAAAAATGTCCGTTTTTTCTTCAAAATTTCTACCTGAAAATCCCTTTTTTCAATAAATAGCACACAATACAGACACAATTTACCACATTATTATTGTTCACAGGCACAGTGCATAGTTCCTCTATTTTACAAAAAGAAAAACAACTACGAAAAACAAACCGAAATCTATCTGAAGTCTACGATTTTCCTCACATGTCGATTCGCGGTGCGAATTGCAATATGCGTAAGGCGACGTAAAAATCGCGTCCTTTCGACCGTATTTAACGTGCCCAAACAGACTGACTACTGTCGCGGCAAAGCAAGGTCAATAACACGAAGCGAAATCAATTGGAAGATGAGCCGGCTTTTTCAAGACGCGCTTCCGCCGACGGACTCGAAGTAAATGGTGTGTGCGTTTACCCAATTAATTTTCTCATGGGTGGTGCGTGCGTTTACACATTACACTAATGAATTATTAGTACATTTACGAAGTTTACGTAATGTTTCTGAGAAAATATAGTACCTAATTTAATATTAATTTCTATGCATTGGGAAGCGGTGCTTCCCCCGCTTCCATGGACCGCACGCCCCTGAGGTATAGTCTGTGTTAAAATAACTACGAGCTCTATTTTATCTATAAATAAAATTAGACGTGCGCCAAAGTTACTTTTCGTTTAAGAGCGCCAATAATGTCAAATTATGACAGCTTGCAGAAAACATCAACTTTGAAGTTACTTTTCAAGGTACAAAAGCCTATTTTCGATAGTGATCGTAGAAAAAGTATATTGTACAACTCGTGCGAATACCTATTCCTGAGCCGTAAGCGAGAAGTATTCTAATTTCCGCACTAGTTACACAATATACTATTTTTAATACTTATGCTTCTATATTATTTTAATAGGTACTGTATACAATTTAGGATTGTCTGTTTATGCTACTGGGCTATACCATACGATAGTTCGATACCCAAAAATTGAAAATGGTAAGCATTTCCTTATTTTCCAACATACAAGTTTTCTAATAAATATACGTTACAGGTAATTCAAAGTCCATGTTCAAAAATGGAGAAATCGTGGCAACTATTCCAGCAAGATGGACTTTAAATCCTTCATATATGCATAGTTTTGGTGAGTTTGTAGCTACAACTACACTTTATAAAAGGAATTTATTATCAGATAAAAACCAAGACGAGTCAAAGAAAAAACAAACTTGACAGACTGACAAAGGCAGAGATATGAGATATGTCACGCTTTTGAATGGAATTTAAAGTTTAATTTAAGGAAGACGAGTTCTTTCATTAACTGCAGCAAACTCAGATATAATGATTTATTCCGCAGACAACAGAAAAATGTTGAATCTCACACCTAACATTAGATTTCAATATTAATTTTTTTAAGTTCGCTATAAATGGAATGAGATATATTAAAAAGTTAGAAAACAATATTTGTTATTGCTTCATAAAAGTTTTATTTTGGTTACCATATTTTCTTTCAGGAATAACTGACAACTACTACATTATTGTAGAGCAACCGTTAAGTATATCAGTACCTGGTATTATAACATCAAAATTTAAAAATGAACCTTTGGCTGGTTGTTTTAGATGGTTCCATGAAGAATATGTAAGTGTTTTTTCATGTATGTAATAAACAATTTTTGAAAACTAAACAATAAATGTTTTCACCATATGAATTTCCACTATATAAAGTTAGATATTTTCCTGGCAAAACATAAGATGGGATCTAATGAATACTGCGCATAAATTTGAAAAACTACACTTGAATCAGCCATTTTTGAGCTATGTAAATTTATTTGTTCTGTATAACCCCTATACCAAGCCTATACCCGAGCTTATCGTGCATACAATTTATACAATAAAATATTGGTTTCTGTCATGTTAAAACTTTTAATTTGATTTTTCCAAAAATAAAAAATATGTGTGACACTCGGGGACTGCCGCGGTAAAGCTATTGCATAGCATTTTTTATCAACTAATGCAATTATAATTATTTATTTATTTTATTTATGCAGTATTTTTTTTCTTTGATATTAATTCAAGTTACACTTTTTGAGCGTGGTGACCGATAAGAAAACAATTTTTTTTCTTTTATTGAATAAATGAGAAGTTAATATTGATTAAAATATTTTTATTATCTTACAATACATGTAGGTTATTCAGAAATTTTTATCATTGAAACTATAGGTTTATGGTAACTGAAATAAGAAACATAAGTTTGCGACTTGATATCCTCTAAATATCTGGAAAATACCGCGTCAATGGTGGTCCCATATTTTGTTGTGGATTCTTGTGGATCATTATTAATTTTCAAATTCAATTTTTCCGAAATTGTGTCTAAAAGAATCAGTTATGAGCAGTTAGCAGCTAGTCTACACCCATACGTCTAGTCGCACGCACACAAACACCATGCCGAACTGAAACGACGTTAGACGATGCACGGCTTTCAACGCCGCACCGCTGTGCCCCGGTCGGAGTGGGGGGTGTTAGGTTTATTTTCGTTACGGAATTTCTTTTTCGATTTTTTGATTTTTCGAATTTTCGATTTTTTTTGATTTTTTTTGATTTTTCGAATTTTCGATTTTTAGATTTTTCGGTTTTTCGATTTTTTGATTTTTCGAGGGTGTTAGATTTATTTTTGTTACGGAATTTCTTGATTCAGTCGCCGCGCTCAAAGCCCGCGTTAAAAGCTTTGCAATAGCTTAAAAATGCTATAGGCCTTTCCCATTGATCTATTACTAATGCGCAAATCCTAGTTTGTTAAAATTCAAAATTTGTTGTTTTTATGAAGACTAGAGAGAATGAGGCGAATCGGCAATGGTCAAATTTCAAATTTCCATCCTTCTTTTTGTAAAGTTCGCAAAATTGACTGTAGTTGGCATGTCTAATGACATCGCACTTAATTTTTTATGCAAGTCAATGTAAAATAAAGGAATTTTTTAAAAAATTGTTGAAAAGAATCAAAATAATGTGAAAAAAAGTACCTGAGTACAAGTAACATGAGTGGCAAAAAAACATCAAAGCATTTACGTCGTTTCAGATTGTAAAAGAGGATAAAAATCAAATGTAAAACTAAATAAAACACTAGAAGAAATCAATTCAATGTCTTTTTAATTGTCAGTGGAACCATAATTACATCATCACTGAACTAGCGCATTACACAACCGTAAATGTCATTTTAAACTTTTATTATTGGTAGGGGAGCCAGTGGCACTTTTAAGTGTTATTTGCGCAGGACAAAATTATAAATATTTTATTTATTCTTACCTTGTAGAAAAATGAAATACTTTGCTAGTCCCTGCAGCGATGGAGTCCTCGACGACGATGTCTTAAAAAGCCTGTTTTTTAGATGTCTTGTGCAAATGTGTACCAAAAAATTGTCACTGGCTCCCCTACTATATGGACTAGATGATAGTTGTTTAAAGTAACGATGGCTGGCAGGGAGTAATCGTCGTAGCCAACCCAACAGTTTTCATTTTTCGGCTACATAATAGATATTGGTTGGCCTCAGTTTCGTCGAACCCAAATGTACCAAACAGATGTACCGTCAGTCCGGATCGACATTTGGCGTACACCTTATTCACCCTAAATCCATACAGTGTTCAGCAAAGTTTAATTATGGGACGGCTGAAAGAAGGATGTGTCCGATAATTTTGTCCACAAAATGCAAGGCAGCACTGTAGACCACGCAGTTTGGTATTAAGGCTCGAAATTGTTTAAAGAAGGACAAGCTTACGTAGCACTGAGTCGAGTAAAGTCTTTCGAAGGATTATGTATTGGGGAGTTAGACTTCAACAAATTGACAGGAAAGAGACCTTGAAATAATGAGGCACGCCCATATGCACCGTTTTAAAATTTAATCCAGATTTGCAAATCTCGTTTAAATGACTAGTGGTTATTTTCTATGCACCGGCTAAGGATTAGATAATCGAGTTTAGTAATCTGACAACACTGGATTTTTATAAATTTCAGAAAAAAAGAGAAGAAGAAAACTTCAAATCTGAGTTGGAGAGTCAAAGGAAAAGAGGCCGTTTGAAGATAGAGGCCCCATTTTTTTGAATGTACCAAAACCGTAAACACACCGTATATCAAATTTTACGCAGGGCAAAAAAAGAATGTCAAATGAATTTAAAAAATAATTCCATGGTTAGATAGCAAAACCAGTAACATTTTTGGCAAGTAACATAATACTGTTGTCTCTGATAATACATACAAATTGCTGTATCAAGCTTTTCTATGCAAAACGATATACCTGTGAATACTGTCCCTATATACTGTGCATGTTCAAAACTAGATGACATATTTTCAGTATTTAAAAGTGGGCAATATTACATAAATAATATATGTATTGCTTACTTATTTTTACCCTCTTCAACATACCTGGATTTGCCATCTAACTACAGAAATATGTTGTAACGTTAGAATATAAAAAACTTCTTAAAAATTACAAAATTGCCCATGGTATAAAAATTTTCATTCCTCTCGTAATTTTGACTAGAATATTTGTCACCTTCCAGGAAAAACTGGCATTCTATTTCCGTTTTTTAATAAAATTAAAATAAAATAAATACAAGAGACACAAATAGAAAGTTCCAAATACACTGATAAACCGTTGACATCTTTTTGACGTTAGAAAATCTCGTTTAAATAATTTAATCCTCCGATATTGACGGATTTAGAATAAAATCGGATTAAGAATGATTTTTATTACGGTGCATAGCTAAAAACGGTACTAAACGCGATTAAACCCTTAATCTGGATTAAACGTGTACGGTGCATACGGGCGTTATATAATAATATTTACTCAGGTTACGCTACGCCCCCTTTTTTATTTTTGCGTCTAATCAATGCCCTAAACTGATCAGCGAATGGTGTGATGACGGACCTAGGACCTACCTAATTATTTTTAAGCTTTTAGTAAATTATCTACATCATTATTTTTCTTTTTAATATAATCATTTTACTTAAAAATTGTTTTACCAATTTTATATTTAAATTAATCTATAATATGAAAATAAATAGCAAAATGTGTTGTAAGCGCATAACGTGTGAACGGCTGGACCGATTTCGCTAATTCTTTTTTTGTTGTGTTTGTTATCAGGAGAAGGTTCTTATGGAAGAAAAAATTAAGAAAATTGCGCGGAAAATTAGAAAATTTCTATATATATATATAAAAATTAATCCCTATTTCCCTTGGTCACGGCATCACGCGTGAACGGCTGGACCGATTTCGCTAATTCTTTTTTTGTTGACATAACGCGTGAACGGCTGGACCGATTTCGTTAATTCTTTTTTGTTGTGTTTGTTATTGTCAGGAGAAGGTTCTTATGAAAGAAAAAATTAAGAAAATTGCGCGGAAAATTAGAAAATTTCTATATATAAAAATGAATCCCTATTTCCCTTGGTCACGGCATCACACGTGAACGGCTGCACCGATTTCGCTAATTCTTTTTTTGTTGGCATCACGCCCCAGACAGCACACTGAATCCTTTGGATATCTACTGGACATCCCAATATCCACTGAATGTCCAGTCCATGGTGGATATCTATTTTATATCCATGAGATGTAATTTATAGACATGCAAATGTCCATAAATAATAGTAATTATATAGAAAATTATTAAAAAATTACGCTATTGTGCTCGCCATTGTGGCTAATAGTACCGTTCAGATATTTAAAATTAATTTTTTTAAGGTATATTCAATATCCCATGGACATCCACTAAATATATCAAAGTCTAGGCGCGAACGCAAACCATCGTGGATATCCACTAGATTTAATTTTTGATTTTGCTTACTAAGTATAGATGGCGATACCACTTTCGCATCTACTCATGCTCAACCCGCCGTAATTGAGTTCGATCGAAATTTGTGTCTCAATCAGACTCCATTAGAGACTGGAGTCGAGAATTTCCATTTATTGCTGAAGAGTCCTAATAAGGATGACTTTCTCCTTAGTGGGCAAAATCAAAGGCAGAGTGCTGAAAATATTTTGAGTGTTGAAAATATTTTTTATGTCTGCTATTTTCTTTCGACGTTATTCAATAATCATTGGTTTCTTATGAACCTCTACTAAAGATACCCATAAAATATTTTGCTGAATATCCGAATATCTTCTATATCCTGGGATATAGACGGACATTTGGTTGGATATCCACAAAATATATTCTGTGGATATCTCTGGGATTTCTTGCATTGTCTGGAAGATACCCATTAGATATTTTGCTGGATAATCCATAGGATATCTTCTATATTCTGGATATAGACGGACATTTGGATATCCATATTAGATCCACAGTATATTTCTGATATCCTGTGGATATATTGCCTGTGGATATATTGGATATCCACAAAAGATATTATGTGGATATCTCTGGGATTTGGTGTGTTGTCTGGGGCGTGAATGGCTGGACCGATTTCGCTAATTCTTTTTTTGTTGTGTTTGTTATTGCCAGGAGAAGGTTTTTATGAGAGAAAAAAATAAGAAAATTGCGTGGAAAATTAGAAAATTTCTATATATATAAAAATGAATCCGTATTTCCCTTGGTCACGGCATCACGCGTGAACGGCTGGACCGATTTGGCTAATTCTTTTTTTGTTTAGAATAATAAACACTTTGTTTCTGAAATATTTTTTTAGTTAATTATACCAATTCGAAATCAATATTCATAGTTAAGACAGGACAACGTCTGTCGGGTCCGCTGGTGTCATAATAAAAAGGGCAAATGCAGAGATTAGGGACATAAAGGCGATTTTAAATCAGTTACTAGAAATGTGACCAAGTCAAGTGTGGTGAAGGTGCTTACGTCATTATAATGACGTTATATTATCTGATTTAAAAATGTTTGATTTATATTGACACTAACTTGACAATACGCATGACATTGTCAATCGCGAATTTTTGTGTATTATGTATTGTAGTTAGGATTTGGTTTTGAATTTGAAGGATAAACAAGTTATAAAAGTAATTTTAAAAAACCGACTTCAAAATCGTGCAGATGCCATCACCACATCTTAACCAAATTTAAAGGGGGACCACCTCTAAGTTGTCCCTTTACTAACAAAAAAAAAGAATCATAGAAATCGGACAAGGTTGTAAAGAATTACCACTAAACTTACATAAAAAATGAAGAGTTTGAGGATTTTCTAATGGACTCAATTATTAGATTTTGACCAAATTGATATGGGACCACCCCTGAAGTACCCCCTGTCTAACAAAAAAAAAACATTAAAACCGGATACCATGTTAAAGAATTATCGCTGAATATACGTAAAAAAATATATTACGACGAATTGAGAACCTCCTCCTTTTTTGAAGTCAGTTAATAAATATTTGTTTTGTGTACTGATCACAGATGAAGAGAAAATTGGTGTTGTAGTTGCTAATTGGTGTTGTAGGGTCTTTGGCGTCAGAAATTTTATCAAACCTTTTGCCATGTTCATCAGTAAATCTTGGCTATCTTCAAAAATAAATTGGCTTTTCATTTACAAAAACCTTTTATTGCGTTCATATCTAGGTACTAAGCTAGGGTTGCCAGACGGCTCGCTTTAGGCGAAATTGTTGGCACGCGTTACGCCAAAGTAAGAAAATGACCCACATTTTAACTAAATGCTACGCTTTTTCAATCCAAAGTTATAGATAAAGAAATTTTTGACCCTTTTTCGGAATATCCTCAAAAAAAGGACCTGATAGTTTATAAAAAGATAAGTGGAGAACTTTTTTTAGATCTCCACAAAGAAAGGATCTTATTTTATAAAAATACCTGTTTTTTTAACCTGATCTTTGTCGTCATCGTTGTCCCGCTTTTCCCTTTCATAAATCTAGCAACCCTATACTCAGCCTTTCTTTCGATTTTACAAATAACACAACCGAACAATAATTTAATAATTAAAAAGCAAAAGTTTTACATTTGTCATTTCATTTGACATTTCATACCTGTGATGACTACGTTTTTACTGTAGTCATGTTAAACTTGACCATTTCAAGACTATATTCAATATGACGTCATTGTTTTTGATTTATATCAGTGTAGTCAATCATATTCAAGACCAAGTAACTGATTTAAAATCGCCTAAAGATAGGAAACGCAACGACCCCAATAACGATGGCGTCATCTATGCGTCTCAGATGTTAACTAAAAATATATGTCGTTTGCAGACAGACCAGCGTTGCCAAATATTTTTTTAAGAGATCGTACAAGTAGAGTAGAAAAATGGTATTTCGACAAAAAAATCGTAAAATAGGTTTATGTTTAGCATTATATAGCTTAAATAGAATGAATAAATAAAAAAAAACTTTGGCATGACAATGTATTTTTCTATTTATAAAAATGTTTACAACAAAAAAAAACTAAAGAAAATACATGAAACTTTAAATTAACACATAAAGTAATCAATTAACTGTCACTTGAAAGTGATTGAAATTTTGAATGCAAGTTTTTCTTATGCCGTGATAGTTTGTGTTGGTACAAAATGATTATGGTCAAAATCACGATAAGTGAGAACGAAAATGACTGCCTTCAGAAATTACGAACGGTCTATGAATCTTTGAAAGTAGCTTTTGATTTTTATTGTTTTATGTTCTGAAGTTGTTGCAGATATTTAAATAAACCCAATAAAAAAGTGAAGATCATATTTTTACGTACGATTTGACTGATGCAATCGTACATCGTACAGAGAGTTAAAAAAATCTTATAAATACGATTTAAATCGTATAGTTGGCAACACTGAGACAGACAGTAGACGTGGACAGCAGTGGATAGTTTGTAAATGTAAATGTCAGTTTTATGTATATCGAAGAATCCTGAATTTAAATTTTAAATTTTGAGTTCATGATTGTGTTATCCTGTACATGGACTAAGTGAAATGGTTGTGGTTATTTTTATGTGAAATTTGAGGACAATAATTATATTTTGTAATATTATTGAAATCGGACACCGTGTTAAAGAATTATCGCTGAACATACATTAAAAAAAAAAAAAAAAAAATCGCGACGAATTGATAACCTTCCTTTTTTGAAGTCGGTTAAAAATGGCTTCAAAACGTTAGAAAGAAGATTTGACATAGGAAGAAAAATATCTGAATTCCCATTATTAAATTTGCACTCAAAATTTTTAAATAAGACACCATTGGCCATTCGTTTGGAAAATAAAAACAGAATGTAATTTTACAAATAACGATCAAAAATTAAAAAATATTTATCAAGAATAGATTTACAATAATTAATCGATAATAGTAAGTGTATTATTATTATTTTTAAAAAATAATTTAGCGTATTTACATTGTTTAATTTTATTTCCAAGAACATGAGAATGCAGTCGATATTTATACAACCTTTATTATAAGGTTTTTAAATTTCCCTCTACATTATTTGATATCGATGAAAGCGCCACATAGTGAGTCAGATGTTAACTGCGTTAAAGCTGGTCGTTGTTAAGCATTGGCTTCTTATGAGCGTTTCCTATCTTTATCTCCCTTATCTCTGGGCAAATGGAAATGAATTGGGCGATCTTGGGGGGCCCATAAATTCGTTTCTGGGATGTAGGTTGTGTTCCCAATCATTCGCAATGTTTATATGCATGGGGATTGAAACGGAAATAGTAGAATAAGGAGAAAGGGAATAAATACAACTGGGCGACCCATAAAAGAAAGGACTAAATAATGATATTATTTAATTTCATAGTTTTAAATAGTTTTGGTTGCTTTTTTTTAGACAAGGATATCTGTAGTTTCAAGAAGCACAGGCAAATTGTACAGAACATTTTATGCAGAATCATTTTTTTATCTCCACATTATCAACCAATATGAATCTGAAAACGATATAGTTATTGATATCTGCATTTATAAAGACCCTTATATGTTGGACTGCATGTATGTCGAAACAATGAAGGTTTGTATAAAAAATTCATTTATTTTTATTGTAGAGCTAAGTAGATTAATTGAAAACATTTTTTGTTGGGTATATCCCAAAAAATGGTAGGTGGCTCAGTGGTTAGAGTCTGGACTTGCGAATCCAAGGATCCGCGGTTCGAATCCCACCGTTGGCCGGGATATTTTTATTTAATTTAATTATTTAAAAATAATTATGATGCCTGGATAAGATTCCCCATTTCGACCATTCACTGTTGCGTTCTAATCAGTGCTGTTCCTAAAGTGGCGCTGGGAAACAATAAAAAAGCCTACACAGAACATACATTAATCAAAATAAAACACAAACTGAGCCTGGCTTATTAGGTATGTACGAGTACATACACCTAAGCTATAAATAAAAAAAAAATACCCCAAAAAATGTCAAATCTGGAAAAACCAACGTACTCGTATTTATAAGTAATACACTGTGTTCAATATTGATATTCAAATAAATATTATTTTTTTTTAAATATGTAACCTTTTAGTCAATGCAACAAAATCCTGATTATGCTAAAATGTTCAGAGGTCGACCAGCACGATTTGTACTACCAATAAATCCTGATTTAAATACAACTGAAAAAACGCAACTTCATAATGGAAAAATGATAGTCAAACCAGAAAAGCTGTGCAATCTTGGCTGTGAAACACCCAGAATCAACTATGAAAGCTATTTAGGTAAAATAAACTAAGTATTTCTTTTTTAAAATAACCCTAGAAATGTAATATCGGAATATTATTGATACTATGTAATTAGCAATAAATGCCATTAAATACTAATAAAACATCCCAATTCTAAAATAAAAAGAAATTTTTTGTAAGGACAACTAACAGAAAACATAAGACTGCCTACACAATCCCTCCAAGTTCACAGACATAGATAAATAGAAAGATACTTTATTTTATTACGTAGGTACCATATAAATGTTTTATGTTTATATCATGTCAGAAAAATATACATATTTGAATCCCTAACTTTAAAAAGGGGACTGAAATATTTTAGCAAAAATGTTATAATGCGGATTTCCATTCATGTGATCTAGACACACATCGTTTGCAGTAAGACTGGGATCTCTGCCCTGCCTTGGAGGCGATTAAATGAGAATCAAAGTTTCTGGTAACTGCAATAAGGAGACATCTGTTGTAGAAATCCCCTTGTTGCCGCAAACGAGGATCACGGTTGCTCGTTGGCACTATCATGCTGTCTCGTGTTTATACTTTTTTTTCTTGTTTGTGCTGAAATTCGTTTAGTTTAAGCTTGGTTGGTGTATAGAATAGGGTTATATTTCGAGTTTTTTAAACTATGCATAGTGACAGCAATTCGCCTCCTTCTAAACGAAAAAAAGGGCTATTCACTAGCCCACTGAAATTTAAGCTGCAGAAGCCATCTGACGAGGTCCTTGAACTTCCTCACTTTAGGGGACAGGACACCACTAATGAAGCCAAAGTTGGAGATTTTAAGGAAATGATAAAATTCTTCGTAAAATACATTCCCGAGGGACTTGTTTTGCCAACCAAGACAGAAGGAGAACAAGCCGAGTAACCATTGCCACCTCATTAAATATTTTTGGCTGCTGTAAGTTTGTTAGCATACATTTGGCATATATTTTTGTTTATAAATAAGCAGTTTGTTGTACACTGACAACTTGGATTTTCTTCCTAGGAGCCAATACATATCGCTGTTCCGGTAAAACAATGACGCAAATGCAAAATTATAAATTTTTCAGGAGAGACAAAAAACGAATATTATTACTTCCATATTTGGGCACATAAATCACAAAAAACTTGTTCTAAATATCAAATACGACATTTAACCATGGAGTAAGTAATGTCTTCCTTAAATTTGCAGACACAACTGTTCATATGTTATTGTTTTTAAAAAGTGGAGGGGAAAACATTAATATTTGAAAACTGACGTAACTACCATCTAGATGGCTGGGAGTGAATATAAAATTTCGCCGTTGTTATACCGTATAGAGACTAATTTGGAAACTAATGACATGTTAAAATCAAAATGTCACAATTTTACACTTGCGTCATTGTTTTACCGGAACGGCGATATTTTGAATTTAAGTTCAAGTTCTTTATGCTTCTTTTGTATGTGCTCTTCCATTTAAGTCGTACATCTAGGTCAGCGGTTCTCAAACTTTTTTGGCGACGGAATCCTTTTGTATTTTTGACGGAACTCTAAAATAATAATAGATTTTGTAAACTTTATATTGGTTTAGATAGATTTTATTTTACTTTGCAACTCCGGGGCATTTCTAAAAAATAGTCCTCGAGCAAAATCAGATCCTTTCTTGTGGCGAACTTGCTCATAGTACTCCTTTAGTATTTTTTTTTATTATGACTATTATTTTCGCGGAGCCCCACAGAGGCTTTGCGGAGCCCTAGGGTTCCGCAGAGCACACTATGAGAAACGCTGATCTAGGTTCATCCCTAGGAATTTAACTTTATATTCTTATTTGTTTCGATTCATTTTGTCGAAGAGTAAAATCAACATGCATTGATTAAGTTTGATTTACTTCTATTTTCTATTTTTTGCTTATAACTTGATTCTGTTGAAGGTTTCCTGTCAAGAAATATAGCTTAGCATATATACTTTTCTTCGTATGCTTTTTCAATAATATCGCTTATCCTGTGTTTGTTTCTAAAACCAAATTGGTAAGAAGGGATCAGATTTTTATTTTCAATTATTGATTTTAGTCGTTTTAGTAGTAGCTTTTCAAAAAACTTAGATATTATTGGTGACAAAGATATAGATCTATATGATGACACTTCATTCGGAAGTTTTCCTGGCTTAGGAATTAGCCATTTTCCACGCATCTAGTATTATTTAAGGCGAAATGCTGCACTTATGAAGTATGTCAATTTAAAGATAGCCTTTCGGCACTTTCGTTAATATTTCTCCTTAAATAATGGGGATTTCTGTGGGTTGATGTTTGTCTGAATTTCTTTCGCAACTTTATTGTGAGTAACTAGCCTAATTTCAAGCTGTTCCGTATTATGGTTCGTCTAGTTAGAAATGTCTTGATTTTCATCTAATTGGAACGTCTTTTGTAGGTGGTCAGCGAAAATATCAGCTTTCTGTTGATTGTCTCTTGTCCATTTGTTACCTACTATTCTGATAGGACAGTGCGATTACACGAAATTTGTTATCTTTTTAGTTGCCTTCCAGAGCGAATAATCAGTTTCTTTATCATTTGTTAGGTATCTGCTAAGGTAGTTCACTCGTAAAACGAAATTGAAATATAAGGCTAATGAAAGTGTCTTTTACGTAACTAAAAAAAATAAATTTTTTGACAACCTGTAAAACGAGATATTAACAATTAAAATGTGCATAATTAACACTCTTGAAGCCTGTCATGTACACAAGCAATGCATTTGTTTTAAGATATCTCGAAGACCGTTCTTACTATATATATTTTTACATTTAATGTAAAGTAAATCAAGAAGTTACAAAATTTTATAAAAAAAACGGTGAATTGTTTGACCGTTTTGATAAAAAGATATAGATTTTTCAAATAAAAATATTTTTAAAGCTGTCGATGCGTAGTGGGGTATACTTAACCCTCGGTAACTCAAATGTCTGTTAGATTATTTTAGGCTTGTTTTGGTTCTTCCGGAAACTAGTTCAGAATCACCGAATTGCACTCGACCAGGTAAGTGGTTGTTATAACCTCGCGACGTGTTCTTGAAAAATTAATTCGTCCACTGTATTTGAGAATATTTGTGTACGACTGTCGCGAGTGAACTACCTTAAAGGATTCTTGATTGTGATTTAGGATTTCTCTTCTCAATCTTTGGGTAGCTCTATTTAATATACTTTTGTTGGTAAATAAAGTATTTTTATACAATACACGTATTAATTTCTTTAAAAATAAATTAGTAATGGAGTAACTGCAAAAGAGAGACAACTACAAAATATACAGAATCACTTAAGTCAAAATACGTAAAAAAATTAAAATTAAAGGGACTGTTGTCCTTCATATATGCTAAAAGGTAAATTTGTGCCCCAATATTTTGTCTGTAGGTTCAGTTCCATCGCGTTTAGTTTTTTGCTTCTAGAGCAATTATTTTAATTTCAGCAGAAGTCTCCTTATTTTATTGATTTATTTGCAAATAGTGACGCTATTCTTGGATATGTTTGCCTCCCTGATGTTACAATAATGCGACCATATGAGAATAATCTATCTATCTGAATAAATCAAGAAGGGCGAAATTTATCTTAGAATGACAAACTCCTAAAAATGCAAATTTCAGAGGTCGACTGTGCCAATATAAAAAGTACACACATGTAACTCGACATCCAGCGGAAATATCATTCCGTATTTTCATCTTTTATTTTCCTCCATATGTCGACGTATACTTTAATCCGGAAATAATAGGCAGTATTTGAATGTGTGAAGAATGCCGATAGAGTTGTCTTATGCAATATATACTTGCCACTGAAAAATCCCCTCTTGTTCTCTAAGCTTAGAAAATCTCTCTAAACTTTAGTGGAATGACAGATGACATTCTTCCCATATTCCATTACTGCCTTCCTGCAATAGATAGCTATACTGTTACGAGTTTATTCTCATTTCTGTTCTAGGTATTATTTTTAATTAACTTGCTGAACTACCATATATGATGGCTTAATTATTATTTCTTTAATTTGTAGGTAAACCTTACCGATATTTTTACGCAATAAGTGCTGATGTTGACGCGGATAATCCAGGTACAGTAAGTAACTTTCTATTTTTACCTGATTCTTTGTGAACTGTCAATTTTTTACAGCTCATAAAAGTTGATACTCAAAATAAATCTACTAAAACGTGGGGTGAAAAAAACTGCTATCCCAGCGAACCAATATTTGTACCCAGTCCAGGATCCACAGTAAGTAACTAGTTTTTACTTTAATATACAGTACTGACCAGATCAAATCTCTAGTCCTACATTGCTTGCCTTGAAGTGAATAATAAATTGCGTTAGCATATTATGCAGGAGAAGAAACGATATAGTATCAGTGTTGTTAGTTTCATGTCGCTAACGCGCTACCGACCGTTTACTACTTTTTACTACATGTCAGATTAGTAACATAATTCTCCATAAAGACCATACATAAAAAGTTTTATTGCAGAAAGAAGATGAAGGCATAATTTTATCAGCTATGGTTTGGGGGAGAGAAGATACCAATCACGTTGGATTGTTGGTACTTGATGGACAAACATTTACCGAATTAGGTAGAGCAGAGTTTAAAACCCAAAGTCCAGTTCCGAAATGCCTACATGGATGGTTTTTGGCAGAATGATATTAATTAAAAAGAACTTTAAATTAAAATAAGCATATATTATTAAAACGATTTTAAATAAATTAACAAACTGTAGAAACAACAATACAGTTAACATAGTCTATCTAATATAATTAATACACCTAAGTTTATATATTATTTTCGGCAAATAAAAATATTTAGGAATGAAGTGGTTGTTTTAAATACAAAAAATATATTGTTGAGGCTAATTTTTTTTATAAATATGTTACATCAATATTATATTCATTAAAAGAATCATTTTAGCAAAACAATACCTCTAACGTAGAATTTGCCAATAAGCTATTCTATAAATAATAAAACCGTTCAAATGGTTTATTTTTTTGTTGCAATTGTGCTTTTCTTTAAATTTTTCTGGTTTTTATCACTATATTTTCGTCAAAAATTGTGAAATGTATTTAATTTTATCCTGGAAAGGTAAGAGGTATTTATTAATACTATAAGATATTTGAGATTAAATAAATAAATCTCAATAGCAATATTATGTATGCAAATTAAAATCAATAGTTAAAAACAAAAACATGTGCCAACCTCGAGTTATTAACCTCACACATAAAGGTAAGATCTAGGATTAGTCCTCAGATGTCCCAAAATGTAAAACGCTCAATAAGCGGTTGCAAGCAGTCCATTCCATTTGAGATAAGTACAGAGGTTTCTCTTATGACGATAGTCGCAGAAACTAAATTTTATAATAATAAAGTTGGTAAGTACCTACTAATTTGAAATTGACGATTTCCCCAAGAAATAACAGATTCTGAAAAAAAATTAAGAATGGGACACAGAACAACTGAAGAATCTCCGATTAAACGAAATACAGGTTGTTAATATTGAAAATTCAAAAATTATTAATAACTATAATTTTTCTAAACTTGGTAAACATTGTTAGCGTCATATGATACACCTATTACTTAAACAATCAGTTAAATAAACTTTACCAGTGGCGTACAACACTTATAAGTAACACTTTCATCCCCTCTAAATTTTACGCCACTGACCAAAAACTTATTTGGACTATACTTCATTTTCTGATGTTTTTTTTAATAAATCATGTACTCTTGTTGGGAACTCATACAGTGGTTGGTTTTCGAGATATTCACATTCAAAGGTGGATATTCATTTTAATTTATTTTTTAATTTTGATTTTTGTATAAAACTGCAAACGTTTTTGGTGTTATAAGATACACCAATCAGCAGAAATCAGTGAAGTACGGCATAGGTAAGTAACACCTGCATTCGTTATAAATTTTACGCCTCTCCAAAAACTTATTTGCACTATAAATTAGAATGTTTTCATGTTTTTTAAATAAATAATGTACTCTTATTGGGAATTTATAATAAAATCCAAAATTACAAAATAAATTAAAATGATGAATATCCACTTTGAGTGGATACTCATCATTCAAGAAGAGGACATGATTTATTTAAAAACATCAAAAAATGTAAAAGTATAGCCCAATTATGTTTTTGGACAGTGTCGTAAAATTTAGAGGGGATGAAAGTTATTTGTACGTGTTGTACGCCAATGGTAAAGTTTATTTAACTGATTGTATTGCTGATAGGTGGATCTTATGATACCAACAAAGTTTACCGATTTTAGAACTCCTTGTATTTCGGAAACCAGTAATATTTTATCAAAGAATGTTTCATTTAATCGTCTTATTTTTAATCAGATAATCTTCAGTTGTTCTGTATACCATTTACCCCGTATTTTTAGATTTCACGCTTGCTTTCTTTAGGAAAGACGTTTAATTCGAACTATCAAAGAGTTTTTTTACACTCTATTAGAGCCCTTCCAGATGAATCACTCAATGGCGACACTTAGTGAAGCGCAAATGCCTGGTATTTAAAATGTGGGTGATGACCAGACTAGCGTGTGGCGAGCGAAGACCCGTGGGTTCCCGCGACAAAGTGGCGACACGGCCACTGGAACAGTCCACACCTCTTTTTTCATAGACTTCTACAAACATTGGAAAATATAATTTTATTTTGATTGTCGGGGTACAGTATTGAGCAATATATTATTCGATGTAATATGGAATTGTCGCTTTTCAATTAATCTATTTTAGTATAAAACTGTCAAAATAATAATGTAATTGAGTGTATCCAAATTCTTCCGTTTTCTACGCAAACGTCGTCTAACGAGAAATATTAGGAGTACTTCATCGTCTGAGCCTATGACACTGGCAAATTTTAATTACTTTCCACCATGAGCCTATTATGGGGTCGTGCTACTCTGCAGCTAGCATGTTCACACAATCGATCAATACATGCGATTTAGCACCGCCATCCGAGTGGTTCATCTGGGCAGGCCCTTGGGGGGTATTAGGAAAAATTAAAACTATAGAGATCCGAAATCAAGATCCAACGCCACCTAACACAGTCGCCGGAACAACTTATTTTTCGTTTTTTTCTATAATTGTAAAGAATATTAAGAATACGTATTTGTATAAACTAAACAGGTTTTAATGGTTCATTAGTATTATTTAGTATTTAAAAATATTAACAAAGAACTTTTTAGGTTAAGACAAAGTTTCTGAGCTCATTTTTAATTTTAAGTGATTTAAATGAAAAAAAACATTCATTAATTTATATTATAAATTAGTAAAAGTCATAAATAATCGAAAATAATTTTTAATACCTATAGATTTTCTTTGGTGAGACGTAGAAAAAATATATTGTACAACTCGAGTGGATTGTCCATATCGCACTCTGCCTATGGCATCGTGCTCAAATTTCGTCTTCGTGCGATATGGCCATCAATATCCACTCTTATTGCACAACTACTATTATTTTAAATGCAATATAAAATCTTAATTTAAAACGTTAAACATGTTTGAAAACATGCCACTATTTTGTGTGAAACTATTACCAGAAATTCATGCAAGGTACTAATGTATACATTTTGTTTTTCCTGACTTTTGGAAAAGTAGTTTTTTCACACTCGATAAGTCAGGCGATAAAGATAATATAAGCAACTACAGTGGGGTTTCAATTTAATCTGAAATATCCAAATCACTGGATAAATTCATCAGTATAAATTGCTTTGTCTTTTAAAGGCAGTTCTTTTCAGAAGCAGCATGGTTTCTCATCTGGTAAATGAACAATTACAAACTTATTATGTTGCCAGAATGAAATATTGAATGCCTTTGAAAATCGGTTATAGTTGTAAACACCGATTTTTCCAAGGCGTTTAACGGTGTTAACTATAATTTACTAATTGCTAAGCTTGCTCAATTTGGAGTCCATCATTGTGTACTGAGATGGTTATACAGGGGTCACACCGTGGATATTATATCTTATTCAATTTATTTATTACTGAATGGCGTGAATTATAGTTTGTTTAAAGATGACTTAAAAATGTTTAAACATATACACAATTTAAAGGATTATGGTACGCTGATTTGTAATTAAATTTACGAGATGTATAACAAGCTATTCATATGAATATAAAATAAATGACAATGATATTAAGAGTATGTGAGATAAGAGATCTTAGGATCTTACTTGACCGAGTTAACTTTTACATAGCAAAGGATATCTCTATTAATAATATCAGACTCTTTTAATAATCTTTTTACAGGTCAATTTTAGAACATGGTTCAATTGTTTGGTCTCTACTATACAAGTGTGATATGGAATTTATTGATAGAGTGCATATGTGGTTTTTCAGACAGTTAGGTATGAACTGGCTAGATACTATCGTCACATATTTTGAAAAACTATATCTCTCTCTCTCTCTCTCTCTTGAAAAACGAGGGCATGATGCGGATTTACTATTCTTACATAAGTTAAATGGTTTAATGAATTGTGCGGAACTGCTTGCTTTATTTTATATCAAGAACTAGGAATTGAACATTGTTATATGAAAATAGACATTTAACCAATTATGGTCGTCATAATCCTCTTACACGCGTATCTCGTGGATTGAATAACCCGTCATGTTCAAATAATATTTTTCAATTCATTTATAATGTTTAAAAGAATACAAAGAACAAAAGTTTGTTTGTGAATTATTTTTTATTATTTCTATATGTAAACTACAAACTTACTACTGTAGTTTGATTTTGGATGAAATGGATAATTCGTTAATATATAATTTTTTTTTAAATAAGTAGTTCCGTTTTTTAACTTGTGGTGGCGTATTGCTTATTTTTAAATCCCTATATTTATCAAATATATATAAAAAATTATTTTACAGACCAACTTTGTGTTAACCTACAAATATAAAATCGTTACGCCACTGATTTATCACATTTACAGCCTTGACTATGACGACACTTTCGTGAATACCACTGATATGCTGCTGTACTTTTGTCTACAGGATCAGACTATACGTTCATTTAAATTTACGAGCCTAATACAATGATATATTAATTATTAGTGATGGGTCGCTAGGAAAAGTTCACGGATAAGTCCGACGGACTAGTCCAAACACACTTTTCAAAAGTGAAAATTTGTCTGAATTTCTTACAAAGGCAAAATAGTTTAAAAAAGAGGAAACGACAAATGATTACTAACTTTTATATATTTTAACGATGTTTTCAAATTTTCGTTTCATATCTTAATAAACACGTCAAAGAATGACCAAAAAATCCAAAGGTTGGTATTTTATAAATAATTTTCCTAAAAAAAACGAAAATACAAATATTGTTTCCAAAGTATTTTTGAAAAAACGTACAGAATGAAGATTTTATTGCCCAAGGAGGTCGACTACTTTTCATTACTTTTCCGGACATGTCCGTCGGACTAGTCTAAAAATTACTTTTAATAAAAAGTCCCATCACTATTAATTATATAGTTTGATCATCTATCTGTAAATGAGACGATGAAAAGCAGGTTTCACTGGGTGAATTTTTTTTTTATCTAATATATGCATCGTTTATGTTGTCTCAGTTGTATGCACCGAGTTGTAAACAAATTATTTACAGAACTGGTTTAGAAATGAGAACCTTTGTTGATTTTTAGTTGATATTTTCTAGTCATTGAGATTTTTACAGATTTAATGTACATTTTATTTCTTTTCCAGTAAACATACGAGTTTAAATAACAAATCTCTATTTGACAAAATTGTCGAGGCTTTAAAAGTTTTTAAAAATAATTACTATCGCTTAATATTCTGTGGCTAATGGACAATGACCGAAGATAACCTTTCGCAAACATACATTGTTAATTAAGGATGTTACTATAAAATTAGAATGTCCAACTTGATTAGACGTAATTTTGGTATTACTGACAGTTAACTTTTAACCAAACTTAAAAAAAAAACAATTTTATCATACCCGCTTTTCGTCCTCTTATTTACAAATATGTTAGTATATTCGACCGACAATGCTCTACTACAAAGAGCTTTCGATAATTGATAAATTTTGATATAGGAATATGAACCCTGAAAAAGCTTAGTTACAGAGATATAGGACGTTAAAAGTTTTAATCGAAAATTTGACATAAATCAAAAATGTCTTTAAATTTTTTTTTTTTTTTTTTTTTTTTTTTTCAAATTAGATCTATCAAACTTTTGTCAAACAAACAAACTATTAAAAATTGTAGCTCCATAAAAGGTTCTTACTTTTTAACTAAAAATTAACAGAATAAAAAAAAATATTTGATCCAGCAACTAACCCTGATAGCACTGCACTGGTTAAGTCTTTCAAAAGTTAGTTTATGTCAAAATATTACTTTCTTAACGAGCATATTGGTTACTAAATTTATTTAAAGGTGTTTTTGATTTATGGCAAATTTTGAATTCAAACTTTAACACACTCTATCTCCGTAACTAAGCCCTTTAAGGGTCCATGTTCCTATATCAAAATTCATCTCTGGGAATCGACTTAACGGGAAAATTTTCCCATGGGTAAAAATTCCACTGCTGTTTTCCAGTGGTATTACAAAACGGTATTCTCCACTAGGTTAGGAATGAATTTCCTTTGGGAATTTTGATTATTTATATATCCAACGTATGTCTGGTATTAAATACGAAAATATTGGAAACTGACCAATAATAATCCAAGATATTTCAATACTTTCAAGTTGTTATATTGGGATCACTGATTCTTGTCATGTCAATAATAAATAATGTCAATTTTTGATTCTTGTCTCATTCTTTGATTACTATACGAGGCAAGAGAAAGGTCCGACACGCCCAACATAGGGCGCGGCCATTTTGAACCCTGTGACACAGTTTACAGCTAAAGAATCAGATCGCTTACTCTGCGTCGGCACTTTGGATCTCGATGTTTCAGTTTATACACTGTGCAACTCGGATAATACAATATATGACAACCGCCTATAATAAAACAGCAGTCTTCTGCGTATCTTGAATTTGTATCCCTGGGCCTCAATTCTTGACTTCACCGGAAAATTTTCCCATGGATAAATATTCCCATGCTTATATTCCAGTGGTATTATAAAATGGTATTATCGACTAGGTTAGGAACCTTTTTCCTATGGGAATTTCGATTATTCGTACGTCTAACGTATGTCCGGTATTAAATACGTAAATATTGGAAACTGACCAATCATAATCAATATTATATTTCAATACTTTCAAGTAGTAATGTTGGTATCATTGATTCTATCGTCAACTTTTGACTCTTGTTTTGCCACTTGCCGTCTTGTCAGAGAAAACAATCAACCCCCTTTTGTTAGAAAATAACGCGAAAATATATCATGTGCTGAACCTAGTACAAGGGGCACAATAAAGCCAAAACGAAGAGTAGCTGCTACAAAGTTAACTAAAACCTTGAATATTAGCCGAAATATTGAACGCATGTTACAAAATAAAAACTTTAATAAAGAAAATTATTATGACAAAAAATTCAAGTTATTAGAGAGAAATGTTTTGGCAAAAGAACGAATAATTTGTGCCTTGGAAAAAATAGCAGAAACAAAGGAATTTTAAGGATTTTTAAGAGTGTTCAATATTTTAGCTTCAAGTTTTTTTAACATCTCATTATGTTATTAACAGTTGCTATTTATTTTGCGTAATAAAACATAATTTATTCTGAAATAGCCTATTCCTAATAATGAAACAAAATATATTCTGGGATTGCTTATTCTAGAAAACTTGCGTTGATTATATTTGAGAAATTGTCTATCATTTAAGGATTCAAAGGGATCCCTGCCTCATTTTTTCACTTAGACCAAAAATCTCTTGGGACATTAATTGCTCTTCTTTCTGCCTCTTCTATATTGTTTAATTGGGAAAGTAAAATAGCTTCATCCATTTTAGGAAAGGTATATTAGTAATAATATACCATGAGTAATAATAATATATAAATATTATTATTTGAAGTAACTAGCAAATGTCACCGGTGACAGATTCCCATTGGAAATTTGTTTTCCCATGCCAAATACCAGGTGTGTTTGCTCCCATACTTTTCGTGAGAAAATATTCCTAGTGGATGTGTCGAGAATACAAAATATAAATTCCCATAGGAAAATTATCTTTTTCCCATGGGAAAAAAAGTCGAAAATTGAGGCCCAGGAGTGGATGTTATTTTGGAACTTTCAACTGGTCCGAGTGAGCTAACTGATTCTTTAGCAATAAACTGTGACTTCAAAAATAATATTCACTGACACTGACAGCAGCAAGCAATATATCAGGTGCGTTTTAATCATCCGCTACTGCTTCCGGAATTGTCGGTTTAGTCGTTTTAACCTATCAGATTAAAACAAGAACACCGACAATTCCGAAGCAGAAGCGGATGATTAAAACGCACCTATTAAAAATATTGCGCCAAGATGTAGGCAACACGTAATAAGGGTTCAAAATGGCGGAGTTTTCTATCTCCTTTTAAAAGGCACTCAGAAAGCTGTGCAGTGCGACCATTCTCCGTATAGTAAAAGAAAATCAAAGTATGTGATTCTTGTTCTTTCCTTGTTTTAAAAAATTACTGTGATGATCGATATGATGGATACAAAGAAAACATATGTCTAAGACTAAACAAAAAAAAATTGGGGATCTATGATTGTTTCCATAGCTACAAGTAGATCAAAGCCGCCTCTTTTAAAAGTCTAAATCATTTTATAATTTTGGTTTCATTTAAAGATTCAAATGGACCTCCTTCCTCATTTTTCCACTTAGTCCAAAAATCTCTTGGGGAATTTTTTGCCCTTCTTTCTGCCTCTTCTATATGGTTTAATTGAAGTAATAAAATAGCTTCAACCATTTTTAAGAAACAAGGTATATTAGAAATATTATTTAAAGTAATAAGAAAATAGCAAATGACAGATTAACTTTGATTCAGTAAAATTCATTACCAATATTCCCATTGGAAATTTGATTTCTGATGCCAAATACCAAGTGTATTTGCTCCGATGAGAAAATATTCCTAGTGGATGTGTCGAGATTACAAAATATAGTTTTTTCTTGTAGTTCTTGGGTTTTAGGTGCTTGTAAATCAAATTAAAATCGTGTGTGTTTGGTTATAGCTTTCGGCACTGATCAGAGCGTTCTTCAGTAGTTTTTATTAGGCATTTTTTTCTTCTTTTAAATAAACATTTTTTTTTTTAAGTTAACTTTATGAGAATTCTTTGGTACAGAAATGTGGTGTCATTTTAAAATAAACTAAAACTTTTTTATTTTTTATCTCCTATAAGCCTAGTCATGCCAGTTATTTTTTATTTATGGTTGATTTTATGATCCGTTTTATTGTATGGGTGCTAAAATGGATCAAAAAAGTCGAGAATTGAGGCCCTATGGTACAGCATTGTCGGTCGAATATACTATGGTCTAATAAAATTTTACTGATCTTTAGGCTCTGAGTAATTTGAAGTGAACGTTCTTGCAACCGGCTGTAACAGTTAACGATTTAGATAAATAGATAAAAATTAAAAGATGTACAGATTAGAACTACTTTACTTATGAGTGCACTGTAGATAAAATAGGACGTGTTTATTAGAAATAGGTAAAATGAGATTGGTAAGTGGTAAAACTTTTGTTTTTATTAATCATCAGCTTATTTTATAGAATATTTTCGATAAATAGATGAAAATAATTCAATGTATAACCAAGCAACAAATAGATATTCCTTAAATCCTATAAAAATATATCATCACGATTTTAGTTGAGCCTTTCATTTCCAAAATTAAGACAAACATTTACATTGGACTCTACCGCTCAGTAATCTATTCGTTTCATGTATGGAATCTTAAATAAGTTCGCTTTATTTTCTGACACAATTTTGAGACATCATGAGTTTTGTACATGTAGAAATTGGAAAAGTATTAGTTTTGTCACTGTTTTATCACAAACCGCAATTGCTTCTCTTTCGTTAGACAAAGCTAATCACAATTGATTTCATGGAAAACTATTGTAACGGTGCTCTTATATATATCACAATCTTTATATTTTACGAAAGTTTGCTGTAGCTAGGAGGCGAGAATTTCTTCCTCAAGAACTTCAAGATGTATAGCGGTAGACAAGATATCAGTGTTATTATTACTACTTTCCAGAAGAAATCTTTCGTCCTTATAAACTCGGAATCTAAAAAAAAAAATTGTATGTAAAAGTTACCAGCCTTCCAGGTTTTGGTGGTAAAGGTTGGGATAAGGGATTACAAATTGTCTATAAAAGTTTCCAAGGTTATCAGACTCTGTGTTAGTCCTAATCAAGGCAGGCACGAAAAATATGTTTTAATCAAACCAAAAATCAAAGTTTGTTAAAATTGAATGAAAATAATAATTAAGAATAAATACTATTTTTGAAATCACTCATGATACATATACTCATGGTAGGCTGACTTTCGATTCAAAATTCGTCCAAATCGCGCATGACGTAATGCGGGACGAACCTTTAAGTTATTTTGACACTTTTCGATTGAATAGTGTAAAATAATTTAATAATTTATTTGGTTTTGTGTTAGTAGTGACTATATTTTCCTATATATAACAGGGAAGAACTAAATTAATGTTTAAAATGCCGGTCTGCGCGGTGGAGATATTTTCGAATGCCACAAAATATGGGTAAATTCTTATCGAAGAAAGGATAAACTTAATTGAAGTTGCCCTATCCACTTTGAGGAAAGTAGTTGTGAGATTCCTCTTAAACATAGACGCAAGAAAAGAAAACTGAATTTCACCAGGTGCATGGGCCTCATGAAGCAAAGAAAATAAATCGGTATTTTAAAATTTTAGCAGATAAAACAGTAGTTTCCTGTCCCAATACAACGGTTCTTTTGAAGTAATGCCATGCATGAGCAGGACACGAACACATATAATAATAAGATAAATGAACAGAAAAATTGGTTTTGAGTATTTTCGAAGTAAACTTGACAAAAAATGTTTAAATTTACCAAATAAAAAGTAATTTTTTTGTGTATTTACTTTTTATAAATAAATAATTTGTTTCTGCACATCTATTTTTATTTCACATAATAAGAATAGAGATTGCAAGAGAACTCCACGCCCAGAAAGTACAAAGTTGAGTCAAACTTGTATTTTTAGTCTATATTTTTTACTTATCTTGTGGCCAGGTTATGGATTTTGTCACAAAATACCTTCAATTTATGAGAAAAATTAATATTTTTATTACTATTATTTACCTTAAACCTTCATATTTGTAAACGAATATATTACAAAATAACCAATAAAGCATAAGTTACTGCATAAAATCTAAAATTGACAAAATATCGAATTTTAAACACTATCTCCCATTTAATGCTTATATTTCCCACGTGACGTCACCGTCAGTCAGCTGCATGCGCAGGAACATACCGTTAGTCTGTGTATCGTGAAATCACTCCATAATTCAAGATATCTAGATTCATTTTTAAACAAACTGCATATATATTAAATATAAATTAAGTATTTGGGAGATATATACTTACCAAAATAGTCATTTAATACAACCAATGATAACGCATATAAGCCCAAAGAAAATAATTCCGCCAATACCATAAGATAATGCCATGTTCTAATATTCAAAGCTACCATTATCAATTCGGTTAAGATAAGTGATGTAAAACTGATAGCCACAATATGAATGAATTCGTCTTCAAAAAGAAGCAAAGCACCATACATTATTACACCTCCTAAAATAAATAAATTATTATTATTATTATTATTATTATTATTATGGAAACGATAGGTACAGAAATTAGTGAGCGCCATCTAACGGCCATTTTCCCTTTTTCGCTTATAGTTAAGTAGTTTACCCTTTCAAACTAGCTTTTAAAAACACACTGACTCAGTAACGTTCTAGTAGGCTGAACATGATTTTACTTGATTCTTTATATTTATTCTGAAAGAAATCTATTTTAGATGAACAATTTTTGTATCTTCAAATGTTTAATCCATTTTTAAGTTAAAAATATTTACATTAAAAAAATGACGAAATATGTCGAAAATTATTTTTTTAATAAATAATGATCCAATCAGAATAAATCAAAAATTGAAATAACCAGTCATATATTTTTGTTCCTGTGGCACAAATTCTCCTCGTACAGCTAAAATATGCTCTTTAAATTTTCAATTAGTTGATGAAGTGGCAATTTCAGATACGGCTGCTAAAGTTGAGAATCTTCTTTAAAAAATTTGTTGTGCTACAGTTAAAACTCATATAATTTCGCTTGTTGGCCAAATTTAGACAAAACAGTGGAAATTTTACAGAACAATGACCCTTATATGGTATAGCAAAAAAGTCTGACACAAAGGTATTTTATTTGAAACAAATGAATGTGTTATTATGAAATAGAGTAGTGAAAAAGTCTAGCAACAAGGTATTTTAGGGTGATCAATGGGACTATATTACATTAGTATTGTGGTACTTTTTAGTATTCTTGAAAAGAAGAAAAAATAACTTTTCTCTGATATATCACTCGACCTACGTTGCCATTTAAAAAAATCAAGATGGCGGCGGTACGCTAAACGCCCACATAAATTTGACATGCCCTCTAAAAAAATGCAGAATACTATAAATTAGTAAAGTTGTAATTTTGGATCCACTGATAATTACAGTGATAGCAGACATTTTAAGTGCGTTTTATTAATTTTGTTTACCTAAATTATGTAGTTTTTGAACTTTGTTAGGCTATGGACCACTCCCATTAGTCGACAATTTCGCATTACATATGCACGAAAAAGTGCAGGAATATTTAATCTCGTAATTTTCCAAACAAACTTAATTATTCCCTTTCTTATCATCGCCTTACAATTGTTGGGTTGGGTTGGCTACGCCGTTTACCCCATGTCATCGTTAATTTAAAATCTGTCATCGAGTCTATATAGTAGGGGACTAAGTGATAGTTTTTTTTTTAGGTACACATTTGCACAAGGCCGAATTATAAATGCATCGTTAATTCTTATCATATAGGAGATGGAAGTACTTTACTGCAGGGGCACCAGCTATTGAGCGCTCGATGACGACGTCTTCAAAAAGCCAATATAGAAATTAAAAAGTGAAAAGTTTGCTGCCGTCTTGGTAGAGGTGGAAAACTTTCAAGCTTAAAAAATAAAATTATTATATGATTTATTTACACAAGGCTTATTTTTTTTCTGTGATAGAATAATATATTAATAAAAATCGTTTGCTGCAATAGATCTGGCGGTGAAATGCCCTATCAGCAAGCAAGATGGTACTATGAATCGAATTTCAAGAAGGTGGCGGAAAACTTGTTTCTATTAACTTTTGATGTAAATGATAAAAAAGTTTCCATAACAGCATTTTCTACACATGTTTTTTTAAGACGTCTTCATCGAGGGCTCCTGATTCTCTTTTCATTAAGGTAATAATGTACGATTTATTGTAATTTTGCCTTTTGCAAATAACACATAAAAGTGCCACGGGTTCCCCTACCAATACTATCAAACGCAAAAACAAAATGACATTTGCGGATGTGTAATTGACACTCAGGGCAGGAAACATAACGACAACGAATTTTGATGATTTTAAACGAAAATAGAATTTGCACATGAATAATAGAGATTCTCAATGTGAAATACATTCATTCGTTTCAAAGAAAATATCTTGTTGCCAAAGTAAAAACTTTTCGTTCTCTAAATTCATGGCCATTAGATCTTCATTTGAATTTGACAAAAGAATGACAGCCAAAACCTTTTGTTTTTCCAAATCTTCTAAAATAATTTTCTTTGTAAATCTAAAGTTCCATACATAAGTTTTTAGTTTTTAAATACTACTTATAACAAATTTAAGTCATTTTTTTGGTTTTGGTTTTGATTTTCTTTATTTTTTTTGTAAAGCTTTCGGCCTCATGTAGGTCCTTCATCAGTACTTTTAATTTTAGTTAATTATTATATTTTTGGGTCATTGTTCAGTATATGTTTCCTTCAATTGCTTTTTTTAACTTATTATTAATTCATATTTAAATAATTGTTTTACTTTACAGATACTTAGATAATCTTAAAATAACTCCTTGTTTGTGAAGGTCATGTATTAAAAATCCAGGTTTTTTTATATTAGTACATCTGGCGACAGGTATACTGTGACAGAATTTTGTTTTTTGTTCGCCCCATAAAGTTCAAAAATAAAGTGTAAGAACCATACATCACCAGAATATTCCTACAATTTATGGTAAAATAAAAATCTTTCAGCCACTAGAACGTTTATATTGAAAATAAAGGTAAACCTCTCTTTTATTGGTTGAGATTGCGGAGAGATAAAATTTTGTTTTGGCACTGCCTTGTAACTACAGTTGCTATCTAGCAACATTTTAACAACTCACTATTAAACTATTTTCATAGCCACTGAATGTCAACTTTTAAAAATTTTGCTACTCCAGTAACTACATTGAGATCACATTTGTAATGAAAATGTGTAATCTGTCTGTGTGGTGTAAATGAAGCTTGTAATAATTAAATTTTCTTGATAATTTGATACTATAATACATCAACCAATGGCAATCCTCTTTTATTCCAACACATGGCAATCAAAACAAACTGTATTTGAAACACTGAATGGCGCAGTGTTTTCACTTAATCCCGCGAAATGTTAATGTGATATTTGTCAAAAATGAACAAAAATCGTTTTAGTTGTTCAAATATACATTGTAAATAAATAACAGACATCACTTTCAACTTCAGCTTACGAAAACAAAGCAAATGTTTATAAAAGTTCTGTTTATATTGTTAAATAATCTTTCCAAATAACACGCAGGTCAGAATTTTTTGAAAATATTTTAATGTTTCCTAACAAATTATGCGTCTAAATTTGGTATTTTAAGGAGGATTTTGTTTCGTGAAATTTAGACGCATAATTTCCAAAGAAACAACAAATTGTTCTCTAAAAATTCTCACCTCTTGTGATATTAACCTTGAAAACACTGTTTTATTTATATTATATATGGGTAAATGTTAGATTAGATTTTTATCAAATAAAAAAAAAATGGAAAACGACAACGGAGTCAACAAAATTCTGTTTTACATTATGAAATTATTTTTCCCGTTATCACAATAAAAATAGGAAAAAATAAATATATTATCTATGATCATTAATATTATCTTGAAAAGTGTTCCTATTTGAATAATAGGCCTGTCCCAGAAAAAATAGAAATAAAAAAACGTTAATTTCAAAAATTTCTTAATGTTTGGTTATTTTAAAGTTACTCTGGAATTCGCTTTTCAAAGCAGTAGTCACTACAGTTTTTACATAGAGAATTTTGTTTTATCAAAATGGTAACATAACTGCCTCGATCTAAGCAACTTGCTCAGTAGCAACGTAAGTTATATTTATAATTCGATTGTCCAAACATAACCACCACTGATTAGAGCCCTGTTAGCCGAACCCAACATATACAGAAAATAAGTCAGTATTTTGTAGGCATGTTTGGTCAAACAGTGCTTCTATAAATATTACTAACACGAGCAGCTCGTAAATGCTAAGAAATAGGAAACAATAAATAACTAAATATTAAAAATTACAAAAAAAAATGAATTATTACCTTGGTATATACTTATTAAAACCCACATAAAGAAGGTTTTAAATGATAGGCTTCTTCCTTTAGCTAATTCTTTATATAATTCGGGGTAAGTAAGCGCTATTTCTGGACTAACATCTTGATCTAGTACTAGACTGAATACCTAGAAAGTAAGAAAGTAGTTTCAATTCTTGAATACACATTGTTAACACCTGTTTTGTCAAAATAAAATATTGAGTTCCCAACAAACCTACATTCGTGATTACGTCATAAAAAAATCATTAAAAAATGAGCTAAAATCCAATTATTTGTTTATTACTTGTTCAACAAAGTCGGAACTCTGTATGTACACTTCAAAACACAAAACGTGTCAGAAACTCAATAACATAGAACGAATCTGACAAGTTGACAATCATGATAACATCACCAAAAGTACTGCCCTAATCAAGTCATAACTTTAAAAACACAAAATATGCTTAAAATACAGTAACTAATGCTGTCCTGAATTTCACGCTTAATAGAAAATAACATCATATGTATAAGATTTATAATATTAGAGACTAATAAAGTATGTGTAAACAACCGCTAGAATAACTACATAAATGTTTTCATAAAACTTGAAAAAAAAAAAAAGAAAAAAGTGTTTACAAACTTACTGGGAACATTGTATATATTGTGGCATATCCAACCATAAGGAAGCCCTGATAGAGCGCTACCGAACTCAAATAAAACACGCTGCTAAATACCGCTTGCATTGTAGAAATGATCAGTCCTCTGTGTATCACAAATTGTGCAAGAGACGCAGACCTCTTGTAAGATTTCCTGCCATGTACTAGTAAAAGCCTGGCCAAATTGGAGAATTGCGGTATACTGAAATCGCCTGCAAGACTTGCCTGCTTCCCTTCTCTACCCTCGATACCTATGCCAGCATCAGCTTGTTGAATCATGCTTACATCATTTCCCCCGTCACCCACAGCTGCAGTACGTTTACCAGTGTGTTTTTGGATCAACTGAACCTGAAAATTAACATATTTACTAAACTTAAAAAAAGAAATCGTATAGGTAGTGTTACTGACAAAATCATACTCTAAATATTTAAATCATAATATGACGGATTTGCTTCAATTAATCGAATTCGAACATATTGTAATGATTGTTTAATTTAACCCGTTGACGGACAACGACGTCTATAGACGTTATTGACAATGTGCGCTCCGTGACACCTTAATTTAAGGACGTCTGTGGACGTCTTTTATAATACCTCCATAGCTCGGCAACAACTTCTACAGACGTCGGATTTGAATCGTAAATCGGTAAAGTGTCATATCAAGTGATAGTGACTGATTTAGGTGCCCCATTTTCGCATTCAAGCCTCGAAGAGGGTTGAAAATGACATCGATGTTGAGTAGAATAAAAGAAAATTTACGAGTGGGGCTCTTGGGGATAACACATGGACAATTCTATTTTCCTTATCAGAAAAATTTTCCGACCTTAAAATACACTTATACATTCAGGTCATTCAAAAAAATATATTTTTCGGAATAGTGACGATGGGCTTGTGTGGAAAAATATGGTAAAATCTCGATTTTTCCTTAGAAGATTACGCCCTTCTTTCAACATTAAAACGTTTGGTTTTCCGAAGCCTAGTTCTATTAATTAATCATACAGTGTAAACGGCTTGCGTGAAAATATGGGCAACAAATAACCTTTCATTTTTGTTGGGGAAAATCAAATTTTCCATGTGTTATCCCCAGGAACCACTCGTAAATTAACTTTCATTCTACTTCAAATCGATGTACTTTTCAACCCTCTTCGAGGCTTGTATGCGAAAATGGGGCACTTAAACCTGTCACTATCTGACGGTCTACCATTAATGTAACCTATTATCAATATGAAGGAAATTCGTTAATAAATTGCTGAACCACTAAGGATGAAAACAAATCAGAGAAAACTTGAAGCAGGATTCGAACCTGCAGCACTGTTCCATCATTAGACACAGTGTTTATTTATTGCTTGGCATTCTTCACAGTTTACCAAACCTCCTTAACCCCATTTTCAATCAATTTTTTTCAGAATCAATTAGCTTCATCCCTTTATAAAGCTTGTTTTTTATGAATATTTGATATCGTTTATTGTTTCTGCGTTAGGATTTTTTCCAACAGTTCAACCTCCTTCCCTTATCTCCCCATTTTCATTTATTTATGCATTCCCTTACCGAGCTTGATTATTTTAAATATTTTAATCCCTTCTTAACTTAACTCCCCAATTTATTCAGATTTTTTCAGAATCAATAAATAGGCTTCATCTTTTTATAGAGCTTAATTTTTACTAAAAAATAATTGTTGATATCGCTTTTCACATTTTCTTTTTTGATTTGATTTTTTTTTTTATTTCTTTTTGATTTGATTTTTTTTTTTTTTATTTCTTTTTAATCAGATTTTTTTCATAATCAATAAGCTTTGCCCTCTGAAGCTTGATTTTTGCTAAAAATTTCAAATTTCGTTGTCGACTTATCGTGCGGACAAAAAACGTGACATCGAACGGACGGAAGTAAACCTATAATACTCTAGTCACAGACTACTGTGTGAAGAGTATAATAATAAGTGATCTACAAAAAAAGTTTCTAAAGTAGGCCTTTAGCCTTTAGGCCCCTAAAAAAATTTTTAACTGTCGTTTGGATTTATTTCTGAGCGTACGTAGTTATCACGGACATGACTCGTATATCTTTGTCAGTCATGACCTACTTTAAAAACTTTTTTGCAAATTTAATAAAACAAATAAATTTAAATTTGTAAAAGTCAATTGTTTGTATCTTAAATTACTTTCTAATAATTATTATTGTAAAATGTATGGTATCTAAAATATGAAATAGCAAGGAAGATAGCCATATATGATTAATTAAAATTAAAACTCTTTTTACTATCAGTTTTTTTATATTAAAATATGTTTAACCACTTACCACTTGTGCTTTTTGAGTAGGTGAGCAACGGCAACAGACAACAGCAGGCGCAGACGTAGCTAATTCCATAAATTCAGGTTGATAATAAGAAAGGCAGACTTCCAAACTTTCACCACTAATAACTAAAGCACAATCTTGTTTTCTCCTGTAAGCGTTCAATTCTAAATGGGCGTCCGTTCGAGTAACAACTTTTTTCAGTACATGAAGACCTATAAAAAAAAGAAACTGCTCGAATGGTGTCTGGATGTGATCAATAATAGTATACAATATTTAGGGAAGAAAGCACAAAAATATTGAGTGTATATGCCAGGTTGTGTGATTCTGTAATATCAAGTTTTTTTTTATTATTATTTTTATTATTATGTTACCTTTTTCGTCCCTTGTTATACATTCATAAAAAAAAGAGAAAATTTGAACAACTGCTGTTATAATAATATTCCCGCTACAATTTATCCTCTTGCGAGTGAACCCACCAAAGCAGAAAGGACTGGTTATTTGTTATGGTAATCCGGGCATGGTATTATAGACGATTGAATAAAAACTTTTTACACTACTTTAAGATTCATTTAATAAAAATAATAAAAACGTATTTCTTACCTTGCGATCTAGAAACTAAACTAGAACTCTTTGCGATACAAGTCGCAGTTTCTAGTTTATCTCCAGTAAGCATCCATATTTTAATTCCAGCATTCCTCAGTAATTCTAAAGTAGCTCTCACATTATCTTGTAATTTATCTTCTACCCCAGTTATGCATAATAATTCCATTTCTCTCTCTAATGATTCGACAACCTGTGCTACTCTTGCAACACGATCAGTGGTTGACAAACGAGCTGCATTATAACGACCCTAAAACACGTTTATCTCGGATTATCAATATTTGCAAGCTTATCGACTGGTATTTTAATTAATTAAATGTATGTTTTTCCAATGCTATACCTCAAAATCAAGGTACTGTTCCTCAGTAAGGTTCTTCTTTGCAACTACCAATGTTCTTAAACCATCTCTTGCCATATTACCAACTTCTTCGTCTAACCAATCAGTGTACTGAACAATAGCTGACATTACAATATCTGCTCCTTTTAAGTAAAAAATTATTTCGCCAGTATACAAATCCTGAAATGTCAAAATGTTTTAAAAAACATTCAGTTTGATTGATCCTGCTTAGTCAAATTTCTTTGGTGTAATAATTATGTAAGTCACAATTGATTAGTAGTGATCAGGTGAAATTTCTATTTGCAGAATGATTAATTTTTTTATTTATTTTCTTTGGTTTGGATTACACAATTATAACATTCAAAATATTTTACCTTAACAATAATTCCCATCCTTTTTGTTTCACTGGTGAATGGGAAAATTTGTAGAATTGCATAATTTATAAGCCTGCCATCAGGAGTCCTAAGTTGCATGGAGTTAAGATCCCTATGACTCAAGGTTAAACCGACTTGATGTGTCCATTGTACCAAAGCAACTTCATCAGGACTGGAAGCTTGATAAGTCACATTTTTATCAGGCATTTGAAGCTGCTGATCCGCTTCCGTGTCAGAACCAAAAGAACTAGAATCTGTTAAACCAAACAAAATAGTTTTGATATTAATTTAAAATATGAAAAAAATATTAATGTTTTAATATTAAGAAATATATAACAAAAAAGTATGGCCAGAAACCCGCCTAAAGAATATTGACTAGGATTACTATTTGAGTTGATGACCTTTTGGGAATCAGTGTACACTGAAATACAATCACAATTTGTAATAATAAAACTCATCGGAATGTGTAATCATATTTACTTAGAACACAATATAAAGGTATTTGGTTTAGAAAAACTTCATTTATCAGTTTAATAATTAGTCATTTAAATGGAAGGTGAATATTTTTAAAACATTTGTGTCTTCTCGTAATTTGATAGTTTCGGTGTTTAGTTATTGTATTTTTTTTTTTCAATATAATTTGCATAAAACTCCGTCACCATGCTAATATTAACTCATGTAAGATTAGTTGAATCTGCTTTTAAAAATATACATTTATTTTCAATGCATAAGAATCAAAACGCCAAAAAATACAAAATAACAAACTTTTAGGTTATAGTTTTAGTTTCCAACTGACATTCAACTGTTAAATAAGAAGGATTTGTTCCTTGGCTTATCAGGGAACATAATGATAATACAAATCTTTTATATACGCAGAATACCGCCTAAATGCAATCAAGGGATTTAGTGTTGTAAACAATTTTACTGCCAGTAAACATACTAATCGTATCTAATTACCTACCCATTAAATAATAATAATAATAATATTAATTTTTATTCATCTTTTAAGACAAAAAAAAATCTATAGAACAATAATATAAGACAAAAAAGAGACAAAAGAAAATATTTATTATGTTTATTTCAACAGTTCGATCCAGATAGAAACTCAAACGTCTTGGTAAATCCTCCTTAAATCCCTGGGTAGCTATTCTTGAATTCGAGGGAATAGAAATCCGGTTTTGCCTCTTTATCTGCAACGCGCAAAATTTGTATTTTTCTCTCATTCTTCCCTTAAAATTTCTACTCCCTGAGATTCAAGAATAGATACCCTGATATAAATAGTCAAGATTAAATGCTTGGGATCACTAATTCAGTAATTTTATAATATTCAACAAAATGATGTACTGATGATGGATCACGTGACCAAAAAATGGCAGACTGCTGCAATCATGATTTTTAACTGATGAAAATTATTTGAGAACGACTGACATTTGTGATTTTATAATCTTAACTGTCAAATTGTCTTTATTTAATGAAAACAAACAATTCGAAGACTTTTTGATAAGTATAAAAACCAAAGACAAGTACGGGCAATACAATAATTAAAAAAATATGTACCTGTCTTCATTTGCATGCTGTATATCTAACGCTAACAATCTTATTTTAAAAGTTACTCCACTTATAGGTTGGTTTAAAAAAACCCAGTGAGTTTCTTCAATTATATTATTAGGAATTTTAAGCAAACTTTTCCTATTTTCTTATCTGTTTAATATTAATTAATCATTTAAGGTTATGTCACGTGATCCATCAGTGCAACAACATAATCGAGTTGATAGGTTTGGTGACAAAAAATTTTGATGGATAAAAGAACAGTTTTGATGAAATCTAGATGGCATCGAGGAATATTAGAAAACGCCTTGAGCCGCTTCAAATTTATAAACGCTCAATCTATTTTCAATATGGATCCAGCTTTTGTGCCAAACTTCACAGACCTTTTTAAACGTCATAAATGTCAAAATCAGCTTATGAAATTTTTAGTTACGTCAATATTGTATTTTGTATTAGGTATATTGTTAACTTAAAAAAAATAAATCAAATAAAAAGGACATTGCAGTCATTTCTGCCATGTAGATACAAACGATAAAATGAAGTTAGATAAGTATCACTTGTCCTAATCCTCCTCGATTCCACGAAATAAACATTAGATTAGATTTAGAATTCAAAATTTTAATTCTAAATGGTAGTGTCCCAAAAATATTCCTGCACATTATAATAACCCTTTTCTAATAATAACTGCTTCGCAGATCCTTTAAATTTGTTTAGACTCATGTTGTTAAAATGATTGGTGGTTGTACAGTTTTAGGCTCATATATTTAGAAGTTTGCAACTTCGATGTTGCATATTTTGGAATTTGTAAGAGATTTGAATTTCTATTTTGGTTATTATTAAAAAAAAGAAAGTTTACCAAATGCATTTAAAATAATCAATAAATTTCTAAACTATTCTAAAATATTTACAATCTAACTTTAACTCAAACGCCCCCAATTTCAATTAAATTAAGATTACAAAACAAATTTATATTTCAAATAAGTTGTTTACATAATATAGTTATTTATACATGAAATATTTATAAGAAGTTTACAAAGGAAAGGATTGAAATCTGAAACTTAAAGCTTCTTTTTTAATTTAATATGGCACTTAGCATTTAAATAATATTTATTTTTAACAGACTTCAAAAAAGGAGGACGTTATCAATTCGTCGCAATATTTTTTTTTTATGTATGTTCAGCGATAATTCTTTAACACGGTCTCCGATTTCTATGATTCTTTTTTGTTAGAAAGGGGGTACTTTAGAAGTGGTCCCATATAAATTTGGTCAAAATCTAATAATTGGTTCCATGAGAAAATCCTCAAGTTCTTCATTTTTTATGTATGTTTAGCGATAATGCTTTACCACCTTGTACGATTAATATGATTCTTTTTTTGTTAGTAAGGGGGTACCTCAGGGGTGGTTCCATATAAATTTTGTTAAAATGTGGTGATGGCATCTGCACGTTTTTGAAGTCGGTTTTTTTTAATTTTTAATTTCTAATACTTGTTGTAGGTATATATTTTGATTTGCATTTTAATTTATAAAAACTGGCCACCTATCCAAGTAAAAAAAATATTAGTATTTTTTTTGTAGTCAGTTAATTATTTATTTTAAATTCATATCGACAACTACAAAATTTCAAAATATATTATCAGTAAATTTGAATCGACGGTAGCTATATTAATTAACTGTCACACCACTTCATGCATTGTCCAGAATAATTGATAAAATCATATAAATATATAAATGCGAAAGTTTGGATGGATGTATGTTGCTCAATCACGCAAGAATTGCCTATCGGATCTGGATGAAATTTGGCACAAATATAGATTATTGTCTGGAATAGCACATAGGCTTCTTTTTATCCCGAAAAAATGTACGGTTCCCATGGGATCGATTTGTTTTTGTTTTTCACAGAGCAAGAGGTAGGACATAATTTTTTGCACAGTGGTAGTGAAACATGAAAATTTGAAATACTGCTACTGAGCATAAATAAATGATGACGTGTTTCAGAGTTTTTGGTTTTTCACATTTTAAGGGGGGGAAACGGGTGTTAAAAGTTAGCATGGAAACATTGATTTTTTTTTATAGGTAGGAACTTGAAAATTGGAATTATAGCTACTCATCACAAATAAATAATGGTGTTTCAGTTTTATGGATTTTCATATTTTAATAGGGGAAAGAAGAAAATGGGGAAATGAGAGAAAGAAGGAAAATGGGGGAAATTGGGGAAATGTGTGGAGAGTGAAAGTTTATATGGTAGGAACTTAAAAATTGGAGTACTTTTCATAAATAAATAAACATGTTTTAAAGTATTTGGATTTTACATATTAAGAGAGGAAACGGAAGGTAAAAGTTTGAATAAGGTTTTTTAAATGTAGAAATTTGAAAATTGGAATTGTAGCTACTCATCATAAGTAAATAATGACGTATTTGGATTTTTGGATTTTCACATTTTAAGGAGGAAGGAAAAGGGGGAAAAAAACAAAAAATAAATAAAAATAAATAAAAATAAATTAAAATAAATAAATAAAAATAAATAAAAATAAATAAAAATAAATAAAAATAAATAAAACTAAATAAAAATAAATAAAAATAAATAAAAATAAATAAAAATAAATAAAAATAAATAAAAATAAATAAAAATAAAAATAAATAAAACTAAATAAAAATAAATAAAAATAAATAAAAATAAATAAAAATAAATAAAAATAAATAAAAATAAATAAAAACAAATAAAAATAAATAAATTTTTTTAAAAATTAATAAAATTTATTAAAAATTAATAAAAGTTAAAAAAAAATTAATAAAAATTAATAAAAACTAATAAAAACTAATAAAAATTAATAAAAATTAATAAAAATTAATAAAAATTAATAAAAATTAATAAAAATTAATAAAAATTAATAAAAATTAATAAAAATTAATAAAAATTAATAAAAATTAATAAAAATTAATAAAAATTAATAAAAATTAATAAAAATTAATAAAAATTAATAAAAATTAATAAAAATTAATAAAAATTAATAAAAATTAATAAAAATTAATAAAAATTAATAAAAATTAATAAAAATTAATAAAAATTAATAAAAATTAATAAAAATTAATAAAAATTAATAAAAATTAATAAAAATTAATAAAAATTAATAAAAATTAATAAAAATTAATAAAAATTAATAAAAATTAATAAAAATTAATAAAAATTAATAAAAATTAATAAAAATTAATAAAAATTAATAAAAATTAATAAAAATTATTAAAAATTAATAAAAATTAATAAAAATTAAAAATAATAAAAAATAATAATCATTCATTTTTTTAAATTATAAACACAACACCACGCGTGCAAAGCCGCGGGCAAAAGCTAGTATACCATATTTGTTTTCTATTTCACTCTTTCTGCATTACAGAGATGTGATTATAAGGAAAATAAAAGAACATATTCGACAACATTTAAATTTCCTGGATTTTAAACTGAAATAAAATTATTTATTCGACCTCCAATGGCAAATATTTGTTAAAGTACTTTGTAAATGAAAAATTTTCATATGGACTATTAAAAATATGACTAGTATATAGCTCATTACAGTCATTACCAACATGTACTAGCTCTGTTAATTATTTCTCTATTTACTTTTTTCCAGGATATAGATTTCATTTCAATCGTACAAACTAATACGGCACCTTTTAAAAAATTAAGTGATAAGGTAGTCGTCTCCACTTTGTCTACCACAAATGAGTCAAATGATTAGGATTGCTTCACCTTGGCGTGTAATCATGGACGGAGCATTAACATTTCTTTCAAAAAAATCTAAAAATCGTTTTAGATGATATATCCCTCACTTGTTTTTTTTCCTAAACATTTTTTTAATTAGGAATTTAAAAAAGAAAGATTTAAAAACAAGCAATGAAACACCCAAAACAACCGTAAATCTAACCTAACCTAAACACAATTCACCAAAACAACAAAACAGTTTTAAGGGAATGGACATGAATGATCATCATTTGCATTCGCCGTGTGTGAATTCCAATTCAAGCAATTGCAGACACTTTATTTCTTGAAAGATTTCCCGCTCTTAAATGTGTTTCTGATGATTTTTCACAACCGATAGTATTATTTTTTTAAATTTATGACTGAAACTAGTCTGTGACAGTATTTTCTCTCCTTTTCATAACTGCGGCTTAGTAGCATATTACAGATCAAAGGCACTATATCAATAGTACAAAATATACTTAGGATATGTAGATAGTTTCCTCTTAATTAGAAATAGGAATACATTAAACAATACAAACACATAAACTATATGAAAATATACATACCTGCGTCTTTCTTTTCATTTGCTTCACACATAGGAGTGACATTGTGACATAGAGCTAAGGCCTGCACTGCATCTTTAACCCTAGAATTTTCTGACCTTCTAAATTTATCTGATCCAGGTTTTACATTCTCAGAATTGTTATATGAAGATCTCAGAACTGTGCTCAACTAAAATATAAATCAACAATCAACCATTTGGTTATTAATAGAACAAGTAACATTCTACGTTTTAAATATTTTTCAGGAACATTAAAAAATAACATTAATTAAAGTTACTGTTAAAGAAAATATGAACTGGAACCTTTGCCAATAATTTTAGTTATGATAGTAGGTAATATATTCAAGATACAACTGCCATATGAAAATGTTTGAGCACTGGCCTACACAACCATCTAATGCAATTAAATTAATTTTTAAAGTGAAACAAGGATAATATAAAAATATTGCTTTAAAATTAACAAGAATACAACACAAATCAAATTTAACCTTGAGATATAAAGGTTTAAGGACAAGTAAGGGCCGTCCTTATATTTTGTTGGATTCACATAAAAAAAATATTATTTTTTGTTTTTGTTTTATATATTTTTGTTTTTATCCGTACAATTACTTTTTTTAAGTTAATATTTAGTGTACCTTTTTATTTTCCAATGATATTCAACAATATGTCCTAATTCTCTAATGATTTTAAAATTAGTACATTAAATATTATGAAATAAAAAATTATTTTGTTTGTAGGGCTATGCATGAAAATGTTAAATATGTGATACGTTTTAAAACTGTACAGGTAACATAAATTACAAAACAAAAGGGTTTTTGAGAATATTTTATTTATAACACCGAAAATTAAACAAAAATATAAAAAAATTTAAACGAGTTATTTATGTTGGTATTAAATATATTCTTTGGGAGCCTATATATCAAACACTAATCAGAAAACCGTTAAAACATATAAAAATCAGTCTTGCCGTTGTAAGAAATTCAGCCAATTTATTTAATTTCAAGCATGTGCACAACACTTAATTAAACATTTCCAAAGAACAAATAAAATGTATAGTAACTTATTATTCATTATTTTTTTTTTTTTAAGGTGAAGGGTGAGAAAAAGTCCTTTATATCTCACAAGGAAAGCCAATGTTTAATTGTTTAACAAAACATTGAGTGCGACCGGTTTCGAAGTGTCATCACTTCATCTTCAGGCTCGCCATACTCTCCATCCACTAGGGAATACTACAAAAACATCAATTTTGGGTTGAAATAAATTGTAAAATGAACCGATTTACACGTAATAAAAAGTTAAAAATATTTGAAAAAACAAATATTAGTCAATTATAGTAAAAATTTTAAAATATTCAAGACTATACTCATTACTCTTAAAGTAACGCATTATTTTTTCATAAAAGTAATGTTTATCTCTCGTGTTACTTTGCAGGAAAGGTAACGATAAAGTAACCAAAACGTTATTTTTTTTAGTAACGATCACAGATTTAATTGTAGCACATTGATTCAGTAGATACAGTCTTTGTTAAGAATTTGAAAGAGCTCTGGAACACTTTTCCCAGAATACAAATCCAGGATCAAATTAGCATTATAAATAGAAGTTTCATGTCTATAAACTCTTTAGCAATAAACCTAACCGCAAAATTTTGTTAGGCCAATGTTTTGTTATAAAAACGTTAAAAAAAAGTATACATATAAAAAAAGAACAAAGTCAAGTAAAAACTAGCACTAACCTCATCAAAACTGTCAGTTGCATAGCTGACAGTTCCTAAGTGTAATCTTTTTAAAACCATAGAATTTTGTGTAAGAGTACCAGTTTTATCACTTAACAAATATGAGATTCTACCCAGTTCTTCAGGTATAGTGGTACATCTAACAGCAGTTCCTTTCATTGCTGGATCTTTTCCAATGGCCCAGGAGTAAAAAGATTTTCCCATATCCAAGTTTACACGCAAACTGAAAAAAACGTATTTATAATCCAAATCACCACAGTTCAACTATTAAAATGACTAAAATATAAAAAAAATGTAAATAACATAAAATATATTAAAAATAAATTGGGAATGATCCTTTTAAATAAAATTGGACATAAATATTAGCCTCAAATTTTCTCATATCATTTTCTGAAACTTCCATGAATTATTATATGACAGATTTATCTTTTATTTAAATGTAAATTAAATCTACCACAAATATTATTTTACCTGATAGGTATAATGTAAGAAAACAGCAGGATGAATCTGAACATGTATCTATACCAAGGTCCGCTAAAACCTTTTAAGGCCATCATGATAAGAGCAAGACCAATAACAGCCACAAATAATAATTTAGTGATAGTGTTCACTTCAATATCCAACAGGCCTACTTTAGATCTAGGGGCTGAATTATTCATAACTGATCTTGTTTCTGGACCTAAAAAAATATGTACTCATTACTTATAACTACTAAGAGCCACTTTACAGTTCCTCTTCCTGCAAGTAAAATTGCAGCAAGTTTCCTCGCTGCAAAACAAATTGCTGTTCGTATTATTGCACTTCGCAATTCATTGTTTAAAGTTCGCCATCTCAACTTACTAAACAAGTACACCAACTTCCAACTTAGTTATAGTCAATGACTATATACCATACTCTGTTTTTAAACTAGAAGGAGCGAATTGAAAAGACGCATTTACACAGGGAAAAGTAACTAGATTTGTTACTAAGAGCGAGTTTCGAAATATAGTCGTGTTCAAAATTTATGAAATAATTATCTTTATCGGCCTTAGTCGGCGAGCGGCCAATGAGCGGTTAAGAAACGAATAAATGTCATAGAAGTAATTTTTTAATTGGTCCCAGACAACGGTCGCAAATTTCACATTATTGTGATCTGAAATGTGTGTCTAAAACGAAATGTCACTGTCAAATTAAAGTCAATATGGTTGTTGATTGATGTCAGAAATACTTTTTTCTTGCTTTTGAAATCGACTTTTTAAGAGTAACTATGATCTTTTTAAAATGGATATTAAATATTTAGGAAAATTGTTAATGGAATATCCAGATGTAGCCAGGTTAGTATAAAATATAAAGATCTGTTTACATTTTTAAGGATAATTTGTTATAGGTAAGAAAAGTAAAAGTTAATCAGTGAATGACAAGTGGATCACACAGCAACTGGTATCTCTTCTATGAGTAATGTGGATATTATGGCTTATTTAGTGTAAACCCATGGTTAATGCGCTAGAGGGCAAATAAAGGCATTCAAAAGTTTACAGGCCTATGAGTCAGAATTTGTTTTGAAAACTGGAACCAACATTTTCATAACACTACATGTCAACATATATTTTTTAAAGTGAACTATTCATACATACCTATGTATTAATTTTAAGTATTTTTAAAATATTTTTTGTGAAAGTAATGTTAACTCATTGTGCCAAATTAAGATTATCCCTAAGGTAGTAGATGGTGTTTTAAATGTTATAACAATTTTGTAAATAGTTTTATTCTATTCTAATAAATAAAATTTGCTTAAATATTTAGTTACATTTTAATTATTTTGGTTAGAAATTCATCAATTTTTAGTTTTAAAAAATCAGTAATAAAATTATTTTTTTCTAAAATACTTCGGAATTCATCTCTTCATGGTAATCTCCAATCTTTTTACCTTCAAAAACCAATAATACATTTTCTACAAAACCTTCAGAATCAGCATGTAAAATAATAAGGTGTCTTCCCTTTCTTGTAAGGCTTTTCAGGAATTGCTACCTTCAATAGTACTCAGTGTAGAAGGATCCATAATTGTAGATTTTTAATACAATTGCTTACTAAAGAACTATTATTTACGAAATAAAGTAAAAACCTAAGTAAAGGATGAGATATCAAATTATAAAATGTCAGAACTGTCAACAATATCAATTATTAGCTGATGTTCATGCTAAAAAGTAATGTGTGAAACGGACTGTAATCTGACCAATGAGAAGGCTACAGAATTGCCAACATAAATTTAAATCGCTCCTCTTAGTTTAAAAACAGAGTATAGTAGAGGTTAACAGAGTTCTGTCATTTTCAGAGGCAAGTGTTTTTTTAAAGTTTTTGTCATTCAAAACCTGTTAAAATACAAAATATTAATATTTCAAGACAATGTGGTTTCTTATGAAACTAATGTATCCTTTATAATACAGTCATTGAGTTATAGTAACAGGTTTACCAATATATCAAGCACATTATTAAAAACGTTATAATAATTAAATAAAACATGCATCACTTATAATTCTTTAATTCTTCCATATTCTAGTGAGTTAGTTTACTTAACATAACACAAAAAACATATTAAATACCAAAAATGTACTTTAGTGAGTTTTAAACTGGTTGGCAACGCTTATTTTCGCCGTTTTTTCCCAGAATTGCAGCTGCAATTCGAATTGCGGCAATTGATCTTCAATACGTCGCTATTTTCTGCAATTGCAAGAAAAAAATTGCAACAGTTGATCAAAAGGACCTTAGTGTGCAGACGTGCAATACGAATTGCCACAATGTAAAGTGGCTCTAAAAATTAACTCCTGATCGGGATGGATTCATTGGTTTTTTTAACAAATACAATGACGTGTAAAATTCACTTTACCTGTATAGATAACAACTCCTGTAGCCTGACCTGAAGCAATGACACAGTTTGTCCACAAAGTGTTTTCTAGATCCAAACTTTCATCACTATTTAAAGAATCCAACTATAAAATAAAATTAATGCAATCAGCGAAATTTTAATTTTTTGTCTTTTTACACTTACTCTGCTGAAAGTTCCAATAAATGAATGTATATCTTTTTGAGGTTTTTCTGCATAAATACTGGCATTTATTTCAAATAATTGACGTTCTGAAGCTAACTTTTGAGTTGCTGGAACAGCTAATCTTAATTTCCAATCTGTTTCACCGTCCAGTTGATCTGTTCTTACAAAAACTGCACCGCTACTTTCAGATGTTCTAAGTAACACTAAGTCAGCTGGCACCCTTTCATCTTTATCAACAATAATTAGATCTCCTACCTGCAATAGTAAAATTAAGGTTATATTATTTACTTTTCTCGATTAAAAATAGAACAGCTCAATAAGAGTAGTTTTGCCACTGACCCCAGGGTGTGTAATGGCAAAAAAATTTAAAAAAACCTCGAGCTCATCTCTCTGCTGTTTCTTACAGTGAACAGTCCGATAAGTACAATCTTTAATTATTTCCTAAGTTTATTATTTGAAGGGTAAATTATTTGTCCTCAAAATTGAAGAATATAGAGCCAATGGACATGATCGTACTCAGCATGATAATCACTGATGATAATTTATTTAGTATAGAAGAAATTCATTAAAAAAAGTATTTGAAAACAATCATTTAGACTTATTTTACCTACTTCGCCTTCACAAACAATCTCCTTATTATTGGTGCCATTTAAATACGATAATTAATAATTATTTTTTTAAATCAACAATTAGCATAATTTATTTTACAACAGATCTATCCAGTTATTATCTCTATTACTCATGCACAAATCCTACTTTCTCTTAAAATTATCAAGTTATATAGATTGATCATTCATGTTTTTAAAAAATAAACATAAGCTTATGCCACAGCTTATACAATACAGCTCCACAACTCCGTGTCGGCGTCTTTGATCTGGCGGTCGAGAACCAAGCAAGACGGAATGGTGCTATCTCTGTTAGATTCGAGGGAAAAGTCGGGCCCGGATTAAACAATTTTTTTATTATTGAAAAAATTGAAAACCTTGGCGTAATGAGTTTGGTTACATGCCATATTAAGTAAGTTATGGAAAATTAAATTTTTAATTTGTTTTAAATCTGTTAAATATAATTAAAAAAATTATTTAAATTTAAATATTGCGAAAAATAGCACATCTTTCGGATTAGAGGTAAAATAATTTGTATGTGGCTAGTAAAATCCTCGTTAACAAATGTTTTGAGCTAAAACAGTCACTTCACGACAAATTGTGGCTTGGATCCTTTTTACACCAAGGGCTTCAATTGTTAAAGAATTGTGTCACGCTCGTGGATGCAAATCAAGTGGTACCCCGTGTCTCTGGCAAGTGTTACTATTCGCGCAAAGGGTTTATACCTAGATAAACGAATGCTTCGACTGAGGTATGGGAACTCTATGGTATTTTGGAATTATAAAGAATTTGTGCTTTTATTTTAACAATATTGGTTATATTTAGATGTATTCTTATTAATTGAAATACAGATTTGTAAAAGTAATACATTGACAATATTTATTAATATAATAATATTCAATTTTTATCTGACCATACCGAAGTAGGAAATTTTGAAATTTTATAGTAATGTGAAATTTGAATTACAATATTACACGATATTACATAATTAGTACTTATTTTAGGTAGGTACTAAATTTGTACTTGGAGAAAGTAATATCGATTTTTACAAGAAAACTTGAAAAGTAAATTAATTTAGTTCCTATTTCTGATGTAAAACTTAAACCAAGAAAACAAATAAATTGTAGTTTGTTCAACAAGGGTGGATATGATAGCCATATTACACAAAGACGAAGTTTGAGCACGCCGTCGTAGGCGGAGTACTCAATCGTCTGATTGTGATATGAACAATCCACTCGATATGGTCAGTATATTTTTTCTACGACCCACTAACGAAAATCTACAAATTTAAAAAATTATTTTAGGTTATTTAGACAAAATAACTAATTTTAAAATAATTTACGAAGTTGACTAATTTATAAAATAAAATAAACATGAAAAATTAATTAGTCCTCGGCCTAGATTCGATCCCGGGCTTTTTCGCGTGGAAGGCAGATGCTCTGTCCTCATCTTCACCGAAACTTTCAGGACTTTAGTTTTAATACTCGTAATTAAATTAGTATCATGTAGTTTGATTAAAATTTATTTTTTTTAAATGTGGACAAAATAAAAACAAAAATGCTATTATTTATCGAGTCTACACAAAAATTTTAATGTATATTTAATACCAATAACTAAAATATATATTGACAATTAGTTTAACAGAATTGTCACTTATTTAAAAATTTTTAAATAATAGGAGTTGGGTGACCAAAATATGAACTGTGATTTGTAGATTTAATTTTGTTAAAGTGTTCTCACTACCTAAAATGGATATGAAATATATTCGTAGTTGAACGCAATAACATACTTTTTCGTTTTGTAGTATGTGCGTAGATTGGCTAATATCCATGCACAGATTACAAAACGAAAAAGTATGCTATTGCCTTCAATTGAACGAATATATTTCATATCCATTCTAGGTAGTGAGAACACTGCAAAAAAAATAAATTCGCCAATCACCGTTCATATTTTAATCAACCGACTGCTATTATTTTTAAAATTTTAAATAAATGACAATTCTGTCAAACTAATTGTCAGTATATTTTTTAGTTATTGAGATTAAACATACAATAAAATAATTTATTCTTTTGGAAAACGTTAGCATGGATGACTAAAGGGTATTGGGTTAATTAATTCTAAAAGTGTGGTACAAATGTTATTTTTTGTAGCCAATTCTTCAAAATTATTTTGAAATATCTTTTCAATATTGAATATTAGTTCTACAAATTCATCATTTGACAGTTGCAGATTTCCAAATGTATCTGAATTGGCGTTATCATATGCCTTTAAAAAGCAATAAAAAGAAAAATCATCTGATTCAACGTGATCTTTGTTATATTTAAGACAGGTATCGCAGGAGTGGATCCGCAAGGCTTTTGTTAAAAGGTAACCACACACATACCTGATAAAATTTTTCTGTAGCAATTCGTCTTTACAATAATTTAGGGTGTTAATAATTTCATCATAAAATAAAATACAAGGTGTTCCATTTAAAAAACATACATTTTAATTTGCCAGGCAAAAACGTGACACCCTGTATATCCAAAGATATTTTTAAAATATGTAGGTATTTTTCAAATTCATATAACTTTTATTTAAAACTTTCTTGCGTGTCTACAACAAAATAATGAACAATAACGCACTAATGGGACACCCTGTATAAATTATATTTTTAACAATGAAAATTTTTTATAATGTGGTACTTATCGGTTTGGGTCCTTGGGAAAACTAAATAATGTTTTTTTGCAGGTATAACCCTTATTAAAACAGATTTTGACTGCACAAACAGAATGATGTCTTTTTTTTTTTTTAATTATTCTACTCACAGCTAAAGAGTCACCAAAATAATAACAGTACCTTTAACTCAAACAAAATCAACGAAATTATAGGCTCCACGAAATTATACAATCAACGAAATTATACGCACGACTAAACAACTTACTGTGCTTATGCCTTGAAGTAAAAATGTAGGTAATTATTTTTTACTATGTTCAAAGACTAAAATTGGTTTTAAAACACATTTTTGCTAAATAGATTCTGATTAATAAGCACTTGAGAGGCAATGTAGCTACTCGGAATGCAACTCGCTTTGAGCAATCTGTAAAACTAATATAATTGACCCTGTCAAAGGCCAGACAGAAAATTTTGACAGGTCGTTGTAATACCTAATCTATGGGTAAGTTCGAGATCACACCCTATGGAGTGAGCAGGGTATGAGCAGAATCCTGTCAAGACAGAGAGAGAATGTAGTAACATCTCGAATGTCACTCAGGGTAAAAATCATAACCTTAATCCAGTATGTCAATTAATGGACAGTTAATTATTATGCTTTACAATGGAATAATATGAAATAAACTTTCAGAATTTACTTATGATAATCAGTATGTGTTAAATAAATTTAAAATACAAAAATACCTAGCACAAAACCACAGAAAAATAGTACGTGCTGTTTACTGACATTTAATTATTTGACTTCCCGACAAATCTCGATCACTTAACACAGAGATAAAAGAGTATGCTCGGAGTCCATATTCAGAGTCATATCGGACGCGAAAGATCACACTCCGAATTTCTAATAAAACGCGAAAACGAACTCGGAGCAACCTGGGTTTCTATTTGAACTCACAGTATATAGTTTCAAAATATTTTAAGTGAAATTTAACTTTTTTAAATAATAAAATCGTAACCAAGCAAAATATTTTTATTAAATAGACAATGACTAGTTTAAGTAAATGATCCATGCCCCACCATCAGGCCAGAAAGAGAGCTGATGTCGTTGTACAATATATCTTATAATTAAAATTTAAAATAATGTGCATTGAAGACGCAATTGTTAGAAGCGTTATTCTAGTACAAGGTACAAGCCGTAAATTGTTTTAATTCTTAGTAATTATTTAACTATTTAGAGCTATAGAAAATATTCTAAATCCCAGATTAAGAAGTCAACGTAGTGAAATATGATAACAGTATAGCCTAATTTTGTTGAGAAATATACATTTTGTAAAGTAGTAAAAAACATAAAAAATGTAATAATTGTACATAAATATTTAGTTAAAATTGTAAAACGAGTCGAAATGGCACGACCTCTTTAGTTGGATTAACTTCTAGCATCTATTTTCACATCCAAACTGAACACTGTTATAAAATAAAGTTAAAAAATATACATCATAGTGCCTTTTAATCCTTAAAAAAAAACTAGATATGTGTACATTTCCATGGAAAATGCAATTTTAATCATTTCACCATACAATGATATAAAATATTACCATACAATAACAACTAAAACTATTTATTCTCTTATAATTCACATTACTAAAGTCAAATAACAAAAATGAATATAGTTATGGTTTTTGGTAATAGGTATTTGGGTACAATTATTACATTGAGTTTTAGTATGTTAACTATGAGTGCATACTAACATTTTTGAAAATATGCTCACCGTTAATTTAAAGAAAATAATAGTTAATATCACACTGTGTCAAGCTGACAAACAAAATAAAATTAAAATAACTGAATTTTAGAATAGCACCTGCAACATTATACAGAAATATTACTTACTTTTAACTTGTGTGCAGCAACAATCTCAAATGGTTTATTTGAATCATTCAACAACCTCTTACATTTCTGATTGTTGACCTCTTGATCTCTTTTATGTCTTCTTAGGTCATCTATAGCTTCTCTTGAGAGTGTGACCAATAATACAAAACACTAGAAAATAACAGTTAACGATTATTTTTTTACCTTGCTCTCTTATTTTAGCATACAGTTTACCATTCTAAATTAATATATTATTCTTTATGAGAAATTGTTTCGTTTTACATCTCATTTTTTACTTTCCTATCTGTATACAGATATATTACATTTTTATCACTTAACTAGACAAGATAAGGCTTTAATAGCACTACCTACAGGTTTAAATAAATCAGATTTAGACTTTGTATATGTATCATTAGAACTATTTAAAATACCACTAATAAATTATGCACTGGTTATACCTAGATGAATTTGTAATTTTTAGCTTTTTATTATAATATAAATGTACTAGCTATTGCACGCGGCTTTGCTCGCGACTTTGCTCGCATATTGTCGTGTTATTAATAAAAAAAAATACATGACTTCCTTTTTTATTAACTTTTATTAGTTTTATTGATTTTCATTCATTTTTTTATATTTATTCATTTTTTTTTTAATTTTTATTCATTTTTTTTTTAATTTTTATTCATTTGTATTAATTTTCGTTAATTTTTGTTAATTTTTGTTAATTTTTGTTAATTTTTGTTAATTTTTGTTAATTTTTGTTAATTTTTGTTAATTTTTGTTAATTTTTGTTAATTTTTGTTAATTTTTGTTAATTTTTGTTAATTTTTGTTAATTTTTGTTAATTTTTGTTAATTTTTGTTAATTTTTGTTAATTTTTGTTAATTTTTGTTAATTTTTGTTAATTTTTGTTAATTTTTGTTAATTTTTGTTAATTTTTATTAAGTTTTATTAATTTTTATTAATTTTTATTAATTTTTATTAATTTTTATTAATTTTAATTAATTTTGATTAATTTTGATTAATTTTTATTAATTTTTATTAATTTTTATTAATTTTTATTAATTTTTATTAATTTTTATTAATTTTTTATTATTTTTTATTAATTTTTATTAATTTTTATTAATTTTTATTAATTTTTATTAATTTTTATTAATTTTTATTAATTTTTATTAATTTTTATTAATTTTTATTAATTTTTATTAATTTTTATTAATTTTTATTAATTTTTATTAATTTTATTAATTTTTATTAATTTTTATTAATTTTTATTAATTTTTATTAATTTTTATTAATTTTTATTAATTTTTATTAATTTTTATTAATTTTTATTAATTTTTATTAATTTTTATTAATTTTTATTAATTTTTATTAATTTTTATTAATTTTTATTAATTTTTATTAATTTTTATTAATTTTTATTAATTTTTATTAATTTTTATTAATTTTTATTAATTTTTATTAATTTTTATTAATTTTTATTAATTTTTATTAATTTTTATTAATTTTTATTAATTTTTATTAATTTTTATTAATTTTTATTAATTTTTATTAATTTTTATTAATTTTTATTAATTTTTATTAATTTTTATTAATTTTTATTAATTTTTATTAATTTTTATTAATTTTTATTAATTTTTATTAATTTTTATTAATTTTTATTAATTTTTATTAATTTTTATTAATTTTTATTAATTTTTATTAATTTTTATTAATTTTTATTAATTTTTATTAATTTTTATTAATTTTTATTAATTTTTATTAATTTTTATTAATTTTTATTAATTTTTATTAATTTTTATTAATTTTTATTAATTTTTATTAATTTTTATTAATTTTTATTAATTTTTATTAATTTTTATTAATTTTTTATTAATTTTTATTAATTTTTATTAATTTTTATTAATTTTTATTAATTTTTATTAATTTTTATTAATTTTTATTAATTTTTATTAATTTTTATTAATTTTTATTATTTTTTATTAATTTTTATTAATTTTTATTAATTTTTATTAATTTTTATTAATTTTTATTAATTTTTATTAATTTTTTATTAATTTTTATTAATTTTTATTAATTTTTATTAATTTTTATTAATTTTTAATTATTTATATTACTTTTCACCCCCGTTTCCCCCCCTTAAAATGTGAAAATCCAAAAACCATGAAACACTTCATTATTTATTTATGATAAAAACCTACAATTCCAATTTTCAAGTTCCCACCTTTAAAAAAAATCGATATTTCCAAATAAACTTTCACCCCCCCCCCCCCCGTTCCCCCCCTTAAAATGTGAAAATCCAAAAACCCTGAAACACGTCATTATTTATTTATGCTCAGTAGCTGTAATTTAAATTTTCATATTTTTAACTTTAAAGAACAAAAAGTTTCATTAAAAGCTCCCTCCCCCATTTCCTCCCATTTTCCCCCCTTTAAAGTAAAAATTTCCAAAAATCCTTTCTTAGCGGATGCTTACGTTATAAAATAAACCTATGTTACAAATTTCAGCTTTCTAGGCTCAGTAGTTTTGGCTGTACGCTGATAGGTCAGTCAGTCAGTCAGGACAAACAATTTTATATATATAGATTTTAACATTCTAAACAAATTCTTAACTAATTGTCAACTATATGTTAACCAGGCGTGGCTTCTCCATAAGGTCATTTGGTGAAAGACTCGCCTAATTTATTTCAAACAATTTGACATATTTTTTATTTGTGAGATATGTGTGTAGGGTGGGTTACCCCACCGCACTTAGGTCTCACTAGGCCCTTTGTGCATCCTCCTAAAACGATAGTCACCTCCTTGCTCATGAGCCAGTCTACAGATTTATTGTAGTTGACAACGTCGCCAAAAGGTGCTTCTTAGGGTGATTCATTTCCGCAATTTTTTTTTTTTTCGGTGCTCAAGCAAAATATTAATCTACATATAGAAAAAAAAATTCTCACCAAGTTTGAGCTCTAATATCAATTGTAAGTACTTACTATTTAAATTCATAGTTTTACCATTTAAAATGCATTTAAAAAAAATTCTAATGCTGACGCACCTTTTACAATATTGCAAATCGATTTAGTGTTTTTTTGTGTAACTCGCACTGGTTCACCAGTAGAAGTCCTCAAAGTACAGTTTTCAAAAAAAACATTTTTTTTTTTAATTTTTTCGAGCAAACCGCCAAAAGTAGGGATAAAAAAAGGACTGCCTCCAAAAAAAAAAAGTTATCCGACCAATATTTAATGAATTTGCAGTCATTTTTTATACCTGAAAACGTAATAAATCGATAATTACTAACTCATAATGTTTATTTAGATAATTTTTTTTTTATTGATTACCATTATATTTCCGTATACTAAGAACTTTTTTTAGAATTATTATGATTTCTCACTCATAATGAATATAATTTCGAAGAGCGTGAAATTTCCCACATGGTCCATCAAATCGATTTGCAATATTGTAAAAGGTGCGTCAGCATTAGAAAATTTAAAAAAAATATATTTTTTTTTTACATGCATTTTTAAAATGGTAAAAACTTTGAATTTAAATAGTAAGTACTTAAAAATTGATATTAAGAGCTCAAACTTGGTGAAAAATTTCTTTTTCTATATGTAGATTAATAATTTGCTTGAGCACCGAAAAAAAAAAAATTTTTTTTTCGGAAATGAATCACCCTAGTGCTTCTCTTATATCGGCCGGTGTTTGCTGATAATCGCAGAACACAAATTTTCTAATAAATGAGAACACTAAATGGTCTATAATTTAAAAATTTTGATTTATCTCCACCTTTATGAATTGGAGTAATTATACAAGATTTAAATTGTCTAGGGACAACCACATTTGAAAAGTTATGAAAAATAATTTTAAAAAAACCAATTTCAAAATCGTGCAGATGCCATCACAACATCTTGACCAAATTTTATAGAGGGTCACCCCTGGGGGTACCCCCTTACTAACAAAAAAAAGAACCATAAAATATTACGACGAATTGAAAACCTTCTCCCTTTTTTTGAAGTTGGTTAAAAAAGACTGAGTTTATTATATGTTTAAGTGGTTTTTTAAAAATATATTAATGATTATGTTTTTATATTGTCAGCTGTTATTCCATCAACCCCAGGTGAACTATTACTTTTTAACGAAGATATATGCTCTATTAGTTCCATATCTGTAACAGGATTTAGAACATAGTATTAGGATTTATTGATACAATTTTTGTAGAATTAGATATTTTTATATTTTTTTACCATAATTAAAACCGATGTTGATGAAAATATTGACTACAGTGATTTGCCATTAGTTTGTTGTCTTTAAATGCAAGATCATGCTCATTAACAAGTTGAACTGCAGATTTTTTTATTAGTATTTTCATTAGTAGCGGTCAGATATTAGCTGATACATTTTTTTTATATTATTTTTTATTATCTTCAATTTGTCTGTAATAATAATAATTTTTCGTTTTTCGTTCTGGTGAGAAGTGTAATTTTAACATTTTTTTTTTTAATTTATCTCTATGTCTTATTGATACAATTAAACCTTGTTGTCCAGGGTTTTTATTTTTAAAATATTTTTTTCTGAATCTTTATGTGGGCTTTTGAGTCCTCGATGTGTTTGCTAAACTTGCTCAAAAAATGATCAGCAGCAATTTGGGGATCATGTAAATTTAGAATATCATTCCAGTTTGTATTTCTTATTAATGTTTGTAATTTATGTTTGTCAATTTTGGTAATTACTTTTTCCTTACAATTTAAGTTATTTTTGTGTTTAATTTAGAATTTACCTGTAATTAAACTGGATAGTGGTCTGTGATGTGACATTTAAGGATAAATGAGTCAAACGTTAAGTTTGGTAGGTCACAAACTCAATTTCAATATCATACTCAACAAATAAAAAGAAACTACACTAGTGGAAAAAATTAAGGGATCAAAAAAAATCTCGTTTTTTTGCGATTTTTCGAGTGGCTGTATTTTTGGTAAAAATGGTTACTCGTGAATGAAAAGAAAAAGCAATTTGAAGCCTGAAGTGTCTAGCTTATGGATCTTGCGATAAAAAAATTCCAACCAATAATTAGCACAAAAACCTGATTTTTATGGATAGAAAATTTTTGAAATTTTTTTTTTTTAGTGTACGGACTTGAAAAAAAAAATGTTCTCGACATAACCACTATATGCATTGGATAGGTGGTTCAGTTAGCTTCAATTCCTTTTTTTTTATGGCCTCGAGATGACCCTTCCTTGCTGAGTTATCAGAAAATGAATAAACGTCCTCGTCAATATCTCAGGAACCAATGGCCGCTCAGAAAATGGAAGGGGTGTTTCGGAAACTTAGATTCATTCTCTACAAGGTTCTGGCATGTTCTTTCACGAGAAATTTTTTTTTTTTCATCCCTAGCATGACTTTGAAGAATTTCGGAAAACAGGTTTTTTTTAGAAAATCACGTGCCACATTGAGAATATTGGGAAAACGAATAATGTTAAGTGTGCATCTTACAGGCCATTGTTCCCCCGAAAGCCCTACAAAATTTCAACATGATCCATCAAGCCGTTTCATTGTTTCATGTGAATGAATTTTTGAAGAAATTGAAGGATCGCGTTTTTCTATCCATGATATTCATCAGGATTTTGTGCTAATTGTTGGAATTTTTTTTATCGCAATATCCATAAACGAGACACGTCAAACTTCAAATTGCTTTTTTTTTTTTCATTCACGTACGACCATTTTTACCAAAGATACAGCTACTCGAAAAATCGCAAAAAATCGATATTTTTTAAGCTATTGCATAACTTTTATCGCGGGCTTTGAGCGTGGCGACCGAATCAAGAAATTCCGTAACGAAAATAAACCTAACACCCCCCACTCCGACCGGCACAGCGGTGCGGCGTTTTGAAAGCCGTGGAAGGTTTTATCCGACCCTATTCGTATTAGTATGAAGCGGAATTAAATATACGTCTGTGGACTGGAACGTTTATGCAATACAAGAACTAGAAGAGCTTTCTCTGGCTTCTAATAAATTGGTATCACAAATGTTCCCGGCTGGCGTAAATATTAGATATTAATTTTTTTTGCAAGATTTATAATAGTATATTATGCAACGATCATGTAATGATGGTTATTAACACACGAGTATTGACCGGGATACGAAACGAGCCAAAGGCGAGTTTCGTATGGTTTATGCAAGTGTTTTAATAACCATTACATGAGAGTTGCATACGCTATTTTTTCTACACCCGATAAATAATCAAGACCTATAAATATTATATTTATATTGGTATTGAACACAATAACAGTACTTACGCGATACTTTTCATAACGATATTTTCTAGATCGAAAAATCAAAAAATCGATAAATCAAAAAATCGAAAATCTAAATCAAAAATCGAAAAATTGAAAAGTGGAAAAAACAACAGTTAGTTACCTATGTTTAATAAAAACTTTCCATTCTACACTTAACTTTTATTTAATAAAGAAACCATAATGGTCGTGGACAAAGTATAGTATTAGACTCGCAATTTATGGCCATTATTCGCTCGGGTGAATAATGGCTACCATAAATTGCTCATTTAATAATATACTATTAAACAATATTAACTTCTCATTTATTCAATAAAAGAAAAAAAATTGTTTTCTTATCGGTCACCACGCTCAAAAAGTGTAACTTGAATTAATATCAAAGAAAAAAATACTGCCTAAATAAAATAAATAAATAATTATAATTGCATAAGTTGATAAAAATAGCTTTACCGCGGCAGTCCCCGAGTGCCACACGTATTTTTTTTTTGATCCCTTAATTTTTTCCACTAGTGTAGTAGCAGAAGTCAGGTATTTCAGAGTTTTAAAACATAAAAAGAGGGAATCAGCAACAAAGAAGCAAAATAGTAATTTGTTTAACTAGGTAGAGAAGTAACAGATTTGCCGCTAGCATTACATTTGCGAGGCGAAGCAGAGGCTTTGAAACTAGCCAAGGTAGTAAATATGTTTCTCTGTTATGTGAAACATAATTTTTCTTCGATTTATGAAAGCCTCTTTCAATTATACCAGATATAACTCACTCATTTTTAATATTTATTCTTATCGTTGTTTTTATAACTATATACCTTCAATTCTTATACAAATGTACTTAGCTCCATATTTATAAACATATCTCAGCCAAGTCCAGCTCAGCTAAGTCATCCTTAATTAAAATCGAAGTTCAGTTATATCGCATGAATTTAGAAATCACTAGTAACAAATTTGTTAAATGTACTTAACAGTTACAAATTTGCTACTATCCATCTCTAAATTCCAGTGTAACAACGGAACCACCTGGAACTCTAGAGAAGTCATAACTGATCTTTGATTTTCATTCAAGGATGACTCGCCCAAGTCCTACTCAGCTGAGATATGTTTATAAATACGGGCCTTATTTATTGTCCTTTCAATTCATATAAATTTAGACCAATAAAAAATTAAAATGATAAATAAACAATGAATAGAAGTAAAAAACAATATAAATATTAAGTGCAATTAAAGAGATCAACAGTAAAAAAAATTTAAACCTACAAAAATCTTTGAAATTGACATATTGGTGTAGCTATTACAGTTTTATATTAATAATTTCAATGTATAACATTGTATATTTTTATTGTTCTACTCCACCTTTATATAACTGTACAACAAAATGGTTTTTTTTAATGTGTAAGTAAATGTTTCTTTATATTTATGGAAATAGTTTTAGATAATAATTTGTAAATGACTTCTTTTTAACTTTAATATTAACAAGACCTAATAGAAAAATATGTTTATTATAGTTTCAGAAAATGAAATGCAGACCATTCAAGCCAAACAAGCATTAGTGGTAGTGAATAGGAAGTTGCATATACAGTGAACAAGGCCACATAATAGGTAATGAGTTGATCAGTTGTCTTTGTTCGATTCATGTGTGGTCATATTATACCTTGTCCAATTCATTGTGAAGCATATGGTCTGCACTTTCCTTATCTGTAGATATATCACCAGTTACAATTTTAATAAAGATGACTTAATTATGCTTTTTTAAGATTTCAACACAAGCATTTACTTGCTTGCTTATTAAATATCAGAATATAAAAAAAAATATATTTACCAATGGTCCCCAATAGGTGTAGAGATAGCCTATACGGATATCAGGCACAAATTGACTGATAGCCATGATCAAGAAATAGAGATTGAGGAAAAATTTAAACTGTTGGTAGAGAACAAGAGGTAAAAAAGTTATTATATTATATTTTTGATTCCTGATTGCATTTGCAGGAAATTGGCCAGGCGTTGGATTTCCAAGAAGAATGTTTCTTGATCTCAACTCTCGAGGACCACAACATTTTCGAAAAAAAGTACACCAGCATCTAAAACATATACACAATAATAAAATTATCTATTCATTTAATAAGTATATGCAAGCATACCCCCAACTAGTATGTCTCTGTGGTTTGCTTATCAAAGGAATATCTTCCTTTGAAGTTTTTAATATATTACTTTGAGATTCCACATTATCCATTCTTTATGATTGGAACAAAATTAACTAGGCAAAAATTTAAAACTAGTGAGAAATTTACATAGTATCTCGTTTCAATACATTAATTTCAATCAATTTTATTTGTTATGCTTGTGACACTGTACTGATTGATTAAGGGCTAAAAAAATTGGTGAACTGACACATGAACACTTTTATTTCTGAGAACACCATAAAACAGAACAACGGAACCTATGACCTATTTATTTGATTTGTCTTGTCTCTCTTCAATCCACTAAATTACAGGGAAAAGGAAATATAATTTTGATTAATTTGATTGCACCTTGTGACTAATCAACTAAAGTGAAGTTAGCTACAAGTGTCATTCAATAAAAAATAGTTTTGAGGCTAATGGTAAATATTACAAAAATGTTTATCTGAAATTCGATTTTTGTAAACAATAAATTACATTCACTTTTTCATATTTTGTGCCTATTACATATACCTATACTTAAATTATTAATCAAAAGTTGCTTTCAGAAATTAAAATGATCAACTTCACATCAGTAAAATTAAAGGCGGTAATTTTAAATCTGACTATAATTAATCCTTTTTATAAATCCAAAAAACGGAAAGCCCCAAAACTAATGGCACGGTGTCTATGTCTAATAAATATAATTATTGGTACAGGTACCAGGTACCTGCTTCTGTAAACTTACCCACATAAAATACTGCTTATACTACGACGACGCTTAGGGTTTCTATTATTTCTTACTGTATGAACATCCATTTCATTTCCGTTACCTGAAGAATTTGGCAATAAAAAAGTGGTTTCCTGATCACAATCAAAATCTTGCATAGGGTATTCCATAACAAATGGAATGTTTATCTTACGTCATTTCAGTATTGAACTGAAATTGACTCATGAATATTGTCATCTATATTTACACTGCTTTAAGCAGATCAATGTTAGAAGGGAAACTTTAAATAGTTATAAATATTGAAGTAGATTAAATGATATTTATGTATTCCAAAGATACAACTACATTTTATTTTCTGAGATTATCCAAAAACCAAAAACATAACCACGTTTGACACTCGTCAGACAGCTGATTGACAATTGACATGATAGTACGAGTTGCTGCGTTTGAATTTTTAATGCCGCGTTTGAGAGTCCACATCGGATGTATTTTTTACATCTCGAGCGTTTTTTATTTTTATCCACATCGGACACATCTGTCCCATTACATTTGCCGCGTTTGAGAATCCACATCGGATGCATCTGAGATGTAGTAAATCTTTGATTACGTGATTCAATATACGTAAATGTAATGGGATCAGATGTGTCCGATGTGGATAAAAAAACGCTCGAGATGTAAAAAATGCATTCGATGTGGATTCTCAAACGCTGCATATATCTGCGTTTGTTTATCGTTTCTTTTACATCTCGAGTTGAATGCCAGGGGGTCGATTCTCGAGTTGTAGGAATTTGATTCCGAGGAAAATGAATTCCTATGATAATATTCCTACAGTTTTAGTTATCGGTATTCTCGAGTACAATAGGAATCCAATTTCCTGTAGGAGTTCCAATTTCAGTATGTCGTTGATAATTTCAAGATAACGCAAAAACGAGCCAATGGAATGTATTTATTTCAGTTAAATATAGTTGTTTAACAGTTGGCAACAAGGCAATTTGACAATTTGTTAAAAATATTTGATTTTCTGGATGTACTGGTTATTTATTTTTAATATTTTTTATTAGCAGCAAAAAGAGAAAACGAAAAAGTTTCAGAAGGACTACCATTGTGATTACCGTTTTTTATATTTATAAGTAGAAACTAAAGAAAGTAACTAGTACAAATGTTTTTCCTACACCAAAAGGTCAATGCTTGTATCCTCTAATTTCTGATTTGAAATCCAAAAATATAGGAATACTTTAAATATTTAGCAAATTATAGTAAAATTCACAACATACATCATTATAACTTGGTTTGGGCTCCGTCGAGGAATCCTGATGTGCGAATTTTACAAAAAAAAAAGACTCAAAAGTAACTATAGTTTCTTTGGTAAATTTTCATAAAAATTTATGGATTTTGGTTTATTTTATTTATTGACTTAAAGACATTTCAAATAGGATAATTTTACTCGTCAAATTAAAATTAACTTTTAATAATATATGTAGTATATTTCTTTTTTAAATGAGTTTGGAATCGCCTAAAAAATTTGCATAAATCAATAAACCACATTAAACAAGCTACTATTGCGCAAGCGCGATTACAAAATCTTGTAGGAAAATTAAATTCCCTGTCTCATGAGCATGGGAAATCATTTCCTATAACTGCTTAGCAAAATATTCCTACAACTTGACTCCAGGGGGTCGATTCTCGAGTTGTAGGAATTGATTCCGAGGAAAATGAATTCCTATGATAATATTCCTACAGTTTTAGTTGTCGGTATTCTCGAGTACAATAGGAATCCAATTTCCTGTAGGAGTTCCAATTTCAGTATGTCGTTGATAATTTCAAGATAACGCAGAAACGAGCCAATGGAATGTATTTATTTCTGTTAAATATAGTTGTTTAACAGTTGGCAACAAGGCAATTTGTCAAAAATATTTGATTTTCTGGATGTACTGGTTATTTATTTTTAATATTTTTTATTAGCAGCAAAAAGAGAAAACGAAAAAGTTTCAGAAGGACTACCATTGTGATTACCGTTATTCAGGGCCGACTAGAGGGGCTGTAGCCGGGACTAATTCCCAGGGCCCGGACTCAAATGGGGGCCCGGCAGCGGTATAAGGGGGGCCCGGCAACTGGAATTTTTGTTTTGTATGAGAAAATAAATTCGACACAAGACGAGAGGGGGAAGTTTTATAGGTTCGGAAGCTTTTTTTTTTTAGAAAATTGAATCCAAGTAGAGGAGGAAAACTTTTTGTTTGAAGAGCTGTTTTTTTTGTCACGGGGCCCGATCTAGAGAATTGTCCTGGGGCCCGGCTTGGCTCTCGGCGGCCCTGTCGTTATTTATATTTATAAGTAGAAACTAAAGAAAGTAACTAGTACAAATGTTTTTCCTACGCCAAAAGGTTAATGCTTGTATCCTCTAATTTCTAATTTGAAATACAAAAATATAGGAATACTTTCAATATTTACCAAATTATAGTAAAATTCACATCATACATCATTATAACTTGGTTTGGGCTCCGTCGAGGAATCCTGATGTGCGAATTTCAAACAAGACTCAAAAGTACCCAGCTAGCACATAACGTTGCCAAGCCTTTCGGCGATGTTGCATTAAGGGAACGTAATAACATTACTGTACAACGTAATTGCAACGTTCATGAGAAGTTGTTGAGGGAAATCAAAACTTCGCAAAACTTCTATTTGTTATTTACCTATGCCGCGTTTGAGAATCCACATCGGATGCATCTGAGATGTTGTGAATTTTTTATCACGTGATAGAGAATTAGATCTGAATGTAGATGTAATAAACAAACGCTCTAGACTTTATTTGGTCACGTGATAAAATGTCAATGGCAAGTTAGAAGTTTATACTTATTAAATTTGACTTTTGAGACTACAAATCAACTTAAATTTGAAATATTAACAAAAATTAAACAATCTAATCACTTTTATTGCTGCGTTTGAGAATCCACATCGGATGCATCTGAGATGTAAAAAATCTTTGATCACGTGATGCAGTATACGTAAATGTAATGGGACAGATGTGTCCGATGTGGATAAAAAAACGCTCGAGATGTAAAAAATGCATCCGATGTGGATTCTCAAACGCAGCATATATTCATGCTAGCATAAACAAAGGAAAAATTGACAAACAAGGCTTCACAGAACACTTACTTTCTAGCATGGAACGAACATCTCATTCACATCTCATTTCAAATCGAGATGTAAAAAATGTAATCTGAACAGGTACATCTGGGATAAACAAACGCAGATGTAGATGTAGTAGATGTGTCCGATGTGGATAAAAAAACGCTCGAGATGTAAAAAATGCATCGGATGTGGATTCTCAAACGCGGCACTAGTTAACCTACCGTAAACATTACAAATCTGAATTCAGTACGTTTAGTTTTATGTCAATTGTCACTTGTCAGTTTTTCTTGTCAATTGTCTTTTTTAATGGTTTATTTTTCGACATCCAGAATTTATTTAATAAATAATTATTATTTATGCATTCGAATAGATTTGGTAAGGGTCCTCTATAAAATAGATAACTATTTTCTAAACCATTGTCTTTGTTTCAGATTACAATGCCTGATGTAAATTTATTATTTCATTCATTAAGTATCTTTAGCAGTCGATGCCGATGACACCAAATAAAAAAAAACTACAATAAAAACAAAGAATTGCAGGTCAATCGTTGTAAACCAGAAGATAAACATTTAACCGAATGTCCGGCAACATTTTACACCAAATAAAAGGTAATTATACTTTATCGAACTAAAAATACATTTTAAAAATATTATTTTTTAGGTTTCCTTCGACATTCTAGGAATTTTAGAAGCAAAAGTAAATACTACAGAAGTGTAAGGAAGAATATAACACCTGAAGTTTTATAAAAAGTGAATCTATAGGTACATGATATGTCAGGTATATCAGAATTCAAGCAGTTCATTCTCTTCAACAGGCTAGATTGCCTGGAAATGCAACCATCAGTTCAAGTGAAAACCCAACAGAAAAGTTGAGAGAAATCATAGATGATACTCTCGAGTATAATAGAATGTCTTGCTAAAAAACACCAGTTGTTTTTTATAAAATCTACATATTGACGGCTCAATCAAATACTGCCACAACTAAAATACTATTATTTCGAGAAATTTCATTTTGAAATTTTGTAAGTCTCTATTATCATTATTTTGTTTTTGACATACTCTTTATATTTTATTTAAAAGCTTCGATATTTTGCTGTTAAATAAAATGATTATGATTATAAAAGTGTGTTGTTGCATAGTTGTAAAAAATTTGGGTGTTTTTGAAGAAAATAACTCGAATTGAGGCAGTTTTAGACACAGTTTGTGGCTACATTTTAAATGATTTATCTTTAAGGATATTTTTGTTTGTGGTGGTATTTAAAGTAAAACCGTAATGATATTTTGCATCCATTGAACCAAAAATGTAATTGCTTTGTTTTTTGACTTGTGGCGGTTTTTGATTGAGCCATCGATATATCTACCTTGGAAGTCAAGCATAAAATTTGTAAAATTCAAACAAATTTCAATACACTAACATTGGTTGTTTTATTTAAAACAACAAAGTAAGGAATATTTTTTAATTTCTATATAATTTCCTTAATAATAGGTAAACAAGTTATCAATTTCTTTTTTATTCAATGTATTGAGAAGTAAAATCTTTTTATATAAAAATATAATTTATGCTCTTCTAATAAATTGTCATATTTAGGTTACATTATAGCACTTTATAAATATCTATGCAAAAAAAGTTAAAAGGCTTGATTTAAAAAAGATATATCTCTGCGTCTTAGGTAAGAAATCAGCGAACTTAGCTATCCTCTAGTAATCTAATATAATAATATGTACCTAGTCATTGTTGTATTCGTTTATTATTTTTCACTAATCTAGCTTTATCATCGTTCACCATTTAAGGTTTTAGTGAACCTTTGCAATATTGGTACCTTATTATACTATTTAGCTAATTTTGTCCAATCGTTCAGTGCTTTCTAGGTAGCTTCTTCTATCCCACATGTGTACTTGTGTTTGTGATATAAGGTGTGTTCTTTTATTCAATAATTGTTCCATCAGTGATTGATGTAATTTATCTATTCTGCAGTCGTTTTATATTTGAACTCTTATATTTTAGGTTAACTTAAATGGTTGATTATCCTCACCATTCGTCTATCACATATCCATCGGCTTTTAAAGTTGAACCTTCACAATGTAATGGGGACATTTATACTCGATTTATGATTAGTATTAGCATTAATATTTATGCTTAATAATTGACAGGTTCAACTTTTAAATTAAATATTAAATTTCTTCTTTTCTATAAAATGAATCAATGGCGTATTTGGCCTTTGTTTTTAATAGACAACGGATAAGGATAATTGACAATACACATACGATTATGTTGTTTATTTGTTTGTTCCAACAAGCTCGAAAACGATAATATTTCGGTACAAATCATGCTCTATATACAATTTTTGTGTATCAGCAGTGTTTACCGATTATAAAGTTGACAAATGACATGTCACCATGAGGAAGCAAAGGCCTCTTTTCTGTCTGATTTGTATCAAATTTCTGCTTCTTTTTATCTGTTATAAATTTGAGACTTAAATCCGTTAAAATGTCCTTATATAAACCTATTTTTAAATAATATTAACTAATTAACTAGTAAAAATATTATTAAAAACACATTTAAAACTCAAATATCTTAAAAGAACACAACCGGCCTCTTACACATTTCTTCAGTAACCATATATTTTGTTGACTGCAGAATTATATCTTATTAGGTATTAGGTTTAAAAAAGAATTACTAATACTAATTTTAAAACGAGTATAAATAGGGAGTTTTAGGGTCTATTTATACTCCCTTATTATTAGTATTTGCATTAGTATTATGATTAAGCATTAAGTTGAACCTTCACAATGTAATGGGGACATTTATACTCGATTTATGATTAGTATTAGCATTAATATTTATGCTTAATAATTGACAGGTTCAACTTTTAAATTAAATATTAAATTTCTTCTTTTCTATAAAATGAATCAATGGAGTATTTTGCCTTTGTTTTTAATAGACAACGGATAAGGATAATTGACAACACACATATGATTATTTTGTTTATTTGTTTGTTCCAACAAGCTCGAAAACGATAATATTTCGGTACAAATCATGCTCTGTATACAATTTTTGTGTATCAGCAGTGTTTACCGATTATAAAGTTGACAAATGACATGTCACCATGAGGAAGCAAAGGCCTCTTTTCTGTCTGATTTGTATCAAATTTCTGCTTCTTTTTATCTGTTATAAATTTGAGACTTAAATCCGTTAAAATGTCCTTAATTAAACCTATTTTTGAATAATAATATTTTTAGATAAAATTAACTAGTAAAAATATTAATAAAAACACATTTAAAACTAACATATCTTAAAAAGAACACAATCGGCCTCTTACACATTTCTTCAGTAACCATATATTTTGTTGACTGCAGAATTATATCTTATTAGGTATTATGTTTAAAAAAGAATTACTAATACTAATTATAAAACGAGTATAAATACCTTTTTTGAATGATTTAACAAATTTAATGCTTAATCATAATACTAATACAAATACTAATACTAAGGGAGTATAAATAGACCCTTAGCAAACAGCCGCTAACCATCCGCTAACGTTACCTTAGGGATAGACTGTAATCTACTCCGTTCAATCTTTATGAAAAAGGTCACAATCTAAGTTTAACGTAACGTTAGCGGAAATCTTACGTACATTTGCTAAAACTCTCTAATACCTTTTTTGAATGATTTAACAAATTTAATGCTTAAGGCCAAGTTCAATGACAAGTGACGGCGACTTTTTTATCACAAGAAATACAGCTTTGAACGATAATATTTTCAAAAACTGTTTTCATAAATGGGTTCAAAAAACTGTAAAAAATGATGGAAAGTCTATGGTTTGTTTTACTTTTAATGCAAAATATTTTAATAAGTGATATTTAACAAATATTTAAAAGTTATGGACTTTCCATCATTTTTTATAGTATTTAAAAGTTAAAACGCAACATACATTCTTTTATTTTTGCCTAATTATTTCAGGATTCTTGTGATAAGATTTAAAAATGTAGGGCCCATAAGATGCTGCCATCTGAACAGACGGAATAGACACTAAAAATTGAAAAATTGCAACATCGCTCCCTATGCAGACGAATGTAAAATGGCTTAGCCCAATTTGACCATGTTTATTGGTGAGGGGCGAGGTGGTGTGGGGAAAGGTTGCAAGTAAATAAATTATTCAAATGCTGCGTTTGAGAATCCACATCGGATGCATCTGAGATGTAAAAAATCTTTGATCACGTGATGCAGTATACGTAAATGTAATGGGACAGATGTGTCCGATGTGGATAAAAAAACGCTCGAGATGTAAAAAATGCATCCGATGTGGATTCTCAAACGCAGCATATAAATGCTATTTTCTGTTTGGAATTTGGAACACAAGCATGTTTGTTTTGAAAATTTGACGTTTATGGTTTGACGTGTCATTTCAATTTAATAGACTTTAATAATTTAAAAGATTACTTTATATTATTTATATATATTATTGTAGATCCAGGTATGTTTTCGGTTTTTATTTTATTTTTATTTTCTTTATTTGGCTAGTTTGCTAATATCACAATATTCAAATTTAGTAAAAAATAATGTAATAATATAACAATTATTTTAATAACATTCTAAATAGGAAATGTAATTTAACTGCAATTCTTTTGATAACAGTATTTGCCTATGGTCTGTGAATTTCATCTGTTTCCGAATAATTACCCTTAAATGTTTAAATTTTTCTACTAACTATAGATTTTCTTCCAATTTCCTGTATTGTTTGTCCACAAACTGCATATAGTTATTACTTATCAGCTTATATTTTGTTTTAGGTATTTGTGTTGATTTTTAACAAATGATTGCAACATCAATAAACATTTTGCAGAGTTTCATTGACAATTAACTCTTAGTTATCTGTATCCTTACAACTTACAAGAAACATAGATAAGGACATCAAAGGCAAACAGGTAAATGTCATATTAATTATTGCAACATTAACAATCATTAAGTCCCCTGTTATTTTTAATTTATATTAATTTTCTTCCTTTGATGTGGTTAATTTCTTCTGATCAGAACAGCGATTCTTTTGTGCCAACTCGACACATTACATACAGAATAGAAAGAGTCATTACATCAAAATCGCTGTCTGGCGAACAAAAATAGGAGTCTCTATAGAAGACGCATTGAAAGATGAGAATCCCACTACATATGTTATTTAATTTTAATATCTCTGACCTGATACTTAGGTAATCTACATGCTACTCCAATGCATGCTTTATAGCATAGATATAAAAAACCAACTTTATACCAATACTTTTTATTTTTTTTTTATCGAATGGTTTTGATCAATAGAATCAAGTGCATTTTAAAGAAATACAATTAATTTTTAATTGTACATATGGCGGGTTGTACAATAGGCAGTTAAAATGTAGACTTAGTTTAAACTGTGAACCTTGTTGTATACTCATCGGTTATTGTTAAACATAGTTTTAAAAATGACATTTGTTTTTGAATATAACTAGTTAAAAATAAAACTCTTGTTAGTTAAAATATGTTTAGAATATTTTTTGTACATACATAATGTATTTTGTAATAATTAAAAATCATAATATTCTTGTAAGGAAGTTGGAAAGCTTAGGGTTTGATCAGTCGCTGTTGAGATTATTTTCATCTTACCTAAATCATCGTTTTAATTATGTCTTTTACAACGGATTTTCATCTTCACCCCTCACAGCAACATCTGGAGTTCCACAGAGCTCCAATCTGGGGCCACTATTATTTAGTATATTTATAAATGACTTGGCAATAAATTTAACCTGCTGTTCGCTGCTGACTTAAAAATATTTTACCTCAATCTTATCAATTCAAGACTGTTACTTTTTACAGACCCAACTTGGGAATCGTTGAAAATTGGTGTAATGAAAACAAGCTGTTTATGAATGTGTCTAAATGTAAAGTATGTTCCTATACTAGAAGTAATAACAAGGTGGAGTTTGATTATTTATTTAACAGCCTACCTTTTTTGGACTTGTGGCACAAATTGAAGATTAAGGTATATTATTCAACCAAAAAGTTACTTTTTCGGATTATATTGAAAATACCGTTGCTTCCGAGGTTGCTTCTGCGTTGAAAAGCTTAGGGTTCTTAATTCCGTAATACTCGTTCTTTAACAAATTCTTAAAGCTTGGAGATCCTTACTTTTCTTTAGTTCGTTCCAGGCCAGAATATGCATCTCTTGTCTGGAACCTTATTTACAATATTCATAAAAGATCATTGGAAAATGTTCAGCGGCGATCTCTTAAGTACCTTTCTTTTAAAATAGATGAGCTGTATCCAATTCGAGGTATTGAAGAATCTCTGCTTCTTTCGAAAAAAGAAGGGTAGTTTCCAGTGTTACATTTTTTTTATAAAATATTACATAACACTATTGATGTACTATTTTTGATAAATTAAATAAATTTTAATGTTCCCCAAACAGCCATTAGATATCATAAAACATTTTATACAGCAAGTATTTGAACGAACTTGGGAAGAAATTCGCCTATAAGGCTAATGTGCTCAAATTTTAATTAATTTTGTTCTGATTGGGATATTTATTTCGACCATTAGTTGTACTAATTTGTAGCTAATGTATTTAGGATTCTTTCTTTTTTTTTTTCTTGCTGTTGCTAAAATTATTTTCTGTCGAAATATTATGTTTAACATTTATTTCATGTATTTTGTTCTGTAAATGGATTAATTTGTTGGGCAATAAAATTATTTTTATTTTATTAAGCAAAAAAAAATTTATTTTGATGCACCTACCACCTTTAAAAGTTTGTCAGTATATTAACAAGAAATCCTATATAATTCCCAAAGAAAAATATTTTTAGAATAAATTCCGGATTCTATTTATTGATATTTGTTATTTTTTAGGTTCAGTGACTCGAAACATGATGATCAGCTACACCAAGAATATCCTTGATACTTTAAAAAAATGGTACGAGATTAAGCAGATTTGATGCTATGTCACATTGTGGTGCGAAGACGTGGCTTGTATAAATTTGGGGTATCAGTTGATAGAAAACAGTACGCAAAAATAAATTTAAATCTGCAGATGCATCAGAGATAGCCATATTCCATACCACAATATGTCATGTGTGAACTCGATGAGATTTCATCGGCTAAGTATCATTCCTCTGTAATGTTTTGTATCATTAGGAACACGCAACATTGTAAACAATTATGACCAGGGTTTTTTGACCTTTTCCCTAGGTCAGAGAGAATAAATGAATACTAAATAATGTATAGTAATAAAGATTGAAAATATATATACTTTTAAGAGTTTTATTATGTCAGCCATAGTTTTATACCAAAAATGAAAATAAACTGAAATTATACATTAAAAATACATTCATAAATAACTATATTTATAACACTCATCGACTCTCTCCTTGCTAAAATTTGACTTATCTATCTATTAGGCTCTGTTCCGTCTATTTTTTGCCTTTAGCCTCCTTCTGACACTTCCATTCGTTCTTATTCAGTGTAGTATTCACATAGTTTTCAGAATATCAAGTGTTATACCTATCTGATGCTTGGTCCTGCAAAGTTCATCTTCAGTACACCTGCTTATGTGACATCTATCTCGATGTCAAGTTTGATTGAACACACGTTTCTTGCCTATTACTCTTATACTTAACCAGAACTAGCTTAGACTTGAACGCATATGTCTAATTCGGCCAAAATACAGCCTTGGTACACAAATATCTATTTTACCACTGGTTTCATTACAAAAAACTGGAGTAAAGGGTAAAATTATCTCTTGTCAAGTACACTCGTATAATACACTTGAGTATTAGCCTATATTATTTTTGATTGAAGACGTATACATTTAAAAATGTTTACTTAAAAATAAACATTTAATTTTGATATTTTATTTAACTCGATCAAAACATTAAGGGTCTATTTATACTCCCTTAGTATTAGTATTATGATTAAGCATTAAATTTGTTAAATCATTAAAAAAAGGTATTTATACTCGTTTTATAATTAGTATTAGTAATTCTTTTTTAAACCTAATACCTAATAAGATATAATTCTGCAGTCAACAAAATATATGGTTACTGAAGAAATGTGTAAGAGGCCGGTTGTGTTCTTTTAAGATATTTGAGTTTTAAATGTGTTTTTATTAATAGTTTTACTAGTTAATTTTATTTAAAAATATTAATATTCAAAAATAGGTTTAATTAAGGACATTTTAACGGATTTAAGTCTCAAATTTATAACAGATAAAAAGAAGCAGAAATATGATACAAATCAGACAGAAAAGAGGCCTTTGCTTCCTCGTGGTGACATGTCATTTGTCAACTTTATAATCGGTAAACACTGCTGATACACAAAAATTGTATACATAGCATGATTTGTACCGAAATATTATCGTTTTCGAGCTTGTTGGAACAAACATATAAACAACATAATCATGTGTGTATTGTCAATTATCCTTATCCGTTGTCTATTAAAAACAAAGGCCAAATACGCCATTGATTCATTTTATAGAAAAGAAGAAATTTAATATTTAATTTAAAAGTTGAATCTGTCAATTATTAAGCATAAATATTAATGCTAATACTAATCATAAATCGAGTATAAATGTCCCCATTACATTGTGAAGGTTCAACTTAATGCTTAATCATAATACTAATGCAAATACTAATAATAAGGGAGTATAAATAGACCCTTAATTATTATTTTCCATGGCTTATACCGGACCTGTATGTACTCTAGTAGCCATGGAGTAGCTGACAGTGTTGCCGCCACATATTTATTAGTGACATACGTTTTATAAATTCATCGTGTTAGAAATTTGTTGACAAAAAGAGATAGAAATTTAAAGTGACGTCTTTTATTACTTCGAATGAAAAAATCGATAATGCAATTTTCTAACCTAAAAAAAATCGTGATGATATGTCAAACAAAATTGAACTTGGCCTTAATCATAATACTAATACAAATACTAATACTAAAGTATAATTTATAACCACCGTAACGTAACTTAACTTAACGCCGTAGAAACTTAACCTAAGATATAAAAATAAAGTGTATTTATAAATGTCCGTAACGTAAGAGTTGAGCATGCGTGTTGATTTCAGAGATTATCAAATTACTGACAACCTCATGAAATAAACAAGTGTAAACTATGTACCTAACCTCTAAATAAAACTTATAAATTATGATTTTGCTGTATAGAAAGAAAATATTAACTACTTTAAAAGCAATAATACAAAAATATAATAAAACAGAATAGTTTACTGAAGATGTTGATTGTTTTTGAGCAATAATGAGAATTTAATATTTCCTGGCAAACTAATTTTGTGTCTATTTCAGTTCTAGACTTGATGTTTATAGGTATATTCAGCAACACTCATATCTCATAAATAGTTTATCCCCAATAACATAAACACAAATCATTCATGATAATGTATGTCCATCAAAAAGGATAATGATAGTTTACAAATGGTATATTTGTCTATTCATTTATAAAAAAAAATAAAAAAAGAATAATTGACAGTTATCACATGCTGAACTCAGAATTATCTCATTGGCTAACCGTAAGGTCTTGTCTTAAGTTAAGTTATTAAGTTAAAAGTTGGCGAACTTTCTACGGTACGTTAAGTTCTTAAGTTACGTTACGAACTTTATAAATAAGAATACGTAAATTCAATATTTTAACTTCTTACGTTAAGTACTTAAGTTACGTTACGGCGGTTATAAATTAAGCTTAAAAGGAGTATCATTGATAAGGCAACGTAAGGATACGTCGTATGTATTATTTTTGATATACAAAAGTGGGACCGGTAGGCGTGGCTTTTGCACTCACTAAAATGGCGGAAGAGCAGAACCGGATTTACAAGTTTTTATTGTACCTACTATTTCTGGTTAAGGGCCCTATTCAGTAATTTATCGTTCATGAACGACATCGTTAAGCTAACGACAGTTCAACCAACGACTTTTATAACGATAATTTTTGAAACTCTATTCAATAACAAAGTCGTTACGTTGTTTCTAGTTACCAAATCTGAACGATGATTTCTAGTAAGTTGGTATTATAATTTAGTGTTTTGTGATAAAAGAACGTATGTTGATGATTATACCGGGTGTATATCGCCAAAAATATGCATTTTATAAAAAAAAGTATCAGACAAAAGTTTTATAGTTTTTTAGGGGAAACATTTTGGCTAAATTAATTTTTTTATAGCTGACTATATCGAGGTGGATTTTTTTTTTTTTTTTTCAAATTGGAACCCTATTTTTTTACATAGGTATTCTAAGGGCCCTATTCAGTAATTTATCGTTTATGGACGACATCGTTAAGCTAACGACAGTTCAACCAACGACTTTTATAACGATAATTTTTGAAACTCTATTCAATAACAAAGTCGTTACGTTGTTTCTAGTTACCAAATCTGAACGATGATTTCTAGTAAGTTGGTATTATAATTTAGTGTTTTGTGATAAAAGAACGTATGTTGATGATTGTACCGGGTGTTTAAATTAAAGTGTTACAGTATTTCTATGGTTACAGTTAAATATCGCCGAAAATATACATTTTATAAAAAAAGTTTCAGACAAAAGTTTTATAGTTTTTTTGGAGGAAACATTTTGGCTAAATTAATTTAGCTGACCATAATATGGCCATATCGAGGTGGATTTTTTTTTTTAAATGGGATCCCTATTTTTTACATAGGTATTCTTAGAGTTCATAAAATAATAAGAAAATTCAAAGGAAACATTTTTTTATTGGACTTCTACTTATTGAGTAACACCTACTTGAAAATTTTGCTGCGCGAAAAAAGTTTGCCATTTACGATTTTGGCCAAAATGTTTTCCCCAAAAAACTATAAAACTTTCGTTTTTTTATAAAAGGCAGTATTTAACTTTAACACTTTAATTTGAACACCCAGTATATTTGACATTTTTTTGGAACGTAAAATAAAAATTCTACCAGTAGATATATTCATTTGTTTTTCAGAATATATTAATTATTGTTCTTAACCTACAACACGATCAGGGGGTCGATTTTCGATTCGTAGGAATTCTGTTTCTCGCGGGCCATTTTCGAGCCATTTTTGCTGGTCGTATTGTATGTAGGGTTTATTTAAATGAGTAGGGATATATTAAAAAAAACTGAGAACTATTCCAAAAAAATACAAAAAAAACAACTCGAGAACAGTACAAGTTGTATATATTGGATTTGAAAGAGAAACCAAATTTGATACTATCAATCCTTTTTCCTGATTATCTTTTCTGTTGTCATCGGCTTCGACAACTCAGGCCATTAGCCTCGTTTTCTGTGTAGGTTACGGAGAAGTATTATTATAATAGGTACTTCCATAATATAGGTTTTGTTACTGTTTCGCAGTGCTACTTTAAGAACAGCACTGTTAATAAAAATCCAATAGTAAATGGTCGAATGGGCAATCCTAACTTTGAATCAGATTTATTTTTAAAATAATTAAATAAATTAGAAAAAATTCCTTACAAATTGTACTTGCTGTATTAGGTAGACGGCAATTTAGTTGTAAAATTTGTAAAAAAAGTGCTTTTATTATTTAGAACACATCCTGATTCACAATGAAAAATGAGAGGGAATGCAAAAATCCCTATAACGACACTTCATATTATTAACGACAGCTCTGTGGCTATCGTTGATGAACGACAATTTTATAACCATATTGGTCTATTTTCAACGACAATCGTTGTCTACTGAATAAGAAAAGTCGTCTGTGAACGATTATCGTCTATTAACGACGTCGTTCAGAGTTACTGAATAGGCCCCTAAGTATCATTATTTGAATTATAAAAAAATTATTTTTCTTTTTATTGACATTGACTGGTGGTGGAAGGCCGAGGTTATAAAAGAAGGGGATTTAAAAGCTTAACTTTGCCCGGTTTTCAGCCGAGAGGTGTTGAATAAAGTAAATGAAAGAAATAAAATATAACTGATTTAATTATCACTCAAGTGGCTATTAAGCGCTGGAGAATATATTATTTGCAAAATCGCAACTAATCAATGATCATGATATAACTAACTTGGGGCCGATTCCACCATTGGGTTTAACGAAGTTTAAAATGAAATTTTTACATAAAATGTAATTTTAATCTTTAATTAATAGTTTAAACTTTAACACAATGGTAAAATTAACCCTAAAGCGTTGAAATCATTCACAGAAAAAATAAATAATACATTTTTGGTTCACATAAGCGACAAAAGTAAACAGAGTTCGATTTATTGGATCAGTCGTCACACGTTTGCACTAGGGCACATAAATAGCTCAATCTTTAGTTTTTCTATGAGCTCAATGCTTTCTGTCTTTAAATCGGAAAGTACAAGGTCGCAGCAAATGTCAAGTAATCTAACCTTACTTTAATTAACAGCTTTCTCGAAATTAAGAACATATGTTCATACACTAGAAGCTCGATATTCAGATACGAAACTTAATGCAAGGCTCGCGGAAAATGGCTAAGCAATCTCTGTGTAGTTAGATGCACTATTCAGGAAATCAAAATGTGGATTAATCTTACTTGGTCTTGGTACTTTTGTAGATTGAGACTGAAACGTGTATATCTTCATGCAAGACAATCACTTAATCAGCGAAGCCACAACAAGCGGTGTGCAGGTGCATTTCTAACAAATGTAAAATATGAAGTGATCTTACTTGAGACCTATAGATCCAATGACGATATTATGGTAGTTGGTTTGAGCTGGGCTTCTCACCATCTGCAGAGATTATGGCTACTTATGTAAAGGCCTACCGTAGTAACACACAACATGCACCACAAGCGTGTATGATTGAAAGTCAGACAAAGAATGTGAAGATAAAGTTGAAGTCTCAACTATAGTTAAAGTCACAGATGAAGTTAAAGTTAACAGCAAACGAGTTGAAATTGTAGGCTGGTGATAAAGGGAGGCCAACATCTAGGTAATAAATGTTTATCGAGTTAGGAAAAGTATCCACTGTAAGTGCTTTTCTTGACCACTAAGGTAAAAACCAGAATATTTCCTATTACACAATTTCTTCGCTAGGCAAAATAAGAAATAAATTTGTGAGAGTACTTCCCAAGTGTTTTTACAAAAGCTCTAAGAACAAAATTGATAAAAATGGCCTAATCCAAGTTCAAATTCTAAAACTTGAACACTAAAGATAAGTATCTTACTGTAAAACAAGTAAAACCCCGTTGTTGAATAAATGGTTGAATAATTCATTACCTACGTGGAGGTAGAATAGGGACTAAAGTTTAGCAGAAAAAGCCACTAGAAAAGGTGAACAAAATAGACTGGGGCATATGAACATCAAGCAAATATTGTAAATGAAAATAATGTGTGCTGTGATTAAATAAAAGTGTACAAGGAATAAAGTTTTAATATTTTCTTATCCATATCTAGGAGTAATATTTATTTTTAATACTAGACAAACGGTTATGGTTTTGTTGCTAGTCTTATTAAAAAAAAACTAAGTGAGTATTGATGTTAAATATTTATTATTATAAGAACTTATATGCACTATACAAACTTAAATATCATATTCCTGAATTCATTTCAAGCATAACATGTCCTATGAACAAATATCCAATTCTGCATGGTTACCAAGCTACAAGAGTTTAAATATCAAAAGATATATTAACATAGTAAACAACGTAAAAATGTTCAGTAAATATAATATTACACAGTAATATTTCTGAAATAAAAATTTTAAATCTTTTAGAGATATTAAATAGTAATATTTCAGAAATGTATTCTAGATTTTTTTTCTCTAAAATATTATTAGACTAAAAAGACATTTATAAATATACAAAATACACAAAACTCAAATATTGATTCTTAAAACATTATTTCAAAAAATATAAAGGAATCACTTCATTTCCACAAAGTCCTTTAAATGCACTAATCTGAAACAAAGTTTTTTTAATAAATGCCCCAAGTAAAGAAACATTTACGATTGTTACAATCTAATCATTAAGATCAATTAGAAATTTTATTCTAACTTATCAAGGGATGAAAAACTTCACAAACTGATATTCTACTTTCTAGTATACCTTAGAGTTTAAATCAGTTAACTGCACTTTACTCTGCTTTAACATCACTGAACTAACTCAAAAGGCTTGGTTTTCTTGAGTCTTCTTATTAGATTGGCATTGTTGAGGAGTTGGATAATCTCGAGGTTTCCATGTTCGAGCAGTCGTTGTTGGTGACTACTGGCAAATTTTTGTATTCTATTTTCAACAGTCTCCCCTTAAAGGTCCCTAAGAAGATCTGTATTGTGGCAGTACCAGGGTGCATCGACGATGTTCCTTAATACTTTATTCTGGAAACGTTGAATAACTTCGATGTCACTTTACTGACACATCCCCAAAGCTGGCAAATCGCTTTTTTTTCATCAATTCCTTTTAACACACTAATCTGAAAGAAACAGGTAATTAAAAAGGTCTATTAATATTGTTTTAAATTAACCCTAATAAAACAAACAATACTCATGCATACACAAAACATGGAGCTCTACTTTTCAATCAGCTGTAGAAATAATAAATAAAACTGGTGGAAGGACAGCCAATGTAGGTTACATTTAAGTAGAAATAAGAATATAAAAATGCCTATAAATTTGATAAACGAAATGGCGTACGATTAATGTACTTCTAAAGAAAATGCTTGGAACATATACAGCTGAATTCAGGATTTTTTGGAAATCTATAAATATTATTTCGTATGAAAAATTATTCCAATATAGGTAGGCCCAAAAGTTAATAGATGATTTTTTTTTGCATTTTAAAACGGATACTTTTACACATTTTATACAAACCTGTAATAATACTGTCCTGTATAATATTTATAATTTTGATACTAACCTATGAAACTTTATTCCAGTCGATTTTTCACAAAAACGTCTATCGCTAGAGCAGGAACGTATAACACATCAAGGCATTATATACTTTATAAGTGTCTAACACTCAAAATTTGTTCAAACGCAAATTAAATTCAAATTTAATTACACAAATGACACTAAAGATATAACCTATAAAATTGACAAGTTGCACTCACAGTAATGGCGGACCTGGTCCCACTTTTCGATTACGCATGTCGTATCCCTAGGTTGCCAGATCAATGAGGAGTATAAATAGACCCTACTTGTTACTGCTAAAAACTTACTGCTAACTTCACACCGGTGGTAATAGCTACCAAGCAATTACCTATTCTCACTATATACAGGGTGACGAGCCACCCCGTATAGTTCTTATCCCATAGTAATTGGAAAAATTTCCCGAAACACGTCTGATGATTTTCTTTGGGGGACATCTTTTGACGTATATATATATTTGAGGCTTGAACGAGCAACCCCCTATAAGGGGACGCTTCAACCCCTCAAAATTGATTAGGGAAGAGGGGTTGGGTGATACTTCATTTATAAGGTCTTGGAAGCCTCTTTACAAACGGTGTATGAAAAAAAATCAATTGTTTTATCATGCTTACAATCAAAAAAATCAAAACTGCGTTTTTAAATGAAATGTTCAATTTGTCTTCCATTGATTTCCATGCAATAATAAATTCTCTCGAACTAATAAATAAAAAAAAATCAAAACATTTTCTTATCTTGCCTTCAATTTTTTTGTTCTTCGATCATTTCATGTGATAAAACAATTAATTTTTTTTAAGAATGTGATTTTTTTTCATACACCGTTGTAAAGAGGCTTTCAAGACCTTACAAATGATGTTTGCTTGTTCAAGCCTCAAATATACGTCAAAAGATCGATGTCCCCAAAGAAAATCATCCGACGTGTTTTGGGAAATTTTTCCAATTAGGTACGGATAAGAAATACGGGGTGGCTCGTCTGAGATGGAACACACTGTATAGTTGTGATGCGACAGAATTAAACACTGGTCCATAAATACTGCAAAACGATTGGTTAAGGAAATCATTCAAAAAAGATGTAAGAATATTCTGGATTCAACAAAAGTTTAAATACGTACATAAACAACACTAAAAAACATTTAAAAACAAAAAATGCAATACTGGTGCCATCTATCAACAGATAGTCACACTATCGAGTTGCACATATTATTTGTAGAGGACGAAACTTGATTTTAAATGAACGCACTTTTCTCTCACGCTCATGGAGAAACGATTATTACTCACGTTCAGGCCTCGCAACGAAATGGAGACAGGCGTAACAAAAAAGTTACAAAAAATGAGCCTAGTCCGAGCTGGTGCCGCTACAAATATCCGCTTAAGCTAGCGGATTCGCGCTTTTCTCAGGTTCAGTACAAGCTACAAAAGGGAGACTAGCGTAACAAAAAAAGCTACAAAAAAGTTACGAAAAATCAGCTGGGTCTGAATCTGTGCCGCTACTATGGAATTTATGGAAATTCAAGCCAGCAGATCCGCTGTTTTTTCGGACCTGGACAAAGCTACAAATTCGCAAATAGCGTAACAAAAAAGCTACAAAAACCCACCAGGTCTTGTATGGTGCCGCCACAGAGTGTCCGCTAGCTTGATAGAGCCTCGGAACGTTTAGTTTTGTCCAATTAGGAACGACCACATACTTATAATAGGTATACGGAGCAAGAGAGACGTCCGACCTGTTTAACATAGGGGCGGCCATTTTTATACAAGATTACTAGTACATAGGTGACCAGAAATACAGCAATATGAAAACTTGGTTGCAGATGTCTAGGTCTTTTCACTTTTAAATACATCATTTTGTACAGATTTTTTAAAAGAAATAATACAATATTATATCTGAATTAAATTTTTATTCTACAACAAAAAAAATATTTTAATGTTTAAAAATACATGTTAGGCTGATAAATAATAGGCCGACAAATAATAGATTAAATACTAATTTTAAATGACAAAAGTAGTAGAGGAGTTAAAAATATTAAAATTTCCAGGATACTTTAAAATTAAATTGATGGTTGCATATTTGTTTTATTTTAAACAATTTACTTTCTTCTTGTATAATTTCTAAAAGCTACAAATTTTTAGTGAACGGGTCGTCCTTATTGATTCTGCAATGAATTGTACTAACAACTTAAAATAAATTTTGTCCAATCTCTATATGGCAGATAACCACAATAAGGAACGATCTGCTTGTTTTGGAACCCTAAAATCATATAAAGACACTTCTTTCATATCCTTTATTTTTGCTAAATCTTATTTCTTACTTGTGGAATGTAACATTTGAATCTATTTTGCAAGATCTTACAAGACATCTTGAATAAAGCCCAGTATAGAGAACTTATATACTGGGATTAAAGTCTATTCACAAATGTTAAAATAAATAAAACGTTTATATACTTAGAAAATAATATCCACAATCAAAATATTCTAAAATAACACAAAAAAATTTAACCAAATTCACAAACATATTAAAATTTGACACTTTTGACAGATAAAGATAAATTGGTTGCATAAGTTTCAGTTTGTTTATATAAAAATGGCGGTCATTTCTATCTTCTTTTATTAAACACTCAGTAAAGATGCGCAGAGGGTTTTACGCCGTATACCTATTTAATGCTGCGTTTGAGAATCCACATCGGATGCATCTGAGATGTAAAAAATCTTTGATCACGTGATTCAGTATACGTAAATGTAATGGGACAGATGTGTCCGATGTGGATAAAAAAACGCTCGAGATGTAAAAAATGCATCCGATGTGGATTCTCAAACGCGGCATAAGTATGTGGGAACGACAAGTGCAAAGTCAAATCAAGTTTTTTGGTTATGTCGTTTCTGTTATCTGAAATTGTGGGAATTATCCGTCTTTTCCTTTGCATCGAAAGTGTAGCACTGAGCTACACCACTTCTGAAAATATCGTTCCATTTATACAAATTTACACCTTTAATCCTGTGTAATACAATTTTATCATTTCCGGCAAATAGACGATAATTGATGATTCACTCATACTCATATTTAAATATTTTTTAATCAAAAAGTAAAAATAGGAAATTAAATACTAGGGGTGAGATTACAGAACGTCTGCAACTTTGCAGATCTGCAAATATGGCGGCAACTTTGAAAATCTGCAAATATGACTGACTTACACATGCAAGTATCAAGTTTTCGTATTCCAAATTTGGGTTTAATGTTGTTGGGGGTAATAAACCACAATAAATATTGCGAATTTGCAGATATTTTTTGGAATACTTACATTTGTAAGTCCGCCATATTTGCAAAGTTGTAGATGCAAAGTTGCAGACGTTCTGTAATCTCACCCTAGGTGGTTCTCGGTTAATTGAGGAAATGACATACTGCACTAGTCGAGTAAAAATTACCCTACTCAACACAATGGGTAAAATTTCTTCGTCCCGACGCGTTTTTCTTTTAAATAGGAATAAAACGTTCCACATTGGAACGCTTTTTAGAGTTTAGACAACGTCCGGACCATAGATATGAGAGGAGGGGAGATAGGAACTGTCATTTCAGAAAACGTTTACACAAGGAGAACCTGCCGGGGAGGCGGAGAGTCTGCGCAGTTGAGTGTTTCCAGGATTGTACTCAGTTTTTTTTATTAATTTAATAAAAATGTACATATAATTAAATGTAAATTACGAATACTTTTTTAATAAGAGGAATACATAATTAAACAAGATTGTGTATTAGTTGAGATAATTTAAGTATAACTAGTGCGGCGAGGGACGTCTAATTATTTGCGTTGGCGTTAAGGGGCAACTATACATAAATTTATATTATTCTCTTTAGATTATCTTCCGATGAGATGAGACAGGTTACAAAATTAGTTTTATATTAATAAATAACTAAATTTCATAAGGTTAGCTGAATACAACATAGGCATTCAAAAAAACATTCATCATATCATAGATAAACGAAATACAATGCTCACATATAGGTACGTAAAAATTGATTGAAATATTAAAAATTATTTATAAATTCATCTAACGAGTAGTCTTTAAATTTTTGTATTAATTTTTTTCTTTATGAGTGTTTATGTAACAAGTGATATACATACAGGGTGACACCGAAAACTTCCCAAATTAAATATCTTTCTTCCAATAAATAATGTGAAAAATTGCAAAAACCCGTCAATTTTATTTTCAAGGAGGACACCTACAATAAATACTTTTAACACTCATCGTGGCTCAACCTCCTAGGAGGGGTAGTTGTTACCCTTAAATCTTAAATGGGAAAAGGGGTCAAGAGGCACATCATTTTAAAGGGCGTTTAATTATCTTCCCAATGGTACCCTAAAATTTATTAAACAAAAATTATTCTATCGAGTTAAATAACAGGAGGAATATCAAGTCTACATGTTTAACTTTTTATTTTTTTGGTAAGGTGACTTTTACAAAATAAATAACTTTTAATTTGCACAAGAAATTTTAAAAATAGAACACATAAGATCTACTTGTAGACTATTTTAAAAACTTTTCAAAATGTTGTCCATTGTAGTGTAAACAGTAAAAAGTCTGTTTCCCAACTCCTCTCTAACATTTCGGAAAACTTTTACCGGAAATTGACCGGCATGCTTGTGTAATTCTTCTTTTAAGATCATCAATATCAGCAGGTTGTGTTTCATAAACAACGAATTTAAGGTGTCCCCAAAGAAAAAAATCTAAAGGAGTTAAATCAGGTGATCTTGGGGGCCATTCAATTGCTCCCCTTCTGTTAATCAATAAAGGGCCTGGAAATCTCTGTCAGACGAGAAGAAAAAATTAGGTGTAGCAGCGTCCTGCTGGAAATGTAACACATCTCCTGTAAAACTAAATTACCTTCTGCATCAGTTTGTTTCTAGCTCCTGAGTTTATAAGAGGATCAATAATCTCTGCAAGCATATTAAGGGACAGATCGCCTGGCAAGTTTCCTTCATTAAATAAAGAACCAATAATTGCGTATGCCCTTCTTGAATAACATACCTGGTGTTCATCGCTCCAGTACCAACATTTGTGTTTATTACATTGTCATTTAGAAAAAAATATAAAATAAAATGTCATCACTGAAACAGATATTCAGCAGAAGATTGGGGTTGGCGTTAACTTGATCAGACATGGTTTTACAAAACTCAATTCTTTTATCAAAATCATCTTCGTAGAGCTCTTGAAGTAACTGCATTTTACAGGAATGAAATTTATGCATTTTCAGTGCTCTTCTTACAGTCTCGCGTGATATTCCCATCTGTTCTGCTACTATTCGTATGGAGCTAGTTGACACGGTAACAAATGTTCCCAAAACCTCAATTAGGGCTTCTTCATTTAGTACTCGTCGGTTCTTTTCCTATTTTTCACCGAACCAGTTTCCAAAAATTTTGCTACCAAATCGAGAGTATACATATGTCTTACATTACAATTAGGATGCCTTTCATTTAAATGCTGCCCTTCGTGCGCATTTTCCAACCTCTTCATGAAGGATAATTATTTCGGTTCTTTCCTGTAGAGAGTAAACCATTTTTGCTATAGAATTACAACCATTGTTATCTCCTGATCACAAATGAATACCAGATGCTTACCGTTTCCACTATCGAGTCAAATATTGTAGACAACGAGTGAAATATTTATTAAATTATACCTATCAAAACTTATTCTTGGAAATAAAGGCAAATTTAAGTTTAGGCTGGGGACCAATGAAGAAAACAAAACTAGGTACTTATTTGAACTATTTCTTTTATTTGAAAATCTTGCAAGATGCTACAGAATACAAAAATATTTAACAAACATTGCAAGTATTTCAATAATAGTTTAGTATCAGGTGTAAAAGTTATTAAAAAATAAATGAGACACTTAATTCAAAGAAAATTACCTAACATTTGAAAATCCTTGAAAAAAAACATATATTGCAAGCAGTTATTTTAATAATAGTATTAGGGGTACAAATTATAAGAATTGAATAACATTTTGTTCAAATACAATCTTCAGGACATTAACAAATACAAAGAATATATAACATTTAATTCAAAGAAAACTACTTATTATTAAAATATCTTTAGGATACTAGACAGGTACGGACTTTTTAACACAGAAGGTATATCTTACAATGAGTTTAACAAAGTTTAATAGGAACATGCAGATAACAAAGGGAGACCACTGTCAGAAAGCATGATATGGTTCCAACTTATGTTCTTTTCACTACATACATCGACACAAATTTAGATGCTACGAGTGACAGGAGTCTCTGCCTGATATTCGCAGGTTCCTAATTCAAATTGTTTTATTGTTGAAAAATACATCGTATTGACAAAGACAGAAAACAAATATATAAATATTTAAAATTTAAAAAAATGTGTACATACTAATATAAATGTACATCGTACCCAGATACAAACAACCGATTGCAACAATATTCATTAAAATTTATAGGTACGACAAACTTTGACAGAGTTTGAGAATGTGATTTGTCTTAATGATATGAACATCAAATTACGTTCAGTCTAATAAAATTATACGATCATTAGATATTGAAAGATATATATAAGTGTTCTTCCAACTGGGTGTCAATTACAATATAGAATTACAAAATATATAAAAATATAATTATTTGTATGAATTGTATTCAATTTAAAACTGGCTGATTGGCTAAGGATCTATATATATTTTTTATTATAATTTATAGATACTGTAAAATAGAAGGTTAGATTTTTTATTTAAAATTGTACAATATTTATTGTATTATCTAAATTGGCTTTTTTTCTTTATTTTGGACATATCGAGAGCCACAATGCAGGACCTCGTAACTAACATTGCCACTGAAAATTATATTTTATGATAATCTCGTTTAAAAGATTTCACTCCATCTACTGTATAAATGAAGTATGTATTAAAATTTTTGAACAAAATATGGTTAAATATTAGTCTCATTATAGAGTAAAATGGATTGTTCTATGCACTTGTGAATCTTTTTTTTTTGATCTCCTGAAAAATTTTGATTTTGCGACTTACGAGGTCTAGCCTTGTTGCCTTCGATATGTTGTTTACAGTCGTCAAAAGTAAATGTAAAATATATAAAAACATTTAGGTATAAATAAGTAAAATACATACAACTTAATTATATTATTTTTGAAAGAACTCTCGATCATTGCCTGATTAGAAATACGTCTTGTATTAGAAAAGTATTACATTTTTTTAACTATTATGCTTTAAAAATTTTTTTATTGAGCTAGAATATACCTTGGTCTACTTATTATAAGGTATACTTTCCCTTTTAAGAATTCTATAGCAGTATATGAAATACAAAACATACACAACATATTACAAGTAGATATTTTGATAAGAGTATCAGGTGTACAAATTATAACAACTACATGCCATTTATTGACATTTAATTCTAAGAAAACTACCTATTTGAAAACATTAACGACACAGTAAAAATGTTCCAGCATTGATACTTATCATATTTCTCTTCTTTAACACAGGTAGAACTTGCTAAGGGAACGAGTGTAACATTGCATCATTTATACGTCTGCTGTCGTTTTTGATATCTGTACCACATTTAGTTTGTTTAGATATCTGCATTTCTGTCTTCTTTACTGTATTTCTGCAATTAAAAAAAATCACTATTTAACAGATATTTATTAAATTTGCATGCTTATAGCTGTGCTTGTTTATCATCATATAGGATGCATCTGATGAGATGTGAATTTTTATCACGTAACAGAAGATTAGGGTTAAATGTAGATGTAATAAAGAAACACTCTAGACCTACTAGCCATGTGGTAAAAATGACAATGACAAGTTTTATACTTTTTGTGTTTGACCTTTGAGTCATTATAATATGAATACAAAAGTAGTTGTCCTTGTAATTTTTCTTATGATTATTTACTTTAAAACATAAGAATGAATTCTTTTGTTTCGTTTTCAATAATTTCTATTGGGAGATCATCTCCACTATCTAAATTGCTTAAAATTCTGTAAAACAGTGGTATAATATAGACTGCATAGGCATTATGTTTAAATGAAGTAGAAATAAACCTACCTAGCCTCCTTTGCATGAACTTCTGTAGCATGTTCTCTTTTTGATTACTTTGCAAAAATTAAGTAGCAGTAGCATTCCTTCTAATCACAGTTTTATCACTGACTAAAATTCAAAATGCTTCGAACATATTTTAAAATTTTCTTTGTGTGATCTTCCAATACTTTTTATCTAACCTAAAACAGATAAAAATTAATAAATATAATTTATAACTACATGCTGGTTATGAAACACATTTAATCTGGTAACTTACACATTAATGAATGATTTTGGTTAGTTTTCAATAATTTCTTTTGGTAGATCCTCTAAAGTCAGCACTATTAGAACTGCTTAAAATTCTATTAAAAAATGGTTTGAAAAGTTTACTAAAAAAAAGAAGGCTTCATTATAAATAGTGTTAGCACGCATATAGGGTATTACCTATATTTAAATGAAATAGAAATAAAACTTACCTAGCATCCTTTGGTGAAATTTTCTGTTCATGAGCTTCTGGAACATGTTCTTTTTTTTATTACTTGGCCAAAATAAAGTAGGAGTGGCATTCTTTTTAATCACAGTTTTATCACTGACTAAAATTCAAAATAAGAAATGCTTGAACGATTTTGAAATATTTCCTTGGCATACATTTTCTTTATAGGAGCTTCCATTACATTAAGCCTTTTTTTTTCTAACCTAAAAGACAAATAAAAACGAATAATTATATATAACTAGATAAGGTTTTTATTAGAACTCCAGTATGGATACTGGGCTAGAACAATAATTAAATACCTAATTGATTCATCCAAAAATAATTGTTAAATACGGGTCTGTATTGGTGTTAAAAACTTACTTATGACAAGTTCTTCGGAATTATTTCATCGGTTTGGACAGAATAAAACTAAACATGTTTTAACCATTGTTTATAGAAGTCTTTAGGACGTCTTTAGGGATCAAAATAACTTTCCAAAACTCACAAAAACTTTAAAAATCGTATAAAAATTGCAAAAAATAACAACAATCACAAGACAACTAAATGTCAAATGTCACAATATTCTAAATAATGCGCAGACTCAAATCCTCCCCCGCATTTACGCTATCCTAAACGTTTTTGCTTGCTACCCGGGCAGCCATTTTCCTATCTCCCCTCTTCATGTCTATGGTCCGGACGCGTTTACCCTACATTTCTGAGCGCACCAGATGATTTTGATTTTGACAAGAAGTTTGTTTTGTGACATGTGCGCTATGCGATTGTGCGAAATCAGCTGAGTGAGCTGAATTGTGAATTAGTACATGCGTAAATTGTTGAATGCTGAAATTAGTGAAAGGAAAATTACAAGAAATAAAGGTATGTAAAAAATTACCATTTTGTCTTAGTGATTTAAAACAAAGAAATCGAGACTAATTAGGTAAAGTATATGCCAATGTACGTCAAATTTACTTAAATGATGGATGTTTGTCGTTTGTATTGAACACTTATTAAAGACTTTATTTTGTATACACATTCATATATGTATCTTAAAAAATCTGGTTCTTAGATAAAATTTTATATTTTTTTAAACATTTGTAAACCACAGAATGAAAAAAATAACTAGGAGAATAATTTTCGGTATTGTATAAGAAATCATTTTAAAATGAACAATGATGATAATTTCCTTACATTGAGTAAAGTTATTGATTTCATAATTTTTTAGAAATGACTTCGACATACGGAGATTGCTCAAAACCAAAAAAATCAAAGACTTCTGAAGAAGTTACTTTCACATCATTTTGGGCTCATTTACCATCTCTCTTATTACAAGACATTTTTGATCTACTTTGCAAAGAAGATAGAGGAAGTGCATCAGCTGTTTGCAAACACTGGAGACAAAACAGTTTTCACCCTAAGTAAGTAAAATTATTAAAATGTATGATATTAAGTAGGTACCTACCTAACTACATAAACTATTTTTCAGTTCCTATTTCCCAAAGATTTTCCATTTTTTTGATATAGATAGAAATTAGATATTTAAGTCTACTGGTTAATATCTTTCAGAATTTATGATTTAATGTGGCTGATAATGATATATGCATGGCAGATACCGATATACGCATGGCCGATACCAGTATATTGGCAATACATTTTTATTATGAATAATTCACTACAAAACTTAAGAAAAACTGACTGATTATGTCTCTTTAGAAAAAATCAAATCAGGTAAACCAAGAGGTTCAGAACAATTTCCCTGACAGCCTGACTCGATTTTTCATGGTTTATTTTGGAATACCTTTGAAGAACTTACTGATATGATAAATAAAATTAAAGGTGATCTTAAAATTTTCATGAAAGAGAAAATATCAAAAATGTAGATCTTTTAATTTTGGCGGTAAAAAAACATTTTTCTTCTATTATAAATATAAAGGTTCAATAATATGTTTAGCATCCCCACCATGTAGTGTGGCTAGTGAACATGTGAATGGCTATTCTCTTCAGCTGGTATTGTATAGGGCGATTCATTGAGGGTCCGGTCATATTAGATTATCTTGAAGTAGATTGCAAAAACAGGTCTATTTTTATTTTAAGATAAGCACCTTTCTATAATATCCTCAACTGTCATATGTCATTCCTCTTTCCTCCGTCACTTTCAGCAGTACAATTTAAATAGAGAAAGTACCAAGTATGACATCATCGAAAAGGTAATTTGATGGGGAATTCAGCAATATTGTTCATTGTGTTACTTTTCATTTTAACGCACTCTAGCAGGATTAAAAACTGTTACGTTTTGTAAATTGTGACATTTCATTTAAAAGCTAATTTTATTAGTAATCCCATGCACCACATAACATTAATCTAAATATTTCCATATTGCACTTGCAAATTAAGTTAGTAATAATGCAAAGATTTTTTTTAATTTTAAGTTGTTTTTTTGATTTAGTCAACATAATTTGTGAATAAGGAAAATTTCATGACCATAGTAGAATTTTTGTTTCCCTACTTTATCATGTTAAACCAAATTATTATTTCGAATATACCTACATACGCTGTGAAACAGAAAGATGGGGTTTCTGTTATTTTAAATTTTTTTATCTGTAATCGTCTCCCATGTTTTATTAAATGTTGACTGCACCAGAAGATGGAAAAATGTTCCGAAACATATGTAGTGCCTGTGCTTAAATTATAGAAAATAAAAACAATATGACCGAATAAACCAAGGACATTTATATAATATGTAGTGCATTGAATACTAATAAAATTAACTTTTAAATGAAGTGTCATGCATATTTCTGAATTTTCCATGAAACCACATTTTCGGTGATGTGTCATACTTGGTACTTTCCCTATTTAAATTGTATTGGTTACAGTGACGGAGAGGAGAGGAATGTCATATGACAGATGATGCTACTATAGAAAGGTATTCCCCCTTGAAATAAAAATCGACCTGTTTTTGAGTTTCTTTTAGAAAAAAATCTACTATAAGATATTCTGATATACGGCAGGTCGCTCCCTTTAATGAATTACCCCGTATATGAAAGCACAAGAAATCGTCTAACCTCAAAAAAAACAGAAAGTTTAATTTTGTTGCATTTTATCATACCAAAACTTCACTTGAAATATAAAAAAAAATGTTTTTAATCCAATTTTTGTGAAATTTTCAGGAAATACTAATAATAAAATACAAAGCCATATGTCACAAAATTCGAGCGACCGTTTCCCTTCGGAAAACAACTACTCCTTTGGCTAATACAGCAACAGGTATTTAATTATATCCAAAGGAAAGAGATAGAAATTTAATTTTAAACTATATCTTTAGATTTTGCTTACTAAGGAGAATATCATTCTTGGACCGGTTTCGTCCTTATTAGGACTCTTCAGTAAGAAATATATTCTCAATTCCAGTCTCTAATGGAATTAAGAAAGACACCAAATTCACTAAGAACAAACAAATAGGACTACGGTATAGGAACATGGGATGAAAACAGAGGAATGGGATTTATTTTGTCCAATTTTTAGAATTAAATAAAATTTAGATTAAATAAATCATTGCTCTTATGATTAAATAGCTGCTGTGCGGTAGAGTAGCCACAGCGAGTTTTAAACTAAGTACGAATATATCAATATTCCAACAAAATAAAAGCTAGGATAACCAAATGACCAGTTTTTCTATATTTATTGGTAAATAGTTTTTAGCTCTTTCATAATGGATAATTGTGATTTAGTGTAATCCATTATCACGTTTGATGCATTATTTTTTACACTTTCACTGGATATTAAAAACACTTATTATAACTTGAAATTAAACCAACAAATTTAACTCTAATTTAATGATGAGCACTCCTAAAATCCACTATTTTTATGTTGACGTATTTTTAGTAACTTCTTTTTTTACCACTACTAATCATATTTATCTCAAACATAACAAAATTAATTTGATTTTTTAAAGTGAGTTTTCAACAGGTGATAGATGAATTCAATTTGCACCAAATTTATTGTTTTTTATAGTATCAGTAATACTAAACAAATTTAGCTCACTTTATTTTATTCTTTTTTTAGTATTTAGGTTCAACTTCTATTAAGGAAGTCAAAGGTACCGAATCGACAAAAAAATATATTCTAGTATAGGACTTATTACATGTAAATAACATTAATTATTACTTCTTAGAAATATAATAGTAGTTTAGGTTATAAGCTGGTTACCTAGATCTTTACATGCGAACACGTATAGATCAGGTACAGGGCATATATCTTACAACGGTTTATGATATACTGCAATTTACTACGTTTTACAACCTAAAATCAAATAAAAAATTATCATTCGACAGCATCATGAGAAGTTTCCGAATGTGAATTAAAATAATGACAGTTCAGTTACAACTGACAGTTAACTCCATAAACAGAGGTTGGTTACGGTTACCACTGTATAACGTTGCAGTATATTGTATGATGTAGTCGAGGATTTTATTCGCCCTTACCAAAGAGCCTCTATGTGTTGGTTACACGGCTCCACGTATTCCCTCCAAAGGACCAGGTCCAATGGTCTGAGACCAAGGTAATGGGCAAACATAATAATAGAATCATAAATATTATTACCCCAGTTACATTAGAACGAATATAAAGCCATTTGTAACACATACAGGGTGGGGCATCCTATACGCATCGGTCCAGGCTATCACTTGATTTTTAAAAATTACTTAAGAGGTAGAAGGCATTTCTTATGCAAGCTAGTAGGTGGCATGCATCAAAAATACCTTTCGGCTAAACTATAGTTAAATTATATTATCTATAACTTGGCCACTATAGATTTTTTCAATTCGAGATTTAAAAGTAGTTGTTATGGCAACAGTTTCTCCGTAACTGATTTCAGCTAAACTAAAATGAAATTGAATCATCAATAACTTCAGTCGTTACCATGACAAGTGTGGAGGGAGAATTTATGTCAGAACCCACTAGCAAAAGAATTTCCATAGTTAATACAGACGTTTTCCAACAAAAAGTCTGTGTTTTGTCCCATGTAGTATGATATAAGTCGGAACGGACAGATAACTGAGAAAAGTCATAATAAAAACAAATGATTTCCTTACCGATATCTTTCATTTGGCATATATCTTACTCCTATTGAGGAGTAGGGCCAAACTGCCCTGTCTTCTTTGACATTTATATGTTTTTACTGTTTTTAGTTTTTTCTTAATTTGTTTACAGGTCATAAAAATAGTTTAAAGGCATGTAATAGGCCTGTTATTACTTTAGGAATATATTTAAAAAAAGTTTTTAACTATATAATTTAGATAAACAAAACGAACAAAACGCACTTAAAAAGTCTACTGTCACTGTAATGGTCAATGGAACCATAATTAGCGTATTTTCCTAATTTTTGAAAATAAAGGTACTCTTACATAAAATTCATATTTTTCGTCAACCTCATATATGACAGAAAAAAAATTTATTTAGATGCTTGTATTTTAGATTTTTGATTATGCAGAACTTTTGTGAACTATATTGCATTAAACTAATAATAAAAAAGTTTCCCATATGGTGCCGACTTACTGTATAAGCTGGAGACAAAATAAGGTAACTTAGTGAACACATATCCCAATGTTGTCTCAGGCACGGGCGAAAATTAAGTAGCAATTGGCAAGGCTTTTTGTACTTTTAACTTAGTGTTGTAATCTTGCTAACTATTTTCGATTTATGTAATAAATATTGGGCTCACAAAAACACGCCTCCACTCTGCGAGGCTTTACAAAATAGTAACATACCCCTAAACAACTTATTTCATGGTTTAAACAGTGTAATATCACCTGGCGCTATATAACTATCTTAATCGGAGTTAGGTTGGTTCTCTCTTGTTACCCCAAACATTGGTTTAGAACATTTAAAAAACGACGACCTCTGTGTACACTGCGAGCAAACTGGTGATCTCAATCATATTATATAATAAACTGGCTAATAACATCTCTGCGCCGCTTAGTATTGAAACAATTCTGTCAGACTTTAACGGCAACATAGTTATGTCTTTAGTCGAATTCTTAAAACATATTGCAATTCGTCTATAAGTGAAATCAGATTTAGCTTGTGTTTTATAAAAAAAAGTCCTGATGGCCCCTGAACGAGAAGGTAATCAATATGGTTACTCCATTTTAAATGTTGGTCAATGATTATTCCCAAGTACTTGATCTCATGTGTTTCTTTGATTGCCTCATTCATACCTTTAATTTTGATATTAGTAAAGCAAGGTCTATTTGCATCTGTAAGACTAAAAGCAATATAGCGAGTTTTATTTATATTTAGTGATAGTTGATACAAATTTAACCAATTTATAATCTTTGCCAGTCCTTCCTCAACCGACAATTTGGTCTCTGCCCATGTTTTCCCACAAAATAATACAACTGTGTCATCAGCATATGACACAGTGGTTGAACCTATAATTATAATTTTATATTTTTTCTAGGTGGTTTCCATCAATAACATTTAGACTTGAGCAATGTAATTTAGAAAGAGCACGATTTCAAATATTCACGTTTGGAAGAATTTCATCAGAAGTGAAAATAATTATAAACTCTTTGTCATCCGAATGTGTAGAAGATTTTGTTAATTTGTTAAGAGAGATGCAAAAGAATAACAATTTAAAAAGTATTATATTGGAACCAACTCACTGTCGTCTTGAGTTACCAGTACAACAAAATAGCAATAGGTAAGGACATTTATATTAGGGCTATACTTTGTTGATTTTGAAGAACTAGTTCAGGTGAATACACTGATATAATGCTGATACACTATTTTTGGTAGGTACTGAATGTTTAGTTATTTCATATGATAACGGTATAGGCATATTTTAATAAATTCTCTCAAAGTTATTCCTCAGAAGTTGTGTTTATACAGGGTGTTAGTATATTCGACTGGCAACGCTCTACCCCAGAGAGCTCTCCTTAATTGATGAATTTTGATATATAGGAACATGAACCCTTAAAGGGCTTTGTTACCGAGATATAGGATGTTAAAAGTTTGAAACCAAAATTCAAAATTTGTCCCAAATCATTTAAATATTTTTGTTTCAATCTTGGTAACCAATATATTCTTTAAGAAATTAATATTTGACAAAGACTAACATTTGAAAAATTTAACCAGTAGCGCGCTATTGAGGTTAGTGTCAACTTTTTCTCCCTTTTTTTTACTTCACTAGAACATTTTTTTTATATTTTTTTTTAATTCTGTTTATTTTTAGTTAAAAAGGTAAAAAAAAACCTTGCATGGACTTTTTGATATATGGCAAATTTTGAATTTTCATTTAAGACTTTTAACACCCTGTATCTCGGTAACTAAGCTGTTTAAGAAGGCTTCATGTTATAATATATAAATTCGAAAAGGTTTGTTAACTGCTGAAATTTGATAAGTACCATTTTGTGGCATTTTTTTTTAAATTGTACCTATATATAGTTTTAAGCGCAAAATAAAACACATTTAACAGATTTTTTTATTATTGTAATACAAGTATAAAGGGAGATTTGGGAATGTACATGGTATTACCTCATCCTTTAATTTCAGCTTTCCCTTTTTATTTTGCTAATAGTACTATCAGTAAAAATAGTCTCATAATATTTGATATCTTCTAAAAAGTATAGAACAGCATCATCTCTAGAAAGTGCTTTATCGGCACTAGGAATGATATATATGCTGCCACTGTTCTAAGCGTTTAGTATCCTATAAAAAACATTTACAATGACAAAATTGGGGTTCAACAAAAAAAAAAATACAGTCGCAACTCTTTATCTAACATTAAAAATAAATTTTCTTGTCTAGTAAGTTAAATTTAATGTATAATTATTGTTGTTTATAACTCAGGATCTATGACTGTAAAATTTTATATTATAGTAACTTAAAATAAACTACACTCCGTAAGTTACATATTGTGACTAGTTTACAATAAATATTATATTTAGACATAAATACATTATTTTACTTGCATTAGAAGCTTTAAAAAGACATTGAATTGATTTCTTCTTGTTTTCTTTAGTTTTACATTTGATTTGTATCCTGTTTTACAATCTGGAGCGACGTAAATCTTGCTTTGATATTTTTTGTTACTCATGTTATTTGTACTCGGTTATTTTTTTTTCACATTATTTTGATTATTTTCACCAATTTTTAAAAAAAATCACTTCATTTTACATTGACTTACATAGAAAATTGACACCGCTTTTATTTGACATACCAACTGCAGTCAATTTCGCGAACTTCATAAAAAGGACGGAAATTTGACCATTGACGATTCAACTCCTTCTCTCTGGTCTTCATAGTTCAGTGTGATGTCATTTTGGTTCCACTGACATTTAATTCTAACCAAACTTTTAACAAAAACATCAATATATTTGACATATACGTTTTTACTGTTTTTAGTTTATTTCTAAATAAAGATATGTAATTGGTAACTAAACGATTGTATATTTGATGCTTGTTATCTACTTACTTTAGGAATATATTTATAAAAGTGAAAAAACGATATAATTTAGGTAAACAAACCGCACTCAAAAAATCTACTGTCACTTTAATTATCAGTGGAACCATAATTTACATCATCACTAAACTGGGTTATTATAATTTACAATCTTCTTTTTCATTTCTACTTGTCTTCGGTAATGTATTTTTATAGTTACAATTGCAAATTATTACAAAAGGGTATTTGAAGGTTGAAGTGCACTTAAATGCCAAAATAATAAAGAATAACAGGGTTTTTCTTGTCATTAATAAATCTATTTTTTCTAAAATCTTTTACGATTCACTCAAGAAAATTACCTTAAAAAATTCCATCATGTTCAGTCAATTTCTTCATTTCAAGTAAGGACAATTTAAAAATATTACTATTTTTAAACCACTCATGCTTACCTGAACAGTTTGGATTATACAGGGTGTAACTAAATAAGTGTAAAACATTTAAGGGGGTGATTCATCTTTGAAAAAAAGATCTTTCATATAAAGAAATTTCATTGGAGCATCCCTTGTTAAGATACAGCCCCTTAAATGGGGTACATAAAATTTGTTGTCTGAAGGTAGACATATTGAACATTTACTATGATTTCTACATGTTGTATGTTTTGTTATTAATAAATTAGTTTTGATTATTCCCCTTTTTAATCATTTATGCAGGTAGTAACTACAAAATAACAAATCCAGTTCGCATTTATGACGATGTATCTATAGGCGAGTTCGGATAGACAGGGGCTGGAGCGGGACAAATTTTAGGGTGCTTTTAAATGACATTTAAGCGTGTTAAACTGTCACTAATCGGACTAAACCGAACGATAAAAGGGTCGTTTGGAGTTAAAAGTGTTAAAAGAGTTAAAGGAACTTGGCAGACCGAACGCAATGTCTGTAGTTGTTCGTACAATAATTTTTTGCTGCGAACTGGTTTATTTTGGGCAAAAAATTCAAGAAAAATTTTTTGTTTAGAATGAAACAAGCTATCGGAAATAAAATTTTAAATGGTAAACAAATAATAAGACAAAAAGTTACGTTGGAACGAAATTTTAGGGGTTGCGTTTTCCACCCCTTACAACCATGGGGTAAACCAAATAAATTACTGGCTAAGTGTCTTTTTGGTAGTAGAAAATGACAGGTTAATTTCAATATTGTAACTTGTTTAGTGCTTGTGAAAAAAATTGTTAAACAAATTTTTTGTACCCCCTTTAAGGGGCTGTATCTTAACAAGGAATGCTCCAATGAAGTTTCTTTATATGAAAGATCTTTTTTTCGATGAGGAATCACCCCGTTAAATGTTTTACACTTATTTAGTTACACCCTGTATATGGAACAAATCTACTGACGGATTTTTTTGTGACTTTAACAAAAAGTAAAATTGAAATGCATGCATGCGCCGAATTGTAAAGGAATCCTATCTCAAAATGACATTTATTACTTTTTACTGAAATTTATTACGTTTTAGGATGCCTATTACGATTTTTTTTGCCCAAAAACAACACTGGAAATAAACCAGTTTCTGTTTTGGTTTAGAAAAGATTAAATGAGTTGAGGTTGGGTGGAACATTTTTTTTTATATTGTGGTTAGATTTTGGATTGAAAGTTGAGGGTTGATTAATACTTGAGTTTTACACTGTTAATTTTTATTCACTTTTATATAATGGTATCAAATTAAGAATAGGACATAAATGACTCAAGATTCTTGTGTTTAAAATGAGAGAATAAACAAAAATAAAAAATGCTTGGATAAAATGTCATGAAATACAGGATGTTAAGTTGAAAAATAAAAAATTAATAATGGGTAAATATATAGGTAGTTATAATTTTATCATTCAATAAAATTTTACTAAAATCGGCACTGACAAAATTTTATTAACAGATTTTAACATTAGCTGATCCAACTCCTTTTTTCCAAAAACAATCGTGTCTTGGGTACCTTCATCTCCTTACCATGGTCAATTTGAATAATTGGTTCATTTTGCTTTGGCTGCACTATATTGTAGAGAATTATTCAGAGGGTTTCTAATTAATTCTTGTAATGTGGTTTTGCTAAGATCAAGTTTAATAATTTATTTCTTATGACAATTCTCATATCCAGTCAAAGTATACCATTTCTCTGGAGACCTCTACAAGACATCCTCTTACAAGAGGATCTATTACATACAATACTTGTTTATAAATGTATGCATTATTTTCTTTATGTTACATACCTGTAATTATACACTGACCTGTCAAATAGCTAGTTAAACCCGAGAATAACGATCAAGGAGAAGCGACAGCTTGGTGTTTTTAGCGTACCGTTTTGTAACGCGCATGTGCGAAAATAAGTTGTGTATCACTCAAAATGATGTTATCTGTCAAAGTCAGTCCAAGTTGTTTTTAGTACGTGAGCAATGTCAAGTGATATTTTTTGGTGTTTGTTTTGTGTAGTAATAAGATGAAGATTTTACACACTTAGGTATAAAATGTGCCAAAAAAGTAACTAGGAAACTAAGAATTTTATCACATGCATAAATATTAAGTATAATGATTTAATCATTTTTGATATTTTATTTTTCATATGTAGGTATTGTATTTTGTGAAATATATGTTTTCTTCTTTTAAATAAATTTAATAAACAATGAACTGGAGATTTTATTTTATTTTGAAATTATATTTAAAAAAAATATAATAAATCCGCGTGTTTCAATTAGGATTGATCAAAATGGGCGAAATCCCTTTATTATGGCTAAATTGTAGGGTACAATTATATCAATATAAAGATGTTTTGCCCATTCATATTTACATTTATTAAATGAATCATACTGGAGTTGATTTTGGAAATATTGGTGCATACTTAAATAAGTAGTATTTCAAAAAATTCGTCTATGCCCAGACAGCACACATAGTCCAATATACGTCCACTTTAGATCTATTTGAGGGTCAGGACGTCCATATCCGGGCATCCAGTGTACGTCCGTTTATGCTAATTAAATTGACAGCTGAATATTGATACCCAGAGAACGTCTGTTTTTGGACTTAATTTTAAGTTTAGCAGTATTTTGACGTCCAGTGGTCGTCCATCTCAGGTCATTATTTATTAAGCCTACCAGATAATACTCATCTATAATATATACTTCTTTTTTTAATAGAACTGGTCATTAAAAATTGACAAATTGAATCTATTGCATTTCATTCTATCAGTGGAAGTTTGAAATCTTATTCAATTATAACTGTATCTAGTAAAAAGTTTTCAAGTGGTTCCTTGGTCGAGCTGGTCTAGCAATTGAAAGCGTACAACGATAATGGGTGTGTCGTGAGTTCGATACCTGCTCAGGTCAAGCAATTTTTAATAAAAAAAAAATAAATGGTGTATAGCGGTTTGCGAAAATAATAAACAAATTATTAATAATATAAAATAGTATGTGGTAAGTTGCGGTTCTGTAAAAAAAGTGGGGATGTGGTCTCAATGGAAATATAATCCTGGACGTTTTTTGAATGTCCAGTATTCGACGTCCAAATATATTCCAGAATTGAACGTCCTCTGAATGGTTAAAAGTGTGCCATTTGTATACTTCACTGGACGTCCATTGGATGTCGGAAGTCCAGAAAAAACTCATTTTTGGACGTCTAGACATCCAAAATTGTATATCGAATGGACGTCCAATGGACATATTTGTATTGTCTGGGTGATAGCCAGGCCAGGTATTTAACTCTAAATACATAAACCTTAAATGACATCTGGCTTAACTTGGCGAGAAAACACTTGTTTATACAGAAATGGGTGATAAACTTAAAAGTCCTTTTAATATAATATAAATCCAGAAATTCTAAAAATATGTAAGTACTTTTTAAACCTAAAAGTTTGGAAAATATAGGCACATTGCAAATATTTGGTAATATACCACTTCGACCGTTCTCACTTCGGCCGTTTTGAAAAATCTACCTCTTTTTGTCCCATTTCGGCCGCTTGTCCTTTTCATGCGTTTCAGGCAATTTTGGGAGCAGAGTTAATTATAAAAAAATATTCAAGTCGTTCAATTTAAGACAAAAAATATTTGGAAATGTTTCATTACCGAAACAGATCTGAAATTGTGTTGCCACCACAATTAGCGGACAACTTTTTAGTTATAGAAGACGGTGTTGAAGATGAAATGTTAATATTTATTAACGTATGTGAATCTTTATTAAAATATGTGAAGTATTTTTTGGAGACGGAGCATTTAAGAGCTGTTCTTTATTATTTTGTGAATCTTTATTAAAATATGTGAAATATTTTTTGGAGACTGAGCATTTAAGAGCTGTTCTTTATTATTTTTTCAATTGTACACTATACATGCAGATGTAAAAAGTACCGAGGATAGTACTTCTATTATTCCAGTAATTTTTGCTCTTTTGCCGAATAAGGAAGAAAAAACCTATATAAGACTTTTTTCCTTGCTTGTTTCAAAGTTTAAAAATTTTTCACCGAAAGTATTTAAATTGGATTTTGAAGTAGCTACCATAAATGCAATAAGATATGTATTTCCCAAAACTGTCATTCATGGATGCAATTTTCACTTTAATCAGGCCATATGGTCCAAAGTTCAAGATTTAGATTTAGTATTATCATATCGTAATCAAAGTGAAGTACGAAATCATATTAGAATGTGTGCTGCTCTGGCTCATTTACCCGAAGAAAATATCGATGAGGGATGGCTGATTATAATGGAAACTTCATCTATGAATGATCTAGTTATTAAATTTAATGATTATTTTACTTCACAATGGTTAGATAATCCAATTATCCAAAATATTTGGATATGTTCGGGGTACAGACATCGGACTACAAACGCAGTGGAAGGATGGCATAGTAAATTAAATAAAAAAATTGGGAAAAGTCATCCAAACATTTTCGAGTTAATAACTGTATTGAAAGAGGAGGCTGCTTTAAATATAATTAAATTACAAAAAATAAATCTAAAAAGATTAAAAAAATACGCTGATATTGATATTAGAATTAAAAAAACAATAAATGATTTAAGGGACAAAAATATTGACTTAAAAAATGCGTTGAACAAATTCATGTACATTACTAAATTTGAGTAAAATTGTGTTGTCATACTGCGTATTATCTATTGATTTTTTATTGTATCATTGGATTGTTTTTTCTAAAAAATATTGTAATAAAGAATTTAAGTTTATTAAATTTGTTTTTGTTTTAACTGTTTGTATATTATGCTAAAAAATTAACAAGTTTACAATATATAAACAAACGGCCGATATTATTTAAGTAATCTTAATCTACATATCCCAAAAAGGTTGACCGGCCGAAATGTAACTCTAATCTTAATTTAAATATGCCAAAAAGGGCGACCGGCCGAAATGCAACATTTTTATTTAACGGCCGATATGGGAACGGCCGAAGTGGTACTAAACCCAAATATTTAATTAAATCTCTCAAACTTAATGTCTTTTTTATTGTTACCTAAATTTTTTTTGGCACCCTTAATTTTATTTACCTTATTTTTACTTAAGGAAAAGGTAATTTAATTTAAAAATGGGGCTTTTATTACATTTTTAACAATAAATAAACCAAATATTGAACAAATTTTATAGATAAATTATAAAATAATAAACGTCTTTTACTTTTATAACAAATAATTAATTATTACATAATGAATTATATTTTGGTGCCGAAATTTCACCATTGCTATTAACCCTAACTACTTCAATGTAATTAAATCACATTACAACATTTGCGCATGGACTATAACAATGATTTCAGATAATTTGCCAAACTATTTCGCTCAGTGTAGAAAATATGCATGTTTTCTCAGCGTGCTAAGTTGTGTATCAATCAAAGTCATGCTTTGAAAAAGGTACATCCGATATCAAAGGCACCGACAGCTACTGTCGCTTCTCCTTGATCGTTATTCTCGGGTTAAACTAGATTAATAAAGGTTTGATTTCATAGTCATAGAAATCTTGAAAACATTTTTTCCAATTGTCTCTTCAATAATCGAATCTAGAAATATTTAAGTTCTTTTTATTTTGTGTTTAAGATCTAATGGTGACTATGAAGAAATATTGGCATTGCTAAAATCTTGTTCACCAAAACTTCATAAATTCAGCATCGGTTGTCTCGAAGACCTTTCCCTTCAACTCGAAGATATATTAGAAAACTTAAATCCTGCCCTAATAACTCATCTAGGATTAGCTTCAGTAAAAGACATTCCAATAAAACAAGGAGGAAGTTATTTCGACACTAATTTATTAATTCCTTTCACAAAATTAAGGGTAAGATAAAATTTATTTTACTATAAATAAGTTTTTAATGTACGAGTACCATATATGAATTCTAGTTCTCCCTGATAAAAGTTCGAAATCTATTCTGACTAATTCTTATATATTAAAAAAAAATGAAAGGAGTTGATTTTGTGTCACTTGTGGTGCTGAATTTGTAGTAGAAAAGTTTAAATACATAGATCTGTTGATATTTGATTAGCTTGATCGGGATCCATAAGAAAGTTGCTTTTTTTGACAACAATTAATTAAAATTTAAAGAAAACCGAAAGAAACCCAAAATCAATGTATTAGGTGCGAATATCTTTGTATTTTGTTCCCATTTGACCAATTTTATTACTTTAAACTACCTAATCCAAATTTTAAAAAATATATAGATATAACTATAAATAAACATTTCAGATTTTAAGTATAGATTATGATCAGTTGTCCGACGATTTTTTGTCAAAATTGGATGGTGCTACCAGATTGGAAAGATTAGTTGTACACCTCCACGAAATCCGTCAAAATCATCCTGGAACTACGAACAATGCTTGGATCAATTTTAATAAAAAACATCAAGGCTGTGAATTCCGTTTAACAGTGATACATGCTTTTAAAGATATAAGCAACCTCCATGAGACAGTATTGAGGCATAATATGCCACTAACGCATCTTAAAGTGTTTTTCTGTGAACAGGTAAAGGGTGCTTAATTTATTTTTATAGATTTTTTATTATTTAATCCTATAAATACCTTGAGGTATAATCACATCTTCAACAACTCATTCATAAATATCATTTTTAAGCGTGCTAACATTAAACATTGGCAAGGGATAGTCAGGGTGAGGGAAGAGGTATGAGGTGAGTGAAAATGGCCAATATTGTCCAGATGTAGACATCGCTTTCTGTATTGTTTAAATGTAAAATGGATGAAACAAAAAGTTACTAGATTTTGGCATGTCGTAGATTAATTACATCATGTTATTATGTCAGGTGGTAGTTATCAAAATAATTTTGAATTTGTCAATTTGTTAAAAATTTGTATATTTTGATATTTCAGTTTTTATAAGTTTTCAACAAAATGGTGAAGCAATTTAGTGATCAATCAAAAACTTTAACCCAAACGTAGTTTCCTATTTTAAAAGACAAATATATTTGTGGGGCTCTCGGAAAGAGGTACAATCAAACAGCTGCAGTGGGATTAAATATTTCGCAGAACATTGTCTATAGGCTTAATAAACCAACAAATTCTGATACAGAGTATGTGAAAATAATGTCTAAAAAAGTTAGCCAAAGTAAAACAAAAGTCGATTCTTTGATATTAAGTAAGTTGAGGCAAGTTATATATAAGATGTAGGAAGGTGTGCAACATATAACAATGAAATCTTTACATAAACGACATCTCCTCTTTATTTTATCTCAATGCCTAAAATTAATCAATTCTACTCACTGATGTATTGACCTGTTTTCCCTTACCTCGCTCTATGTTTAGTGTATATTATTTACAATATTTTTACTGTTCATACAATGTTTGTGTTTTTTGTAAATGCAAATTTTAGCCAAATTTATTAACGTTTTAGGTAAATCTGCAAGTTGTTGAAAATCTCTCTGACTATGCTGATACATTACGCAGCATAATTTGGGTAGATTCATTAAGCAATAGTCAGAACAGTTGGGTATTGGTTAAACCATGGTTTGATGAGAGTCCAGATCCGTTTGTGTTAACTGCATGGCTGTGTAGAAATCTGGAAGAATTTGTTTTGTATGGCTACAAATATTGGGAGGAAAATTTGATTGCTATAGGAAGATTGCGTGGTGAATCTTTGAAAAGAATGGAAATTGCAGAAACAGATGTTCTTTGCCCAAGTAGACGACCCAGAGAAATAACCACATCTGTGAGTAAATTTTAAAATGTGTTAAATTAACAGGAATATGCGTAATATGATGCAAAAATATTTGTTGACAATTTAGTTTCTTTGTAAATTTGTAAAAAATTGACAAATCTGGCTACAGTGTTAATGGAGAATTATCATATATTTTTGTTACTGGATCTTCAACAATACCGAAAACCCACGTGACCAAATCGTCATGACAGCGATTTCTGAAAATAAAAGTGAAAATCCCTAGATGTGAGCCAGTGCCGGGTATTTTATTACAAAATAGATCCTATTTTTTTTTTAATTGAGTGATCTGTAATTTTCCATAGGTAGGTTTAACAAAATTAAGGTAAAATGATTGTTGCAGTAACAAAACTGTATAGGGGATGCATTATCAGAAATGTTTTCAATACTTTATAGCTAGTTCGTATCGACAACTAAAAAAATATGTTTTGAATTTCACTCGCCAGAGTCAGTCTTTGAAACACCGTTCATACCTGTTTGAGATGCTGTTTTTTATTATTAATTTATTGGGAATTCACACCATGTTCATTTTGCACATCTTCAACAGCTTTTGTTATTATTGTGGGTCTTAGAGCTTTTTATAATTTTGAACAAGTATTTGTTTATGAGGACAAAAAGAATCACATTCCATTTATTCACCTGAAAAATGTTCATCAAATTTTCGGATACAATTACGAATATAAAATAATTTTGTTCCTGTCTAACATTACCTGAAATAAATTATATACAGTCATTAACTTTTACGAGTTACAGTAAATAAATTTGTACTTACCAACAAAAAAGAATTAAGCCACCAATAATCTCTAAAAATAACTAATTGCCTTATTAATATTAAATGAAAAATGGAATAAAGGCGTTTATAAAATGTAAACAAATATAATATAAATATTGTCAGTCCCCAAATCAACGCTAGTGTGATATCTGACAGGTCAGTTTAGTTCCTTTTACGTCAAATCAGGCCCTTTCGATGGGTTTTTGATGGTTATAAGATCACGTGGGTTTCGGGTATTGTTGAAAGACCTGGTACAATTATTTGATTACAAATTAAAAAAAACTGCTTATTGCAACAGCAACGGTTGAATGTTTACGAGATCGTTTTCTAGAAGGTGATAAAAACATTGGTATCTGCAGTGGAATTCTCATCTTTCGTACTCGGGATATGCTGAGAAGCTCACTATTCGCTAGAAAATAATTGATTCTTATGTTAAATGGAGTTGGGTGTCGATCTAGACGTGAAAATAAGGCTGCCTTGGCGTTTTATGTTTTTTGGTTGTTGTTATGTATAAGCTAATGTATAAAATTTTTGTCATCTCTATTAAATTAGACGTTTAGAATACATATTAAGTTATTTTAAAATACAGTAAAATGAGTGGAAGACACTTGTGTGCCTTAATGCAAACCTGGTATAATTATTTAATGAAAAAATGGCATTCTGTTACATTTCATCGGTTTCCTAAAACCGGTAGATGTAAGGTAATTTTGTAATATAAAAGTGGAAAATCTGAACTTGTGGATGCAAGAAGAGTATGCTTCAAAACTTGAAAATAGGGAAGCAAAATTTATGAAAGGAAAATTTGTTCTCAGCATTTTAAAGATTTATAGGTACTTATAAAGGTAATACCTAGGTATATTTTTCATTTAATGTTTATTTAATTTTTTTATGTTGCAGCTGCCGCATCTCAAATAAAAAGAAACTCTCCTTTAAAACTGCCAGTTGTTAAGGAACATTCTTATGACTGTTCCATCTACTTCAAAATCTAACAGACTAATAAAAATAACTCAAAATAAAAAAAAAATCCCAATCAGTTTGAATGTAATAATTAGAACACACCTGCTCAATATTATTAAGTCCCCTTGAATCAAATATTGAAGATGTTTCTTCTGATTCAGACAAAACTTTAATATCTTCAAAACTTTCAGGAGGTTCCGAAGGAGGGTTTTAGGTTATACACCTTCGAACTTATAGTAGGCCCATTTTAAATTTCTTAAATGGGACAATGTCAGAAATTGCTGCTGCATCTTGAAGATCCGGTGTATTTTTACGAAATAGAGATAAAAAACGCCTCTAGTAGGTTATTTTCCAGTCAACTTTTTAGAAGACATTATTTTTGTTTTCTTTTTTTGTAGAATCAGTGAGCTGGCTCTTGTGTGGTGAATAACAAGAACTTTGCAGACATTTGTGTGGTACTACCCACTTCTTATATGTAAAGGTTTATCCATCATTTAAAAAAGGAAGTTTTCAAAATCATCTGATATCTAAAAAAAAAAGAAAACATGGTAGATAATTGAAGTCTAATAAATTACAATAGAACATTTTCATTTTAATAAAGAGTATAGATACAAACCTTAAAATAATTTAGCTGTTGCTTGAAGCATTTCTGTGTAATAATAATAATAATTTTCTTCTTTTCATATATTTGGGAACACAAATAAATATTTTTAATAATAATGTAAAATAATGTAAAATGTAAATTATTATCACATCTTGGGAGGAAACATTTTTTCGTACTCATATTTTTTTATAAAAACGAAAATTAAGTAATTATCTATTGACACAAGATTTCAAGTTAAAAATCGATTCTCCACACCTAAAGATCAAACGAGTGCAACTGACATTTAAGATCGATATATATCCCTTCTCGATATCCGAGATAGGAATCGCAAAATCTTTCTCGTTACAACACGTGCCGAGAACGAAAGATAAGAATCTCACTGCTGGTGCATGATTTACAAAGAAACAAATGAACACAATAACTCTCACAAAATAAGTCCAAATAATAAATAGTCAAAGATCGCATAGAAATCGGTCCGCTTTGAACTGGTAAATAAAACACTCACCTAGTACTTGGCTCCTCATCTATTGTTGACGATCTTCAGACGGCAATCGGATACTCATTTTGGGCTAATGTGGATTATGATTACTGTATCTCTTTGGAATGGCGACTATAGTTGATTTTATTGTTGTATACATTTATTTATTTTGTAACAATTTTTTTTTTTGATCTGCTATAAATTTATATATTTATTAATAAAGTGTTCTATGCATCTAGATCCATAATTTCTCCTAGTAATGGTAGCCAGAAAGTTGTCTTTGCCATATTGCTCCATGTGGAATTATTCATTAATTTTGTTTCTTAATAAAATGAGTTGCAATCCTTCACAAAATACAATTAATTTTAATACCCTATTTATACTAATTTTAATGCCGCTCTTTAATATCCTGTTTATAGTGTACGAATATTTTCTATTTATTTTAGGATAATATATTAGAGTGTCCGAGTAAACCATGGAAACCTGTAAAACGATCGGAACTTCATCCAGTTGTATGCAATCCTACAGATGGCGATTCAGATGAATATTTGTTGCCACTAGTATTAGCAGACCTCCACTAGTTAAGTACAACGTTTTTATAAATAAAACTTCAAACATCTATTTAGCCAAGCACCTAATTACATTTTTTTATTTGTTTTTGCTCTCTCTTCAATTGAAAACTTTTTGAAACGACTAAAAAGTTTTATAGGGAACAAAACAATTATTATTTGTTAACAAATTTTATGTAACGTGTGCTTAGATAAACTAAAATCTAGAGCTAAATTTTTGAATTAAAAAAATAACGATATTTTAAAATATATGTTAAACTGTTTATCCTTTCAATTTTTGCTTATAATTCACCAGTAAAATATCATAGTTTGCTTGTGAGACATTAACCCTTTGCAAATGAGACTTTTAAAGCTCTTAATAGAATTGCTATAATTTTTTTAATAATTTCATCATACTTTTTATTGTAACATATACAATTTAAAGTATGATAAATGTATGATTTCTATAATACTTAAAATAGCAGTGGCACATTCGAAAAACTATTCTGGTGCAATTCGTCGTTGCCGCGGTGAAACCTCCTATGTGATATTTTGTCACATTTTTAGATTTTTGTACCAGTTCATAGAAACTAACATTCTGTACAGTTTAGCGAAACCTCTCATGTAATTTTCTTTTAAAATATTGTGATTTTAGACCTCCCTTGGGCGTAATACTTATAAGGCATCAGAACAAAATTGTTACGTTTTTATAACTACTGAAAATTTTGATGAAATGTACATAGGAGGTTTCACCGCGACAACGACGAATTGTTGGTTTATCTTGTCGGGTAAGTTGAACTGATTATAAAAGTGCGAGGTGTCGATTGTTACCATAATCCTCCATTATTTGATCTGCAAAAATTTAAACAAATAGGCATTTTACTGTAACTCTACTTCATTTGTTGTAAATGTTTAATAGTGAACCATGAAAAAATATATTTAAAAATTATGCTTTATAGTAATGTTCAAACAAGTGTTAATAATTAATGTGTTCGTTTTAACTATAGCTCTCTCTCACTTGCACACACTAGATCTCTCATGGAATTATTTACTTAAGAAAGCCTAGAGGATATGGCTTTGTTTTAAAAAGATTTAAGCAAACTTTTATTTTTTAAAAGGATTATCCAAATAAATGTATAGTTTATCCTTAAAAATATATATATGAAATGCTTTTTGATGCGAACACAAGCAAAGTTTTAGTGATTATTTTAAAAGGATAAATAAGTCACGTGTTGTTTTAAGTTAGCTCTAGATTTGGTGTTTGTCAAAATTGTAGTGAATGAATGATATCAAAAAGTGGATGTTATTATATGTGTTAGAATAAGCAGAAAGAGGTGATATAAAAAACTTTGCACATTCCAACAAAAAATCCATCGTGCAAAGTCTGACTATTTTCATTGATTAATGAAAAAAAAAAAAAACAAATAGAGATAAGAAGATAAACATCTGTGATATTGAAACACTTAAATGAAAAGCAAACGTAACAACGATCGATGAGCTCTTTTAAACATTGAGAATTGTTGCCAATGTAACAACTTCAAATGACAGTTTGAAGAAAAACAAAAATGCTTTTCTTTTGACCAAAAGATAGGTAACAAAGCAGCCTATTCTTATGATCTGTTTTTGTGATGAATTTTTAAAAATGATTTGTTTAAGTCAAATTTTATTTTTTAGTTTATAAAATCCTCATGCAATATACCCAAAATAGTTCCTATAACAACATTGCATGTGTTGCAATATGAGTTGGTTATGTAATAATGCAGAATAATATTTATTGTTTTAATTTGAATTTAATTGTTGTAAAAGTGAAGGAGAAAAGGATATTGTTATGAAACAAACCCACAAATTATGGAATAGCAATTCTTTGACATAATGTCTTGGAACAAACAGTGATATTTTGATTACATGTCCTTTAAATTATGCTTTACCCAACAATCATTTTATGTTGTTCACTTTTTACTAATAAACATCTATAACCCATTTTTTTCCAAAATTTTTGAAATTGTACAAAAATACATTGACTCGATGAAATTGATTATAAATTATGAACATATTAATAATGGCTACAAAGTTTCCACCCTCTATCACTCTACTCCATCTTTAGAATCCCTAGGGCTCAAGTGTATTGACACTAGATTTAGAGACTTATCGCGCCACCATTTTGTTCACGTTTTTTTATTTTAAAAATGTGAGATCATTTAAAAGTTATTTCACAAAAATCAGATCTTAAATTGTGTAGCTAATAAAATCGGTCCACGGTTTCTTTTTTTTTTTTTTAATGACTAATTTTATAAATTTTTTGTTAAAATTTATAGTGTTGCTAACATGTTAGGATGAGTCTACTTGGCAACTACTACATTTAATATTTATAAAATGTAGTGGATTATTTTAACCTATTACAAAAAAAAAATGTTATATACACTATAGTTTAGCATATCCCTAACCTTTTACTGAATATTTAATTTGAAACAAAAATGTACTCTAAATAAAAACTAAACTTACTTACTTTTTAAATACAAAACAAACGCTAAATTGTAAATTGATAAAGTAATAAAAATCGCTCAATGAAAATTCAAATTTGACACATTTAGTGGTTGTATAGACAGAAACGGTAATGACGGAATATGACTTGAAGAATAACAGTGACGGTTTCAACTCACCAAAAAAAGTCTAACATTGATCAGGGTAGTAATAAAAATACGCTAGGTTTGCTAGTGTATTTACGGAAAAATGGCTGTTCATTTTTAACCTGACAAGTGAAAAATACAACTGGAGTCCAATTTTAAACAAATATTATTATTATTATTATTAATAAATGTCTTTATTTTAAATATCTTCGGGCGAAGTTCACCCTAGCTGTTCCACTCAACCTTGTACCAAATACAAGCACTTCATTAATAAAAATAGTCATTGTAACTTAATAAATTAGTATTATTCTTTAAAATTAGACTATTAGACTCGCTAACAAGTCGTAAAAGAAATTTTATAAAACAGTCTCTAAAATCGTGCAGAAGCCATCACAAATTGAGTTTACTGATATTTTCATAGATCCCATCATCAGATCTTTAGCAAATGTTTACGGGACCACTCCTGGAGTACCCTCTTTCTAACAAAATAATAAAAGAATCATAGATATCGGACAACGTGGTAAAGAATACATAAAAAAAAATATTCAGACGAATTGAGAACCTCCTGCTTTTTAGATGTCTGTTAATAAAATGATATATTAATCCATGACGTGACGTAAATGTTTTAAAACATGTGTGTTTGCAAAGCAATATTGCATTCTACTAATTGGAAAACACTATAATATTTGATGAAACTCTAAGCCTAAATTTATGACAGGTTCATAAGTTGGATAAGAATACACGAAAGTCAGGTAAAATCCTTGAAGTTGGGAACACTGTCGTAATTACACTAGCGAACCTAGCTGATATTTACTGACAACCCTGATCAATTTTAGTCACGTTTTATTTTGTTTAAAGGGGAGTTACACTGTATAATATGATTGTCGTGTGTGGACCTAGAAACTTTTTTTTTTTTAATTAAAATAAATCTTAGAAATACTCAAAATTTAATAAATTATACATAGTAAGTCGGTCTTTAAATAGTACGAGATATCACGTAACGTCATACCGCCTGAGTATTACATTTGAGTTGGTAAAATAAATTCAAAAAATAAAAGTTTTTAAGAAAGCCCGAAAATCAAAAGTTCGATTGGAAAATTTTTCTAAAGTACAAAAGGTCGAATGACGAAAGTGAGAAAACATCTTAAACCAAAAAAGATCGAAACTAGAACAAATGAGCGAAATTGCATATTATCGAACTTACAAATGATCAAAATCAGATATGATCGAAAGCACATAGTTTGAAAGAACTAATGATCGAAATGATATATGATCAAAATGGTATAAGATCAAAAGCATAAAATTGTTTTAATTCTATAGGTTTTTAGACGGGTTCCGCATCCCTTTTACGCTCTACTTTTTTTAGACATTGGAATTCAGTTAAAAACAGAAGGCCACTGAAAATCCTACATTTGTTATGAATTTATAGGCCCCTGAAGGAAAATCATAGTGAAAATGCAATAAAAATTTTCTATTGATCTTAAACCACTGAATATTTATTCACTATTTTTTTTACTATTTTACAACTTCATTTACAATAATTATTCCCTTCTATTATAGATAATCTATGAACTTAAAAAATAGTGAATAAATATTCAGTGGTTTAAGATCAATAGAAAATTTTTGTATTTTTCACTATGACATTCTTCAGGGGCCTATAACTCAGTAATTATGGCTTTCACAAAGAAATACTAAGAGACAAAAAAAAATCAAAACAGTTGCGGTCGAAGGGTTGCAGAACCCTTCTAAAAACCTATAGAAGTAAAACAATTTTAAACTCCTCTGACTCCATTTTATTGGTCACTGTATATTAACATCCCATGTACATTTTCATAAAAGTGTGTTAAGTCGTTTTAGAATAAGAGCAAAAAATCACTTCTGAATTTTATATTTTAACACCCTGTAACTTTTTTCCTATCTATTTTTTATTTAAGCAAGCTAGCTAAAATCGACTTATTTTCGACCCCAGAAACTGTGATTAAATTTACTGTACATCTTTTTGTTACACCCTATAAATATACGTTTTTCACCAATCGATTTAAATCATTCAAAAGTTTTATTCAATTTTGGTACACATTTTTTCCAAGTGCACAAATGTATTGAAGAATAGGACACTTTTTAATTGGTGAAATTTACTTCCATATTTAAACAATTCAATGCTACATTTTTTGCCAGTTTACCAGTCAAGGTACGCATTGTGAACACAAGATAAATAAAATTATAGAAATAAATAAGTAATGATCACTTCATGTAAGCATTGAATGTATGCCTACCTATTTTAACTATTTTGTTTTTAAGATAAACGTATTATTTAAACTTTAGCCCTTATCCTTGATCAGTCTATACAATTTTCTTTTTAAAATTTTTAACTATTTTTATTTGAATGTCATATACCTTTAATAATGTGGCAATGTTTCTTCAATTGCAATATATTATCAATTAAGTAATTGAAGTTATTATTTAATAAAATTCTGCAAATTACATAATCCAACTATTTACTTTTCTATTCCCAATTCTTACAAACTTGTAAAAAATAAATAATTCTCAAGTTAGTGATTTCACAGTATTATGATACAGAGATTAAATAAGGTATATTGAAATATTGACCAAAGACCAATATGTTCAAGTCAGGTTAATAAAAGTTATGAAGAGAATAATAATTATATTGCTTCTTTAACGCGAAGGAGATCAACTGTGTATATATATTTCAAAGAATATTATATCTTATATAAGTAGATCTTAATGTAGAACTGAACTTATAAATGTTAAAAAACAACCATCATTTATTTTTTTTATGTGAAATATTGTTAAAATCTATTGTTTATGTTAATGATTTACAGTTTATGAAAAAACAATTTTTGTTATAAGTGTGTCTAACCTTAGATTGTAAAAAAGTAACTATATTTGTTTTTCGTTGAATGCCAGAATTCTTTTAAAATGCAATAAAATAATATTTGGCTATTTGTATTAAAATACTCCTTTTTTTTGGCATTCTTTGCATTACACAAACCCAGTCAAATAGGTAGAATGCTCAAAAATTTTAATTTTTCAGAAAAAAACATTACAAATTATTTAGAAAATTAATTTGAAATGTAAAATGACTTATGTAAAAATCGAATTAACATGCTATTTCTAATAACAGGAAAATCTAGTTCCAATGATAATTAAATGGATAAAAAATTAGTTTTTCTTGAATGCACAAAAAAACTAAAAGTTTATAAACACTGTTTTATTAAAAAAGGAAACAAGTACAAATTCCATGAACATATTTTATTCTTGGTTCATGATCCTCAAACAATAATATTCTTTAAATCTAGGTTTAAAACTTCTTATTCCAAGTAACTACAACATAGCATCTTTAAATGGCTCACCACTAGTACCGTGACAGAACACACTGCCACCATAAAAAGAGAATTTAATCTTTTTTTTTATCTATCCTTTATCACAATAATTTACCTCTTTCTCATCGCAGTTACGTTTTTTCTCTAAAGGGTATAAAGCAATTACAGCACTGCACTGACTTTTCATCTCAAGATAAAACCTAAGAAAATGCAAGTTACCTGAAGAAATTTAGACTAAAACAGTGCCTTGAAAGGTGTAAGTCTTGAATACAAAAATCAAGGTCCGATTCAGCCCAGTACAATTTAATTGTAAGACCAAAACTTGTAGCATTTAAGACGATATATTTGTTAGTTGAATTTCTTAGCCAGCATTATGGGAAAACATGGTGTTAAAATATATGTTTCACATACCAATTGCTCGTCATTCTTTGAGTTGTCCCTTTAAGTTTTGTACGCCCATCAGAACTTATACTGGCACACTAATTCATTGAGCCTCCTCCAAAAGATACATTTTCATTAAGTGGTGCAAATATATCGAAGCTCTAAAAAATGCATACGTCAATGAAAGTTCGTATTCATTTGTTTGGCTAGTTTTTAGTCATAACTTCAAATACCAATATTTCATTTGCTGGTATCCTAAAAATGACCTCGAATAAATACGTCATCGATGATATGCAACGGTTTTAGTTTTGTATTTAGACTAGTAGAATTAATTTACTCTATGAAGAGGCCACAGACGTCATCAATAGCGCCCCGCCCACTGCCGTTGGATTGGTGGATCACTACCACTGCTATTATTCTACCAATGGCAAAACAAATTTAAAAGAGTGCATTTATTTAAAAGGTATGATTATTATGTTTTTATGATTTAACTTTTAATTTACCTAATGCTTCTTTTGTGAGTTGACGTATAATTTACCTAGGCCTAGTTATTTGTTTTGGTAAAGTTTGGAAAAATGCCCCCCCAAACAAATTAGTTGAGACAAAACAGCTTGGCCGCTGTGTACAAAAGTATACAATGTATCAAGATAAACTTTGTGTACATCACTGCTTTTCTGTAGTAGGATGTGTCCGGTCAAAAGGTTGATGAAGTGCCTAGCACGTTCTTAAAGCAACCAAAATCTAAACAGTCTTATATTGCAATTGGTATTAAATAGATAATCCGCTATACCTGCCGGTTAATCTATATTGCTTGTTAATTCAAGAAACGGAGGATTTCAACTCATTTCAAACCCGCTTCCAACAAAGCAATAACGTGAGCAGTCTTGTAATTAGACCTACATTACATTTACATGCTTAATAGTACTCAATAAGCATATATTTTAAAAAATGTGCAATAGTTATAGTTTTGCTAAGAGTGTATTTTAGTTGGTGCAAAGCGCTTCCCACATTTTTCAAATCTGGTTTTTATGTCAATGTGACGCATTTACAATTACTTAAGTGCTGTATTATTTATTTTTTGAGCATTCTCTAGTTTTGACTGAAACTAATATAATTTCTTACGTCTATTAAGTCTGAAGATAGTAAAGTTCGTTGTCAAAGGCTTTAAATACCAACTTCTAATGTGGTAAATCAAATTGTAGTCAAAAAAACATTAAGATCCAGTACCTGAAAAACAAGTGATCATAGCAAAACTTAACCTGCTATTGTAATGAGAAAAACTAGTCCAAGCTATTAGTATTAACAAGAAATTATAAAACTATCATATGTATGTATTGTGTGAGTGTAGAAAATTAGCCCTTAATACAGGTTATTATGAGAAATCAAATTTTTTTAGATATTGATCATCAAATTTCAAAGGCTTATACAACTTTATTGATAGTTTGAGAATCTACTTAAATAGCAACAAACATGTTGATAAAGTATGATAAAATTATGCAATTTAATCTTAAAGAACTGAGACTAGTGAAACAGCACTATACATATCTACTATTGTAAGTAATGGTTACTCAATTCCTTCAACCATAAGGTAAGCAAACATGGAATAATAGAATCTGGTGAGGTCAGTAATGTCTACGTTTTTCTATTTTTCTAGTTTTCATCAAAAATTATATAAATGTAAAAGTATTAAAGAACATTCAAAGTTGAATCAATTTACTTTTCTCGGTACGGAAAACTCTTAATTTTGTCACTCATCGCTATTATCAAGTCATTGTTATAAATTTAGCTTACAATCCATAAACATCCTGACAGCTCTGCCTTGTTTTCTTGCAAATATTAGCTTTGTAATTAGCTGTTTTGGAAATAATTTTTAGTTTAAATCTTCTAATTTTTTAATTTTGTAGCCCATTAACCAGATTTAATGTATTAACTTAAACTCTCGTGAGTATTAACAGTTCTTTCCAATGCTTCACAAGGATCTCAATCACGTCCCTTTTCCACTTTGATGTGATGCATTCAAAAATATATAAATAAATAAAATTGAGGATGTTTTGCTTTGTATTTCTCAAAATGTAACCTGTATAAAGGAAGTGTAAGAGCTTGTTGCCATCAAAATCTGTTGATACTCCATTCTAATCATTTTTGATGACCGATACACAACTAAAATGTTTTAAGTACATCGTTAACGGGTGATCATGAGTGGAGCTTACATTATAAATCTGTGATGAATAAAATATCTCATTGTTAACAGCGTACATATGTTAAACAAACGCTGATAAATTACGATGTAGGTCTCAAAATGCAGCACCTATTCTCCAATGGTAGCTGATGATGCAGTTTACTTCAGTGCTGCCAATCGATTTCTTTCCGAAAAAAATCAGACAATAAATATGTTGGAAGGTATCACTACAGTTGTGGATTTTAATCTTAATCTAAAAGGTAATCAAATCTAAACACCATGTTATATTTTTGCTGTCAATTATGGGCACCTTTTTTTTAATATATTCCAATGTCAAATTTAATTAATAATAAGACTGAATAAGTGTCTCTCTGAATATTTTTATTGAATATTGTCGCATTATAGTAAGTCATATAAAGAGCAAGGAATCGATCAAACCCCTATTTACACTTGATCACTAATTATTGCTATATATAAAGTAGGTATATAAATGCCTCAAAAAATGACTGAATTGGTAATGTTCTATATCTGAAAATGTTGTCACTATACTATGCTTGCAAGATCAAACCTTTGCATCTCCTTTGCTTGTGTTGGGGTAATTAATAAATGGTGTTGGCATATACAGGAGAGGAAACGATATAGAATCAATGTTGCCAGTTCTAGGTCGGTGACGTAAAATAAGCAAAATTTAAACTATATAGGTTATTCTGCTGCACATGCAAACTCTTATTCACTTCGACATAAGCAAAATAAGACCAAATGATTGATCTTACCAATACTGTATTTTATAGAATTGTCAGCAAAATATACATGTCTGACCAGGATAAAAAAAAAATTACAAAAATGTATCACAAACTTATTGCCAACACAATTAGTTGTTCCTATATTTGCTTCTCAAACCTTGTCAAAGTAGGCAGTGTAAAAATCATTGTTTTTTGAGGATATTTTAGGCATTTACCATTTAAAAGATGAATTTTTATCTCGGTAAAAATAATTTACTTATTTCAATAATATACAATATTTTCGCATTACTTAAGTCAAACAGTTCCAGAAGATTTTTATATGTATAGTGAATGTTTAATGATAGAAATGCATTTATTTCTTGATATACCTAATCTTTATCTGCCATCACGGAAGTGATCGGACTACTTCCATTATTATGTAGCTTATGATCAGAAGGAATAAAATTAACGTCAATTTATAACTCACTGAGGCCAAATTAAAAATAAAAATCTCATCTAACCAAAATTTTAATTTTATAAAATAGACGGTAGACGAGATCTTTACAAATAGTCTGACCAACAGAGTACCCTGCATAAGTTATATCTTTTTGTATAAAACAATAAATATCTAAAAATACATTGTACTTTACATAATGTTACGCAGCACCCTGCAGTAGCCTGCGGCTATTATAGAAAACGTACAGATAGAAAAAGAAGTGGAATGTTACTCATCGCCCTACAGTGTGCTGCGGTCGTCATAAGTAAAAGTACAAGTAAAAGAAGATAGAATAGTCCAGAAATGTCATTACCTGTCAAGAATGTTCTATATCCATAGTTTCTGAAATCTTCACAAATATTTAACGTTAATACCCCAGTATATCTAACAATTGGCACTCTGAGGCGGCACGTTTGATCTTTAAAAGTACAAAGCTTACATTGGTTGATGAGCCCTCTGAATTGCTCAAATTTTTTGGCAATAATTAGCCTGGGCTGGCCTGTTGCAACGTTGATCATATTCGTGGTTTCTTCGGCCATTTCATTTTCGGCTTTGTATTTTTCCCATTTGTCACATATTGTTTCGATTTTAGTAATTTCATTGTCCAAGATCTTTTCGAAATATTCAGCACCCGCTCTTGGGCTTAAGGTTTTCTTGATTATCGTAAAAACCAATAATTCCATATTAATCATTACAACACACAAAGAAATTATTGACAATAAAATATACAGTATATAAAATATAAAAATAACACATACAATATAAAAATAACATACAAGATAGAATATTCCAGAATTGTCCAGAAAACCAGTTTGAAACACCAAACAATGAAATTCAAACCAAATGAATAACTGAACGTAAGGGTACACCATGGTTAAAAATAACAGAAAAAGGTTCAAACAATTCTAAAAAAAATAATTCAAATGAGAATAGTATTATAATTATTGATGATAGTTTGGATGAATTAGATTGTGTTGATTCACTTCTTTTTCTATCTGTACGTTTCCTATAATAGCCGCAGGGTGCTGCGTAATATTGCTCCCTCCTCTCTAGTTATTCGCCCCGAATAACTTGACTACTGGGACCTAGTTGGAACCAATGGAGAGGATCTGGACCATGGGATGGAGCTATCTTCCCAATGTGAACTACGTTGAATTTACTTCCCGCTGACAGTTGAATGCGGCAGATCAGGTCGTTAATTTTCCTTATGGACGGAGTAGGGGCCTTCCCAGTTCCGCTGCGATTTCTGATGAAGTCCTCCTCGCTGCTTGGGATTGCACAACCATACCTTGTCGCCCCTCTCAAAATGTGTATCTGTGGCACGCCTGTCGATTCTAGCTTCTGCTTTATCGGTGTGGGCTTTCAGTCGTTCCCGAGCGAATCCATAGACCTTTGTTCTGCCATTGCATACATCACATTTTTTACACCAATATCCGCTACATCTCGTCGGCAATTGACCCAATAAAATCTTTCCCGAACTCGTGCCAGTGTCCTTTTAGTATCAAAGTGTCCTCCTGAACGGCTGCTATGAAGCTCCTCCAATACTTTTCTCACCTGTGACCTCGGCAGTATCACTTGGCGGACTACATGTACTCCATCGGGGCTCTCCCACTTCCGGTGCAATAGGCCATCGTGAAGATACAGGGAATCCCACTGGGTCCAGTAGCCTTTTATAGTTCTACTGTATTTGGCTATCTCTTTCCAAGTAGGTGTGACTTTATTTTTGGGCCATTCTCGGACAACCTTTAAGTCCTTGTCTTTCTTCTGCCCCTGTCTCAGACTTTCAAGGGCGATTTCTTCTTCGTCGCCCTCCGGCTTGATAGTAGTGGCCCGAAGAGTAACTTTATCAACCGGTTCTTCTCGTTCTTCGAGCCTTTTACCATACCAGCATTGTTCCTCTAAACGGGGTTGCCCGAAGAGAATGCCTGCATTGCTATGGAGACCTCCTCGATGCTCTACTTTCTGGTTATTGTTAGAAAGCCGGCTCGGTGTGAGTGATTGGCTTCTTCAGGACGCATAACTGCTATAATTAATTCTTATTGGTCTTAGTGATGGGCTTGGAAAGATTGATTTTTATGATTTTCCAGTCTCATTCGCTGATTCTCGATTTATAGAATGGGCCATGCTTCTACAGGTTCTTTGAAGGTGTCCGACTCTTCTGCAATTGAAGCATCTCCTGCTTCCATTTTGGCTGTTTCGTTGTATATTTCGTAGGATATTTAAGATTTGGGGAATAGCATTAGTATTGGCCTCGTCACTTTCCTGGGATTTAATTTCCCTTACTTTCTTCACAGATTAAAATCTGTTGAAGAGGTGACAAGCGATTGGTTAGAGGAGTTAAGCTTCAATGTAGAATCATAGTTTGGGGTTTCAGGTAGCAAGCTAAAAAATACTCCAAAATCGAATTAGAAATAGATGAATTACTGTAATAATGACGGGAAAATGTATCTACAACAAGCAATCGATAATGCATTTCTATGTACAAATATCAAATATTCACCGCATGCAGAAATCTTTCTTTTATCCAGTGAATGTCGTCTGTTAAACTAAATGAACTTTGGCCATGGAAATAGGTTTTTAGATTTGATTACTACTAATAAAAGTCAAAAAAATTATTTTAATAAGAAGCCTTGTCTGAATTTTTTTAGTGTTTCGAATACAGATTGATTCACGAGTTATGTCGTTATTTACATTTCGTTAATAATATGAATAAATAATTTTAAATAACTACATTGAGTGTTGTGATGTAATTAGGAGAATTATATAGAGCAAACTAGTTTTGTTTTTTAGGACATCAAATCTAAAGGGTTTGTAATATTTTTATCACAAATTTTAACTGAATAAACGAAACTACTTGTATCTGACTGTGTAGCTGTCTCTAAAAAAATCAAGTTTTCCTAATTAGAAAAAGCGTAAGTAAAAGACAGCAAATTTGTGTGAATCAATATGTATTTTGTCGATTATATTTATACGTAAAAAAAGTTGAAACTTATTTTCTATATATTTTAGTTTTTATTCTATTTTGGGAAAGTGTTTATACATTTAGAGTCCTTTACGACTATTTTGTTAACAAGATCAGAGGATATATAGGTTGTTCCAAGAATACTGAAAAATACTTTAGGAACTTATACAGTGTGGTAATAATATTGAAAATATTAATACTGTGAGACAAATATAACTCAAAATATATTTTATTGAAGATGATCATATTTGAGAGTTTTATTAATATACTGTTCACTATTATAATTGTATTTTCCCACCCTGTATAAGGCGCACGTTATGGTGGTGTATTATTAAATAAATAAATTATGCCACAATTCTTTATTCGCCCAGTTGCTCCATTTTTGCTGACAACAAAATTGATTTGACATTTGGATAATCTGAGATTCTAGGGAAAAACAATCACAGTGTCTAGGTACACGCTAACTTGTTCCCAATTCAAAAAGTTATATACACGCGAAACGTCTTGACAGAGTAGGTGAGCTGTGTCCATGCCGGTCGGCGTAGCCAAGTATGGATTAAGAACGAGAATTCGTTACTTCTTTTTCTTGTTGTCACGGCATTATTATTATTATTTGTTCATGTATGTGAAATTTGCTTCTAGGTTTATAACATACTACTGTTAGCTGCTAGTCACGGCGTAAATGAAAACAAACAACATGCATTCACATAAACACCTCCCACCACAGCAATATGACGTTTCGCGTGTATATAATTTTTTGATTTTTGTACACTTTAGCGTGTACCTAGCAACAGCGAAAAACAATTCAAAATGGTCTGGAATAAAACTGTGGGGAAACTATAACTATTATTCTACATATTAAAACAAACCTGAAGAATTTCTTAATATTATTGGGACATCCTATACATATAGTGGTTGTGAAACACCAAGTTGAAACATTTTGTGTCGGATAAGACATTAAATTATTAATATGTATCGAATATATTTAAGAAGTAGTGGGTTAAAATAATATTTAATTTATTTTGTACTTTACGTTAATAAGCTCTTTAAGAGTTTTGTCACTTCTATTGCGTACTGCATATGGTCCAAAATATTTTGATATGCATCGGAAATATTTTCTGTTACAAGTTGTAATACAAAACAAAAAACGGCTACATCAATCCAATTTTGTTTTGGTTTTAGAGTGTTGATTGTAAATTATAGTTTGAAAGAAGTAATCAACATGTTCACCATTAAAATATAAAAACTGATACATTATTTTTTCTTCATATTGCAGACGAAACAACATTTTGTTCACTTATAATAGAAGTTATAGTTTGACACGTTATTGTAACGATTCGAGTTTTTAAAAACATAATACAACTAACGAAGTTTTGTACATTATATGGTTTAATTTTCGATGCAATTATCAGAATGTACGACCATTGATATCAGAATATATTGAAACGTATGCAGTTCTTACTTTTTTAAATGTGCCAGTTTAATTTTGTTTAACAAAAATTTTAATTTTGCAATAATTAAATATTTTTTACCTCGTGACGAAGGTTGTTAATTTTTTTGTTTGAATTAATAATACTGCGTTGATATATATATTTTTACTTTCATTATACGTTGAGCATTTATAAGGATATTTTTGTTTTTGGTTGTAAAAATTTATAACAAATTTAAATTACGAATTTATTCCCATAGAAATATAAATGTATTTAAATTTTAGAATGTCTCTGCATCTTTATCAGTATATAAGCACGTTATTTTTTTTATTGAAAGTTTTTTATCAACCGTACATTGCAATGTTATTAAATGTATTATTAAGCATTACACAATGTGTTTTCAAATAATATTAAATTGTTACTAGTTTAAAATTTAAAACAAGTCAAAAAAACTCTTTTAGCAAAAACAATTCTTGGAAGATATTAAGAATAATTGTTTTTATTTTTTTTTTGTTTGAACACAATTCTAATTAGTTTTATGTTTTAATAATGTATTAAAAAAATAAAAATTTCAAGCTAAAAATATATTTTATTTCAATAAAAACATGTAACCAAAAAGATTTGTTTAGAAAAATAAATTTCATATAATTCCAATTGCAAACAAAAATTAAAACTTATGAAAACCGGAACAGAGAATAAAGGTGAGTTTTCACAAAGTGTTCACTGACAGGGTAGAAACATAAATTCAAATATATTTTTCTACGATCACTTATAAAAATATATCTTTTAGTCCTGCAGCAAAAACATGATATTCATCCCATAACTGTAAATTTAATCTCTAGTGACGAAAGTAAGTATATTGAAGCATCTTCTCGAATAAAAGTAACCCCAGTTTATATCAATCAATCAATATATGTTTATTGCATGCAGGTAGAAACTGGAAGGCCAAGTCGTCAATCTAAAACACACATATTGTAACTCCAAATTTAATGTTATAACGATCTTGGTACCAATTAAATCGCATTTTAGTCTTCTTTATTGGGCACAAACATTGTAGCTCCAACACCCACCAAACTACAATAAATTCAAATTTAAAACAGAATTAAGGCATTTAATTACACTTTCTAGAAGTTTAAATTTGCCATTGTCCAAAAATGCGTTTTTGGATATACAATAAGTGTGCTTTAGACCGACGAAGTGTTACCTCGCCCGCCATATTGGTGCTACACTTCCTTCACTTGCGACAGTTTATTTTGTGCTGTATTATTTGTTATTTTTTATTATGTACTTTTATTTAAACTATTTATGATGAAAAAAAAACATTAAAAGAACAGTGGCGTCGTGTACCAATTGCAATTGCCCTCTAGCACATACTTTGAACTATACGGGGCAAGAGAGAGGTCCGACACGCCCAACATAGGGCGCGGCCATTTTGAACCCTATGACACAGTTTATAGCTAAAGAATCAGATCGCTCACTCTGCGTCGGCACTTTTTATCTCAATGTTCCAGTTTATACACTGCGCAACTTAGATAATACAATATATGACAACCGCCTATAATAAAACAGCAGTCTTCTGCGTATCCTGAATTTGTATCCCTGGAGTAGATGTTATTTTGGAACTTTCAACTGGTCCGAGTGAGCTAACTGATTCTTTAGCAATAAACTGTGACTCCAAAAATAATATTCACTGACAGCAGCAAGCAAAATATCAGGTGCGTTTTAATCATCCGCTTCTGCTTCCGGAATTGTCGGTTTAGTCGTTTTAACCTGTCAGATTAAAACAAGAAAACGTGACAATTCCGAAGCAGAAGCGGATGATTAAAACGCACCTATTAAAAATATTGCGCCAAGATGTAGGCAACACGTAATAAGGGTTCAAAATGGCGGAGTTTTCTATCGCCTTTTAAAAGGCACTCAGAAAGCTGCGCAGTGCGACCATTCTCCGTATAGTAAAAGAAAATCATTGATTACTATACGAGGCAAGAGAGAGGTCCGACACGCCCAACATAGGGCGCGGCCATTTTGAACCCTGTGACACAGTTTACAGCTAAAGAATCAGATCGCTCACTCTGCGTCGGCATTTTGGATCTCAATGTTCCAGTTTATACACTGCGCAACTCGGATAATACAATATATGACAACCGCCTATAATAAAACAGCAGTCTTCTGCGTATCCTGGATTTGTATCCCTGGAGTGGATGTTATTTTGGAACTTTCAACTGGTCCGAGTGAGCTAACTTATTCTTTAGCAATAAACTGTGGCTCCAAAAATAATATTCACGGACACTGACAGCAGCAAGCAAAATATCAGGTGCGTTTTAATCATCCGCTTCTGCTTCCGGAATTGTCGGTTTAGTCGTTTTAACCTGTCAGATTAAAACAAGAAAACCGACAATTCTGAAGCAGAAGCGGATGATTAAAACGCACCTATTAAAAATATTGCGCCAAGATGTAGGCAACACGTAATAAGGGTTCAAAATGGCGGAGTTTTCTATCTCCTTTTAAAAGGCACTCAGAAAGCTGCGCAGTGCGACCATTCTCCGTATAGTAAAAGAAAATCAAAGTATGTGGACACGCCCAACATAGGGCGCGGCCATTTTGATTCCTATGCCACAGTTTATAGCTAAAGAATCAGATCGCTCACTCTGCGTCGGCACTTTTGATCTCAATGTTCCAGTTTATACACTGCGCAACTCGGATAATACAATATGACAACCGCCTATAATAAAACAGCAGTCTTCTGCGTATCCTGAATTTGTATCCCTGGAGTGGATGTTATTTTGGAACTTTCAACTGGTCCGAGTGAGCTAACTGATTCTTTAGCAATAAACTGTGACTCCAAAAATAATATTCCCTGACAGCAGCTAGCAAAATATCAGGTGCGTTTTAATCATCCGCGCAGTGCGACCATTCTCCGTATAGTAAAAGAAAATCAAAGTATGTGCGACTCGCACTCTTTGACTGTATATAACCAGACAGGAAAAGTAACTTGAACGCGTTAAATAATTAATTCCCTGGTACAAATCTCAGTTTAGTCATATTCCTTCAAAGACATACACAACACAATTTTCCTAAAATGGCCTGTATTCGAGAAATTTGATAATAAATGCAAATTTCGAATTTTTAAGATATTCTCTATAATTTTGACTATTCATGGTTTCTCTAAAATGGACCGTTATGGAAAAATTTAAGGAAAAGTGTAAAATTTTAACTTTTCAGTATTTTCGTTGACAATGAATATGTAGAAAAAAATGTTTCCAGTAAAATGTGTGCATAAAATGTATGTATTTAGTTCATCCTCTAAACATTTACAGAGGTGATCCAATAGGTTGTATAAAATAACCGGAAAAAGCCTGTAACAACTAGACAGGAAAGTATTAGACACATCAGATTTTTTTGAATTCATGTGGTTCAAAATTAAACACCAAAAGCAAGATCACAGTCTCATAAGCACAGAGATATATTAACCGGAAATTTTTAATAAATATTTCATCAGAAAATGCAAATTAATTCTCTTTCCATAAAAATTGTATATGTGGTCCATTCAGAGATAACAGAGATATAAGCATTGATAAAATATAATATTCACGATGCCAACATTAATTCAACAATCGACACATTCTATTTCTAGACGCGGGGCGAGGCGACGAAAGGTGAGAAGTAAGAAATGGGACAAAGAGAAGAATTTTACGCAAATACAACTTTTTTTTATCAATGAATAAATGTGTAAGCCGCTGCGCGCTTATAATACACAACGTAAATTGCCACTTCCAATCCAACATCACTAGGTTTTGGAATTTATTGAAAATTATTACATCTAATTTAGTGAAATTACATCTAATTTAGTTAAATTTAATATAATTAATATTCAAAATTTTTTGGGTTCAGTTGCAATAAAATAGGTTGGATTATTTTAGCTTTTTAAATATATGTAAATAATTTTGTAAACAAAACGAGAATAATGAAATAGGCATATGACAACAGCGGATATTATACCCGCCTGTGTCCCTTAGAATATGTCTTATTCAGGGCCGTACGATATTTGTTAGTAGTTACATCTCCTCGTTATCTCTGGGTCCATTGATATCTTCTTCTCCTTCATCTAAATAATAAATAAGAACTTCCAAATACATTGTATATAAAAAAAAAAACAAGAGAGAAACGCCAAGGAATTCGTATAGCCAGTTCACAAAGTATCTTTAAATTTACCAACATGTAAAATATTGAAGATAGAGACGTCATTATTATGAATTTCAAATACTTGGATGATATTTCACGATTTACTCTTTAATTATTTTAATCTTGGTAAATTGAAATTCTTTATTAATGTTTTCCAGAAAAATAATGAATATTTTTATTTGTTAATGATTTAAGCAGACCTCATTTATTGGAATTTTACAGTAATAATTTAAAATGTAGGGGAATTGTGCCTGAGATGGCATACCCGGGCGAGACGGCATACTGGCGGTTTCACCGAAAACACTTTAAATCTGGCAACTACGTGCATTGGTTTATATGCATTTTGACATGGAACGGTCGCTGTGTAAATTTAATTCACCTGTAAGTAAAGGGTATGGTCTATTCTGTAAGTGTTGACGGAGTACGTACGGTCTGTTGTATATTGTTGGTCCGTGGAAAGTTTTCTGTAGGGAATTATATAGGTGTTTGTTACTTCGAGAGTTTAAACTTTTGCTGAGATTTGCTAATGTAGCAGTGTTTAATTGTTAAAGCTCTACACATCTGTTGCACAAGAAAACACAAAAATGTAAGTGTAAACTAACAACATACGTCTAAAATAAATCATGCATTTCAGGGAGAAATGGCATGGCAATAACCAGATTAAGATGGTATGGTATGCCGTCTCACCCTGAAGTATGCTATGTCGCCCACAATTGATATATAGCTTAATTCTCCTTTTTTTACAGATTTTTAAAGATGGTTGGAAAATACGTCCGAAAGTCTGAGCGACAAAGTTGGAGAGAAGAAAATATGGTAGGAAGCACTTAACGCAGGTAAAAATAACCAAATGGGATGGCTTTGGCATCAAAAACATTTAATGTACCTCATACAACATTAAGAAGACGTGCTAAAAATGATCGTAGATCCGGTAAGGGTTACTTAGGAGAACATGTTCCAACTTTTGATGTCCAGTTGGAAAATGAACTGGTGCGCCACGTAAAAGAATTAGAAGTGCGTTTTTTTGACTAACAACGTTAGATATTCGAAGGCTTGCTTATGAAATTGCCGATGTAAAGAAAATTCCAAATAGGTTTTCAAAAGAAAAGAAAATGGCAGGATGGGATTGGCTGAAGGGATTCCGCAAACGAAATCCTTCTATTTCGCTTCGTACACCAGGGGCAACATCATCTGCAAGACCTCGTGCGTTTAATAAATTCAGATTGGGAAGTATTTTAATAATCTTGAGAAGGTACTAGATGGACACAAATTCTCCCCAGAAAATATATTTAACATGGATGAGTCTGGGCTCTAAATTGTTCCATCAAGAAATTCTAAAATTTTGGCGACTAAAGGTAGAAAGCAAGTTGGTGTTTTAACCAGCGCGGAGAGAGGCCAACACCTTTAACGCCATTGGAACTTACGTACCTACCACCTGTTTTATTGTCCCCAAGAAAAAATATGAAGTATGAGCTAATGGATCACGCTCCAGTAGGAGCTTTGGGTTTAGTCCAAGAAAGTGGGTGGATGACGAGAGAAACTTTTTTAAAATATCTAAAACATTTTGTCAAGTATGTCACAAATAAGTATGTTACAAGTAAAGTTCTCCTTCTTTTAGAGACGGACACAGCAGCCACAAAAATTTTGAAGCTCTGGCATATGCAAAAGACAACGGCATTGTCATATTTTGTTTTCCTCCTCATTGCACCCACAGGGTGCAACCTTTAGACGTTTGTTTTTTCGGTTCACTGATGACTTATTACAATCAAGAGCTATTTCGTTGGCTTAAGGTCCAATCCTGGAAGAACGGTGACACATTTTCAAGGCGGTGGTATACTCAGAGAAACTTACAATAAAGCTGGCATATATCCACTAAATAAAGACATCTTTCCAGATTGGATGTTTCAACCTGCCGAAGTTACCAATCAAAAAGAAAATTTAACAGCTACATAAATCAATGAATTATGTTTCTGGTTGTTCAAATGGTAAGTCAGAAGTCCAAATATATCCATACAGGATATTTCTCCGCTGTCTGTTTCTTCTGTGGCGACAAAAAATCGCAAACCGAGAAAGGGAGGGAAGTATGGTGTACTGAACAACACACCTGAAATTGCAAAAGCAGCTATTACAGAAAAAGAAGCAGCGATCTTGCGAAAATCTGCTAGTGCAACGAAAAGGAAATGAGTAGTTGTTGAAGAACAAATAGAAGGCTTTCCACTAAAAGATCACGAAGATGATGCTGCTTGCCTATACTGCAACGACCTTTATTCCTTTTCTCGCTCAAATGAAGACTTCCTACTATAAATGTGTTTTTATGTGCATTTATGTTGTATTCTTATAAGTTCGTTTTGTTTTCTAGGAACAATCCATATTAATAAAATGTTACTTTTTTGGGTGAGATGGCATAGTATGTCATCTTACCCCCATATATCAGTGTGATATGGCGCAGGTACACTTTTTTTTTTCAGTTACAGTAAAAATTAAATTTTTTTTAAGTTATACCCTAATCAGTTGTTGTTACGTGTAGAGATTAATTAAAAAATGAACTGAACCGATCGTATTTCTTGATATAATTTATTTCGCGGAAACAATAAAATACAAAAAGTATGCCATCTCAGGCACAATTCCCCTAATTAAAAAATCACGCCATCGTTCAACTTTATATATTCTCTAAATAGACGTTTCTATATTTAAAAATTTAACGTAGTAACTATATACTTTGTGCCGGTGGCGTGCGGTGACTTTTTGGGAAGGGGAAGTGATTGTATAAAAATACAGCAGGCCAGCAGACGAAAAATTGTTCGCGGCGCATTCACCATTTTGTCAAAATCTTGCTTTTTTTTTCCTCAGTACTACGGATATTCGAGATTGAAATTTTTGAAGTGTTACTATTTACTTTACTAGTTACTTTATTACCTAGTTTAGTACTAGAAGCTATAAAAAAAACTTACCATTGTAAAGCTTCCTTGGTTTATTTAAACGTAAAAAAAACATTTAACTGAAGTTTTTTATTTTTTCCACCATTTTTCGCACGGTTGACATTTATTTATACTTAAGATCTATTCGCCTATCCTCTATGGCTGCAAATTTGTCTATAACATCGTCGTAAAATTTTGGATTTTCTGATAACTGTTTAACAAGTTGTTTTTCAATGGGTATTAGAGCTAAATTAGAGAGTCTGTCTTCACTTGTTGAATTTCGTATAAAACTTTTAATGCGCTTTAAAGCTGAAAAACTTCGCTCAACTGACGCACTAGTGGCTGGGATGGTTAGTACTAATTCACACAACTTGACGACTTCACAAAGGGACTTATTTAAACCAGTTGTTATAAGAAAATTTAACACATTGATGGGCATCTTTTTATCACTAATTTCAGTTGTTTCATAAACAACACTTAACTGGCGGGACTTTAAAGCTAGAATATCGAAAAAAATTCCATAATTTAATTTTAGTGAATTAAAAGCTTCCGATGGAAATTTTGATGAATCGTAGTTACTAATATTAAAATTGCACACAATTCAATAAATTTTAATTCGTTAAAGTTTTGAAATCGAGAGTTCATTTATTGTAAAATATTATCAAAAATTTCGGCGAATGGACGTCTCTCTGTCGCCGACATTATCAATTCTTATTCTCTTTCTTTCAGGTTCCAAGCCAATGTTGTAAGTCTTATTCCAAAAGTGTTCAAACTGATCTCGTTTTTTATTCATTTTATTTTTAAAATCATCAATTTGTTTAATGCAAAAGCCAATGTCATTTGACTTTGTCTTTAAAATGTCAGTAAAAGGGAAAATCTCTGCAATAATGTTGAGCAAAAAATTGAAATCAAAGTTTTGTTTGAGCCAATGCAAATACCCTTTAGCGGCAGTAACAGTTTCAGCATCCCATGTTTCTTTATTATCCCATACGTCTTGAAAAAAGGAATCAGGGTATTCAACCACAATTTGCACTAAACGTCCATTGTAGTTCCATCGCGTCGGAGTAACTTTTGGAAACCTTCTTTGAACGTGAATGTCCAAAGCGCTTCTTTTCGATTTCTTTGAAAAGAAGGAAGCCAAACCAATAAGCGTCGAAATGAAAACTTTGCAATCTTTAATATTATCCATGCTTCGCGATAAAACCAAATTAAGTCTATCTGCTAAACAGTAAACGAAAATTGCATGTTTAAACTTCTCTTTCACTTTAGCTTGAAGGCCTCCTAAATGGCCAGCCATTACGGCAGCACCATCGTAGCTCTGGGCAACAAACTTAGAACCACATTCTAAACTTCAAATAATGTCACAAACAATTTTAAACAATGCATCTGCAATTCGTTCGTTAGTGACGTCCAAAAATCCTAAGGATCGCTCTTGAGGAATGCCATCCAATACATATCGCACAACAATGGATAATTGACTTTAAGTTTGCTACATCTGTGGTTTCATCAAGCACAATTGATACGAAAGGTGCTTTTTTAATTTCACTTTTAATGTGATCCATCACAACGTCAGCAGTGCATTTAATTAAATCATTTTGGATTCTGTTTGAGGTACCTCGGAAAGTCGCCGAATTAATAAAATTATGTTTTAGGGTATCATCGTATTTTGCTAAAAAACTTAGAAGGTCCATGTAATTTCCTCGATTGGCCGATCCACTTGCTTCATTGTGACCCCTAAAACTTAGTTCATGCTCTCCCAGGAAACAAGTTACTCTATTAATCGTTGTAAGACGTCCCTATTTTTTTTACCCTTTCATTGTGAATTTTGCTGCTTATTTTTAAATGATTGTCCAATTCGATAGGTCCCGAATGTTATTTCTTTAATTGTAGCACTTATATGTGATTTGCTATTTACATGTCGTTTTACACTTTTGTGAAAATTATTCAAGTTTTTAATACCGACTGAGTTCCAATGTGTTTTTTCGGCTATATTAAAAAGTAGCCAAGGTTAGCAAAACAATTTCTTCAAAGTTTTGCAGCCGGTTAACCATTCATACTTTTCATAGAACCCTACGTGAAAATGCTTGGTAAATTTCTTTGCTGACTTTTCTACTTCCGTCTCTAAATTGATAGGATCCTTTAGTCTACTAGAATTAATAATGTCCGTTTTCTCTTCAAAATGTCTACTTGAAAATCCTTTTTTCAATAAAGAGCACACAGTACAGGCACAATTTACCACATTATTATTGTTCCTCCATTTTACAAAAAGAAAAATAACTACGAAAAACAAACCGAAATCTATCTGAAGTATTTTACGTGTCCAAACAGACTGACTACTGTCGCGGTAAAGCAGGGTCAATAACACGAAGCGAAATCAATTGGAAGATGAGACGGCTTTTTCAAGACGCGCTTCCGCCGACGGACTCGAAGTATTGTGTGCTTTTACACAATTAATTTTCTCATGGGTGGTGCGTGCGTTTACACATTACACCAATTAATTGTTAGTACATTTACGAAGTTTACGTAATGTTTCAGAGAAAATATAGTACCTAATTTAATATTAATTTCTATGCATTGTAAACTGAAAAATATTAATTTTTAAAGCTCAACGTTTAGGGAAGCGGTGCCTCCCCCGCTTCCATGGACCGCGACAATCTCACGAGTGTGAAAAATCACTTTTACACGAGTGATGTACAATATTTTCCTACGACCACAAAATAAAGGTTCAATCAAGATGTGACTGGTTTTAGATTTGTTTTTTATATGCCTTATTGAATAATTTTAAAGTGTTTTGTCAAAATTAAAAACATTGTGATTCTATTTACAAACACTTTCATAGGTTGATAAAAATAACATTAGGTACATAAAACATTACAATACAATTATGGGTTTTCATTAGTTTATAAAAAATAACAAATTATGAGATAATAACCGTGAACATGAATTTTCTTATTATTAAAGATGATTACCCACTTACCTACTCACCATTTTATCTAAACAGTAATAAAAATAGTACAAAAAATAGCGATAAGATTAATTGTAGGGGGTATATTATGATAAATAAAATGCAGTCGTATTTTTTTAATTTTAATTTTTCCAAAATAAAAAAAAAAAAGATGCTTCCATCAGGAATTGAACCGGCGTTCCAACATGGTCATAACAAGCAAAATGGGAGTAAGGTGGAAGACGTAGGTACCGTGTGCCAGGCCACAGAATAGGTAAGGTGATACAGCAGTCTTTTTTTCTCGAGTGGTCCTATTATACCTTGTCCAATTCATTGTAATTTGTAGAGTATTTCAATTTGATACGAGTTTTGTTTGTTTTTAGAAAATAAGCATATTACAATACATACATGACATATATAGGAAGAACTGAAAAATTGAAATATGTAAAATTATTATAAATTCAGAACATCTCATATTGGCAGATAACAATGTACAAGTAGACTACTATTAAATGAGTACTTCAGCGTAAAAATTGAAAATTTTAATAAAAAAAATTCAATTTTTACTCGCTGAAGTACTTATTCCACTTACATTTATAGGTAAAGTAAAAGTTGGAAAGGCTTTTGGTAGGTAGAGGGGGTAAACGTCAAACCACGTCGGACGGCTTCGAGAATTTCGCAGTAATGTTTACCTGCCAGTGTCGTTTTATAGAATAAGTAATTTTAAATTGTTATCGGCGGAACCGGACAATCGCATGTATTTATGGACTGTAATTATTAAACATGTATTATAATATTCAAATCATAATTTTACAAAATTTCAACAGCTATTCACAATTTATTAAACTTTTTACTGGAAATTGTGATTAACATCTATAAAATAATTTTGTACGCCAATGTATCGCGTCCTCTTCAGTGAGATAATGGAGATGCCATGAGGCAATTGTTTTGCAAAAAATTACCCCACTGGGCGTGGCTTAAATGGTTGACTAAGCAGGGTCGTATTCAAATATAATTAAAGTCCGTATGCAGAATTACAACTTTTAAATGACTTACTTACCTAAGATTTGTTTCAACATGATCGATTCGAAATTAATTTGATGACATTGCGCAATTATGACTTCTACACTATTTACTATTATTTATTAACCGTTTTCCGACCAAGCCAATGCCAAGACCATAAAAGAGATTAATATTATTATATTGTTCTGTCTTCGCCGAAACCGTCCAATATATGACATGTGTGATCGAAAATCAACGTTCGAATAACACTGTGCATCAGATTTGTTAATCTCTTTGTGCTTTAAAACTAAAACCCGAACTACGATTTTTCGTTCAAGGACTCTCTTGTGTTGATCAAAGCTGCCAATGTCAAAATCTGACAATGAGGAGAATTATGACATCAAATTACCAAACCAAAAACCAAACCACTACGTGAATTGTGAATAAATATATTTCAGTAAAAATACAGCCGAGTTTGTAGAAAGGACAATTAATTACTTTTAAATGTAAAACATGTAGGTCTTTCTGCTGCAGATGACATACATTAAAAATATGACCCGCTACAGTCAAGTTTAAAAATTCAGCTAGGTATGACTTTATGGTTAAAAGTAGGTGGAAGAAAACCATGATCAAAACTACTCTGTCAAAACCAATCGGAACTAAAAAGACTCAGATATTAGTTGTTGGTTTTATTTAGGTTTGAAATAATTATATAGGGTAGGTACATTTTTAAATGACTGTGATGGAGTAATACCGTTATTTGAAAAGCTCTACACATGGAGAGCGCCATTTTGGGTCCTTATACTATTAAAGGTTTAAACATGCAAATTTCGAGTTATGCCACTGTATTACTAAGTGTGCGATATATTACTAAAAGTACTTACTAAAGATTTCTATAATTGGTACCTATGTATAATAAACAACAATCTCACAGATGCACAGCATACAACTATACAAATGGAATTATAGAGATAATTTATTTTAAAAATAGGCATTCAGTTGCGATTTGTGATTACAAAAAGAAAACTTTAACCACTTTTTCTGATCAGTAATGTTAGCGTTATAGTGAAAAAGTTTCTAGAAACTCGTGTTTTTAATCCTAATAAAGCATTGTGAATTTCCAAGAAAAGTGCATAATGAAAATTGTTTTGACCAAAATTTTGAATGTCATGCCATTTAAAAAGAAACCCTGTGGCTGTGGATAACATTTGACACAAAATCTTATCCTAAAAATAACTGTTTGGTTGCATTGGTGGAATAATTTCTTCATCGGTACTTTTTTAGGGTGCAAGGATGACTTGACATTACTAAATTTAAACCTTTGTTATAAGTTGTCTTTTTGCTTTAATTTCTGATACACCTGTATTGTACATACTTGAAAAATATAAAATTGTTCAAGTGGGAAGTTTATATACAAGGTGTCTCATTGAGTAAGGGATACAGAACAACTGAAGAGTCTGATTAAAAATAAGACTATGCTTAGAATGCGAATATTCTTCATTTTAATTTTGAAGTTTCTTATAAGTTCCTATATGATTTACTTAAAAAACATCAAAAAATATATAATTATAGTTCAAATAAGTGTAACGTATCTTATGACACCAAAAACTTTTGCCAAATTTGGTAAAATTATAGGTAACTCTTCAGTTTTTCTGTGTCCCATTCTTAATAAGACACTACAAAAAAAAATTTATTATTTAAAAAAATATTTATTGACTTTTAAACAACACTATTTTGTTGTTTTGATGTCTTATGCTAGCAGCTTTATTAACTCTAGTTTTAGTGAGATATGTTAGTCGGATACTAACATATTTATCAACTATGCACTTGATTAATAATATTCTATGATTATCCAACACAAACTGGTCCAAACTGTGCTGCATAATATTCGAAAAGACATTAGAATTTATGAATTCTTTTAAAACTAATGTGCTGATGATATCAAGTGATATTTTTTTCTTAGTCTTTCATAATTTTTAAATACTTGAAATTTTATTCTAAATTATGTGTTATTTAAAAAGTTAGTCATTTAAGTGTAATTATAAGTTGGTTTTTAAGTTTAATTATAGTTGGTTTTAAGTTTAATTATAAAGTTAGTTATTTAAGTTTTATTATAGTTATCTAAGTTTTAATATAGATATTTGTCTTTATTATAAATTTAGTCAAGCCAAGGTTCTTTATTAAGTTAGTTATTTAAGTTTTATTGTAAATAGAGTGTATACTAACTAAACATTCATTTATTGTCGGAACAGCATTCTTCTTCAATCTGACCCTAAACTCACTCTTATCAAAAAATTCTTCCTTGAAGTGAATAGAGCACAACATGCTATTCGGTTTAGGCTCAAATTGGTCTTTTCCCACAAATTAAGACCAAGTTTTGAGATATTGTGGGTATTTTGGAAACCTATAATAAAAAAAGTTAAGCATTCTAAAAAAATTCTAACTACACTCCTTATACTTACTTATGAAAACTTAAATTAGATATTTTCTTACGCTCTTTCATTGAAGAGTTTTTACAATTAATTTTGGCACACTTAGTCATGATTTTTATACAAATTAATAAAAAAAAAAACACTTATTAAGATAGAAATAACGTCGAAATATTTAAATTTGAACAAAGTTCTGACAGCTCTTTGACAACTATGACATGACCACTAAGAGAGGGGGAAGGGGTGTCGTTTTTTTTGGCATGTCATCTCCATAGTATTCAACCTCATTGGGTGAGATCCGCAGCAAACCTGTCAATTTATGTGTATAAAGTGGGAGAACTGGCAAAAGTCTTTCCAACTTTTACTTCTGTTCTAAATTACAATGTGTTTATTTATGCATTTTTTTCTATAGGTTTATTTTATTTATATTTTTCTCAATATTAGTTGTTTGTGTATGTTAAATAAATAATAAGCTACATAATAAGACATTCCAAGCCATTATTTTTTACTCGGATAGGCAATTAGTTTTAAATTACATGTGTCCGTAATTAGAAATGATTAGTATATGTAACAGCAGTAAAATTGGTTACAAATCCCTTGATTGCATTTAGGCGGTACCCTCTCGCATTTAAAATATTTGCAACATTATTATATTCCCTAATAAACCAAGTGTCAGAAATTTCATATGACAGTTTGATACTAAAATTAATCCATACAATTCTGTATATAATTTTTTTTTTAAGAATTGAACATGAATCCTGGATTTGTGAAAGGAGATTCAGCTAATTTAAAAACATCCACAAAAGCCAAATAAGACAACTAGAACAAAAAACAAACCTCTGAAGTGATATATGCATTACGAGAAGAAAACACAAATTAATTGAAAATATTTGTCTTCGCGGTACAATATTTGCAACCATTGTAACAACGTGTAGTTATTATATATGGTGAATTTAGGTGGGAAATTTAATCAAAAATGGTTTATTGAGTGTTTCTAAGTATGTAAATAAGTTTGAAAATTTCGATGCTATGTTATAGTCCATTGTCTAGTTAGTCCTGAAATACACTGATTTATTGGATTTTGGATTAATAATAGGTAATTAGACAGAATAAATCACGAAATAAGCATTGATATTTTAATTTTTACAGTTATCGATCATAGATATTTTGGTCTATGTAAACTTGTCAGACAAATAACCACTCAGGCGCGAAAATTCAAATTGCTTCTCCCAGTTTAATAATAAGGTACATAACTTTTCAAAGTTAATTTGCAAACATATCACCTAGATATGAGCAGGATTCCAGATATTTTTTGATTGATGAGAAAATGAAGTAATTTAAAAAAAAACAAATAATTGTTAATACATTTATTTATTAAAAAAGGAATAAAAAACTTCATAACTATAAATTATTTTAATATTATATATTATCCATGAGTTTGTATTAAAACTACAAACGTCATTTCAATGAAATAACAACTTATACAAGCATCTTACAAGGCTGAACATCCTTAAATAAAAATTTAATTGATAAAAATATAACAAAAATACAGGTCACTTATGGGACCAAGTTCACATGTACACTAAAACAATCACAAAAGTCCCAATAGAAAGCTATCTAAAAATAAGTGATGCTTATCCTTAACGTTTTAGGACACAAGATGACAAATATGATTGTATCTTCAGAAGGTTCACCTACAAAAATTAAATTTAACATAAGAACACCATACATTCAAAATGACCTTGACTGACATTGTATGTTTTATTTGTATGAGGTTCTCGAAATTCTAATCAAACTTTTCGAGCTATTTTTCAATATCTGATTATTAACACTTGAGCGTTTTTAATTTGAAAATATATTAATGAAAATATAAATTAAATACATAATAAGGTCAACTCATGTATATTGTGTGCCAACTTTTTTTATACTTTCAATTTAATACTAAAATGTCAATTACCTACTATAAAAGTATAAAACTATATTTTCATTAAACATTTGAACATTTTAAAATGAGTTTTTTTGACATTTAACCTTTTTGTCCAAACGGAAATATCTGATTTTTACAATATTTCTTCACAGTTTGAAATTCTTACTTATTTCATAGTTCCTGTTTAATGGTAAGATCCAACTTTCATTTTTTTCGGTCTCCTTTGCTGCAAAGATCCTTCGATATCCGATGTGTCTGATTCAGTTTCATTGAAGACACTATCCTTGATATCAGCATCAAGATTGAATGATCCTGTTGATTTTGCTTTTTCTAAGGTACGTACTAGAGGAAAAACTACATTTAGTTCATAAAACTCATTATGTTCTTGTTTTATCAATAAATATTTAACTAGTTTTTACTTTTTTAAATTGTGAATCAAAAATGTTCATTTCGAAACTGTAATACACTATATTAGTGCGACGTAATTTGTATTCCAATGACCAGTTAACTTTTAACAAAAAACAAATCATTGAATTTGACATATATTTAGTTTTTTTTTTTTTAATAATGTTTGTAGAACATAAAAAAGTTTTTTAAAGGTATATAACCAAATTATGTTTAATCTTTAAATGAATTCAATCTTGAAAATAGAAGAACTAAATGTTAATGAATACCTATAACCTATCGTCATTGGAGCACAATGTAGCATATGGGTGTGTAAATATATACAGAATGGACCACTGGAAAATAGAGATAATTTAAGAAATAAATCTACAAATTCAACCACAATTGGTTAGAGTAGAGTTCGATACACACAATGAAGCATCTGTTTACAATATCATGTGCATAAGCATGTAAAGTTTAATGGTTTTGTTGTGTTGGTGATTTTTATTTAGGTTAGATTTACGGTTGTTTTGAGTTTTTATTTTCTAGGTATCTTTAATTTAAATTCCTTATTAAAAACATAGAAATAGTATAGAAGACCAATATAAATATAACATTTAAGCAGAAATTGAAACCTACAGTGCATAAAAATGCGTCTCTGTGCAGGAAATCGCAAAATAGTGTGGCTATAAGCATGCGCAGTATGCATGACTTGTTACTGTATGCCAAGTATATTAAACATAAACAACACAAAATAATTTCAAACTAATTTATTTTTAAATTATATGATTTAAACAGTTTATGTCTATGAAATATCGCCACAATAGTTATTTGTGTACCAAGGCCGTAAAGTTGATCTTTTTTGGATGAATCAGAAATTTGCGGCCGAGTCGTAGCCTAAGTCAAGCAACTTCTGGTTAGGCCAAAAAAGATCATACGGCCGAGGTGCACACATTTTTTAGGCGACTGTCTCATCAAGTAGAGCCAATATTTTTTTTTAACATTCTTGTTTTTGAAAAGAGGCTTAAATGCAAGAATTGTTTCAAAATTTTAATTGTTCAAATAAAAATCCATTGTTGACTAATAAAATTTGTACAGAATTACTAACGATAAGTATGACAAATCTGTTTATAAAAAAGCGGCCGTAAAGTAAATGCGGCCAAAAAAGTGACACTTTAGGTATGTTATTAAATCCGTAAAATAATTTTTTGACAGTCGCCTAAAAAATAACAAACATTTAAATAATCAACTAATAATATTTATGTGTAAAGATCGGAAGTTTCAAGGCTATATGACGCTGCCATTACAGGACCGTTTCCTATTTGTGATATTTTGGCTTGAATTTGTGGTTTATTATTTAATTACACAGTGAAAGTGGCATGTTTGAATATTTGTTAATATTAGTTTTGTGTAGTGTTAAGTTAAATCCTAGGTACAATAATAGTAGTTTGTTATAGGGACGAACAGTTGAGTTGTAAAAGATATACTTTTCGTCCGTGTTTCATGCATTATTTTTTATTCAGATGTGCTTGTAGATATTAAAAAATGTAGAAAGTTAAATCCGAAATTGTATTATTTCCAATTTTTTTTATAAATGAGATGGCTGTCATCGATAAGAATAGATAGGTATATTCTTGAAAACAATTGAACAATTGCTGTCATGTCAGTGTTCTTAGGTGTCAAATCGATTAAATTATAGTTTATTTAGGTAAACTGAAAATAAAACAAAATGTTTAAGATAGCGGAGCCACTTTCTTTTGCGGCCTGGACCAGAAAAAGTATTTTTAGCTGTTCATTTAAAAGTTCTCCTTTTCGATGTTTTCTGTCCAAAAAACGACGTTTTATGACACATTCAAATAAAACAAGACATTTTTACATTGTCTAGTGGAAATGTAATCAATGTATTTGGCAGCTGTTATATTTATTATAAGATTTATATGTAGAAATGTAAACCTACCTAAAATTATGTAAATGGAGACCTGCATATTTATATATAAACTGTCCAGCGACAGAGAGACACTATCTGTATCTGACAAAACAATGAACGGATTTAGTTAAAAATTCCTAAAAATAGTAAATAGGTGATGCTCTTTCTATCTAAAATATTCTGACAGTTCTGTTATTTCCGCTTAGATCAGAGGTAGATGTGAAATTTTTTATTTTAGATGAGATGTCACTTCTATTATCCCAGATATCAATGAGACATGAAATGTTAGGGTCGCTTTATATAGTAAATGTATAGCTAAAATTGTTAATAAAGTCATGTCAAAGGATGGGAAATTCTTGACGATCATATTACTCGGATAACTAATTTATATATTTTATATTTCAACTAAATTTTTTTAAATTTTTCGTCAAATATTTAATTTTTTTTTCTTACTTGACGTTGATGCTTCCCCACAGAATGTGTCTCTTATTTTCAAGGCCAACTAAACTTTTCTATTACTATAGATGGCTAAGAGTGAGTTCCCTATGTTTTTAACATTATAGCAAGGCGTTACTATGAAACCACGCCGTCTTTGGTAATTTTCTGACTGTGGCAAGTGTGGCATCATATTGATGCCCCGCCGTCTCAAAATGGACAAGCAATGAGGCATCCGTTAAATGCCACACTATACTCAACATGTTAAAATATTTATTTTTGGTTAAAGTTAAAATAGGAAAGTTTTTTAATACAATTATGATAAAGAAGGTAGTATTTTATTATACAGAGTAAGAAAAAAACACGTTTAAAATTTGATTTAACAAAAAATCAGTATCATCAATTTTTTAAATGGATACATTATTTTTTATTATTTCATTATATTCTCCAGCCTAAAATAAGCGGAATTCTTATTCATTTCCTTATACTCATCTTGAACATCTCCAGTATAAGCAGAAATGATAGAACTTTCAAAATATTTTAGATGGAAAGATCAAAACCTATGGTATTTACTGTTTTTACCATCAAAATAGAATGAAGTAGAGACAATATAAAAATAGCCACTTAGGATCGTACTTTGATTTATTTGAAGTCGATAATTTTATATTTGAAGATTGACGGAATGCAAATGTTTTTATATCATTTAAATTAAGCTATTTAAAAAAATGGCATTTATTCTCACCAAAACCGACTAGTTCCACTTTCTCGATGACATGACATAAAAGTGTAATGCAAAGGTGCGGAAATTTTAGCATTGTCATAGAATCACACAATTTTTAACAAAATCCGTCTCTTTGTCAGATATAAAAAGTACCCCCAAGGCTGGACAGCCTATATATGATTTGTTTTGATTACATATATACAAAAAGTTTCGCAATGTGCTGATGTGGAATGTTACCATAGACTAAAAACTTTAAGTCTTTGTATTAAATTGATCGAAAACGATCCATAAATTGTTTTAGACTATACAGGATGTTTCTAGTAAGCAGCAACTAACTTTTATATAGAAGTGAAAGACCCACTTAACGTACATGCCCGTATCAGAGACGAGCGCGCCTTACTGGCAATTTTGTACGCGCTCGACTGAGACACGGGCGACCATTATATTTACTCAATCATTTTTGAAGCTCGTTTCAGATGCTAGCGTGTTCTAAATTTTCACTTTATAAAAAAATCCGATAATTTTTTGACCAAAAATCAAAATAAATGTGGTTAAAAGGGTTCAAAACTAAAATAAAATATGTACCGAGGAGAAGCAACAATTTCCAAGTAAATATAGTAGTATTTTTAATTTTGAATCTCGAGACATGCAGATTGAATCTTTAGATAATTTATATTGAAAATGGCAACATGAAAGGTTTTCTGTCTAATTGTAAAATGTAAAAAAATATCGAACATCATTTTAATGAGGGGGGCGAAACGTAACTGTCCCCTATTTTGCATACCCCTTATTAAATTTACTTGTAGCAAATAACACTAAATCGAAAACATATAAGATGTCAGATCACAAGTATTTATAATTGCCGAAATATGACTAATTCATATTGTATGCCATATGTCTATTAATAAGGACTTTCAGAACCATATTTACTTGAATTTGTTTCATCTTTTTTCATTTAAAATTCTTCTAAAAATGCATGACTTCCAACCTGAAACGTGTGTGTTCACTTATTTGTTCGATCAATATAAAACTTTTTATATAAGGAATTGGCTTTCTATACTATTTCTATTGCTTCATTAGTGGTAAGAATCCTGAACTGATTCAGAACTAATAATTCATACTTTGAGCGCATGCCCGTTCATTATCAATTCTGAATGTTTACCGCACGTACAACCCTTATTATATCTCGTTATTTCAGGTATAATAGAAGCAGTTCAGAATTTATAATAATTTTACACAGGATAGAACCAATAATTCAGTTATTTTCGTTCCGTGAATGTTTTTTAACTACATCACATGCGAAATCGTTACCATTAGTTATAATTTGGTTCAGGATTCTCACCGCGAACGGGAGCTTATGATTAAAAATGATCATACAAAAAACAAGTGAAAATATCATCTAATGTTTTTTTTATATTAATCCATGGTTACAAGTCCAAAATAATTTAACGGTGTTTTGGTAGGCAAGGTGGCAAAGACCACTCTGCCGTTTTATTTCATAAATCATATCTACACCCATATTTTTCAACTTACAAACAGGTACTAATATGTTTATTTTGAAAGGATCACTTCGATTAATTATTAATTTTACTCTTTAAATCTTTCACTTTAAAACTATCAACTGTAATTTTGGAGTTACCAATCATTTTCTTAGATTATGGAAGATATGCTAAATCCCTCTTAATCTTGTTGATTTTGTCATCAAATATGAACGGATGGTATTATTTTGCTATAAAATAAGCATTGAGTTTAAGATTTTAGATTTTTATAGATTAATTAATTTTACTAATGATCTGTTATTTTCTATAACCCAATTATTACATAAATAAGTATTTGTTTAAATAGACAGGAGAGCAAAAGATTGGACCAAGCATTGCAATGGTTACAGTAAAAATAATTTGTCCAGAAGTTCTTCAGCTGCGGGACAATCAGGACCATGTCTAATGAATAATTGACAAGATGAAAATAGGATAGCAGCAAAATATTTGACTAGAATGAACACTGCTATCCAACTAGATCAAAGAATAAAATTTACTTAAAAGATCTTGATAAAACCCAAATGTTTTAAAGGTCTTGTTTTTTGTAATAAATTGTCAGTAGATACTGAATCAATAAATAATATACTTCAATCCAAATTATAGATTTATATAATGAAGTCTTACCAGAACAGTAATAATCCCCATCCATCTATGGATGTTCCAAAATTTTGTTTACATACAATTTATTCTTATTTGAGAAGATGTAAAAAAGAAAATTTTAAATCACATGAAAATATGCTTCTAATTCCACCCTAAATGTAATATTAGGGAAGGCGAGACCGAGTAAGACGACAGGCAGAAAATACTGCTGTGTTAAAAGTGCTATCGCCTCTCTTGCATCGGTCGCGCTCCACAAATGTTTTTCATTTAATTACATGTGTTCAGACGTGAAGAGACCGTTTTGGATCGCTTTAAGCTGTTGATTTATGCCTGTCGCCTTACTCAATCTCGCCTTCCCAAATGGTACCTTAAAGCTGCTGTTATTTTTCATATACCTTAAGAAACCATCTCCAACTTTTTTCCTGAAATGGCATTTCCATTTTTTTTTATGAAATGTCAACACTCCAAAAATTATATTTAGTATATTTTATATTTTTAGGTTAATTTAAATTAACATTAATAAAAATAATGTTTTGTCATGTTGGTTAAAAATTTTTACATAATAATACAATATATACTGGTATTATCAAAACCATTCTTAAAACAGTAGTAAATTTGAAAAATAACAGATATTTTAGAGTGTAATTAGAAGTGTACTTTATTAAGACAGGAATCAGTTTTTTTGCTTCTTTTCTTTTCAAATAACAGAAAAATTGCCAGTAAACAAAATTCTGGCACATCGTATATTTTCCTTGGGTTTGAAGTCTAAACTTTTAAATGTGAATCTTTAATAAATCGTGTTTTACGTTTATATTTTAAGTTACATATTTTGTCAAAAAAAAACGATAGTATATTCATATTAGCTAATGAACTTCTTTTTTTTAACTCAAGCAGTATTTCTATATAGTGTAAGTGGTATTGAGTTGTCTAATTTTTGTCTTTTATTAAGTAATTGTAAAAAGAAACTTACTTTGAGCTTCAAGTAAGCTATTTTGTCTCTTCAGATCTTCGATGTCTTGTTGATGGGAACTATTTTTTTTCCTCATAAAAAGAATGTATTCAGCTGCTTTCTTTAAAATTTGAGCTCTACTTGCCTACAAAAAAAAAACAACCTTCCAATTGCCCAACAATCTGAATATTTCAAAGCTTAAATTATTGTGCAATCATTTATTTGAAAAATATATTCAAGTACTGTTTAAAGTTTGTTTTCTTACAACAAAATATCAGAATTTGGAGTATAACAAGTTTTTTGGTTCAATTAAATGAATGCACCTTTTTATCCTGGAATGGCTTACCACTTTTTCTCCATTGAGGGCTGGCACAGAATCTCTTAAACTACTAAAACTGTCTTTTATGTGATCACGTCGTTTTCTCTCCAGTGCATTGTGATGAGCACGTTTTTCAGCCTGAAAAAAATTTGGAGACTAATATAACATTAATAATCTATTTCTCAATCTCTTAATTACATGTATTTGAAAAATTTTATATTGCAGTATTTACATAAATTTTGCATTAAAGACTTGTTTATGTGATAATTAACATTTCGGAGCTATTAAGAATAAAACTTTATAATATTTAATTATTAAAATAGTCATTCAACATTGAACAATGTGATAATCAATTTTAAGATGAACTAGAAAGAAATAAATAAGTACATAAAATATTTCAGCTTTATAATAAATTTCACCAAAGATCCAGGCATCTTTGATAATTATTAAAATTAAGAAAATAAATCTCTTTTAAAAGGATTGTAATATATTCAAACTTTAGAATCTTTAAAATACATATAATTATTATAATAATTGTTTTTAAATTATTTCATCCTAAACTAAATTGAGATTGAGGTGTATCAATTAAATTTTGATTGTTAAATTCGAGCACCATTGTAAAAATCACTGTATATAATTTACCAAATGAAGTATAACAGATACAACTCAAAACAATAGACATTTACTCATACATTTTCTTAGATCATAAACTTTTTAAATAATCTGTCATTAACTTGTTAAATTTGCACTAGGTTTCAACCATTTGTTTTTGTCTATATTTATCCAAAGATATTTAGTGTTGGCCAGTTTCAATAATATACAAATCAAATAAATATATACCTAATACATTTGCAATGAGCTGTAATTTGGTATATTATTTACAACAAAATTGTTAGTAGGCATCAAAGCAGTTGACAAGCTTAAATAATGTCAATGTCAGCTTAGATAAATTACATCATCAATATCCATGGTCTGTAGACACTAGGATGGCTTCATCTCCATTGTTAAGGATGGCGTGACATCACTGAATGGAAAAGTTGATAGAAAATATTCTACTTCGGTTTGTACATTAGTTTTTAAATCAAAAACTAATATTTTATTGTTATTTAATGGTGTTTATGTTTTTATTTTTGGACTATTCTAGTGTTAATAGTTTTTATAATACTGGTAGTTTTTTTTTAAGACAAGATAAAAAACAGCAAGGAAAAATCCAATAATGATTTCCATAAAATTTCAAATTTGGGACATCTACTTTTTAATATATATAACAATGACATTTAAAATTGTTTTAAGAATTCTCAGTTCCTTTACTTTGCTGATGATTTATCCTTATATGACTGTATTTGCCTTCAAAAAGGCTTGGATAACTTGGTCCAATGGCATGGAATTAAATACAAGTAAATGTCATGTAATCAATTTTAACAGAAAACATTGTCCTATTGAATATATCTATAAAATCAATGACAACACTGGATTCTATCATAGAGATAAAATATTTGGGTGTGATACCAGATTCCACCCTTTCTTTTCAAACTCATATAATGGCCACAGTTAATAAAGCATTAAGAATGTTGGATTTCCTTAGAAGAACTACTTCTGATTTTCATAATGTGATGTGTTTAAAAAGATTCTTTATTGTGCATTAGTTAGACCTTATATTTAATATGCTTCCGCTGTATGGAATTATTTTAATGTATATCTAATTCATAACATAGAACAGGTTCAAAGAAAAATTTTATGCATTTGTGTATTTAAATTGGGCATCATGTCAGTCAACTTCAGATACAATTATGATGAATTACACACACTTTGTCATCTTGGGACCCTTCTGAGCAGAAGAAACCAAAGGGATCTTAATTTATTGTTTAAGATTATTAACTCATATGCCGATTGTCCCTACTTGTTATCCCAAATTGGATTTTCTGTACCCTCTACAGTAACTAGGAATATTAATACATTCTCCCAACCTTTCCATAGAACAAATTATGATTCTCATTTATTATTTAGGATTTTATTACTATTTAATGAATGTGATATGTATTCTCTGTAATTATATTGTTTTAATGGGCCCTGAACCGTAAATAAATAAATGATTTTTGTTTGTTTAAAATGTGTTTGCAAATAGCAACACTACATCTCGCTCCAGGCATGCTAAAATTTCAACCCTAACCCAAAATTTTTTAAATAATATTACTCAAATTCAAACAAAAAGTAATTCATTTGAAATTTTATGAAAATCATTACATCATTTTTCCTTCACGTTTTGTAGATTCTTTCAAAAAATCAAACAAGTGATATTATAAAAACTGGAAAATAGTCCAAAAATAAAAAATATATAAACACCACTAAACAATAATAAAGTATTAGATTTTTTTAAAAACTAATGTATGAACTGTAGCAGGATATTTCTCATTTTTCATTCTGTGATGCCACACCCCCCTCCCTGATGAGACCACCCGTTCAGTCTAGGAACACTGAACAATATCAGACTTTGGGGTCTATTCTGTAACAATTTCTTTATATTTTAACGGCCGTTAAAATATTGGCGGCCTTTAAAAATATTTTCGTATTCACTAATTTACTGCTGTCATTATTTAAACAGATTTCTTTAAGATAGTCCTCTAATGTATTTTAAAGGAATCCGTTTAAATAATGACAGAAGTAATTTAGTAAATACAAAAATATTTTTAAAGGCCTTCACTATTTTAACGGCCTTTAAAAATATCGGTGGCCTTTAAAAAGATTATCATATTCGTTAATTTACTTCTGTCATTATTTAAACAGATTTCTTTAAGATAGTACTCTAATGTATTTTAAAGATCCATTTAAATAATGACAAGTAAAAAAGAAAATATTTTTAAAGGCCGTTAAATATAAAGGAATTGTTACAAAATAGACCCCTTTAGCAGCAAATTGATGCAGGTTATGGTGTTTTCCATTGGCACTGATAGTACACACTGAGTATATTTATGTTCTGTGCCCTTGTTTATCCATATGGAAAAGAAGAAAGTGAGAATACACTCAAAACGCACTGAACATTCCAATAGAAAATGCCATTAGATATAAGAATTTTAGGTATTGTAACTGAATAAAACAAAACTTGATAAAAAGTTATCAACAAGAAAATGAAATATCAAACAGGAAATGGGGACTAAACATAGAAGCACAGCTAACTCAATAATTTTTTTATATAAGATTAAAGCACTAAATTTGTTAAGATTGCTCTCAATTAGGCAATTTTATTATTATAATGTTCATGTTCTGCTTGTGTGTATTTGTTTACATCTACTAAATATTTAAAAGGCGCATAGTAAAATCAAGCACAGTATGGAACATGAATACGGTAACCTTTACTTTAAAAATTAAATTTTAAATAAAACTGATGAGAAAATGTATTCCAAATTTTAAATTTCTAAGAGGTTACTCATTTTGATTTACAATAGAGCATCGTTTTATCAAAAGGAACTACCTATAAATAATACTCAAGTATTTGTAGAGCTTGGCTTACGTCTCGATTAATAATTTTTTTAATTGGGAAATTTACAAGGAATCTTGATTTAAATGCAATTAAACTAAATACCTGTGAATAATATTGACTTCCCGATGATTGCCTAGGTGTTGCTTGACGAGAATCGGAGTCATCTCCTTCCTAAAAACGCAAGTTTTAATATGTTTTGAATAAAAATGTATTGATCCAATGATAGGTTGTTAAAAGCACACAATATTACAAAAGAAGCTTACATCGCTCTCCACGTCAATATCTCGATCGTCATCGCTCATTTTGATTACTATATTAAGAAAAATTGTGGCAATAAGATTATAGATATAATATCTATATAATACAAACACTTTCACATCAACACCTAAACCACATTTTCATTTATAATTTTTCCAGTTTCCCTTGTCTTTAGTCACAGTTAGTGCGGTCACGCGTCACTCTGTCCTCTGTCAGTCTGTCACGCATTACCGAAAATAGAGGACTTCGATAGGCGAGTTCGGATAGTCAGGGGCTGGAGCGGGACAAATTTTAGGGTGCACCCTAAAATTTGTCCCGCTCCAGCCCCTGACTATCCGAACTCGCCTAAAGTATACAAGGGAAGTGCAACCAACTTGACAAAATAAAATTGACACTAATGACATAAGAAATCGGGTCACATAAAGAGGCTGTTTTTTAGTTTGATTTTTGGTTTTTCCTATCTACTTTCATGCCATTTGCATACCTTGTTGTACCCGTAACGTGAAAAAGACTTTTTATTTTAGGGTATTTTACATTTAAAGGTTGAAAACATTTGTCAATATCAGCTGTCGATAATGTCAAAACATAAGCGTAGCATTGCATTTTATTTTTTGTTTTTATTAGTCTAATTGTGTTTCTCCTGTTTTCTTGAAACATTATTTTTCATTTGGTTTTATTTATTTATGTCGATTGCAAAATGCTGCTGCTACGAATACAAGTTCTATAAAATATACAACCAACATACAATACTAGTTACGTTATGCCCATCTATGGTTACGCCTGTGTTCTATCATCAACATAATTGACAGCTGACAATGACAAAATATTTCAACCTTTAAATATAAAATACCCTAAACTAAAAAGTCTTTTTCACGTTACGGGTACAACAAGGTATGCAAATGGCATGAAAGTAGATAGGAAAAACCAAAAATCAAACTAAAAAACAGTCTCTTTATGTGACCCGATTTCTTATGTCATTAGTGTCAATTTTATTTTGTCAAGTTGGTTGCCCTTCCCTTGTATAGAAGTCCTCTATTATGTTCTTTCGTTCGCTGTTGATGCAGTGTCTACCAGTGTAAATTACACCAGTTACACCACCTTATTTACTCTAATTTACTTCCTCCTTATCTTATATTTGATTTTCTTTTACTATACGGAGGATGGTCGCACTGCGCAGCTTTCTGAGTGCCTTTTAAAAGGAGATAGAAAACTCCGCCATTTTGAACCCTTATTACGTGTTGCCTACATCTTGGCGCAATATTTTTAATAGGTGCGTTTTAATCATCCACTTCTGCTTCGGAATTGTCGGTTTTCTTGTTTTAATCTAACAGGTTAGAACGACTGAACCGACAATTCCGGAAGCAGGAGCGGATGATTAAAACGCACCTGATGTTTTGCTTGCTGCTGTCAGTGTCAGTGAATATTATTTTTGGAGTCACAGTTTATTGCTAAAGAATCAGTTAGCTCACTCGGACCAGTTGAAAGTTCCAAAATAACATCCACTCCAGGGATACAAATTCAGGATACGCAGAAGACTGCTGTTTTATTAAAGGCGGTTGTCATATATTGTATTATCCGAGTTGCACAGTGTATAAACTGAAACATTGAGATCAAAAGTGCCGACGCAGAGTGAGCGATCTGATTCTTCAGCTGTAAACTGTGTCACAGGGTTCAAAATGGCCGCGCCCTATGTTGGGCGTGTCGGACCTCTCTCTTGCCTAGGTTCTTTCGTTCGCTGTTGGTGTAGTGTTCACCAGTGTAAATTACACCAGTTACGCCACCTTATTTACCCTAATTTACTTCCTCCTTATTCCTTATACACATGTCGAGTGTAATTCACTCCTGCTAAATAGCTGGTGGAGAAAATATCCACCAGTGTACACCACATCGCCGACAGGAAGGTATAGTGGGTTTTACACCGACCCAAACGAAAGGTATGGTGTGCGTTGGTGTAGTTCATTACTACACCAGTGGGACGAACGAAAGAACCTAAAGTATGTGGTTTGTACACATACTTTGATTTTCTTTCACTATACGGAGAATGGTCGCACTACACAGCTTTCTGAGTACCTTTTAAAAGGAGATAGAAAACTCCGCCATTTTGAACCCTAATTACGTGTTGCCTACATCTTGGCGCAATATTTTTAATAGGTGCGTTTTAATCATCTGCTTCTGCTTCGGAATTTTCGGTTTTCTTGTTTTAATCTGCCAGGTTAAAACGACTAAACCGACAATTCCGGAAGCAGAAGCGGATGACTAAAACGCACCTGATATTTTGCTTGCTGCTGTCAGTGTCAGTGAATATTATTTTTGAAGTCACAGTTTATTGCTAAAGAATCAGTTAGCTCACTCGGACCAATTGAAAGTTCCAAAATAACATCCACTACAGGGATACAAATTCAGGATACGCAGAAGACTGCTGTTTTATTATAGGTGGTTGTCATATATTATATTATCCGAGTTGCACATTTGCTGCGTTTGAGAATCCACATCGGATGCATTTTTTACATCTCGAGCGTTTTTTTATCCACATCGGACATATCTGTCCCATTACATTTACGTATACTGAATCACGTGATCAAAGATTTTTTACATCTCAGATGCATCCGATGTGGATTCTCAAACGCAGCAATTGTATAAACTGAAACATTGAGATCAAAAGTGCCGACGCAGAGTGAGCGATCTGATTCTTTAGCTGTAAACTGTGTCACAGGCATTGATCTGGCAACCTAGGGATACGACATGCGTAAACGAAAAGTGGGACCGGTCCGCCATTACTGTGAGTGCAAATTGTCAAATTCTATAGGTTATATTTTTAGTGTCATTTGTGTAATTAAATTTGAATTTAATTTGTGTTTGAGCAAATTTTGAGTGTTAAAAACTTATAAAGTATTTAATGCCTTGCTGTGTTATATGTTCCTGCTCTAGCGATAGACGTTTTTGTGAAAAATCGACTGGAATAACGTTTCATAGGTTAGTATCAAAATTATAAATATTATACAGGACAGTATTATGACAGGTTTGTATAAAATGTGTAAAAGTATGCTTTTAAAAATGCAAAAAAATCATCTATCAACTTTTGGGACCACCTATATTGGAATAAATACTTTTTCATACGAAATAATATTTATAGATTTCCAAAAAATCCTGAAAAACGTAGCGCGTGAATACAGTTTGTCAAGAAGCATAATTGGGAACCTTCTAAATTCAGCTGTATATGTTCCAAACATTTTCTTGAGAAGTACATTAATCGTACGCTATTTCGTTTATCAAATTTATAGGCATTTTATATATTCTTATTTGTATTTAAATATAACCTACATTTGCGGTCCTTCCACCAATTTTATTTATTAGTTCTACAGCTGATTGAAAAGTAGAGCTTCATGTTTTGTGTATGCATGAGTATTGTTTGTTTTATTATAGTTAATTTAAAACAATATTAATATACCTTTTTAATTACCTATAATTTGTTTCAGATTAGTGCGTTTAAAGGAATTGGTGAAAATGAAGCGATTCGCCAGCTTTGGGGATGTACCAGTAAAAGTGACATCGAAGTTATTCAACGTTTCCAGAATAAAGTATTAAGGAACATCGTCGATGCACCATGGTACTGCCACAATACTGATCTTCATAGGAACCTTAAAGTGGAGACTGTTGAAAATACAATATAAACATTTGCCAGTAGTCACCAACAACGACTGCTCCAACATGGAAACCTCGAGATTATCCAGCTCCTCAACAAGCGACGATTTCCATACCGACAAGTTCCAAAGCACCAAACATTCAGTGCTGTGTTTCGACATATTGGAACACATGGCATACTGTGTTAATATATCTTTTGATATTTAAACTCTTGCAGCTTGGTAACCATGTAGAATTGGATATTTGTTCATAGGACATTTTATGCTTGAAATGAATTCAGGAATATAATATTTAAGTTTGTACAGTGCATATTATGAACACACTGTATATAAGTTCTAATAATAATAAAAATATTTTCTAATGCCTTGGTATGATTCCCCACTCGACCATTCACTGTTGGGTTCTAATAATTAACAGTGCTGTTCCTGAAGTGGCGCTGGGAAACAGTAACAAAGCCTACACATAACACAATTATTAAGAATTTAAACACAAGCTTGAGACTGGCATATTAGGTATATACATCTTGGCCATAAGTCGAAAAAAAAAATAACATTAGTCTTTTTTTAATGAGATTAGCAATAAAATCAAAACCGTTTGTCTAGTATTAAAAATAAATATCACTCATAGATATGGATAAGAAAATATTAAAACTTTATTCCTTGTACACTTTTATTTAATCACAGCACACATTATTTGCATTTACAATATTTGCTTGACGTTTATATGCCCCAGTTTGTTTTGTTCACCTTTTCTAGTAGCTTTTTCTGCTAAACTCTAGTCCCTGTTCTACCTCCACCTATTGGTAATGAATTATTCAACCATTTAGTCAACAACTGGGTTTTACTTTTTTTACAGTAAGATACTTATCTTTAATGTTCAAGTTTTAGAATTTGAACTTGGATTAGGCCATTTTCGTCAATTTTGTCCTTAGAGCTTTTGGAAAAACACTTGGGAAGTACTCTCACAAATTTATTTCTTATTTTGCCTAGCGAAGAAATTGTGTATTAGAAAATATTCTGGTTTTTACCTTAGTGGTTAAGAAAAGCACAGTGGATACTTTTCCTAACTCAATAAACATTTATTACCTAGATGTTGGCCTCCCTTTATCACCATCCTACAATTTCAACTCTTTTGCTGTTAACTTTAACTTCATCTGTGACTTTATGATTGAGACTTCAACTTTATCTTAACATTCTTTGTCTGACTTTCAATTATACATGCATGATTATTGTGCATAGACCAATTAAATTGGACCGGCACGCTTGTGGTGCATGTTGTGTGTTATTAGGGTAGGCCTTTACATAAGTTGCCATAATCTCTGCAGATAGTGAGAAGCCCAGCTCAAACCAACTACCATACTATTGTCATTGGATCTATAGGTCTCAAGTAAGATCACTTCATATTTTACATTTGTTAAAAGTGCATCTGCACATAGCTGGTTGTGGCTTCGCTGATTTACTGAATGTCTTGCATGAAGATATACACGTTATCTCTGTATACACCTTTCAGTCTGAATCTACAAAAGTACCAAGACCAAGTAAGATTAATCCACATTTTGATTTCCTGAATAGTGCATCTACCTACACAGAGATTGCTTATTAGCCATTTTCCGCGAGCCTTGCATTAAGTTTCATATCTGATTATCGAGCTTTTAGTGTATGAACATTTGTTCTTAATTTCGAGAAAGCTGTTAATTAAAGATTCTTCCTCCATGGTTAGATTACTTGACATTTGCGATAAAGACAGAAGCATTGGGCTCATAGAAAAACGAAAAACTAAAGATTGAGCTATTTATGTGCCCTAGTGCAAACGTGTGACGACTGATCCAATAAATCGAACTCTGTTTACTTTTGTCGCTTATGTGAACCAAAAATGTACTATTTATTTTTTCTGTGAATGATTTCAACGCTTTAGGGTTAATTCCACCATTGTGTTAAAGTTTAAACTATTAATTGAAGATTAAAATTAAATTTTATGTAAAAATGTCATTTTAAACTTCGTTAAACCCAATGGTGGAATCGGCCCCAAGTTAGTTATATGATGCCGAATGATGGTCATATTGATTAGTTGCAATTTTGCAAATAATATATTCTCCAGCGCTTAATAGCCACTTGAGTGATAATTAAATCAGTTATATTTTATTTCTTTCATTTACTTTATTCAGCAACTTTCGGCTGAAAACCGGGCATATTTAAGCTTTTAAACCCCCTTCTTTTATAACCTCGGCCTTCCACTACCTTTTAAGTCAATGTCAATAAAAAGGAAATTCATTTTTTTATAGTTCAAATAATGATATTTAACCAGAAATAGTACAATAAAAACTTGTAAATCCGGTTCTGCTCTTCCGCCATTTTAGTGAGTGCAAAAGCCACGCCTACCGGTCCCACTTTTGTATATCAAAAATAATACATATGACGTATCCTTACGTTGCCTTATCAATGGTCACAGGGTTAAAAATGGCCGCGCCCTATGTTGGGCGTGTCGGACCTCTCTCTTGCCTCATATAGTAATCAAAAGGCGAGTTCGGATAGTCAGGGGCTGGAGCGTGACAAATTTTAGGGTGCTTTTAAATGACATTTAAGCGTGTTAAACTGTCACTAATCGGACTAAACCGAACGCTAAAAGGGTCGTTTGGAGTTAAAAGTGTTAAAGGAACTTGGCAGACCGAACGCAATGATTGGCTGCGTTCATCCGCGCCACATGCTACCTGATCGATCTGGTAGCGCTCTCGAGTGGCACGTATGAACGGTGTATTTTGACATTTCGCTCAAGCAGCGGCCGTTATTAAAAGTAGCGCATTTTATTTCACCGACCTTGATTAATATATAGTTCAGTGATTTTATTTACGCTGATCGGTGATCACTGATCTGTCTGACGCACTTACGTCCACGATTTGCTTGGTGACTAGTAGGGTTATATTAGCAATTGAAAAATAAACAAACCACATGAATAAACCACAATCAAATGTCACTTTTAAACATGGTTCATTCGTGCACAAAGATCGATCAGGTAGCGTAAGTCATTGCGTTCGGTCTGCCAAGTTCCTTTAACTCCTTTAACACTTTTAACTCCAAACGACCCTTTTAGCGTTCGGTTTAGTCCGATTAGTGACAGTTTAACATGCTTAAATGTCATTTAAAAGCACCCTAAAATCTGTCCCGCTCCAGCCCACATACTTTGATTTTCTTTTACTATACGGAAAATGGTCGCATTGCGCAGCTTTTTGAGTGCCTTTTAAAAGGAGATAGAAAACTCCGCCATTTTGAACCCTTATTACGTGTTGCCTACATCTTGGCGCAATATTTTTAATAGGTGCGTTTTAATCATCCGCTTCTGCTTCGGAATTGTCGGTTTTCTTGTTTTAATCTGACAGGTTAAAACGACTAAACCGACAATTCCGGAAGCGGAAGCAAATGATTAAAACGTACCTGATATTTTGCTTGCTGCTGTCAGTGTCAGTGAATATTATTTTTGAAGTCACATTTAATTGCTAAAGAATCAGTTAGCTCACTCGGACCAGTTGAAAGTTCCAAAATAACATCCACTCCAGGGATACAAATTCAGGATACGCAGAAGACTGCTGTTTTATTATAGGCGATTGTCATATATTGTATTATCCGAGTTGCACAGTGTATAAACTGAAATATTGAGATCAAAAGTGCCGACGCAGAGTGAGCGATCTGATTCTTTAGCTGTAAACTGTGTCACAGGGTTCAAAATGGCCGCGCCCTATCTTGAGCGTGTCGGACCTCTCTCTTGCCTCGTATAGTAATCAAAGTATGTGCTCCAGCCCCTGACTATCCGAACTCGCCTAGTGATCGCTACTTTTGTAGCGATCCTTGAAATGGCGCGGATGAACGCAACCATTGTATGTGGGTTTGTCACATACTTTGATTACTATACGAGGCAAGAGAGAGGTCCGACACGCCCAACATAGGACGCGGCCATTTTGAACCCTGTGACACAGTTTACAGCTAAAGAATCAGATCGCTCACTCTGCGTCGGCACTTTGGATCTCAATATTTCAGTTTATACACTGTGAAACTCGGATAATACAATATATGACAACCGCCTATAATAAAAGAGCAGTCTTCTGCGTATCCTGAATTTGTATCCCTGGAGAGGATGTTATAATTGCCGCGTTTGAGAATCCACATCGGATGCATTTTTTACATCTCGAGCGTTTTTTTATCCACATCGGACACATCTACTACATCTACATCTGCGTTTGTTTATCCCAGATGTACCTGTTCAGATTACATTTTTTACATCTCGATTTGGAATGAGATGTGAATGAGATGTTCGTTCCATGCCAGAAAGTAAGTGTTCTGTGAAGCCTTGTTTGTCAATGGCTGCGTTCATCCGCGCCATTTCAAGGAGCGCTACAAAAGTAGCGATCACTTACGCTACCTGATCGATCTTTATGCACGGATGAACCATGTTTAAAAGTGACATTTGATTTTGGTTTATTCATTTTATTTTTGAGTTGAATGTCTCTGGTTGAAGATTTGTTTGTTTATTTTTCAATTGCTAATATGCTAATATAACCCTACTAGTCACCAAGCAAACCGTGGACCTAAGTGCATAAGACAGATCAGTGATCACCGATCAGACGTAAATAAAATGCGCTACTTTTAATGGCGGCCGCTCCTTGAGCGAAATGTCAAAATACACCGTTCATACGTGCCACTCGAGAGCGCTACCAGATCGATCACGTAGCATGTGGCGCGGATGAACGCAGCCAATTTATCCTTTGTTTATGCTAGCATGAATATAAAAGTGATTAGTTTGCCTAATTTTTGTTTATATTTCAAATTTAGGTTGATTTGTAGTTTCAAAAGTCAAATTTAATAAGTATATATAAACTTCTAACTTGTCATTGACATTTTATCACGTGCCCAAATAAAGTATAGAGCGTTTGTTTATTACATCTACATTCAGATCTAATTCTCTATCACGTGCTAAAAAATTCGCAACATCTCAGATACATCCGATGTGGATTCTAAAACGCGGCAATTGGAACTTTCAACTGGTCCGAGTGAGCTAACTGATTATTTAGCAATAAACTGTGACTTCAAAAATAATATTCACTGACACTGACAGCAGCAAGCAAAATATCAGGTGCGTTTTAATCATCCGCTTCTGCTTCCGGAATTGTCGGTTTAGTCGTTTTAACCTGTCAGATTAAAACAAGAAAACGTGACAATTCCGAAGCAGAAGCGGATGATTAAAACGCACCTATTAAAAATATTGCGCCAAGATGTAGGCAACACGTAATAAGGGTTCAAAATGGCGGAGTTTTCTATCGCCTTTTAAAAGGCACTCAGAAAGCTGCGCAGTGCGACCATTCTCCGTATAGTAAAAGAAAATCAAAGTATGTGGGGTTTGTACGATCTTTCAAACAAAATAGTTGGCAACACTGGTACCGTCATCCGTCATCAATCATCATCATCATCTGTGACATAGAAAAACTAAAACATCTGTGATTTGTCATAGAAAAATTAAAGTGATTTGTGATTTTACTTATTCTATTCTAATAATAATGGATTTTCTGAGTGATTTAAGTTCTACTGAAGAAATTCTTGTTATAGAAAGCATAAATAGGTCTGAATCATTTAATAAAATACTGGAACATTTTAAGAATTCCAAAATTATACCCAAACAAGATATTTCTAAGTATGAATCAGTTGTTGCAGTATATTGTGAAGCACCGGAAAGCACTCTAATCTCAAGTATTTTGAAAATATTAGCTTCTGGAGGTAAAATAATAATTAGAAATGCAGATGAAGAAAAGACAAAACTTGAACTTATAACAAAGGGGTTTGTAAATATTAAAATCTTTGATAACATTGTAACTGCATTTAAGCCCAACTATGCATCTGGTTCTTCAGTACCTCTAAAGTTACTTAAAAAGGAAGTACCTGCTGTTTGGAAATTGGATGATGGACTTGAAGATGATGTTGAAACCATAGATCCAAATGATTTGCTGGACGATGATGACTTGCAAAAACCTGATCCAGCTTCTTTAAGAGTTTGTGGAACTACAGGAAAACGTAAAGCATGCAAAGACTGTTCATGTGGTTTAGCGGATGAATTGGCTACAGAAGGAAAAATTATTGATACTAAAGATGCGCCAAAATCTTCATGTGGAAGTTGTTACTTAGGAGATGCATTCAGATGTGCCAGTTGTCCATATTTAGGAATGCCAGCTTTTAAACCAGGAGAAAAAATTCAGTTAGTTGGAAATCAATTGCAAGCTGATATTTGAATTTAAATAAAAGTATTACAATTAAGAATGTAATTCTTTTTTGTTTTCCTTAACAAATCCAAAAGTTTTCAAATTACCTCCACAAAAACTGCAAATAATTACTATATAACTGCTGTGCAATGGTCAAAAGTAGGAAATAACACTTAATTTGTTTCATGGGAAAATATGATTTTATATTTTTTTTATTTGTCACAACTACTTAAAATACCTATGAACTCAACAGATCAAAACTCAAAATTTTTCTCCTCTTCATAATGAAAATAAATTACGGCCGAACACTCATTTCTGCAATAAAGAGACATGTTATGTTTTGCCATGAGAAAAGTTAATAAAATTATTATAATCTCTTACAAAACATAGTAAATAAGTCTTATGTTCTACTATAGGTTTATGTACCTTTTTCCATATCTCAAAAATGAGAAATATACTAAAAGATAGTAACTTTAGACATGCTATGTGTCTGAAGTAGATGGTGCCTTATTATCAATTATGAGAACATAGTAAATAGAAAGATACTACGTTTCTCAAATTTAATAAAATTAACTAAAAAAAAATTCACTAAATTTAAAGAAAGCAAGTCTGACTTACTATCTATTCTAGTGTACAAAAGTGACATGCTATTTTTTTGTACATGTTAAATTTATTGAAACATGAGACTTACTAGGTTCTATAAATTCGTAAAGCCCTTATTTAAAGAGATAACCCAAATCTGAAAATATGTTTAGAGAAAAACATAGCAAGTCTAGTTACAGCAAAAATTAAATAACATAAAAAACTGACTTTCTAGCTTTTACCAGATCTTTTCCTTTGCATCAAAAGTGTAGCACTGAGCTAAGCCACTTCTGAAAATAATGTTCCATTTATACAAATTATTTTTATCATAACCTTTAGAAGTAGCTAAACCCTAACCATATTTTTTCTCCTTTAAATCGGCTATTAAATTTAAACTTTACAACTAACCTCCAACCCCCTGGTTGCTTCTTAAATTCGTTAAAGCAAGACTTTAACCCTCCCCTTTGTGATATTCAAAGAAATGTATACTTACGAGTACTTTAAAAGTCCTTTTTCCTCGTAGTAGTGATTATCTAGTTTAATAAAGATTATTTTATTATGCACGTTGCATTTAATTAATTTGTAGAGTAATCCAGGATTCGATGCATATTTGGTGCAAATATGTGAATGAAATGATATTCCAAATAAAGTTCTCACAGAGACCTTGCATGTGTCCCACCCAAATAAACAGGCCACAGGCATTTGCCATCAAATATGTACAGTTGAAGAATTCATGAGGATATACAGTGGATGTCCTCAGAATTGCATTGTCTTTAATAATTCTTGTTTGGTTCTTTTTTAAATAGGTGACCTTACTGAGATATAGATGAAAATGTCCCTTGTTTAGGCTCACATATGAGGGGTTTATGTACCTATTGTAATCTTACTAGCATAGTGCCAGGTACTGTTATTGGGGAGGTATATGTAAAAGTTAAATTTTTACTTTTATTTATTAAATATACTGAGGGGTCTATTCCGTAAAAATTTGGTTAAAATTAACCCTGGATTATACAAGTTGGATATTATTTTTAATTTTGTATTCTATATTATTTGGTTAAAATTATAACTTGTGTCAGTAATAAATCTAGAATGATTATCTGTCAAATATATTATTTTTAATGCGTTAGGCTTACTTCCAATTCACTTTTTAGGTATATTACATCGGTGTCATGTCTATTTTAACTATGATTGGTTATAGCACAAATTGATGGAATATTGAATAGGGATTTTGGTTCAAATTTAAATGTCATAATAAATAACCTTTTAACCTGGCTGTTAAAATTAACTAAAATGTTACAGAATAGACCCCTGGTAGCGTTAAAAATTAACCCTAAGTTAATATATATATAAAAATAACCGGATGTTATTTTTAATTTTATATTCTGTATTATTGGTTAAAACTACATTGTCAAATATATTTTCTTATTTTAAATGCTGCGTTGGGCCTTAGTTTATATGGACTTTTAGGTATATTCCATGGCTGCCATGTCTGTTTTAACAAGGGCTGGGTTATAAAATAACTAATAACAAAAAGTTGATGAAATAGCGAGTAGAGATTTGGGTTAAAATTTAAATGGCATATTTATAAATAACCTTTTAACCTAGTGGTTAAAATTAACTAAAACGTTACAGAATAGGCCCCTAGTAAATAATATTTAATTACCTCTGGATTTTTTCGGTAAAATAAAGGAATTTTAAATATATGAATGTAACTCCTTAAGTTGCATTTTAAAAACGTCTCTTAAGGAAAAATATGTGCAGCAAGATGTATTGGATATTTTCTATCTTTGTGGCAGTATTTCACAGTTCGAACTAAATTAGATTCTAGCCAACTTGGCTGGTTTCTATAGGTAGATTAAAAGTGGGGCTTTAATCCCTAAAATGCCTAATTTTTCAAGGTTACTTTTATAGACGTCATTTAATCAACTTTTATTATTCTCTAGTCTACAACTATAATATCGCCGCAAAAATGTCACCTGTTTTCATTATTCAAAACTCAAAAGCTATTATTTATTAAAAAATATTATTTTAGTGAAGATGATATTATCATCTAGAAATCTTAGATTAGATATAAAGGGTGTTAATAAAATAAAACATGAAAATATTTCAAGAGAAAAGTACCTACTTGAATTAGTTTTATATGTACAATTTTTTAAAGTGCTTTTAATCTAAAATAAAGCCTGAATTCAATTTTTCAAATCAAATTTCCACTTATTTTATGTACCTTTCACCTCAGCACATTTTTCTACTGTTTTAATAAATTGTAAAAAATGAATTTTAATTTAAAAATTTTTATTCTGGTTTTATTTTGAATTACAAACAACTTTTCTTTATAAAAATTTTAAGTAATAATACTTATTTATATGACAAGCATTTTTTTTTTTTTTTGAAATAATGATTTTTCTCATCAAATTAATAACGATTTTTATCCACTTGTAAACTCCATCCATGTATACACTACACTGTACATCTATTGCCGCGTTTGAGAATCCACATCGGGTGCATTTTTTACATCTCGAGCGTTTTTTTTATCCACATCGGACACATCTGTCCCATTACATTTACGTATACTGAATCACGTGATCAAAGATTTACTACATCTCAGATGCATCCGATGTGGATTCTCAAACGCGGCTCATATTTAGGAGGAAATACATTCCAATACTCAAATGTGACCAAAATAAAAATAAAGGAAATGATAATAAACTCGAAGACTGTCCCATAGAAACGTCAAGCGAACGTTTCCTTCCTGAAAACAAATTCATTTGTCTAGCACCAGGAGTTGAATTGTATCAAAAGGAAAACAGCAGATATTGAAAATTATTTTCGACGCTCTTTGATTTTACTTACTAAGGATAACGTCATTCTTGGATCAGATTCGTCCTTATTATGACAGCAAGTTATAGACATTCTCGATTCATGACAAAATATTCCAGTTAATCAATCTACCCTGAAGCCATCGCGAGTTGCTGTATATGGCTCTAGGCCGCACAGGTTATGTAAATTTATTAAGTTTTTTTTTTATTTTTCTCCTTATGTATAATTTTTTTCAAGCGCCACGTAATGGCTTCAAGTCACCCAAGGTTAGGTAAATTGTTAATTTTTTTTTAATTTTAATTAGAATACTGGATTATTTTGTCACATGCTAACTTGACTCACTATAATTTGACCAGGCACTAACTTGTAAAAAATTTTTTTTAAAGAAAATTTAGCTCTCAAAATAATATAATACTTTTCGAAAAAATTGGAGTTTAAAAAATATGGGGCGATTTGCTAGTTTCGAACGAAGTGAGCAAAGCACATCGGTTTTTTAAGTTTTTTTTTTTAAATAACCACACCACATTTTTATCAACTATAAAACTTTTCGAAAAAATTGGTTTTTTTTTAAAAATACAGGGTGTTTTGCTAGTTTCGAACCAAAACAATAGAGCACCTCAGTATTTTAAAGCAACTTTTCAAACAAAAAAAAAAAGAAATCTGTAAAAATGCTAGGTTCTAACAAAGCCAAATATTATAAAACTTTTCTAAAAAAATTGCTATTTTTGTATAATACAGGGTGTTTTTTTGATCACCCGTTTTTTTTTCTTCTTTTAAAAACAAATAGCCACATTTAAGACTCTTGATATATTATAAAGCTTTTCGAAAGAACTGCTATATTTAAAAATACTTTGCTAGCTTCGACCGAGGCCATCAGGGTATCAGTTTTTTCTAAAAACAACCACATAACATTTTTAGGCTACTTTTAGGCTCTTAAAATATATGCTACTTTTAAAGAGCTCTGCTGGCTTCGTTCCAGCAGAGTATTAAAAAAATAGCAATTTTTTTAGAAGCTTTTCATGTTTCAAGAGACCAAAAATAGCCTAAAAATATTATGTGGTTTTTAGAAAATAGCTTTAAAAAATCGAGGTACTCTGCTGGCTTAGTTCGAAGCTAGTAAAGTGTTTTTTAGAAAAGATTTATAATATCGAGGTACTCTACTGGCTTCGTTTGAAGCTAGCAAAGTGTATTTTTTAGAAAAGATTTATAATATCGAGGTACTCTGCTGGCTTCGTTCGAAGCTAGCAAAGTGTATTTTTTAGAAAAGATTTATAATATCGAGGTACTCTACTGGCTTCGTTTGAAGCTAGCAAAGTGTATTTTTTAGAAAAGATTTATAATATCGAGGTACTCTGCTGGCTTCGTTCGAAGCTAGCAAAGTGTATTTTTAGAAAAGTTTTATAATATTTCAAAAGCCTAAAAATATGGCATAGTTTAAAAAAAAGTTAAAAATCCAGGTGCTCCGCTGGTGTCATTCAAGCAAAGCACCCGGATGATAAAATTGCAATTTTTTAAAAATGTTTTATAACATTTCAAGAGCCTAAAAATGTAATGTGGTTATTTTTAGAAAAGATTTAAAATCAAGTTTTCTGCTGAATTCGTTCGCATCCCGTATTTTTTAAAAATAGCAATTTTTTTCGAAGTTTTATAATATTTTAGGAGCCTAAAAATGTGGTGTGGTTGTTTTTAGAGAAAAACTTTAAAACACTGAGGTGCTCTGCTGGCTTCGCAGCAAAACACCCTGTATTATTAAAAAACAGAATTTTTTTTAGAAGATTTATGTTTCAAGAGATTAAAAATAGCTTTAAAAAATCGACGAGATACTCTGCTGGCTTCGTTCAAAGCTAGCAAAGCACCCTGTATTTTTTAAAAATACGATTTTTTTCGAGAAGTTTCATAATATTTCAAATAGCCTAATAATATGGTGTGGTTGTTTTTCGAAAAAAATCTGTAAAAAACCGATGTGCTCTGCTGGCTTCCTTTGAAACTAGCAAAGCACCCTGTATTTTTTAAAAATACCATTTTTTTTAAGTTTTATATATCAGGAGCCTAAAAATAGTCAAAAAATGTGGTGCAGTTGTTTTTAGAAAAGACTTTAAAACGCCGAGGTGCTGTTGGCTTCGTTCCAACAAAGCATCATATATTATTTAAAAATACCAATTTTTTCGAAAAGTTTTATATTTCAAAAGCCTAAAAATATAGTGGTTATTTTTAGAAAAAAAAGAAAAAAAAACCAAGGTGCTCTGCTACTATTAAAAGTCCAAGACTCGATCTCCGAGGCCCACGATAAAATCCCCACCGAGGGAACACAGGTAAGGTTCGCAAAGTGCAGCCATAAGCCAGGTTACCTGGTCGTGACTTGCGCGGACCGAGCCAGTGCAGACTGGTTGCGGGACATCGTCACAACCATCCAACCTTGGGAAGGGGCAAACCTGAAAGCGTTGGAGGGTAACGATATCCCTAGGCCACTAGCCTGTACAACATTCGTCCCCGACGAAAGAGGACAAAGGCCCGAAGGGGATAAAATCCTCAAAAGGCTAAAAATAGCCAACCATGGGCTAAATACACACCTTTGGACGGTGTGGGGTAAAACCCCATCGGCAAAAGGTCAAACGTGGGCTTTTTCGATGGATCCTGAATCCCTGGAAGTGCTAAAAAAGCTGGACATGTCCCCCTACTATGACCTAGGGAGACTTAAATTTAGAGTTAAAGGAGGACATGACCAAGAACCCGCCGAAAAGGTGAATAACCCAGGCACAAGCAGGGAAGAGGAAACCAAAGAGTCCTCTACAGAGGAAGAAACCTTGGCAGAGGACGACGAGGTGAAGTCTTCCCTCAGCAGGGAAGAGGACACCAAAGAGTCCTCTTCAGAGGAAGAAACCTTGGTAGAGGACGACGAGGTGGAGTCTTCCCACAGTGGGGTCAGTCCCCTCAAGAGGTGACTGTACAGTGTATGGAAATTGGAGAGGCCTCTAAGAAGGCAGACAAACTGCCCAGTTCACAGAACTGAGTAGATCGATCAGGGTTCTTCAGGTGAACCTCCATCATGCCAAGGCGTCCACCGCTACAGTATGTAGGAGGTTCGACAAAGAGGGTCTAGATTTGGCCCTCTTGCAAGAACCCTGGTTACATGGCGGGAGGGTAGCAGGCCTAAAACCTAACCAAGGTAAGATTTTGTACAACGAAAGGTCTAAAAGACCACGCGCATGCATCTTATATAACAATAGGGTAAATTGTGTACTAATACCGGTGCTGTGCACCGCTGATATTGTTACAGCTCTCCTAACCACGCCGACAGAGGAAGGAACAAAAAGATGGCTAGTCTGTTCTGCATATTTCCCAGGCGAGGAGCTATGTCCCCCGCATATAATGGGCGAAATAGTCTCATATGTGGCAAGGGCTAACCTCCAACTCATCATAGGATGCGATGCCAATGCCCATCACACCATGTGGGGAAGCACGGAAATCAACATAAGAGGTGAGTCTTTATTACAATTCATCTTATCCGAAGGTTTAGTAATTGCTAATATAGGTAACAACCAACTTTCGTCACGGCAACGAGAAAAGAAGTGTTAGATATGACTCTGTGCTCGAGTAAAGCAAGTGATAACATTTCAAAGTGGCATGTGTCAGACGAACCATCGTGCTCAGACCACAGACAGATTAGATTTGATCTAATTACCCCACCTCGAATTTCAACCAAATACAGAAACCCTAGAGAGACGAACTGGGAAAGGTATTCAACATCACTTGGAGAGTATCTCGAAGAGGGTATGGTGGAAATAACAGGTGAACAAAGCCTTGACCGAGCAGTAGACCAAGTAAGTAAGGCTATTATAACCGCTTACGAGGAAAACTGTCCGGAGAAAACAAGGCAGCAAAGAACAAAAACAGTCTGGTGGAATAAACACTTGGAACGCCTTAGAGGCGAAGTGCGAAGGCTATTTAATAAAGCCAAGTCAACCGAAGACTGCCCAGACAGCACACCAAATCCTTTGGATATCTACTGAACATCCCAATATCCACTGAATGTCCAGTCCATGGTGGATATCTATTTTATATCCATAAAATGTAATTTATAGACATGCAAATGTCCATAAATAATAGTAATTATATAGCAAATTATTAAAAAATTACGCCATTGTGGCTAATAGTACCGTTCAGATATTTAAAATTAATTTTTTTAAGGTGTATTCAATATCCCATGGAGATCCACATATATCAAAGTCTTAGCGCGGACGCAAACCATCGTGGATAACTACTAGATGTAATTTTTGATTTTGCTTCCTAAGTATAGATGGCGATACCACTTTCGTATCTACTCATGCTCAACCCGCCATAATTGAGTTGATCGAACATTTTTTCGCATTAAGACTCTATTAGAGATTGGAGTCGAGAATTTCCATTTATTCCTGAAGAGTCCTAATAAGGATGACTTTTTCCTTAGTGGGCAAACTCAAAGACAGATTGTTGGAAATATTTTTTATCTCTATTTTCTTTCGACGTTATCATTCATTTGGTTACTTATGAATGTCTACTAAAGATACCTATAAAATATTTTGCTGAATATCTGAATTCTATATCCTGGGATATAGACGGACATTTGGTTGGATTTGGATATTGGATATCCACAAAATATATTCTGTGGATATCTCTGGGATTTCTTGTATTGTCTGGAAGATACTAATTAGATATTTTGCTGAATATCCATAGGATATCTTCTATATTCTGGATATAGACGGACATTTGGATATCCATATTAGATCCACGGAATATTTCTGATATCCTGTGGATATATTGGATATCCACAAAAGATATTCTGTGGATATCTTTGGGATTTGGTGTGTTGTCTGGGTGGGCCCTATACAAGGCTAAACTCACGCAGTACAACAAGGAGATAAGAAACGCTAAAAGGCAATCGTGGAGGAAGTTCTGTGAGGAGTTATCTGAAACACCCACATGCTCTAGAATCCACAAAGTCTTAGCTAAAGAGGGTGCTGCAAACCAAGTAGGATTTCTCAGGAAAGATGACGAAACCTATACGAAAACCTTCGAGGAAACATTAACAATGCTCACAGAAGTACACTTTCCGGCCGCAGAAATTTTGCTAGACCCGATAGTAGCATACAGCCCTCAAAGAAGGTCCCGTAGGCCAACTCCTTTGGAATGGAGGCTAGCTACAGAAATATCGAGGCCGAACAAAATTAGATGGGCTACAAACAAATTTCAATCATACAAATCCCCAGGAGTAGATGGAATATATCCCATTCTACTACAAAAGGGACAGGAAATTCTAATTCCACATATGTGTCGCATATTTAAAGCATGTATAGCCTGGCGACACATACCAAAGGCGTGGCAAAAGGTGAAAGTCATATACCTCCCTAAAGTAGGAAGGTTTAATGACATGACGCCAAAGTCGTACCGCCCAATCAGTCTATCGTCATTCATGCTGAAAACGCTAGAAAGACTAATAGATAGATATATACGAGACGAAATACTGAGAGAAAATCCTCTCAGCGACCGTCAATATGCATATCAGCCAGGAAAGTCAACCGATTTGGCCCTGAATGATCTTAACAGGCTATTGTCAAAATCCCTGGAGGATAAAGAAATGGCAGTAGCAACTTTAGTAGATATTGAGGGAGCTTTTAGTAATGCTCAAACAAGATCTATAATTAACGCATTAGCAATAAAATGGGTACCAGTAGTCCTATGTCAGTGGATAAAAGCCAGCCTAGAAGAAAGGGTAATAACATCATATCTAGGCGAAGCTACATTGACAGCTAAAGCAGGCAGGGGCTGCCCCCAGGGAGGAGTACTATCACCCCTTCTCTGGTCAGTCCTAGTGGATGAACTTATAAAAAGGCTAATATCTGCAGATTTTTACTGCCTAGGGTATGCCGATGACCTGGCGATTGTCGTAAGAGGCAAGTTCGCAGGTACAATATCGGAGCGCACACAAACCGCTCTAAACATTGTCGACGAGTGGTGCAGAGAGGAGGAACTAACAGTAAACCCTCACAAAACCACAATAGTCAACTTTACAAAACGAAAAGTACCAACAGGACTAAAGTCACCAGTACTGAAAGGAGTGAAGATTCCATTCGCTCAAGAGGCCAAATACTTGGGAGTCATCTTTGACCACAGGTTAACATGGAATCAACACTTGCAAAAAGTCACCCAAAAGAGCACAACGTCCTTCAACTTATGTCGAAGGCTGTGTGGAAAAAATTGGGGATTACAACCAAAAATGTCCCTGTGGTTATATACCAGAGTCATAAGGCCGATGATAACCTACGGTTCGGTGGTTTGGTGGCCAAAGACTCGGCAAGCTGGAGCCATTCGACAGCTCAATAGTATTCAAAGGCAAGCATGTCTGAGTACCACGGGAGCTATGAGAACGACTCCAACAGCAGCTATAGAAGTCATGCTAAACCTAACACCACTACATATATTCATTCAAGGCGAAGCCAGGTCTGTCACATACAGACTGCACAAAGGTTCATCGCCCATAAGCAGTTTGCATGGACGCGACTACAGCGAGCTATATAAAGAGTTGGAGAACGACCAAATAATGGGAATGCCTTCAGACGAAATGCTTCCAAAGTATAGCTTTCAAAAGCAATATAAAGTAAGTATACCAGACAGGGAAGCGTGGACGGGAGGACCTCCTATTCATGCAGATCTCACCTGGTATACAGACGGCTCCAAAACCCATGAAGGTTCAGTAGGTATATATAGTACCAAGCCAAAGACAGGAATCTCACTGAGCTTAGGTAAATATGCGACAGTATTCCAGGCAGAAATAGCAGCAATACATCACTGCGCAAAAGAAGTATTAAGACAGAAGGTAAATGGAAAAGCCATTGTCATATACTCAGACAGTCAAGCGACGTTAAAAGCACTCAGTTCCATGCAGGTACACTCAAAGCTTGTGTGGGACTGTTTGGAAGCCCTAACAGAGCTGGGTAGTCAAAACAGACTAACCTTAGCCTGGGTACCAGGCCACAGGGGACACAAAGGCAATGAAGAGGCTGATTTACTAGCCCGAGAAGGAGCTTCAAATGCTCTTATTGGCCCAGAACCCTTCTGTGGTGTAACAAAAACAACTATTAGAACATGCACAAAGCAGTGGATGTTTAAAAAATCTCAGGAGTGGTGGGAAAACTCACCAGGACAGAGACAGGCCAAAAAGTTCTTAAAGGGACCATCGTCTAAACTCACCGAGCATCTACTAAGCCTTAATAGGAAAAATACTAGAATACTAGTAGGTCTATTAACAGGGCATTGTAGGCTTAACAAACATATGTTCAATATCGGTCTGACAGAAGAGGCCTTGTGCCGATTCTGTCAAGAAGAAGAGGAAACGGCAGAACACGTATTGTGCTTCTGCGAAGGTCTAGTAAGACTGAGATTCCTTACACTTGGAGAAGAAAAACCAAGGGCAACTAGCTATACCGGAGAACTACTTCCCAGTCTATGGAGTCTACTACAAAAGACCGCATTAGACAGGGTACTCTAAACAATGATTAAAGGATATCCACAATAGATCTGAAAAGGTCGAGGTGGGGGAGGCCACATGGCCCATAGTCCTAATTAAATCTAAGGTGCTCTGCTGACTTTGTTCGAAGCTAGTAAATCACCCATATTTTTAAAAATACAAATTTTATATAGGAGTGGAGAGTGGTGACCTTTGCGATACACCTTGATTTGAAATGAAACTTAAAGATGTGTAGTTCTGTTTCGAAGCACATAAGACCATTTAAATGTTACAAATGATTTAGTTATTTGATCCCTCGTACAAAAATAAAACATGTAAATACATTATCTGGCGTTAGTATCTGTATATAAAACAAATACTAAGTGGAATATAAAAATGTTTATTATAAACATATTATATGCAAACTCATTTACAAAAGACGTTGGTGTTGTTAAAATTACATACATTTTTATTTTCATGAACATAAAATGTGCCTAGTTTTGAGCTTAGTAGTTGAAACATATTGAATCTCAAAATTTTTATTTTGTATTAAAACACTAAAAAAATCGCTTTTAAATGAGTAAAAACTGGGTTGACTTACGAGAAAAAAAATAGAATATATAGGTATTTCTTTTGCTTTTCTTCCACCCTTCTTGAATTACTCTTTATACAATAATATGTTATTAGGTTCTTAAAAATATTAAATCACAGAATTTGTTCAATGGATTCTAGGTTTCTTCTCTGGTGGAGGTTTAATCTTTTCTTGCTTAATCTCAACTTTAACATCTTTGGATTCACTCGGCCCATTTTCAGCTTCTGCTTTGATAGGAAGAGCTGGTGCAACTTTGGGTTGAGGCGGAGTAGGTAGAGGAAATTTTCTTATGAGTTCACCTAACAACATGTCAACTCTTTGCCTTTGAAACAAAGAGCTCTGTTCTTCCCTAGGTTTTTCTTCCTTCTTTTTTTCTATGTTTGCTCGTTGAGACTTGAAATCCCATGAATACCCTTTCGTAGCATGGTATTTTGCAAAACTAGATGATTCTTCAAATGATGATTGGAGATGATGAACTGCAGAAAGCTAAAAGGATAAAAAATTATCAATAAAATAGATTTTTGTTTGGCACAGTGATCAGTGGCGGTTCCTCAATAAGTACATATCGTCGATTGAGAAGAAAACTATCCATTTAAACTATACTATGTCCATTTTTTGACACAATGTACTTAATTCCTATTTAATTCTAGCATGTGCAATACTATCGGGTCGGTGGTGTAGCAGTCTCACGCGCTTATATTCATTTATAGGCAAGTTTATGGTCAGAGACAGACGGACTTCGAATCCCTAGTAGGCCATGTGGATTTTTAATTAAATTGCATGCTTCGGTATAGCATTTGATGTGTGCCGTATTAATAGAAATTAAATTTCTGTTGATATGATATGCAGATTATAAAATTGCCATGCATTACGGTCTCGATGATGGTGGGTGAGGTTTTCCGGGTTTTCCTCACCTGTAAGTCAAATGGCACCATCAATCATCTTTAAGTGGCCCCGAAGCGCCACGGCAAATAATAATAATATCCGTTCCTTTCCCCGCACAAGCTCAGCTTTTGGGGTTAAAATTCACTCGTAAGGGGGTGAATTGGGGAGAGTGTTATCTATCCAATGTCCTTGGAAAGCCGTATGGGGAACAAAAATTGCTATGAATTGTTTTCGTTATAGGGCAATAACATTTTCAAATGCGTAATACTCAAAAGTAATAGAAAATGACTTAGGATAGTATTCTTCTCAACCGACGATATGTCCACTACCAAATTACAAGTGTGCATTCCCAAAGTATTAAACCACGGGCCGCAGCTGACTGTGATGTACCTATTGAAACTTGAAAATGTATATATTTATTATTCTATTTAATGATATTATTTATTTATAAAGTGATAGAAATACCCCAAGTCCTCTGACAAAAGAGTATGTATTTTTAATTACAGTTTGCATGTGTTTCTTATTTCAGTTGGCTTTGTTGTTGCTTAGAAGCATAAACTCTATTAAGGTGCGTTTACACGCATACAAGAAGTCACTTTGAAAAAATTAAGATTACGGTTTTACATTTTGTCTACAAATACTAGAACAATTTACTTTTGTACTTTATAAATAAATTTCCCAGCTGAACATTGGTTTTTAGAGTAATTAAAGATAATCCAAAACAGGTGCAAATTCGTGAAACTGATTCCTTTTAAAAAATATATATATATACAGTATGGTTCAAATGAAAGGAATAAATTCATTATAATGGAAGTAGCTGGCTTTTCGAAAAAATGCTCGGACAGGTCAATTTTGTTTACTCAAAGCGCAATTTTTTAAATAGAATTCAATTTTCCCCCACTTCCCATTTTTGGGCAGTGACGTCATTGACAATTTTTTTAATAGTAACCCCAATTTTTTTTTATTGATTTTGATAGATCTTGCAATTTCCTACTCGGAAACATAATATTTGAAATATCTTACATAACAATTTTGTTTTGAATATAAAACATTTATAATGAATTTATTCCTTTCATTTGAACCATACTGTATATATTATAACAAGAGGCACAGAAAATATTTATTGGATAACTCATATAAATTTTTTTAATCAATATCATTTTCTTCACAACTGGACTTTGATTCAGACCCATTACTACTTGCCGTTGTACCTAAATTAATAATAATTGGTTCTAGATAGGGTTGCCACCTTTAGAAAAGTGAATAAAGGACATTTCAAAAAACCTTAGGTACTACCGGTTTTATGAATGCGTGTAGGCCGGCCGCGGAGGGTATCACGGTAAACCGCTAAAAATGAACCCAGTTTTTTTCACTTTTTAATAACAATAATATCTTAATTAGTAACATACAAATGACTAAAAAAAATATTCTGTTTGATTTTGCAGCTTCCAAAGTAGCCTTGTTGTTTTTTATGAAGTCGTAAAATTCTTGACAATTATCTTAAAAATTAAAATATATTAATAGCTCCGAGCGAATTACTTCTGTAGAACACCGATTTCTTTCGTCGCTCCATTTTGTAGTCATCACAGACATAATTCGCTCAGAAAATGCTGAACTAACAGGTACACTTAATAAAAATGAAATTAACGAAAACACATTTGGAGTAATTTCAAAGCATTTTAAAACGACTTCCCATTTTTTAATGTTGTTCAAAAATGAGCATTTTTTCACAGATACTTCAGTTACTCTATTTATAATACATATAAATCACCCAGTATAAATAATATATAATAAGCATAAGAACAACAATATATTTTATTATTCATTCAGTACTTTATATGACCGAATTTAAAAATATTTAAAGATGGCTTTGGCCGAATAGCAACAGGAAACACAATTTAACGGTCTTACGAATTCTAGAAAAAACATTTGTACAACTTTGCACATCTGAATTTTGAGCGACAATACATCTAAAATACGTATCTCGCTTATGGAAAATTGTCAGTAATTTGATAACTAATGCACATTGTCACACTCATAGATCTGTTTCACTTGCGCTAACATAAATATAGTAAAAAATAGACTATAAAACAAATCCACACCTACAAACGACAATATTCTATCCTCTGCAAAGTAAATCACGTCAACATCAGGCAATGTCTCTCAACCAATCACAACCAAACATGTCCACAATAGCAACTACACATACACTTGACTCGGCGAGAAAACTAACAGTGAGAATGATTTTGACTACCGACAATCAACATTGCCACTATGGACAATTATGTATTGAATTCCATCTCCTGTTTTTTACTTGCAGTAGCCATCGTTCCATCTTGCCAACTTTTTCTGTCTCCTTGTTAAAATTTGTCAAAAACGACATTTTTTTACCTGAATCGATGTTCGTTCGAATAAAAACTGTCTGTTGTTACTTTTTTAAAGCAAAAGTCAACTTTTCGAATCCATGTATTAATTGATCGTGCAGAACATTTCACATCGGGCATTTCCTCCGAAAATCGTTTATGTAACGATTTCTTTGTTACATGCTGCAGACCTTTATATATCTTATATATAACTTGCCTCACCTTACTTAATATTAAAGAATTGACTTTTGTTTTACTTTGGCTTACTTTTTTAGACATTATTTTCACACTCTGTATCAGAATTTGTTGGTTTACCAAGTCTATAGATAGTTTTCTGCGAAATATTTAATGCCTCTGCAGCCATTTGATTGTACCTTTTTCCAAGAGTCTCGCAAATAGATTTGTGTTTCTTCAAATAGGAAACTACGTTTAGGATTAAAGTTTTTGATTAATCACTAAATCGTTTCACCATTTTGTTGAATACTTATAAAAACGTTTGAAATATCAAAATATACAAATTTTTAACAAATTGACAAATTCAAAATTATTTTGATAACTGCCACCTGACATAAAAACGTGATGTAATTAATCTAGGACGTGCCAAAATTTAGTAACTTTTTGTTTCATCCATTTTACATTTAAACAATACGCTGTTGCTAGTTACACGCTAAAGTCAGCTGTACTCAACCTTTTTTTTTCGGGCCACATAAATCTGTTTGTTATGCTACGCGGGCCACAATGTTCTAAAAAAAAGGTTCTTCATGTTGTTTTAGTTGTGTTATTGCTTTGAAGGGTCGCAAGGGCAGGACTATAGGTCAACCATTTCAATTACTAATAATTGTTTGGGGTCACACAAAAAAGCTTGGAGGGCCGTACAGAACAGCTTGGAGGGCCGCATGCGGCCCGCAGGTTGAGTGGCTGCGCTAAAGTGTACAGTGTGTACACAAATCAAAAAATTATATACACGCGAAACGTCATATTGCTGTGGTGGGAGGTGTTTGTGTGAATGCGTCTTGTTTGTTTTCATTTACGCCGTGACTAGCACAGTAGTATTTTATAAAACTTAGAAGCAAATTTCACATGCATGAACAAATAATAAATAATGCCATGACAACAAGAAAACGAAGCAACGACTTCTCGTAGGGTGGCGGCTTCGCCGCCACAAAAAAATTCAATTCATACCTAGCTACGACCGTAAACACCAATGGCCTGCACACAGCTCACCTACTGTGTCAAGACGTTTTGCGTGTATATAAATTTTTGAATTGCGTACAAGTTAGCGTGTACCTAGATACTGTGTAAACAATAAAGAAATCGGGTATTTCCGAGACTTTATAATATTTATTTTTATTATGTAACTATCAGTATACATGTTCATTATCAAAATCAAATGTTCAGACATATTTATATTTCAAATTATTACAAGGTGCTTAGAGTTTTAAACAGTTTCAATTAAATGAAAACAACTTACCAATCTGGAATTTAGGACACTTGCTAAATCTGGTGCTTGATGGACTACACCAGCAACAATATAATAGTCTGCTAAAGGAGTTAGCTGTTGTGGACTATGCCTATGCTGTTTACGAATCACATACAATATAGGTTCTTGGACGTGTAAAAGAACATACTCCAAACCAGTCATATTTCTAAAAAAAAAAAAATCAATATTATGTTACAATAGGTTTATTTTTAGTCCTATCAACAACTAAAAATACACTGGAATACCAGCCATTTTATATATTAGTCTTCCAAATGGAAATAACCTTTAACATAGTTTTCAAAAATTATTGGCATAGTAGAATCGGGCGAAGAGCTAAAATCACTTAGTCTAGATTTGTTGGCATTTTATAGATAAAAGTGTTTGAGTAGTGGGCATTTCTAGTTTTAAATGGCATAGGTTATTCAAAAATCGTTCTGTATATAAGTGAGATAATCTCAAAAGAAAAGTTTAATGTGTTTCAAAAGTAAAAATTCTCCTTTAAAATCATTTAAAAAATCAAGTTCTTCTCTGTATACTTTTTTGGAATTTCAAAATTGTATGATTTTTAAGAATCATCCCATGTTGCCTTTAAGTTAGGGTTTGGAAGTTGTTTGAACGTCAAACAATTCCTGTAAAAAAGTATATACTATACTAATTTAACTTGAATTATCAGAAATCTATTTCTATTCCACACAGTACCTATTGAAACGTTTTATTTACAAAAAAACATGAAAAAAAAAAGGAATAAATTTAAAGGCTGGGAAAGTACATGTACTTGTAATTTTAACAATAATCATTGAAATATACTTACTGCAACTGTTCTGGATTAAGCCGTTGCATTTTAACAATTTCATTGTTACAAGTTCTATCATAAAATGGATTTGATGCTTGTGAAAAATACTCCATCACATTTGTAGTATTTAAAATTGGAATCCACACCGAATCCTGCCATGAAAGACTTAAAGGATTATCCGGAATTACCCTACTGGACATCATTTTTGTGAATTGGTATGTAAATTTATAAATAGTATTTTCAAATAATTGAAACCTAAATTTTTAGGATTATTTTTAGGTTAGGTCTTGACAACTTCACAAATCAGAATTCATAAAATAATATTGCAGCTCAAAATGGTCAGATTGCGAATTTGCAGTATCTAAAACGAAAATGATTATATTTTAAATAATAAATAATTGTAAGTATTTTACTATATCTTTAAAGCATGTATATTTACGTACGAAAATGTTAAATACTTAAAATATACCTACCAATAAATTAAAAATACCAACCTGTCTATCTCTTATGTATTTTTTTTTAAATTCACGACATAATTAGATTCATAAAAATACTTTATTCTAATAGTCAAGAATCATTTAAATTTTATCATAAATAAGTAAAAGTTTATTTTGTCTTTCTATAGTTTCTATAGAATAGAATGTGCAGTAGTGTAATTATGGTTGCCTAACGCTTAGGCTTGATCAGTTACGGTGCCGATTAACTGTGTTTATCATAGATAAATTACTTTATTAATTTATCTATGGTGTTTATTGGGGATAAACTACAGAATTTCTATGTGGGGTGATGACCGCTGCCCCTACAGTAAAATTTTGAAGATTTTCTATAATGCACCAGTTAGCTCTTGTAATGCACTCATATGCACAACTAATAAAACTTTTTGCATTCCCTTTAGTAGTTATAGCTGTTTAGTAGTTAGCACCCGAGCGCCAGTTCAGTGATGATGTAATTATGGTTCCACTGACAAAAAAGTTTAGTAGAGAAAGGGGCGGCGACACCCTCCAAAATCCTACAAAAATAAAAAAATATATTGCCTCTACCTCGATTTTGTTAGTTATGGTATTCCAACACGTCATAAAATTTCATGAAAAAATGTCAAAAGGTTTAAGAGTAACACGTTAAAAAAATTCATTTAAATTTTTATATTATACACCCTGTAACTATTTTTGGGTGCACTTTTGTATATAGATAAGAACGGTTTAATCGACCTATTTTTGACCCAAGAAAACGTGGTATAATTTATTACCAATCTTTTTGAAACACCCTGTATATAAATTAAAACAGTGTCATATATAAATTGACCAGTAAATTACAAAAACCCTATACAGTAATTTATTTAAAAAATCAAACTTCATGGCATTTCCGGTAAAACTGGAAGTTTGCCATTTTATTTAAATATAAATATTAATAAATAAAAGGGATATATTAACGTGGCCCTGGTAATATATTGTCGTATATAAATTGTGGGATAATATACAGGGTGTTAAAAAAAAAGTGTCACAAAATGAAATGGTGAATAGTATGACCCAAAATAAGCAGAAAAGTCTTAATAAATATATGACCGCAAATTAACGGTTTCGGAGATACGGACCATTTTGTGTTTATAACAATTTTTTATTATTATAAAAAACAATGATATTTATAAACAATCAATAACAACATAGAGTTAAATGAGATGTTCAAAGTGCCCTCCCTCCATTTCAATGCATTGCCATTTGCACGACCGTACATAAAATGCATGTCAGCTAATTCAATATTAGTGTAAACAGGCATAACGAAAATTTATAAAATTATTCACCCACAACAAAATAATAACTGCAAATAGTATCTATGAAAAAACATCGGTAGACTCCGATAAGAAAAGCAATTTTTTGAGAATGAAAAAAGATAATCAAAAAATGATACAAAACACTCCATTCTCTGAAACCATTCATTTGCGGACATATGTTTATTAAGACTTTTCTGCATATTTTGGCCCATACTACCGTTTTATTTTGTGACACTTTTTTTTTAACACCCTGTATATTAACGTGGTCATAGTTTCATATTGTCTCCTGCTATCTAATTTTTGAAACGCACTTTTTACGTCATTTTCCTATGAATGGAAGACAGCAAACAAGATTTTCATAATTTATTTACCTTAATTTTCCGTATTTTTTTGTATTTGTTACATATATATTTTTTAAAAATGAAAATTCAATGCAAAATTAAAAATTAATAAAACTATAATTTTAACAATATTTTTTGCAAAAGTTTTTACGAAGAAAATGTAAACGGCAAATTACAATAAAAATGTAAATATGTATAAATTGCGACGCATTTGAAGGGGTTTTAGGTACTTCTAGGGAAGATCGAAATAAAGAAGAAAACCGACAACTTTTGCCAGAAAAAAATTCGGGACACATTGTACAGCTAGAGACATCGCTTCATTTTGGAATAACGGTGTTACTCGAACACATATATTTTTTTGAAATTCAGAGATGTAACCTGAAATATTATGAGTGTATTAAAATGTGCATCCTCGTACGAAGTGGCCAAAATTTATGTAGGACTAAAAATGAGTAAATTACTTATATATACATATATGAAATATTTTGGGAGGAGTTAACTTCAAGACAAAGAAACAGCTGTAACGGTACTAAGGGGAGGGGGTGCAAATAGTTTTATTTTCAATATTTTTTAGCGAAAACATCATTGGTTGGGCTAACATCACGGTAAAAAAATTAAAAAATTGCTGTAACTAAGTATTAAAGGGAAGGGATGCAAAAACGTTTATTGGTCTTGCATAAATGCATTTGTTTGGTAAAACTTCATTTGGGCTACCTTTGCGGTAAAGAAATGTCGGTAACTACTGAAACAGTTTTATTGATGTGCATATGAGTGCATACCAATGTAATAATTTTTTGCGAAAACTTCATTGGGGGCTAACTTCACGGTAAAGAAACAGCTATAACTACTATATGGAGGGGATGCAAAAAGTTTTATTGGTGGTGCATATGAGTGCATACCGGTGCAATAGTTTTTTTGCGAAAACTTAATAATTGGGTGGGCTAACTTCACGGTAAAGAAATTGCTGTAACTACTGAAGGAAGGGAGTGCAAAAAGTTGTATTAGTGGTGCATAAATGACTGCAAACCGGTGCAATGTTTTTTTTTGCAAAAACTTCATTGGGGGCTAATTTCACGGCAAAGAAACAGCTATAACTACTAAAGTGAGGTGGTTCACAAAGTTTTATGGGTGGTGCATCAGAAGTGATTACCGATGCAATGTTTTTTTTTGCGAACACTTCATTGGGGTGGCTAACGTTAGGTGAAAGTTTGTAGGTATGGAAGTATCGATTTTTTTAAAGGTAGGAACTTGAATTGGAATTGTAGCTACCCATAATAAATAAATAAAAGACCTGCTTCAGGGTTTTGAATTTTAACATTTTAAGGGGGGAGAAAAGTGGTGAAATAAAAATAAATAAAATAAAAATGAATAAAATGAGAACAAATAAAATAAAAATTAATAAAGTAAAAATAAATAAAATAAAAAGAAATGAAAGTACACATAAATAAATAAATAAAAATAATTTAAAAAAATAAAAACATAAATAATAAATACAAATAAATAAAAATAAGTGAAAACAAATAAAATAATTAAAGATAAATACAAATGAATAGTACAATTAATTAAAAACAAATAAGTGAAACTTCTTACGAAAAACGATATTTTTCAATGTTAAAAATAAAAAGAATAAATTAAAATAAAGACAAATGAATAGTACAAATAATTAAAAACAAATAAGTGAAACTTATGGAATGAAAAATATGAGTAGTGAATCGATAACCATATTTCTCGATGTCCCGACAGCCTAAGGGAGGACTGCTTTTCTCAAGGTTGGTTTTATGCGTTTTATGTTAGAGAGTCAGTTCGGCAACAAATGAGAGCCGTACCAGAAATGTGGTATAAAAAGAGATTCTCTATTAGATTAATATACTTAACTCCAATTTATAATACTATAACATATATATCATGAACCCTAAAAACATATTATCCCTCCTTTTTTGGGAAGTCGTGCATTTTTAGATTCAACGAAGAAGTGTTGAAAGGGTTTGCTAGATACATTTCATGTGAAATAGCAGAGAGCTATAGATTTAAACCTTTAAACTTAAATTATAAAATATTAACAAAATGTGTGCACTAAACCATCGATATTCCCAATAAAATGTGTATTATGTTATTTTCTATTTGATTGAGTTCACAATGATTCGGCATTATTCCGCATTGCAAACTCGTACCAATTCATCAATACAATATATTTTTTGTGATGGAAAGTGTTGTTTTGCTAGTAATAGTAATTCAGGTTTGATGAAGCCGAATTCTCAAACCCGCAATATCTTTTTATCGAAGCCAGTCCCCTTAATTTTATTTTTATGCCAAGCATTTGTTCAAGACATCCAGTCTTTGGCTATATCATGCATTGTTCCCGACTATTATTGACAAATAATTAATTTGTAGTTTCAAAAGACTATATATTTTTTGTATGTGTAGTTGTAAGTTATGTCTTACCGACTATCTTTGACTCCAGAATATCTGGTATAATACCCCCAGAATTTATGGACCTACCTTTTTGTGACACCCTATAGGAGTTTTTATAAACATAATTTAATCGTATTATTTTTGTGGCAGATGTCTTTAGAAGTAGTTCCTATTCACCGACATCCAGAATACCTCCATGACTGTTGTAAAATAATAAATCAAGAATGGAAACGATCAGAATCAGCCCGTATGCACAGTTTACAACAGTCCAATGACAATCTACCTACCTCACTTATTTTACTCAAAGACAAAGTCGTGATTGGTCATGTTAAATTGTCTGTAATCCCAAGTATTAAAACAGCTTGTTTTATAGAGTCACTAGTAATAGATAAAAGTCTTAGAGGAAACGGATTTGGATCGATGCTTATGAGAGGAGCAGAAAAATCTTGCAGAGCTTTGGGCCTGAAAACAATATATTTATCAACCAAAGGTCAAGAACAATTTTACCGTAGACTTGGTTATACAGAATGTAGCCCAGTATCAATCTATGGAAATTTTATGAGTTCAATTAGTAGCAATCTCTTTAAAAGGAATGACGAAAAATCGAAAGAAATGCATCAAGTAGAGACCAACACCAGATCTGCTCCTCCTCCTCCTCCACCACCACCCACCTCACCACATAATACTGAAGCCAAGACAAACAGAAAAACTTATATGAAAAAAGATTTGTAATATTTGTGCATAATGTTAAAAAACAGTCATGCTAAATTTTTTGTGACCAAATTAAAGCTTATTTTTCGAATGCATTGTTTTTCTTCCTTATATTTTCTATAAGAAATAATTGAATAGGTTCATTAAACAATATTAGGTTCTTTTGTTCGTCCCACTGGTGTAGGAATGAACTACACCAACGGACACTAAACCTTTCGTTTGGCCCGGTGTAAAATCCACTACACCTTCCTGTTGACGATGTGGTGTCCACTGGTGGATATATTCTCCACTAGCTATTTAGCAGGAGTCAATTACAGCATGTGTATAAGGAATAAGAAGGAAGTAAACTAGGCAAATAAGGGTCTTATACGAAGTTTAAATTCCTAACCGAAGATTAAAATGGTATTGTTGATGTAAAAATGTCATTTTAATCTTCGTTTAGTAATTTACACTTGTGGACACTGCACCATCTTGTTCGCGGAGGCTGTCGCCGACAAGTCCACGACTGATGAACATGCGCATTTTGATTTCAGGCGTTCGTGGAGCCGAAAATCAGGGATTTTGGCAAAATATCCAGCGTTCACGGTGCACTTGTCAGTAGTACACGACAAGTTAAAACGTTCAGCAAACAGCGTGGACAATTTGTCAGGAAAAGCTTAGTAAGTAAAAGTGATGTAAAAATTGCGGTAAAGAGAAAAAAGAATCGGAACAAAGAAGAATGGTTGATTGAGTATTTAATTACGCCAATAAATTATAAAAATTGAATATTCGAATTAATAAAAAATTAAACAATAATTAAAAACTACAATTTTTACAATGGAATCTTTCGGATATCTATTTTAAAAACTATCTTCACAATCTACAGTCTTTTGTCTCACTTTTTATTTGCAGTTAAAGTGTATGATGGTCATTTATTTGCTACACACAGGTCGTTCGCGGTGATCTCTTGTCATGGATATGTTACAAATCGCAGTTGTGCACAAACGTTTCTGATTATTAATCAGTAACAAGTCGTGTACTTGTCGGCGACAGGCTCCGCGAACAAAGCTAATAACCGACATGCCAGACAACATTATTTTCGCAAAGATCTCATTATGTAATATGTCCACACAAAAAATTTAAATAGATTATATTGTTGTTTTTAAAGGAGGAAATTTCGTTTTTTGGAAATGTTTTTTATGTATATTACACAGGGAGTATATTTGTTTACAAAAAGTAATTAGTTAAATTTTGTTTCAAACAAAATACGTTGAAGAAACTTCAACACATGTGTGAATTAAAACATTTGGCTTAGAATGCTCCTGGCATTTATAGAAATTACTCAAAGTCGTTGAGTTACTTTTAGTCATATTGAGCATAAACCACAAATTGTTAATTAGCGCTATCATGTGAATCCCAGTATATATGTGTGAATACTAGGTAACTAGACTAGGTAGTTGTCTCTGATACTACTTCGCAGATTGTTGGTTGTTTCTACCAGCGCGAAAAGCCACCTAGCGAGAGATTGGCGTCATCCGCAGAATTAAATTCTCACCGTACCGAGCGCATATTTACACATCCTCCTATATGACGGCACCGGAGTGCTGAAATCTGTTCGCCTTTGTAACCTACAAGTACGCTACAAAAGCTCATTGATTTAGGCACCAATGCACGAGGCCTCTCTTATTGCTGGAATCAGTAAGCAAGCTTATCTGCATTCTATGAAACAATGGCTGTACTTAAACTGCAGTTAAACGGTCGTGTAGTGAAAATGTCGTTCCATCCATACAATTTGTATAAATGGAACGATATTTTCAGAAGTGGTGTAGCTCAGTGCTACACTTTCGATGCAAAGGAAAAGACCTATTATGACGAAAAGCAAAGACGTTTGTTACAAGTAGCTTTCCCTTGTCAAACTGGTTTTAACTAAATATCAAATATCAATATTTTTCGGAATTTCTTTAACCCCCTCCCCCAAAAGAACAAACTGACGAAGATATGAAAATCTACAATTTCAATTCTGTATGTCAAATAGTCTGAAAGTGAAACACCTGTGACAGACAGGCAGACATGGAGATGATTCCATAATGGGAGACTGATTGCCAAATTGGGGAAGGAACACAAAAAAAGGACATTTCTAGATATACAAAATTAAAAAGAAACAATACATATTTATTAAACATTTGCTACAAATCAACAATAACAATTTATCCAATAAATAAATAGGTACTAAAATATATAGATAGGTAAATCAATAAAATTAAAGAAATTGATAACGTACTTTGAATTAGTAAATTTTAGTATACGTTTACATTAGATAAAGCTTAATAATTTTATCTTATCTAAAATTGTAGCTTTCGAAATCAGTTGCCTAAACCTTGACATAAATGTTTTTATATAAATACCTAAGTATTACATTTTAGTCACAGAATCTATATGTATAAAATATTTAATTACTATAAATTAAAAACTGTTTTTTTTTCTACCAGTTTTAAATTTTTGGCTCAAGTTTTTTTTTATATATTGTAAATATGAAATAAAATATACTTAATGTTTATTCAGGATGTTTGTTACAAATGCCAACTATTTGACCATAATGTTCTGGTTTGGTTAATGATTCAACTAAAAATCGGCCTAAATCAAATTTGGATATGACACGACCCCCAGGAGATGCACCATTTTTCACTTGATAGTCTACAGGTGGTTGATCTAAAAAAAGAACAGTATGAATGATATATAGCAGAGGTTGGCAAGGCGGCGCCTTCGGTGATACCTTATGCGCTCTCAGTGTATTACAATTGTATGATATTAGGAAATCAGTTCTATGGTACACTCATAGGTATTGCTAATGGACAAAAGAAATATTAGAATTTTAACCATATGTATTACCTTCACAAGCACAGGGTCATCGAACAGTAATTGAGGTTATTCACATATTGAAGTTTTTTTTTTTGTACATACTCCTATATATATTGTGCCCTCATTGACAAAAAGGTTGCCAACCCCTCATATACTATCACTTGAGAGCAGAAATATACTAAGTTACAAAATGCAAGTTTTAGAGATTTTTTTTGTTTTCAAAAAATTGCACAATTGATTTTTAGTCAATAAAATTTAAATAGCCTTTTAATAGACCTATTTATCGACATGCCCTGTGTTTTACAAAAAATAGCGGACAGAATATTTACGTCAATTTATGCTGTTATATGTCCACTAGTGCTCTATACTAACTCCGAATATTCCAAATCAAAACTAGTCTATGTTCATTATTATTATTATACACTAACTCCAAAACAACAGATCCAAACAAGTCTATGTTCAACGGATTAGTTGTAAAGGTGCGATTTTAGTTAGTATTCCAGTATGAACTTAAACTACTTCTGCACTAAATTCGATGATCTTTATTGTATATGTTGGTGTTAAAAATGCAAAATACAAAAATATGGACAGTATAATTCTGCTCTCAAGGGACGATACAGACTACTTATGGAATTAATAATATTATTTATATGGTTTTTATGGAACCATAGTTAAATGTTCACTAGAAAATAGGTCATTATTCTAGTTTATACAGGAAGACAGGAATTGTATACTTCCAATGCTGCATAATTTTGGTTTGTAAATTATTGTAAAATCTACTATTTTTATATTTTTAAAAATGAACCTTCAGGTTGCTTAATCAAATTAATTGGTTGGAACTAAAATTAAATTTGATTTATGTATCGAATTATATTAGATTTATGTATCGAATTATATTACCTATAGCAGCTTTTGATAACATTAAAAAATCCTGGAGCAATGCATATACAATTTATTCAACAATAATCAGTGAAATATAGAAATATGTACTTTATTTTATTTAATTTTATAAAATGATTTCCAAAAATTTACTTTTTATGGTAAATAACTAATGAGCTTCTTGAGTCAAAAATAAGTAAATCTATTCTACTCTTTCTATTTAAATAACAAATAATAAGTCTGGACAATTAAAACAGAAAATACCATACCTGCAATATGTGGTGGAAAGCAGGCAATATACTTTAAGTCAGTTGCTTTAAGTACATCCAGCATTCTTTGATGATCTGCATTAAGATTGTGGAATCTTGGTGGAATTTTATCTGGCTCATAGAACAAAAATGCAGATAAGCAAACTGAAATGATTTCAACATTTACTTCTTTCATAGCTTTAACTATATTTTTCAGACCTTCACTCAGGTCTGTGGTGGGACTTAGGTCATTCCGTGTACCTATAGCAACAACTACACCTGTGACATTTTTTACAGCATTTAAAACACTGTTGTAATCAAGAATATCTCCCTTTACAACTTCAACACTGTTTCTCAAATGATCAGGTAGTCTTGAAGGATCTCTAACAAATGCTCTGACATTAAGCCCTGAAAAAAAGATTAGAATCAAATTGTGGAAAAATCCAGCTTGGTTATTAGTGGCTTTTGTATTTAAGTAAACAAATTTTTGACAAATGAGGAGATAATGAAGATTCAACAAGACATTAACATTTTTTCTTCCATTGTACTTTGATTTTCATATTCATTTGGCTACTAAACATTTCATAAAGAAAACTAAAAAAATCAATATTTTGTTCCCATAGCAGTTTTATTAAATAATGTTCTTTTCATATCAATAGTTGACATAATTAGGTTTGAATTTAAAGAAACGTACGCATTTACCCTTCCTTTAAACGAAAGCAAATTATCAAATTGCAATTGTATAATTTGCAACAAATTAATTGATTATAAGGATTATACAATAAAATGTCTACCTTGTTTTACTGCTGCATCTACAGCACACAATCCGGTCATACCGGTGGACCCAAAAATTACAATTTTATCCATGTTTCTTATGAATTACTTTTCTCTTAACTGTACTAGTACTTAATTTGATTATCACCGTGACTGTTATAAATGCCGATTAATATTCCGTTTAAAATTATCTTGTTCCTGTTATCAAACTGTCATGTCAAATTATAAAAATAAACAAACGTAACGTCACGTGTCACTGGTCTTCAGTTCCTTAGAGACGCTGGCGTCACCTGTGGCACAAATTTTAAAACGTTTTGGTATGTAATTTCCCGGTGAATATTTTTGTCGTTCACCGTGTGTAATTTCAACCTCTTTGGGACTTTTGACAATTTTTAGTTTGGAATTAGTTATAATAAAACACGGTAAAACGATTATGAAATAAACTATATTTGGTAATATAACAAATAAAATATTAGGGATATAAAAAAATGGATCCTGAATCTGCGATTTCGAACGCAGTTGAATGCTTTGTTTTACAAATCATAGATGTCTCTTATGATAAAGCCTTAAAATCTATTTTAAATCATTCCGTTCTGTGGCCAATTCAAATCTCAATATTTTTTTCAGCTAAAATTATAAATATAGATAGTTTCGTTTTAAATATTTTTAATTTTGATCAAATTTCGGGAACTATTTTTTATTATAATTTGGATTGATGGAATAAATGAAAATGAACATTAATGTCACCCAGCAACCATTTCAGTATTCAATTGTTATTTAAACAGAAAAATAATTTAACTTCAATCAGTGATGCTTTTGAAAGCAGAGCTATTTTGATACAATAATTTGAGGAATTTAATCAAAGTAGTTTACAGAAATGAACATTCTTGATAATTTTATTACAAATGTTTATAAAATCGGTGAAAATGGGTTAGCTACATCTGCGGTAAAGTATGAAATGAATTTGAATAAAAAGGACCACATAACTAAATCCTACTTTTCTCCTATAAACGTAAGTTTTGAACCCAAAATTCTATTCAGAATATTCAATGATAATAAGTTGACTCTTAATTATCAACATTTGGAAGTTAATGAAACAATAAAATGCATTCGTTTAAAAGAAGGAGAAACGATTCCATCTGGTAAGCAAGTTTTAAATATACCTACAATGATAAGATGCCAGAATTGTGAAACGAATTTTCCTACTAAGTACCAATATCAAAGACACCAGTGCGAATTTAATGCTGAAAAAGTTGTTTTAAAATCTGACGTCAGCTGCAAAGAAGAAGATGGAATTAGAGTAAAATACGTTTGCCAATTTTGTAATAAACAATTCGTGAACACAAGTAATTTGACACGCCACCAATCTAGTCATGAGAATACCCAAGAAAATATTTGTGAACACTGTAATAAACAGTTTATTAGCGAAAACCGTTTGAGAATTCATAAAGAGAACCATTGCAAGAAAGCTGGTGATATTTCTAAGTTTTACAGAAGTGATGTTACAGTGTGGAAGTGTAAAAGATGTCACGAAGTGTTTTCATCTCCTCTTACTGCTAACTACCATGTATCAATTTGTAAAGAAGTAATAGATATCGAGGAGCAACAGAAAGAGTTTAATACATTAGACACGTCCATGCAAGTTGAGAAAAATGAAATCTCAACAAACATTGATAATAGAGATGGTACAGTTGAAGATAAAAATATAGAAAAAATATTAACTGAACTTCTCCTTCAATGTGAATTTTGTAACAGAACATATGCTGAGAAGAACTTATTGTTAATGCATCAAAGAAAACACACAACAGCAAAAAATTATGAATGCGTTAATTGTTTCCAAGTATTTGATTCCTACGTTGTAGCTGCACAGCACTGGATGAAAAAATGTTCAGAATATGTAAGCCTTTTCTATTTGCCCAAACTTACCTATTGCGAATATTGTGATAGAACTTTCAAATCCCATGAATTGTTATATACCCATAAAATTAAAAAGAAGCATTATACGTCCAAGCTCTATTTGCCTAGCTGTTCCCAAAATGAAATTCAAAATAGTGGCGGTGAAAACTGCAATGTCGAGAAATTTGTGAACAATAAAGAAATTTTGAATAAACTTATTGAAGACGTATTGATAACTCTGGATGTTCCTGTAAATAAAATCAATTCGTATTCGACAGAACAAAATAAGGAAAACGCAGAAAAGAATGAGGACAGAGGTAGGTATTGAAATACGCTATATTTAGTGATGACGTAATTTGTGTTCCATAGTTCCATTGACAATTACAGCGACAGTATAGCGACTATAACATTTTATTTCTATTTTCAAGATTGTATTCATTTAAACGTAAAAAATAATTTTGTTACATAGGTACCTACTTTTTAACCACTTTTTAACGACTTGAAAACAATTTTACATTAAATTAAATGTCAAATTCAATGATAGAATGCAATGTTAAAGTTAACTGTCAGTGGAACATATATTATTAATAAGGGGTGAGATTACAGAACGTCTGCAACTACAGATCTGCAAATATGGTGGCAACTTTGAAAATCTGCAAATATGACTGACTTACACATGCAAGTATCAAGTTTTCGTATTCCAAATTTGGGTTGGGGGTAATAAACCACAATAAATATTGCGAATTTGCAGATATTTTTTGGAATACTTGCATTTGTAAGTCCGCCATATTTGCAGATCTGCAAAGTTGCAGACGTTCTGTAATCTCACCCAAGGTATACAAAAAAATTTTTTTTTTTGAGGTAGCTAAGCCGCGTGTAGGCATATATAGGGGCAGATGGAGAATATTTTTAATTGCAAGAAAATTTAAATGTCTCTCTTTTATGTATGTCTGGCAGCTTTGGTATTATGTTGTACTTAGGACCGATTCCACCGTTGTGTTAAACGAAGTTTAAAATGACATTTTTACATTAACAATGTCATTTTAATCTCCGTTTAACAGACAACGGTGGAATCGGCCCTTAGTAATATATCGGTTGCATATTTAGAGACAGTTTAATTCAAATTTTTCTAGTGACCGGAAACAATATATATTTAATTAATATTTTATTTTAAAAATATTTGAAATAACCACTTGTCTTTATTTACCTATTGATTCCACCGTTGTGTTAAATAAAGTTTAAATTACTAAACGAAGATTAAATTGACATTGTTAATGAAAAATGTCATTTTAATCTTCGTTTAGTAATTTAAACTTCGTTTGACACAACGGTGGAATCGGTTACATACTTAAAGGAGTGCGTTTAGAAACCTCGCACGGCGCGTCTGGACCCTATTCTAATGTTCTAATGTATGGGGTCAGACGCGCTGGGCGAGGTTTCTGAACGCACCCCTGTCGACCTAGTAACCAAAAGTGGCAATGGGCCTAACTGGGCCCAACTTAATCCTATGACTTGTTTTCCATATACGTTAACGTTGAAAACTGCCCAATTTCCCGGAAGTTTTATTTTCAAACTTACGAGCTAGATTGAATTTCTGTTGGATACACACGTTTACTACATGTTTTAGTAACATACATAGTACACTTCGAGTCATATAAAAGTGGTAAATTGATCTTTTAAAATGTGTCAAAGTTAAACTAGTTCCAATATGATTACTAATGTGAATAGATGGGAAACTTAATGGTAAAATTCTGAGTCGATGTGCTGTCATCTATCAAATTGGAGCGGTACTAAAATCCAATATGGCCGCCACAAGCGGGCTTTTTGAAATTTAACTTTGTAGTAGCGCAAAAATGTAATGAAGAAAATCAAATAAAGCAAAAAAATTGGAAAAATATTTGACTAGTTTCAAATCATAAAACAACCATATTGACTGTTTTGTGATTTGAAACTAGTAAAATATTTAGCCAATTTATATTTTTATTTGATTTTACTTCATTATATTTTTGCATTAATTTCAAACTTGAAATAAAATGCAATTTATTTTATTCTTTTTATTACAGTAAATTAACGCCGCATCATATAATTTGTCTATTTAAACATGGAAATACTCTAAACAAATATGCATTTACACCATTTAAATAATTAAATATTTATAACACAAACCTATCAAAAATGTTTTCTGTAACAAAATCAGCTTATAAAAGTGCTCAAGACCTTTATAAAAGTTTTGCGACTTGAAGTGGCAAATAAGTGAAAAAATTCAAGTTGAAGCATCATCCTTTTTTACTATCGAGGCAAATTTGAGTGTGGATAAAATTTGCCATACTGTTATCGAGTCGACTAGTTAGGTTGAGGAGCATTTCTTCATCCGATAATTGTTTTCTTGATTCATTTATACAGCACTTGTAGTTATCAAATTTTTATTCATCATGTGGGCACTGTGATAAATGAATTTAACTTTTGAGCATAAATTAAACTTACACACATTTGGACCCTTTAGGGCGTTTTCTTGTTTGATGTCAATGGCATTGAATCAGTTTTTGATATTGATGGCTGAGGCTCAAATATTTCATCAATCGACAGGGTATTTTGGAGGGCCAACATTTTTTTTACAACAATGATCATTTAAAAACTGAAAACAAAAAGAAATTTAAATAACAAACCAATTATTTTAACACTGAATCAAAAACAAGTTTGTAAATAGTACTGTACTAAATAGTACCGTTGGTGCCAGTGTAAGATGCATTTTTCTTAAGACACTTATTACAAATTGTTTGGTTATTCTTAATATGACGACCTCAAATTTAATACGTGGTATTCATTGCATCACTACCAATATCTGGGAGTGCTTTATTGTTCGTTGCTGAAATCCATGTTCCCATCTCATGTAAACATGCTTAAAATTGGAAGGTGTTGAAAAATAAATCTAGATGAATCAAAATCCAATACACCTTCAAATGCAACAGCCATTTTAATTTTTCCAAGTTTGAAGTTTTGTTGATAAGCTGACAACTAACATGACATTTCGATGCGAGCGCCATCCCGTTAATTGGAGTGGTACTAAATTACCGTCCTCATGTTTTTCCATTTGAGTTACCAGCCCCTGACTAGTTCTTAGGCTATAATTTCTAGAACAACGTTGCCAGCACAACGAAAATATTAGTAGATGCGATGATACAATACATTTGGTAAATCAATAAAACACAATGGACAAATTAAAAATTTAATGCAATTTAAAATGGAGTAAGTTTGAATTTTAAATACATTTGACAATTCGAAACAGATGAAATAAATAATTAATATATTGCCATAGCTCCATTATTAATCTTCTAAGCACTGAGTTAATTAAATTTATTGTTAACTGTTCATCTTCTGCCAAGCTTTACTGAATCATTTAAAACCTAATAAAATTTAAGGTAAAGATAACTCCAATAAGCGTATTTACTTTGATAAGTTTGTATTTTCGGCTCGGCTACATAATTCTTTAAATCAGTTTTTCTAATTATTCTTAAAACTTTTGTTACTGAAGCATTAAAGTTTGTGTCAACTTTTGCCTATCTTGCCGTAAATAATTAGTCAATGTTTCATCTTGTTGTGCTATAGTTATAACTACTAGTCTCTCCGCCCCTCTTTTTCTGTTTACAATTTGATTATTGTCTTATTTTTGCAAAGCTGTTAATCCTTCGAGCACGAAGTGTTAATCGTGGTTTTCGCATTTTATCAAACTTACTCAAATGACCTGACATCGTAACAATGCGCTTTGACAAATCTTACTGTTTGTCATTTTCAAAAGTAAAGTTGGTTTTACATTGGGAACAATAAGTGTACCAGTTTTATATGACGCGAATAGACGCGAAGTGTACATACGTTCAATTAAAAATATTTTTAGTTACATGGTGATTTAAAAATTTATGACAGTAGTTTTTTTACGAAATTTCAGTAATTCTACTGTGACGTCAGGGAAGCATATTTTCAAAAAGTGCTACATATAATTTGGTATTTTGGCCACAATATATTACCTACACAGTACTTTTACGCAGGTTTTTGGTATCTCAAATTTATTTTAACTCAACTTTTACAATAACTATACAACTGATAACATTAACATGTAACGTCTATCATAAAATTGAAACTGACGTCAGGATCACTGACTTATGTAAGTTTGCTTTAACCTTCTCGAAATGTCTAGATTTATTTTGACGTGGAATGACATTTCTCAAATATTTCCCTTCTTTTCCTCGAACCTTTACTTTTGACGACCGCAGCATGCTGCGTAACATTGTTCCCTCCTCTCCAGTAATTCGCCTCGAATAACTTGATTACTGGGACCTAGTTGGAACCAATGGGGAGGATCTGGACCACGGCATGGATCTATCTTTCCAATGTGAACTACCTTGGATTTACTTCCCGCTGACAGCGGCAGATCAGGTCGTTGATTTTCCTTAAAGACGGAGTAGGTGCCTTTTCAGGACCGTTGCGATTTCTGAACAAAGTTCTCCTTGGTGCTTGGAATTGCACAGCCATACTAGGTCGCCTCTCTCAAAATGTGTATCTGTGGCACGCCTGTCGATTCTAGCTTTTGCTTTATCGGTGTTGGCTTTCAGTCATTCCCGAGCGAATCCATAGACCTTTGTCCTGCCATTGCATACATAACATTTTTTGTGTCCTTTTAGTATCAAATTGTCCTCCTGAACGGCTGCTATGAAACTCCTCCAATACATTTCTGACCTGTGATTTCGGCAGTATCATTTGGCGGACTACATGTACTCCATCGGTGCTCTCCCGGTGCAATTGGCCATCGTGAAGATACAGGGAATCCCACTGAGTCCAGTAGCCTTTTATAGTTCTACTGTATTTGGCTATCTCTTGCCAAGTAGGTGTGACTTTATTTTTGAGCCATTCTCGGACAACCTTTAAGTCATTGTCTTTCTTCTGTCCCTATCTCAGACTTTCAAAGTTGATTTCTTCTTCGTCGCCCTCTGGCTTGATAGTGGTTGCCCGAAGAGTTACTTTATCAACCGGTTCCTCTCGTTCTTCGAGCCTTTTACCATACCAGCATTGTCCATCTAAACGCGGTCACCCGAAGAGAATGTCTACGTTGCTATGGATTCCTCTTCGGTGCTCTACTTTCTGGTTATTGCTAGAAAGCCGGCTTGGTGTGGGTGATTGGCTTCTTCGGAACGCATAGCTGCTGTAATTATTTCTTGTTGGACTTCGTGACGGGCTTCGGAAGATTGATCTATATAATTTTCCGGTCTCATTCCCTGATACTCGATTTATGTCTCCTGCTTCCATTTTGGTTGTTTCGTTTCATATTTCGTAAGATATTTAAGATCTGTGAGAGGGTAGGTCGTTGGGGAATAGCATTATTATTGGCCTCTTCACTTTCCTGGGATTTAATTCCCCTCACTTTTGTGCGAGAAGATCTGGATAGGAATTTTACTGCTTCATATTCCTGGGCAGCAATCAGTTTCTCCCTCAGCGTCTTGTGATGTTGTAGACGGAGGACTTGCTGCATTTCCGCATTTTGTAGTCCATCAATGAATGCCTGTATTCCGATTTGTTCTTGGAAATCTTTGGGCGCCTGTGGATAGGCAAAATGAATCATTCTTCTTATGTCTGCCCCGAATTCCTGTAGACTCTCATTATGTTTCTGACTACGAATCTTTAGCTGGCTTTGAAATACACGTTTCAAATGCTGCTGGCCATATCTTGTCTCTAAAGCTTGGACGAGAGATGGATAACTGGGTTCTTCTTGGGGAAGTAACTCTAAAACGGTTGCTGCCTGTCCTCGCAGTGACACTATCAATGGAACCGCCATCTCTTCCTCGGTCCAGTCATTGGCTCTAGCTGCAGCTTCAAATTGGAGTCGATACGTTTCCCATGTTGTCTGACCGTCAAACGTGGATGGCTTAAGGGTCTTGCTAGTATAATTTTGTTAAACTGAGAATCGAATGTGGCTTGGTTCGGTTTTGTATGAAGACGAGTGTTTTCAGCTTCAATGTTGCTTACTGAAGCTTGGCTACGAATTCTTCTTTCTAACTCTACCATTTCAGCTCTAATTTGCCTTTTTAACTATACTCTTGCCTTTTCCTGTTGTTGTTCCAAATTGGTTTTTGATGCTGTTCAAAATGAGTTAGATGTTCTTGTTGTTCCAAATTAGTTTTTAGATTCTTTTGTTGCTGTTCTAAGTTAGTATTTAAATTCTCTAAAATAGTTTTTAAGTTTTCTTGCTGCTGCTCTTGTTGTTGTGCTAGGAGATCTACTCGAGTGTTCATCTGGCCTACCTCTTGCCTGAAGTTTTCTTGAATTTGTACTAATAAGCCATTTATATTCTCTTGCCTCTTGCCTGAAGCACAGTTTATTGCTAAAGAATCAGTTAGCTCACTTGGATGAGTTGAATGTTCCAAAATAATATCCACTCCAGGGATACAAATTCAGGATGCGCAGAAGACTGCTGTTTGAATATAGACGGTTGTCATATATTGTATTGGTTATGATTTGATTCTGTATGCGCCAGGGATACAAATCCAAGTTGCGCAGTGTATAAACTGGAACATTGAGAACAAAAGTGCCGACGCAGAGTGAGCGAACTGATTCTTTAGCTATAAACTGTGCCTGAAGTTTTCTTGAATTTGTACTAAGCCATTTATAATCTCTACCTCCGCTTTTTTATGCCTCTCCTCCTTCTCGCCTTTCCCTCTTCTCTTCTTCTTCCTTCCTAGGCGTAGGCCTTTCCTTTTCCTCCTCTTATTCCTTCCTACGCCTTTCCTTTTCCTCTTCTCGCCTTATTCTCTCCTCCTCTTCTTCCTTCCTACGCCTTTCCTTTTCCTCTTCTCGTCTTACTCTCTCCTCCTCTTTTTCCTATACGCCTTTCTTTTTTTTCTCCTCTTTTTCCTTCTTACGCCTTTTCCTCTTCTCGCCTTACTTTTTCCTCTTCCATCTTCAAAAACCATGCTGATGGGCCTGAAATATCTATGCCTGCTTCGTACTCAGTGGATCTAGTATTTATCATGAACTTCTACTTTGTATGCCACCGCTGTCACCAACGTTACGCAGGTTTTGGCTTAGACTAGGTACTATAGTTTAAGGTTTTTGGTATTTCAAATTTATTTCAACTCAACTTTTATAATAAATATACAACTGATAACATTAACATGTAACGTCTATCATGAAACTAAAATAGACGTCACTGACTTATATAAGCTTGCTTTAACCTTCTCGAAATGTCTAGATTTTTCTTGACGTGGATTGACAGTTCCATAGCCTCCTAAAATTAGGTGGCTATGACAGTTCTCGAATATTCCCCCTTCTTCTTTTACTCGAACCGACGATACGAACATACGAACCTTTACTTATGACGACCGCAGCACGCTGCAGGGTGCTGCGTAACAGTACACATTTTTTATACAAGGTGTTTTATATAAAAAAAAAAAATATATTAAAAAATATTTTTTTTCAAGGATTAATTCGGAACCCTGTACTTGTGAATTGAATATTGGGAAAGGTAATACCACTAAAATATGTATACTTTCAAGCTTCAAATTATACAACGTGATTTATTTATCAAAAGGTATTCTATTTTAAGAAAAGTACAAAAATTTAAAAATAATTTATGACTTTTACTAATTTATAAAATAAAATGAACTTGAAAAAAAATAATTTAATTAGTCGCCATTCCTAGTTTTGAACCTGAGACCTCCCGCATGACAGCCAAATGAGCTAGTCTCAGCTCCATCCATATTCCTACCATTTTAGCAGAGACAACAACCTGATTTTAGTTTTAATACTCGTAATTAAATTGATTTCATATAGTTTTATTAAATTTATAATTTATTTGTAAATACGAGTATAGACGAAATAAAAATAGAAATGCTATTATCGACTATACACGTACAAGACTTACATTTTAATGTTAAGTGATTCTCAATAACTAACAAATATAACTGACAATTAGTTTGACATAATTGTCACTTATAAAAGTAATAAAAATAATAGTAGCCTGGTGATCAAAATATGAATTGTGATTGGTGGATTTCATATTTGTGCAGTGTTCTTACTAGGTAGAACAATTTACTTTCGTACTTTATAAGTAAATTTCCCAACTGAACATTGCTTTTTTAGCGTTTTTAAGAGTTTTTAAAGATAATCCAAAACAGATGGAAATTCGTGAAACAGATTCTTTGTTAAAAAATATATTATAACAAGAGGCACAGAAAATATTTATTGGATAACTCATAATATTTTTAATCAATATCATTTTCTTCACACCAGGACTCTGATTCAGACTCATCACTATTTGCCGTTGTATCTAAACGAATAATAATTGGTTCTAGATCTAATTGCTTGTATTTTGCACAATCGGAAACAATTATGTTTTTAGTGTGTCTTACATATGCCGCGTTTGAGATGTAGTAAATCTTTGATCACGTGATTCAGTATACGTAAATGTAATGGGACAGATGTGTCCGATGTGGATAAAAAAACGCTCGAGATGTAAAAAATGCATCCGATGTGAATTCTCAAACGCGGCATTTATTGTTCCACCAAGTATCGGTAACAATTATTCAAAGCTTCTATCAAGTCTCAAATACATCTGCAGGTGACGACTTTGTTAAAAATGTTTCTTCATGAAACCGTTTGTATTGTGACCACACCATCTCTATCGCATTGTACTGGCATGTGATATGGAGGAGTTCTTAATATTTTATGCCCATATTCCTCAACATATATATCTTCGTGGTAGAATTTGACGTACAACTTCCCAAATCTGATTTTTCATACCATTGATTGGATAATTAATGTTCTTTTCCTGCAACCATTTTATTGTTTTGTCCAACTATAACATGGAATTGGTTCCACGTACCCATTGGCGGAGGAATAACTTTTCTCTGGAGGGGGCTTGAGCCCCCCCTTTAAAAATGCACTCTTCCATAAAATAGAAAACAAAATATAAAAGGTGTTTATGCAAAATATTTTTAAATTAAAACATGAATTATGCAAATAGTAAGTATGTATATGTCGGCGTCAATTAGTGAAATCCGCCATTCCCTGAAATGCCTAGTCATTTCACGTATTGCCGGCAAACAGCGTAACTCTACATTTGGTACACCGTTTGCCTAATGGTTTCAGACATTCCCAGTAATGACGGAATCGTTTCAGTCAAACGCTGTAACTAACTAAATGATTTAAGTTACTCTGTTTGCCTGGTTTAGTCAATCATTGTAATTAGGACAGTGTTGCCAGTAATACAGAAACGGTTATTGAGTATTAAATTTAAAACATAAACTCATTTATTGTCAGTATGTAATTACAAAGGAGAATGGTTTGGACAAAAAAAAAATATTCTGAGATTAAATTCGCCTATCTAGAGCATACATACTATAAAAAAATCATAGAACGTACAAATTGGAACGAAATAAAATAAAGCTACATGAAAAATATAAAATAACTGATAATATGGTTTATTTATTATTTATTAGCGCAAGGTGCGCTTTTATGACACCTTGAATTACAAAGACTTGTTTTCTCACACAAACACATCTGTTTGGCAAACATTGTTTTTTCGCTGGCTTACATGAACACTTAAAGTATTCTTGATCTCCGGAAAGTGAGAGCGACTGCACAGCTTCTCTGCTTTTCAGGGACCTCATATACTTTGGTTTCCATTAAATCAGGTCGATTGAACCATGATTTGATTCGACCAGCTACACATCCGACTTGATAGACCCCATTTTTGTAATCTGTTACAACACACATCAAATTTATCAATTTTATCAATAGGTAAAAGGACGCACGAACCTATATTTATTGGTAGAAGTTTTTTTGGTTTGTATCATGTCTGTTTTCTTCAATTATTGCTGTATTTTGACATAATATACATTTACCTCCATCTTTAGGGCATGTAATGCATAACGTAACTTCTTACTGTAATTTCTTCTGTGTTTTCATTGGTAATCACCAATGTTTTTATTTCTTCTTGATGCTCAGCAATCAAGTGAACAACATCCTCGACCACATCATTGTGAACATCAACCGATTCCCCAATGCCAGTGGTTCTTCTATTTCATCACAATGTGATTTTTCTTGCAGGTTTTCATTTTCCATATGTTCTTCTAACATACGCAAGTCATCTTCATTTTCCACTTTATCCAGCAAATCTCTAGGTAGATTCAAAGGAAAAAATCCAGCTTTAGGGTCAACTCCAAATAATGCTTTATATGGTGAACGTCCAATTTGTGGTAGGGACTATTCTTTTGAAACTGTACGAAATAACAACCCAGTGACAAGTTTTTTAAACTATATGGTCGTACATCCACGCTCTAAGCATATTTTCCTCATCTTGATTGCTTCTCTCTATGCTTCCCTGTGATTGTGTATGCCTTGGTCGACCATGAATAATTTTTAAAAATGGCCAAATTTTCACCATTTCCGATATCACAGATGCCGTGAATTCTCGACCATTGTCACTTTGGAGTATGCTAGGTGCACCAATTTCCAAAAATTTTTTGAGGTTCGTTTGCTACCTTATTCGCAGTTTTTGTCTCAGGAGGACGTAAAAATAAAAAATTTGTTAGGTGATCTTGGTAATTAAGCAATCAACGGTATTCATTGTCTGAGAAGATTGATTTCTTTTGGCAAACTTGACATGTTTCGAGCAATGTTTCTATTGCATATCTTCAAATGTCATATTTTGTTTTTAAGTTGTGTATTATTTTATCCCGACCGCCATGACCAACATTTATGTGTGCTTCACAAACAACATTAACTATTTTTTCGTAACTAACCAGTGAAACACTTTCCTTCTTCATGTTTGTCCTTTTTAATAACAATTTTTTCTTCTCTCACTTCCAACACGTCATATAAAGATAAAAGGTGATACTGTCTTCTCGTTTTTTTTTTTCAGAAGTTTGCTTAGCTCGCAGAATTTCTGTGGCGACCTAAAAGAATACAAAGTAAAATATAATACTCGTTTTATAATTAAAATCCACATGCTCAAAAACCCAATGAAAAAGCAGACAATAAAATCACTCTTTCCTCAAGCAAATTAATTATAAAACCGTGTTAAACTTCACAACAGTGTACGAATTTGAAGTGATTTTGTAGATTGCAGTAGTTGAGGTTAGGTTTCAAATCCTAAAAACCAACTTACCTTATATTGTCACAATTTTGTAAACGACAGCTCCATCCATTCGAACTCAGATTTTGAATTTCCGTAGGTTTGAGACCTAATTTTTGGTAAGAACCAAACAAAAAATTAATAGATAAAAACAACTAAACAGGATCATTTCTAATCCTAACTTATCACATGAATTTGAAATATTTAAGATTGTAACATCATCCTAGTGAGTAGGGCCCAATATCAATTAAAATATTTCTAATGGTTGATTTATATCTACCTACATTTTTAATATTTTTTAAATAGCGTGGAAACATAAAATTGTATGCATTTAAAATAGTGTGGTTTTATGCGTTGGTACTACGTTCTACAAAAAAATCTACTCCGCGTGTAGGTATTATGTGTATGACCAAAAATATGTTCTCTAAAGTAAAAGTGATTTTCAATTATACAAATTTATATAAGAATATACAAATACACCAACACCGTCATCAGATTATCTAAAAAACCTTCGACACGAATCTCTAAAGTTCAACCCAAATAGTATTCTCGATAGGTACTCTTTTTTATATCACAAAGACCGCGTTGATAAATATTAGCGGCAGATAAAATATTTCATTTTTACAGTGAGATGAAGTGTTTAATTCCGCAAATCGCTATGGTAATTCATGGCTTTATTGACGATTGGCGATAAAATAACTTTTATCGCCGTTTATTATTATTTTTCTGTTTACTTTGTCATAGTAAAATGTGATGTTGTGATTTCTCCTTTTTTATTAATTATAGTTATTTACGGATGGTGATAAACGTTTATATGGACCACATCAACAAAGTCTCTTTATCAAACTCGCCTGTTACTCGCTTCTCTTGCTCGGCTCATAATATTAGACTAGTTCGACAAAGAATCACATAAATAACTATTATTTTTGGTTCATTTTCAAACGATTCACGAGATATTAGCACAGCTTACATAGTATGTCCCCCTAAATTGAAATCAAATGGAAATTTTTTTTATTATTAAATTTAAAAAAAAAGTTATGCTTCATAAAAAGTTCTGCATTATCTAAAACATAGAATACAGTCATCAAATATCAAATTTTTTCAGTGGTATACGAGGTTTGTCAAAAAATATGAGTTTTACGAATGAAAATTTGAAATCTTTTGTAAATATTAAATAGTAATATTTCAGAAATGTGTTATAGTTTTTTTTCTAATATATTATTAGACTAAAAAAAAAATACATTTAAAAATATACTTGTTTATTTAAAATTCACAAAACTCAAACATTGATTCTTAAACAAACAAACAAACAAACAAACAAACAAACGAACAAACAAATAAATAAATATGTTTTAAAGAATATTTCATAAAATATAGAATCGAATTGCTTCATTTCCACCAATTCCTTTAAATGCACTAATTTGAGACAACTAGATTTTTTTTTTTAATAAATGCTTTAAGTAAAGAAAAATTTACGATTATTATAATCTAATCATTAAGATCAATTAGCAATTTTATTTTTACCTAACTTATCTAGAGATGTAAAACTTCATAAACTAAGATTCTATTCACTATAGTGTACTTTAGAGTCTAATTATTTAGTTACACTACCGTTAACGTATAACACTTAACCGCAAAGCTGGCAAGTTGCTTCTTTTCCATCAATTTCTTTAAATGCACTAATCTGAAACAAAATATAGGTAATTAAAAAAGGATTTATAGAAATTATTTGATTAACAATAGTTTTATTAATATTGTTTTAAATTAACTATAATAAAACAATACTCATGTCTAAACAAAACATGAAGATCCACCTAAGCAAGCAAGAGTAAAAAAAGTTTTAAAATAAAATTTTGCATAAAATTATATAAAAATTTTAAAAATCGCCTGATGGACAAAAAAAATTCCATATAGTTATAAGAGTAGGTTACCCCAAAACATAAATAACAAAAAACCTAAAATATTTCAATTAATTCTTATTCACCCCCAAATTAAGACTCATGAAGCCCCTACATAATTTACCAAATATAGATTTTTTAAGTTAAACGGATGTGGAGTTATTAATTTTTTTCGAAATTTATGGCTCCATTTTAGGCTTGCGTAAATTCTTAGGGGTACAACTTGGTATAGAGGTAAATTGCGTTAATTAAATCATATTTTGGGGTGCCTAACACGCAACTGATCTGTGTTGGTATTTATGCGGAACACCCTGTATAATTCATCGGAATGAAAAATTAATAGTATTTTTTTTGGGGGGGTGGGTGGCTTAGTGGTAGAGTCTCTGCCTGCGGATCCCAGGTTCGAATCCCACCGTTGGCCGGGATTTTTTATTTAATTTAATTATTTAAAATGAATTCTGATGCCTTGATAGGATTCCCCACTCGACCATTCACTGTTGGGTTCTAATTAACAGTACTGTTCCTAAAGTGGTGCTGGGAAACAGTAACAAAGCCTACACAGACCACGAGGCTAATAACCTTAGTAGTTGATGCCAATGACACCAAATAAAAAAAATGGATTCTTTCTTTCATTTTTGACGTAAATACATTAAACATTGGTTAGTTATGTCTTCGTCCAACAGATAGGTATGATTGGGAATTGGAAAAGAGTATTCTCCAATTATATAAATTTTTATATTACAATAAAACATTTATTTTAGACATAGGCGAGAAAAAGAAAAGAGGTAGGAAAAGAAAATGGCCTAAGAATCCATGCGAGAAAACTAAGAAACTTAGTTTGGAAGTCGATGAAGGTTTTAAATATCAATGTGAGCGGTGCGTTATGATTTTTGCCAATGTATCAGAACTTGAGCTACACAGAGAAAAAGAACACGCTTCGAATTTTACTTGTGAAGAATGTGGTCAGGTAAATTACGTTTCTAATATTTAATAATTATTTGAGTATTCCGTTAAGCATATATTTATTTACGGATTTCTAACTTTTCGGAAATTACAGAGACAGAAAAACTAGCCTAATTAAAAATTAATGAAAAAGCTTTATGTAAAAGTGACAAAATAAATGCTATATGTATGTGGCCTAACACTACTTATATGGGGTAGCACCGCTTTTTATAGTTTTCTATATCAAATTTTTCTGGGTGGATCAATCTGCGCTGTAACTTTACTGCACCTTACATATTTTTCACCTCTTTCTATCTACAGGGTGAATCCTAAATTTATACTTTTTTAACTGCGTATAGAAGTCGTTAAAATAAACATCTTTTTTAAATAACTTTTTTGAAAAAACTCAAAAATAAGAAAGATAAAGAATTAATAAATCTAATAACAGGCCTGAACTGAAAAATTAAACAAATTAGTAAGTCCTTCTATATTTATGTTTTTCGTTTATTTTTACAAATAGAATCACGAATATTGTAAGGCAATGGCATCATTTCACTTAGCAGGCCAGTAATGTGTATCTATTCAGTATATAGATAGAAAATTAAGTGAGTTTAGAAGAACACATTTTAAATATTAGCAAAAAAAGATTTGTAGTTCGTGCAACATTATTTATTTAAATTGCAAAGCGCTTTCGGCATAACGCCATAATCAGTGCTCGCCTACAAAGAATAATTGTGGGTGTAAATACATAAAATGGAAATTTGAGTCAAAACAATTAATTTTAAAAAAATATTTTTTTGAATAGACAGTTACCTAACAAAGTTAATTTTTTTTACAAAGTCTAGAAACAATTCTGTGTTGCAGACAATGATTAGGCTCTAAATAAACCCTTCATTGTTCAAGTCGAATAAAGGGTTTAGGGCCTAATCATTGTCTCCAACACAGGATTTTTTTCATGAGACAATGATTAGGTCCTATAAACCCTTCATTCGACTTGAACAATGAATGGTTTATTCAGGGCCTAATCTTTGCCTCCATCATAGGATTTTTTCTATAATTTGTTAAGTCTATTCAAAAAATCTTTTTTAAAATTGTTTTAACTTAAATGTCTAGTTTATATTCACATATTTTATATATTTACATATTTTATATATTTACATATTTTATATATTTACACCCACAATTCTTTGTAGAAACAAATAATTTTGCACGAAATAATAGATGTTTTATTTGCTAATCTAAGCTACGTGCACACAGCCGTTAACCACTCTTGGTTCTTTTAATTAAATATTAATGTTATGGGGACTTGTTAGATAAGTGCGCGGATGATTGCATATCGGGTGGGATGAGCCAAAGAAAAGTATGGATAACTGCGGGAAAATCAATTGTAATCCTTTCATGTTGAACTTCAACATTTCTCTCGCAGAGTTAATTTTTGCAAGTGGTTTTTACAGCGCATGAATGTAATCAACATTTTTCGACGAAAGTTGTTAGACTGTATTGAATACATTTTGGAATTAATTACGGAATGCCATTCCTAGACATTTCTAGACTGTTCTTTATTCTTATTTTATTCGTTCATTTCCTGTAACAGCCGCAGGATACTGCAGGGTACAAGGTAATTATAGTAAGTTTTTATTTTTGAGATTTTTTTGAAAAAGTTGTTTATTTTATTGACTTATATACACAGTTAAAAAAAAGTATCAACTTAGGATTCACCTATAGTTTACAATCATGTCTGCATTATTGATGTCCTATTTAAAGCATTGTTAACTTCTTGTATTCATTTTGATTCTGTTATATTCGTCTTCTTGCCACCTAATTTTTTAAATTTTTTTCTTCTCTCTCTTACAGTCTTGTAATATTCCCGGTTTGTTTCTTTACTTTTCAAAAATATTTGTTTTTAATGACATTTTCTTTCAATTCCTTAAATTTATCCAAGTAACATATAAAGTTGAGGAATATATCGGCGACCATCAAAGCGACGATAAAGTGGACTACTACCATAAGCGGCCACGTTCCTGCTACGTAGTCGCCACTAAAATGAGAAAAATATTTAGTGGCCTGTTTCGGGTATTCCCGGCCTCTATAGATGTGACTATGTGTACTAGAAAGGCTCGGGAAAATAGCTGGTATTATTCCGTGACTCGTCGGCCGACTAGTAACTGCCACTAGGGCTGGGCGATTATCAAAATAAGTAATCGATTATCGATTTTTTTTAAATAATCGAAATAATTGATTCATCGAAATAATCGATTAATAGAAATATTCGATTAATCGGTTGATCGAAAATAATCGATTCATCGTAAATAACCGATTTATCAAAAATAATCGATCTATCGATTATCGATTTTTCAAAAAAAATTAAGCGACTTATCCAGTATTTTGCCCACCCCTACTTGAAATACCGAAATATAATAGAGATTGCGTTCAAGGTAACAATTCAGAATTTATAAAAAAATCGGACATACGCTCACAGTAGGAATTAGTAGTTTTCAATCATTTCAGGATTGTTACCAAGAACGAAGCTATTTCAATACAAATCAAAATTAAAAAACATATTTTAAAAAGGTTATTACAATATATTTACATTTTACACTATACTTATTTTATTTTAACAGCAAGCTAGTGTGATTGGGTGTTTTGTTTATAAATTGCTCTTAAAAAAAAATAAACAAAAACTTAAATTTCAACATAATTTTTAAAGACAGTTGTTGCCCACAATACATTTTTAATTAGATTGAAAGAAAATTATTTTTTTTTGTATTTTCTTTAAAATAATTTATTCGAATATTAGCTATTTTTATGAAACCAGTTACAAAATGCCTTATTTTATGTAACGAGTAAATATTTGCTAGACGAGCTTCAAGAGTTTAAAGTGGGAAGAGGGGGGTATTGGTAATAAAGTTTAGGTCTGGAGGGTAGTGGTAATATTTAAGACTTTATTTAATACATTTTAATAACTATAAAAAGTTAGCTTTAAAAATTCTTGGAGGGTAATTACCCCCATTCCCCCACCCCGTACATGCGCCCCTGATATAAATTAAATGAAGAAATTTTAACGCGCCCTCAAAGTAACTTTTTTTGTATTTTTTTTTTACAAAATAATTTAAAATGGCAAGATTACAAAATATAACCTATATTATTCGTGATGTAGATAAGCAATAAAATTGTGTGTCCCTTAAAAGATTCCCAGATCCGTATTAAAATATCTTATGAAATAATATTTTGTACCTATTTAAATAAAGTATATTGTAAAGTATTTTCTTTAAGATAACGAATCGTATAATTCCAAACAGTTTAGAAAAAGTAAAATAAATAATGGGAAATTAAGAGTAACTATCTAGGTACCTCTTCAGAAATGACCGCTTTACCGTTTTTAGAAACACTAGAATAGGTACTTATCTGCGTAGAGGTGACCGCCTGCTAATAAGTCAAGTGGTTGGTGCTTTTTGACCTTACAATATTTCTGGTTCTGCTTTACCAATGGGAACTATTTCGCTATCCATGTTGCCACTGAAATGCCACGGTACTTTAAAGTTTCAAGTGATGGTCACTGGAACTGTTCTGAGCTCGTTTTTCTCTTCGTGTACCCAGTTACTTTATTTAGTCTTATTAGTAGCATTGGTGGGTGGCAGTAACTGATTCAATGGTACTATAGAGTTTTTGTCCCTATAGAGTAACAATCAAATGATACTGCCCAGTTCCAGTAGGTAACTACCCAAATGTTACTTTGACTTTATGTTTACAGTTCCAATAAATGGTATCGGTTACTATAAAAGAACTATATACAGTAGCCTTACCCAATAAAGTAGCAATATTAGTACCAGGGTGTACGCCAGGAACTAAAGCTTCGTAGCAAAAATGAACCGAACGGATTTGGTACTACAAGGGCGGCTCCAAGAGGAATTTTGGGGGGGCATTGCTTTTAGATATTCCCTTTTTAGTATATTTTTTTGAATAAAAGGGGGGCATGGCACCCATATCCCCCCATCCCTCTGGAGCTGCCCTTATGGTACTATGTGTGTTACTTGGAGAGTCATTGGAAATAAAAATTGAGCTCTATGAGGATTAATTGAATAAAAATTTGATATCGATTTTTAGGTACTTCACAGTGCAAAAGCGCTAACTATTCACAGTAGAGCTCATAAAAGTCTTAAGCCATATGTATGTGAAACTTGCGGACGTAGTTATTCGCAGACGTCTCATCTTTGGCAACACATGCGGTTCCATCAAGGTGAGTGTTGATTCTAAGTAGACTTGGCTTGACTTGACTTGACTTGACTTGAAAGGTATCTTTGCTATTCTTTCACTTAATATACATGGAAGAGAGAGATAATATATGCTATGGCTACAAATTTGCCGAAGTCGTTCGATGTGTTCTCTGTCTACCCATAAGGGTACCTTTCAAGTAACAAGTGAGGTAGGTATGATTTTCCTAATTGGTCTAATTACTATTGGTTTGTTCCAACAATAATTAGAAATACTCAGGATTTTGCTGATTAGATTGTTAAGTACCCTAAATGACTGGTTCTAATCGCTGTTGAAATAAACTCTAGTTGATACAAATTTGAATTTACAACATAAGAATTAAATATTGAGCGAAGGAAATGTAAAACTATTTGAACATATATGAGTAGCTGCACAGATTTCACAGACTGTGTCTTTTTCCATCAATTTGTTGGAATCGCTGTTTCGTGTTTCATCGATGCGACCTTGAACTTCTTGCGTTGAATTCGTTTTATTTGTGCTTGATTGTTGAAAGACAACATTTGACAGTTTGAGTTTAAATTTGTGTTTATAATTTTATCTGAATGTACCTATGTACCTTAATTTGAAAGTATATTTTTCTAAAAACTATTTTTTCGGTTTTCCCACAACAAATAAATAATTAACTTCTCAATTCCTGCAATTCAGCTGTCAGTTATCACATGTAATCGGAAAAAACATAAATTGAAACTGATGAATTGGTGTTGCATCACATACTTTTATTACTATACGGTGCAAGAAAGAGGTCCGACACGCCCAACATAGGGCGCGGCCATTTTGATTCCTATGCCATAGTTTATAGCTAAAAAATCAGATCGCTCACTCTGCGTCGGCACTTTTGATCTCAATATTCCAGTTTATACACTGCGCAACTCGGATAATAAAATATATGACAACCGCCTATAATAAAACAGCAGTCTTCTGCGGTTCCTGAATTTGTATCCCTGGAATGGATGTTATTTTGGAACTTTCAACTGGTGCGAGTGAGCTAACTGATTCTTTAGCAATAAACTGTGACTCCAAAAATAATATTCACTAACACCAGCAAGCAAAATATCAGGTGCGTTTTAATCATCCGCTTCTGCTTCCGGAATTGTCGGTTTAGTCGTTTTAACCTGTCAGATTAAAACAAGAAAACCGACAATTCCGAAGCAGAAGCGGATGATTAAAACGCACCTATTAAAAATATTGTGCCAAGATGTAGGCAACACGTAATAAGGGATCAAAATAGCGGATTTTCTATCTCCTTTTAAAAGGTACTCAGAAAGCTGCGCAGTGCGACCATTCTCCGTATAGTAAAAGAAAATCAAAGTATGTGTGTTGCATCGATTGCAACAACGTTAAATAAAAAGACAACATTGTTAGTTCATTCCGCACCGATTCCAACGTTGCTACAAGAGTTGAATAAAAGGACAAACATTTTTCAACAATTCTGTTCGAGCAACATTTGTCCGTCTTATACACTGAACTGTAACTATTACTTCAACGCTAGTAAACAATACATGCGCGAGAAAATTTTGTGCCATCCATGCAGCGTCGAATGGAGTATATTTATTTTGAAAGTACTGTACTGTAAGGTACGTGCGCTTGCGTATGACTTACATGGTAGCCATGACGCTGGTCGGCGTGAACAGAGATAACTTTAGCCCAAAGCACCTGAAGTGTTTAGTGAAAATTGTTGTGCTTTTAGTTTGTTTAGTTTGGTTTAGTTGTTTCTGCTGTGTTGAAATTTGCTAGTTTCAAAATTATTGCAAATTTGTGTTTGTGTGAACACCCTAGAGTATTGATTTTAAGTTTTATTTAATAAAAATCAGAGGACACTAAGTGCCTTTTAAAATGGTGCGGAAATGTATGGTTTTGAAAAATAATAAACCGCCATTATACCAGTAAGTTCAGTTCTATTTATCGTATTACTTAATTATCTATATAAAAATATATTTTGCAAATCGGTCAATATTTTTGCATAACTAGTGGAGCTGTACGTTCGTGATCGATTAGCCGGCCTCCTAGTTTAAGCATTTTTATTAATTTTCGAACTTTTAAACTTTGTTTCCACATCTTTTTATAAATTATAATTGTGAGAGTTTACAGAGCAATTTCAGAAGCAGCTACCATATGTCTTTTTTCCATTATAATTAGTGTTTGTTACCTATCAATAAATTTTGTGTATAAATGGTTTTGTTTTAAAAGCGGTGGTACACGCATTTTTTCGGGGCATTAGGGATTTTTTATTTTCTGATTTCCAAATCTCCTTAAATTTGTGTTTATGTTAATATCTATTTTAATTTTTAAAACAAAATCAGGCTGACTAAACACACCTTTAGGGTGGATTTATAAACTACGTTCAGTTCGCGCTCAGTTCGAGTTGGCAAGACATAACCACAAATTCCACAAAATAAAAATATATTTTGTTGTTATTTTTGTTTTAATTATATTTGTAGACGGTGTTGGTTATAAAATAATTATGAATCCGTTATAATTTCTTATCCAAAACATACTTACCATGTCATTCTGCTCTGTTTGTGGTGAACTCGAACTGAGCGTGAACTGAACGCGAACTGAAGGTAGTTTATAAATCCACTACTGCGCAACATTTCGACGCACTTTTAGTACTAAATTTAGTAGAAAATAGAACAAGTTCTAATTAATTAATTAATTTTTTTAGTACTAAATTTGCTGTTTGCAACGTGAATTTTTTTAGTACTTAAAAAATGCATTAATTTAGTTCTAAATTTAGTACTTAATTTAGTATCGTGACATACAGCCTTAATATCAAAAAAAAATTAATATATTTTTTAAAACATTCTAGGGTTAAATACACCAAATCATTCTAAAAATACATGATGTTCTATTTAAAAAACACATTTTTATTTGCCAGTCAAATCCATATAACTTTTATTAAAAACTTGTTTGTTTGTCTATAAAACAAATTGAAATATTGATCAATTATATATGCACTAATGGGACACCCTGTATATATTTTCAAATTTTTTTTATTGATAACACTGAAGCTCGCCAATAGCTAAACAAAAATTTAAAACAGAATCGGTTCACAAACAAGAGAAAATAGTACTGAACTATTTTGTCTTTGCCTATTTATAGATTATCATTATCTATCAATCACCTTATGGTACAATCACGATGGTGGAAGACTGTTTTATTACAAATTAATAATTAGCAAAATTTGACATCTTTTAAATTTAACTTATATGCTCTCACCATGGGCGTCGTTACACAATTCTATAGGAGGGGGGGCAAAATTTTGAAAAAATTTAGTATGTTAATTTATTGAAAAACAAAGAAAATTAAACATAAAAGAGAATTTTCTTATGATGGATTTAATTATTCTTCCGGTTTTTCCAGAAATAACTGAAAATCGAAATTTATTTTTTTTTTTAATGAAAACCCTTTTTCTTATTGAAAATTTGAATTTCTGGTACATTTTTGTATAAGAAGCGTGTATTGAAAATTTTTTCAGTAACATAGTTTATTATTATGAAACAATGTTATAATGTTATAATAATTATTAAATAATCAACCTTGCCCATCCTTGCGATTCAAAACAAATTATCGACATAATTAAACAAAGTTTTATGTACATGATGTTAATTAAATAATTAATTAAAATTAGGAAAAACATGAATTTATACGAGTCGTGACAATATATTAGAAATCTAATTGGGATTTTTATGGGGATATGAGATTACCGATTTTTGAATTATTAGATGGGATTTTAGAAAAGTTAAAAAAAGTCGTTTGTAAGAATTGTTTAAGTTTTGATTGAAGTTAGGTATGTTAAATTGGTATTCTGTTGATATTATTTGGAAGATAAAATAAATAAAAATACAGACATGCAGAAATCCTGAGAGAGCTGACTCAAGCAGGGTAAACCAGAAGGTAGATAGAGTACAGAAATACAGCGAAGACGATTATATTATTTATAATATACGAGTAAATTATCAAAAATTTTAGGAAATTGAACCCACCCGTATTGAGGGTGAATTTTGATTGGGATTTTTTCATAAATAGGTTTCCATATCAAAATGTACACATAAATACAGTTGAAAATACAGATAAAGATACATACAGTTATACAGATAAAGATACATACAATTAAATATACAGATAAAAATTAAAATAATATTTTGAGAAAAACCAACTTCAAAGTAAATTTGTAATGATTGAGTAATAATGGTTCATTCCGTACTTTTTTATCTTTATCTTTATCGGTTGTAAGCAGGTAGGGTTAGGTTTGGCCCAGAACACTGCGGCTTCTTGAGTCTATTATATTCCCCTGCTTTTCCCGTATTCAGGTACTATCTTTGGAATAGTCCTGCGTCTTTGGTTAGTTTTAATAGATTCCCTACCAAGTGTTCCTGGGGCGTTCTTTCCGGTTCTAGCCCGAAAAGGATGAAACGTCACCTAGTAAGAGCTTCGCATTCGAAAGATCACATGGTATGAGGTTTCTTCCTCTTCCATGCAGAGACTACACGTAGTGGGATCATTGTGTAATCTCATCACATGAAGGTGTTTCAGCAAGCAGTGCCCCGTTAGTAATCCCACAATGGTGGATATCTGAGGCCTTGCGAGTTGTAGTGCCTCAGTAGCCATGCGTGGGTTTGGTTTGGTCCCCTTAGCATGAGCTTACTGATTCTGTGCCCTCTTATCTGTTGCCAGTGAATTTGGTGGTTTGTGGTTATCCACTTGTTCACTGCCTGTCGAGCAGAGGTTTTGCTTATCGCAAATACAGATTCGGGTCCTGTGAATGGTAGATCTGATCCCTCTTTGGCGAGTTCATCAGCCTTTTCATTTCCTTGGATACCTTTGTGCCCTGGTACCCACGCTAGTTTTACCTTGTTGTGGGTTGCCAGATCATTTAGTATTCCAAGGCAGTTCCATACCTACTTTGTCTTGATTCTGTTTGAATCAAGAGTTATTAAGGCTACTTGGCTATCTGAGAGAATTAGGATGGTTTGTTTTTTGTACTTCCTTCTTAAATTCTCTCGTACACACAATTCGATTGCATGTATTTCAGCCTGAAATACAGTGGCATGTTTTCCCAGTGAGACGATGATGTTGCATTTGGGTTTAACTCCATGTACGCCAGAGCCTGTTCCCTTGTTAATTTTAGATCCATCCGTATACCATACGAGACCGCTAAGCAAGTATTTATCTATCTCCTTATTTACCTCGTTCCAGTTACAGTTGACCTGGAAGATTCTGTTAAAGGTTAGGAGGGGTGTCATGTGATCTGATCCCATATTTAATACAAAGGGTGTCCTAACAAGAACTTGCATTTTGAATGAGAAGATGCTGACATTAAACATGAAACAAAATATCTGTCAAATGGCCACCACGGCTCCGTTGACAGGTGTATATTCGTTTGACGAAATTTTGGAAGACGTTTTCGAGCAAAATCGGGTGGATTTCACGAATATTACGTTCGATTTCTTCCTTTAGTTGTCGAATCGTTTCAGGTTGGTTCCCATATACTCTACTTTTTAAATACCCCCAGAGAAAATAGTCTAAGAGCGTCAAATCGCAACTTCTCGGCGGCCAGTTTTGGTCTTCAAATCGAGAGATGTCACGACTTGGGAAGTTTGTTTGCAGTAACGCCATTGTTTCGCGTGCGGTGTGGCAGGTCGCGTCGTCCTGTTGAAACCACAAGTTATTTATGTCCATTCCTTTCACTTCCAGCCAAAGAAAGTCTCTCAGCATGCTACGGTAGCGATCACCATTTACAAACACCTTCATTATTTTGAAAAAAATAAGGTCTGATGATCCCTCCTATCCAAATGGCGCACCAAACTGTCACTTTTTCAGGATACATTGGAAGCTCGTGCACGGCATGTGGAAGCTCTTCCCACCAAATCCGACAGTTCTGTTTATTCACAAAGCCTCATCACTAAAGATCGCTAAAGAATGCATCGTCAACTCCGTGTTGTTCCAATATCCAATTCGCAAAGTTTCTGCGCTGTCTATGATCGGCTGGCTTCAGCTCTTGCGTCAACTGTATTTTGTAAGGATGTAGATGCAAATCCTTTGTCAAAATTCGTTCTAATGTACTGCCACTGATATTTAATTCCTGGCCGCGATGTCGGATGGAAGTGTTTGGATGTTCGTTTACACTGGCTCTCGCGGCGGCGATGTTTTCAGCAGACCTTCCAGGATGACGACGCCTAACACTTGTCTCCTCTTTGAATGCAAACGTCCGCTCAAATTTGTTGATCAAATTTTCAATAGCGGGTCGCGACGGACGATTATGTACACCGAAATATTCACGTAACCTGCGCATTGTCACTGTAAAATTTCTTCCATTTCTGTAATGGGTCTTCACAATTAATAAACGTTCTTCAAGAGTGTAACGCGGCATTTTCGTTAATGTCAATGTTTTGACAGAACACATGCCTAGTATGGCCCACTTGATGTCTGACAGATGGAAATGGCGCGCGATTCAAAATTCAAGTTTTAATTGGGACACCCTTTAGAATCATTTACTTCATGTGTTATTCTGGTATGTTTGATATATCCCAGTGGGTTCCAGTTGTTGGAGATTTCCAGTCTCTATGCACTCATTCTGGCCTCCCCCTTTATGACTAGGTCAAGGGGTGGGAGGTTTAGAATGATTTCCATAAAGGCTGTTGGTGTACTTCTCAGTGCTCCTGTAATACAAAGGCATGCCAGCCTCTGTACTCCTGAGAGGGTATTGAGGGCTGTTTTCTGGTTTACTTTTGGCCACCAAACAACCGCTCCATAAGTTATCATGAGTCTTATTATTGCCAAATATAGCCAGTGGACCATTTTTGGTTTTAATCCCTATGTTTTTCCAAATGCCCGTCTTCCTACTATGAGAGACATTTTACATTTGTTGGTCACTTTTTGTAAGTGTTGGTTCCAAGTTAGTTTGCTATCTAGGATCAGACCCAGATATTTTACTTGGTTTGTTTTGTTTAGCCTTTCTCCAAACAGAGTCGGAGTTTCTAAAACCTCCAATCTTGTTTTCCGAGTAAAGGTTATGAGTTGTGCCTTGTCAGGGTTTACCAAGAGGTTTTCCCTAACGCACCATATTTCTGTCAGCCTAAGAGCTCTTTGCCTGAGTTCAAAGACTGTGGTTTGGTGTTTCCCTCGGATAAGGATGACTATGTCATCGGCATATCCTTGGGTGTACAGCCCTTGATTGTTTAGTGTTTTCAGCAGTTCATCTGCCACTAGGTTCCACAATAGAGGAGAAAGGACTCCACCCTGTGGGTATCCCCTGTGGATATTCACCTGCATGGTTTCACTGAATATTTGTGCCTGTATTTGCCATCCGCATAACATGTCTTCTATCCACCAGTAGATGGTGTCTTCTATTCCATGTTTGCGAGCGGCAGCTACCATTGATTTAGAGGAGGTATTATCAAAAGCTCCTTCTATGTCAAGAAATGCTCCTAGGACTATTTCTTGGTTACTGAGTCCTCCCTCTATCTTGGTTACAAGATGATGCAGAGCAGACTCACAAGATTTTCCTGATTGATAGGCATGTTGGTTTGTATGAAATTGCCTCTCTATAAGAGTGATTTGCCGGACATGCTGATGAATCAGTTTTTCCAATCCTTTCAATAGAAATGACGTCAGAGTTATTGGTCTATAGGCCTTTGCCACGGCATACGTTGGACGCCCCGGTGTAGGTATAAAGACAACTATGCTTTGTTTCCAGGTATTTGGTACATGTTTATGCACCAAACTTGCCCTGTAGAGCCTACAAATATGTGGGGCCAGCGTTTCTAAAGCCTGTTGCAAAAGCATAGGGTACTCACATCTGGTCATTCAGTACTTGGTTGATCAAAGAATAAATAGACGAGATGTAAATGTATGAAGTTTAGTTTATATTGGAAGATGATGGTCAGTGAATTCGGCTTCAAACTCTAAATTTAGTTTTGATGCACTCTTGTAACTGTAATTTACTTTAGAAGGCTGCGATATTCTTTTTTAAAATTAGAGGGTAGTTTCTACCCTAATTTGAAGCAATTATTTTTCTTAAGTAGGAAGGTGGTAGAAAAAAACACTTTCTGGCTCATAAAAATAATTTAAAATTGAAATTGAAAAAATTATGCTCCGGGCGGGGCTCGAACCCGAGCTCTCTGGGTTGCCGTTCCAATACCATAACAACTACGTATATAGACCACCAGTTACCTAGTCGTTAAATTGAGTAGAGTATTCGATCCCGACTCGGTTTATCATATCTTTTTCCAATAATTCTCTGTCAATAATATGGTAACGTCGAAGGTACATCCCAACATACATTTAATCCCTCGTATCATCGAACAGTGTTAAGTTAAATGGTAATGGAAAGCGCTGTAAACGCATTGAGTATGAAATGAAGAAATAAACTGAAGGTTTAAATTGCCGAAACAAATACAAGAGAAAGAATTCAGGAATACATTCCTGAATCCAGAAGGATAACAAACCAAATAAAAATTGGGCTCCAGGCGGGGCTTGAATCCGCGACCTCTGGATTGCCATTCCAATATCATAACAACTAGATCCTCGAATTACCTAATTAATAAATACTGATTGTGATTCGTGATCTTTATTTGCGAAGGTAAAAAACTTTGCGAGAGAGAAAATAACTTTTTTCTACCACTTTCCTATTTAATTCCGTATACTCACATATGGCTAAGGTGATAGAAATACCCCAAGTCCTCTGACAAAACAGTATTGCATTTTTAATTACAGTTTGCACGTGTCTTCTTATTTCAGTTGCGTTTAGTTGTTGCTTAGCAGCGTAAACTTTATTAAAGTGCGTTTACACGAATACAAGAAGTTCTTTTAAAAAAAATTAAGAGACGCAGAATATATTTATTGAATAACTCATAAATTTTTTTAATCCAAATAATTTTCTTTAGAACTAGACTCTGATTCAGACTCATCATTACTTGCCGTTGTACCTAAATTAATAATAATTGGTTCTAGATCAGAAACATCTCATTGCTTGAATTTTTCCCAATTAGAAACGATTATGTTTTTAGTGTGTCTTACATAATTGTCCCACTGAGTATTGGTAACATTATTCAAAGCTTCTGACCAAGTCTGAAATACATCTTGCGGTGACAACTTTGTTGTTAAAAGTTTTTCGTCATAAAATCGTTTGCACTGTGATCACACCATCTCTATCGCATTGTACAGGCAGTGATATGGAGGAGTTCTTAATATTGTATGCCCTTATTCCTCAACATACCTATCTAGGTGGAATTATTTTGACGGTAGATTCTGACGTACAACTTCCCAAATCTGATATTTCATATCATTGATTGGATAATTAATGTTCTTTTCCTGCAACCATTTTTCCATTTTATCTTTTGGCCAACTATAACATGGAATTGGTTCCACGTTCCGTGAATGATAACTAGCATTATCGATTATAATCAAAGAAGGATGTTCCAGACTAGGTATAAATTTCGACTTAAACCATTTTTCAAAATTTTCTGTTTTCATATTATTATGGTAATCCCAGGTTTTTGTTTGACTTTTAAATATGAGGTCTGCATCTTTTATAAACCCTTCTTTATTGCCACCATGGACAATTATGTATCGAATTCCATCTGCTATTTTTTTACTTGCAGTAGCCATCGTTTTATCTTGCCAACTTTTTCTGTCATTTCCCTTTCATATAGAAAGGTAGAGACGTAGGTATATAACCTACGTCTCATCCATAAATACAGGCTTAAAGTTACCCAGCTCTATCTCCTTGTTAAAATTTTTCAAAAACTGAATCGATGTCGTTCCAATAAAAACGGTCTGTTGTTACTTCTTTTAAAACGAAAGCCAATTCGATTTCATGTATTAATTGACCATACAGAACTTTTCACATCAGGCATTTCTTCCAAAAATCGTTTATATAACGATTTCATTGTTACATGTTGCACACCTTCATACATCTTATATATAACTTGCCTCAACTTACTTAATATTAAAGAAATTACTTTTGTTTTACTTTGGCTTACTTTTTTAGACATTATTATCACATACTCCGTATCAGAATTTGTTAGTATACTAAGTCTATAGATAGTTTTCTGCGAAATATTTAATGTCTCTGTAGCCATTTGATTGTACCTCTTTTCAAGAGCCTCGCAAATAGATTTGTGTCTCTTAAAATAGGAAACTACGTTTGTGATTAAAGTTTTGATTGATCACTAAATCGTTTCACGATTTTGTTGAATACTTATAAAAACTTTTGAAATATCCAAATATAGAAATTTTCAACAAATTGACAAATTCAAAATTATTTTGATGACTGCCACCTGACATAATAACAAAATGTAATTAATCTACGATGTGCCAAAGTTTTTGTATCATCCATTTTACGTTTTTTGATTTTTATATTTAAGGAATAAAACCGTTTGCATGTCCTCACGAAGGCTGCGAAGCTAGATACACCATAAGACCAGATTTGAAGGACCATATTAGAAAAGCTCATACACGAGAAAGGCCATTTAAATGTAATGTTTGTGACAAATGTTTTTTGACTGGTTCTGTTTATTATCAACATCGATTGATACATACTAATGACAGGAGATATGCTTGCGATGTAAGTACCAAGTTTATTTTTTGTTATTCGGACCAATCGTAGGTTTCATGTCTTTATCTAAACCAGAATTAATTTATTCAAATGTCAGTACCTGTTTTTATCTTTTTTTATTTAGCTCTGTAGGATTACTTAAAAATCGTTTTGATGAACTGTTTTTATTCCAAAATAATACTAGTTCATTTCAATTGTCTTAACTCATTAATAAAATTTAAAACTAAATTAAAATCTATAATACCTCAGACTCCAAGAGAAGAAATTTATGTTCTCATAAAAAAAGTTAAAAACATGAAATAGTTATTTATGTACCAAGTCAGCAAAGTGAGTCTTTATCGAACTAATCTGAGATTATAAGCCGAGCGAGAGAAGCGAGCTAGGCGAGTAACAGGCGAGTTCGATAAAGACACTGCTGACGTGGCTCCTAAAAACTTTTATCGCCAACCGTAAATAATTATAAACCATAAAAAAGTAGATATTATAATATCATTTTATTATGACAAAGTAAACAAACAGAAAAATAACAGCGAATATAAAGCAGTTACAGACTATTTCTGTCAGACGGCCCATGGCTATGTTGATAAAAATTAGCAGCAGATAAAATATTTGATTTTTATAGTGAGAAAAAGTGTTAGTTTACTTCCGCAAATCGCTATGGTAATGGATGGCTTTATTGACAGTTGGCGATAAAAATATTTAAATTAAAATTTATATAATATGTTCTTGTTACAATGTTCTATTTTTCGGTATTACTTGCTTTAAAATAAATAAAATAAAAAAATAAATAAATGAAATAGTTATTTATGAAACCAGTTACGAAATGCCTTTTTGTATGTAACGAGTAAATATTTGCGGGACGAGCAGAGCGAGGCCCTACAAGATGAACCAGTTACATAAAGCGGCATTTCGTAACGTGTTACATAAAATATTTTTTCTAATTTTGACTAGATTATTATTAATACTGACATCTACGCAACCAATAGTACTACTTTCTTGTATTGTTAGTTGCATATGCATCATTTTATTACATGGTTTATTAAAGTTATTTAGTTTTTCTAAAAAAGTGGGTTATTTTATCGTCTATTTTGTTTGAATTATTTTGTGCTGATTTAGAATGGATAATGAAATAAGGACAAAAACAAAATTATTACTTGGTCGTAAGTTTAACAAATTCTATTTTCAACCTGCCCTTCTTTGATTAAAAATTTCAATAATGTATATTAAAACCAAAAAAGGTTTATTTTTATTTGCTTTTTTTTTGCAACTGGTGACACAATAAATTTTTCGAAACCAGTTTCACAATGTTCAACATTATGCAACTGGTTGCGTAAAGTAGATCATTTTGACACTTGCTGAGATTACAAAAAATGTTAATTTATATGTCAAAATTAGAAAAAAATCATTAAACAAGGCAATTCATTTGGAAATATTATTAAACTATATTAAATAAGTCTCTAATACTTTATTACCAAGATACAGGATTATTTAACAATTTTGTTAATATCTTCAATTCTACTACTACTACTACTACTACTACTACTACTACTACTACTGTATAAATATGGATGTTTGTTGCTCAATCACGCCAGAACGACTAGATGAAATTTGAAATTTGGCACAGAGATAGATTATAGTCTGGAATAGCATATAGGCTACTTTTTATCCCGGAAAAATATACAGTTCCCGTGGGATAGATTTGTTTTTGTTTTTCATAGAGCAAGGTGATCAGGATACCTATTCTCTAACTCATGGGAGCACTCCCACACTCCCATGCTCCCATACTCCCATGCCAACGTTTCCAAGTCGACAGAATAACTTTGATCTACTATTTAAGGACCGATCCACCGTTGTGTTAAACGAAGTTTAAAATGACATTTTTACTTAACAATGTCATTTTAATTTCCGTTTAACTCAACGGTGGAATCGGCGCTTAGTAGTTCAAATTTGCTTTGTGATAAATACGGATCTAATCTGGCAAGCCCGCAATTCTCCCTCCCATAGTATAAAATCTGACCTTACTACGCATGTACCTGGGCTAAAAATGAGTAAGCACGATATACCCACCTAAGAGTAAGAGCAAAATATATGGGAGCACTCCCATGGGAGCGCTCCCATGACTTAGTGAATAGCTATCCTGACATGATTTTTTGCATAGTGGTAGTGAAACATGAAAATTTGAACCAAGCATAAATAAATAAATAATGTCGTGTTTCAAGGGAATATGGAAGAATCGATATTTTTTAAAGGTAGGAACTTGAAAATTGGAGTAGCTACTCATCATATGTAAAAAATGACGTATTTCAAGGAAGGACATGGGGAATGGGAAGTATCTTAAAAATCAATAATAAATAAAAACAAATAAAAATAAATAAAAATAAATAAAAATAAATAAAAATAAATAAAAATAAATAAAAATAAATAAAAATAAATAAAAATAAATAAAAATAAATAAAAATAAATAAAAATAAATAAAAATAAATAAAAATAAATAAAAATAAATAAAAATAAATAAAAATAAATAAAAATAAATAAAAATAAATAAAAATAAATAAAAATAAATAAAAATAAATAAAAATAAATAAAAATAAATAAAAATAAATAAAAATAAATAAAAATAAATAAAAATAAATAAAAATAAATAAAAATAAATAAAAATAAATAAAAATAAATAAAAATAAATAAAAATAAATAAAAATAAATAAAAATAAATAAAAATAAATAAAAATAAATAAAAATAAATAAAAAAAAATAAAAATAAATAAAAATAAATAAAAATAAATAAAAATAAATAAAAATAAATAAAAATAAATAAAAATAAATAAAAATAAATAAAAATAAATAAAAATAAATAAAAATAAATAAAAATAAATAAAAATAAATAAAAATAAATAAAAATAAATAAAAATAAATAAAAATAAATAAAAATAAATAAAAATAAATAAAAATAAATAAAAATAAATAAAAATAAATAAAAATAAATAAAAATAAATAAAAATAAATAAAAATAAATAAAAATAAATAAAAATAAATAAAAATAAATAAAAATAAATAAAAATAAATAAAAATAAATAAAAATAAATAAAAATAAATAAAAATAAATAAAAATAAATAAAAATAAATAAAAATAAATAAAAATAAATAAAAATAAATAAAAATAAATAAAAATAAATAAAAATAAATAAAAATAAATAAAAATAAATAAAAATAAATAAAAATAAATAAAAATAAATAAAAATAAATAAAAATAAATAAAAATAAATAAAAATAAATAAAAATAAATAAAAATAAATAAAAATAAATAAAAATAAATAAAAATAAATAAAAATAAATAAAAATAAATAAAAATAAATAAAAATAAATAAAAATAAATAAAAATAAATAAAAATAAATAAAAATAAATAAAAATAAATAAAAATAAATAAAAATAAATAAAAATAAATAAAAATAAATAAAAATAAATTAAATAAAAATAAATAAAAATAAATAAAAATAAATAAAAATAAATAAAAATAAATAAAAATAAATAAAAATAAATAAAAATAAATAAAAATAAATAAAAATAAATAAAAATAAATAAAAATAAATAAAAATAAATAAAAATAAATAAAAATAAATAAAAATAAATAAAAATAAATAAAAATAAATAAAAATAAATAAAAATAAATAAAAATAAATAAAAATAAATAAAAATAAATAAAAATAAATAAAAATAAATAAAAATAAATAAAAATAAATAAAAATAAATAAAAATAAATAAAAATAAATAAAAATAAATAAAAATAAATAAAAATAAATAAAAATAAATAAAAATAAATAAAAATAAATAAAAATAAATAAAAATAAATAAAAATAAATAAAAATAAATAAAAATAAATAAAAATAAATAAAAATAAATAAAAATAAATAAAAATAAATAAAAATAAATAAAAATAAATAAAAATAAATAAAAATAAATAAAAATAAATAAAAATAAATAAAAATAAATAAAAATAAATAAAAATAAATAAAAATAAATAAAAATAAATAAAAATAAATAAAAATAAATAAAAATAAATAAAAATAAATAAAAATAAATAAAAATAAATAAAAATAAATAAAAATAAATAAAAATAAATAAAAATAAATAAAAATAAATAAAAATAAATAAAAATAAATAAAAATAAATAAAAATAAATAAAAATAAATAAAAATAAATAAAAATAAATAAAAATAAATAAAAATAAATAAAAATAAATAAAAATTATTAAAAATTATTAAAAATTATTAAAAATTATTAAAAATTATTAAAAATTATTAAAAATTATTAAAAATTATTAAAAATTATTAAAAATTATTAAAAATTATTAAAAATTATTAAAAATTATTAAAAATTATTAAAAATTATTAAAAATTATTAAAAATTATTAAAAATTATTAAAAATTATTAAAAATTATTAAAAATTATTAAAAATTATTAAAAATTATTAAAAATTATTAAAAATTATTAAAAATTATTAAAAATTATTAAAAATTATTAAAAATTATTAAAAATTATTAAAAATTATTAAAAATTATTAAAAATTATTAAAAATTATTAAAAATTATTAAAAATTATTAAAAATTATTAAAAATTATTAAAAATTATTAAAAATTATTAAAAATTATTAAAAATTATTAAAAATTATTAAAAATTATTAAAAATTATTAAAAATTATTAAAAATTATTAAAAATTAATTATTAAAAATTATTAAAAATTAATTATTAAAAATTATTAAAAATTAATTATTAAAAATTATTAAAAATGAATAAAAATACATATAAGTATAAAGCAAAAAAAATATTTCTTTATGTATGCTTACTCCATCGGGTAGATTTGGACAGAGGTGGGGCACATTTGGGCAATAGTATATTTGTTTTATTTAAATTTTTGTGTAAATAATTTTAAACAACTGAATTCCGTCTTCTTCATCCTGTGGCTTGATAGTGGTTGTCTGAAGACTAACTTTTCCAACCGGCTCCTCTCGTTCTTCGAGCCTTGTCGTTCTAAACAGGGTCGCTTGGAAAGAACTGCGTTTCTATGGAGATGGCCTTTTCGATGCACTATCTAGAAGTTATATTGTTGCAGTCTTTCTATCCATCTAGCAACTTGTCCTTCAGGTTTTTTAAAATTCATCAGCCACTGCGCTATGCTCACTTCTAATGATAAAACTTTTGTTAAAAAGATAAGTATTGAAGTGTTCAAGGGCAATAACAAAGGCTAAAAGTTCTTTCCTAGTGACGCAATAAATCTTCTCAGCTTTTCCAAAGGTCTTACCATCAAACGTGGGTGGATAAGGGTCTTGTTAGTATGGTTTTGTGAAACTGGGTTTCGAATGTGGCTTTGTTCGGTTACAGACCAGGACGAGGTATTGTTTTCAGCTTCAATCTTGCTTGCCGAAGCTTGGCTACGAATTCTTCTCACTAATTTAACCATTTGAGTTCAAATGTGCCTTTTTAACTCTAATTTAGCCTTTCTTTGTTGTTTTAAATTCTTTTGTTGTTGCTCTAAATTAGTTTTTAAATTCTGTTGCTGCTGTTCTAAATTAGTAGTTAAACTCTCTTGATGTTGTTATAAATTTGTTTTTAAAATCTGTTGTTGCTGTTCTAAATTAGTTTTTCAATGCTCTTGTTGTTGCTCTAAATTAGTTTTTAAATTTTCTTGCTGCTCTTCTATATTAGTTTTTTAAATCTCTTGTTGTGCTTAAAGATCTACCTGAATGTTAAGCTGACTAACCTCTTGCTTGAAGGTTTACTGGATTTGTAGCAAACTATTTATAATTTCAACCACTTCTTTTCTACGCCTCTCCTCCTTCTCTTCTTCCTTGTCCTTTCTGCGCTTTTATTTTTCCTCTCCTCGCCTTTCTCTCTTCTCTTCTTCGTCCTCCCTGCGCCTATCCTTTTCCTCTTTTTCCTCCTTCCTGTACCTTTATCTCTTCTCTTCTTCGTTCTCCCTTCACCTTTCCTCTTCTTCTCTTCTTCCTCCTTCCTACGCCTTTCCTTTTCATCCTATTGCTCCTTCCTGTACCTTTCTTTTTCCTCCTCTTCCTCCTTCTTGCGCCTTTCCCTTTTCCTCTTCTTTCTCCTTTCTGAACCTTTCTTTCTCCTCTCCTCGCATTTCTCTCTCCTCGTCTATCTTCAAAAACCATGCTGGGGGACCTAAAGTATCCATGCTTGTTTCGTACACAGTGGATCCAGCAGATCTAGTATTTACCATGAATATGATACTTAGATAACTTTAGTTTGGATCCCACCGCTGTCACCAAATGTTACGCTGGTTTTTGGTAAACTCAATTTATTCCAAACTCAAACTTTACAACTATACAACTTTGAACATTATCGTCTATCATCAAACTCAAACTGTGACGTCAAGATCATCGATTATATATCTCCCTTGAACCTTCTCGAACCATCCAGATGTTTCTTCACATGTAATGACATTTCTAGTGCTGTCTAGGGTAATGGGTGATATTACACGTCCTCTTTTATTCGTACCTTTTCTATAACAGCCGCAGGCTACAGGGTAACAATATTAATGGGTGTAAATAATAGTGTGGTGCGCGAAAGCCGTCTCTCTTCCTTGCCTGCGGTGTGAAGTCTAGCGCTGGCCATATAGACACAAACGCACCGCTTAGAGAAACTACCGGATTGATATCTCTGCGGCGTATGAGTCATAGAAAGGCAGTTTTCGATCGTTCTAGAAAGCTGAGAGAGCTGGCTTTATATAAATAGCGCGAGTTCGTCGACGGACAAGAAGTTTCAAATTAAGTGTTATATAGAAAAGATAAATTGTAATAAATAAATTAGAATTGTGAGTTATAATAGTGCCTAAATATTACATAAATTAATTAGTACGTTATAAATAAATTGTAAATAAAGTGTTTTAAATAAATAAACTATAAATAAATTACTATAAATAAATGACTTCTCGTTGCGTAACCAAGTACATTGCCGTATACATAATGATCTCTCATTCTCACTAGGAGAAACACGTAAACCGGGGGAATTGCAATACCAGTAGTGGTAATAATTCTGTTTCTCGAATCTTCGGATGCATTCTGAATAATAATAAAATAATAAACAAAGTTATCTCTATGTATTGTTTATTTTAATAAATAATACACTTTAGGTTTGATATACCAATTTGTGGTAACTGAAGATCAATTATAAGTTTTGTGTGGTTCGTAAGTTACGAATATTGGAAGAAATGAGCAAAATTAATAAATCACCCTGTATCTTGGTTCTAAAGAATCAGAGCTTCGTTAAATATAAGTTATTTAGAACTACCCCGGCATCCCTTAACCACCTCCTAACGTACGCGCATTTCCCAATGAATCATGTACTTTAATTTTAGATTGTACGTATTTTTTTGTTACATTGTTCTATATTTAATGAACATATTAAAAAAAATGTTCCGAAAACTAGGATATGAATATTTTGAAATTCGGAAACAAATACCGAAATTCTGCCTAAGAAATTATGGAATTTATTCCAGAACCCCATGGTTCGAACCTGCGATCTCTTGCAAAACCACCTTTTGACTATTAATTATGCGAAGTAGGAAAATTTCGGAATAAAATCAAATTACCAAAGGTGAAAACAAACCAAAGAAACATTGAAAAAATCCAACCGCTCGACCTTTAGGGCGCCAAGCGTCCTGCGATCGGAAAATTAGTTTGATACGAAATATTTAAATCCAACTCGGTTACCTACCCAGATTCTTTTAATTTTTTTTTCATTAACCACTAAGACAACATCATCAGAGGATTTCGAGGAAATCTACACAACCTATTTGTGTGAAGCTAGGCCTACGAAAATGTAAAACTTTAGTTTTAACAGCGCGATGCGTTTGACCACCGATCAATCGTGTTTAACCACCCTCAGAAAAAAAAAATATAAAAAAAAATATAAGGACCGTAGGATTGACCATTGATCAACGTTTGACTATCTTTGATCACTGATTAGATTTTTTAACCACCTTATTAAATAATTTCAAGAGTGTAAATTATCGAGAAATACCAGATCTGGGTCGAATTTCAATGGAAAAATGAGGCGGGCCCAATAAAGATAAAAGTGATTTAGAATTATGTTTAGATATTTGACCATCCCCTAAAATAATTTTTTCTACACCCACATGGATATTAGCTAATCTACGAACAGACTATAAAACGAAAAAGTATGCTATTGCGTTCAACTGAACGAATATATTTCATATACATTCTAGGTATTGAGAACATGGCAAACAAATAAAATCCACCACAGTTCATATTATAGACACCCAACTACTATTATTTCTAAAATTTTAAATAAGTAACAATTCTGTCAAACTAATTAAATATAATGAAAATATAATTAAAATTAGTTATTTTTGTATAGAATCGATAAATAATAGCATTTTTATTTTTATTTGATCCACATTAAAAAAAAATTAATCAAACTATATGAAACTAATTTAATTACGAGTATAAAAACTAAAATCATAAAAGTGGTGGAGGAGATGAGGACAGAGCATCTGCCTTCCACGCGAAAAGCCCAGGATCGAATCTGGCAACTAATTAAATTTATTTTTTCATGTTTATTTTATTTTATAAATTAGTAAAATTTATAAATTATTTTAAAATTAGTTATTTTGTCTTAATAACCTAAAATAGTTTTTTTATATTTGTAGATTTTCGTTAATGAGTCGTAGAAAAAATATACTATACAACTCTTGTTGCATAAACTACTATTAAAGATCCCAGATAGGGTGAAAATTTGAAAAAACAATTTCTTAATCGAATTAAAAAAATCAAACATTAGTTGGCGATGCTGTTACGCATGAAGAGAATGAGGCATACTTTATAAATGTTGGTGGAATATCACTAACGAAAGTAGTGTAGTAATTTAATTTGCAAAACGTAGTACCGATTCAAGAGGTAGAAATTTTATTTATGCCTCATCCTTCAATGCTTATTTGTAGTTAAAATGAAAATTTTAATACAGCTGATCGGCATAATAAAAGTTTTGTTTCGATTTAATCATGTTTTCATGGTGTTTACTGTAATAAACCTTTTCTTTTGACAGATAAGTCAGACTTTATTTATTCACAGCCGTATCGTATATATTTTAATTGATTCGGAATTTTGTATTAGTATATATTATAATTGTACGGTTTGGCGAGTGTATTAGAAAATATTGCAAGCACAAATACGCTACATGAAGCATTATTTCTAGAAGAAAAAATATCGTACTTTGTTTTACTTTCTGTTGATGCTTCGTACATTTCGCAAGCTTGAGAAGTGTCGCGCGACACTTACAGGATAACCATTCGAGGGACCGATCAGCGTTGCCAGACCTACTGTTTTCACGTAGATCCACTGTTTTTGTCTGTAGCAAATTTTGTTCTTATTTTATTAAGTTTGCCTCACTCTTCAGCAAATGGTTAAAGAATATTTTCTCTAGTAAATTTTCTGCAGTAAAAGCAGCGTAATAAGCATCCACTACTCTAGGTTGGCTCCATAAAAAAAACATCAAGATAATCATTGTTTTTATTTAAAATGAAACAAAGGAATTAATAGGGCATCATAAAAAGAACATGCACACCACGATTTTGAATTATCTGATTCAGACTGATCTAAAAGAAGTAGGTACCTATTATTTTTCATTGTTTTTTTTGTTTCCGTACGTTAAGTATATATTAAAAATGTTATTATGTTTATTCTTTGTTTACCTTCTAATTTAGGTCGAAAAAAGTTTATTTTTCGTTTCTTATATACTTGTTTTTTTATTTACTACACTGCAAATTTTAATTATTTCCCCCTGTATTAAAATCTACTGTTCAGATCTATGGTTTTTTTTTCACCCAAAATCTGGCAACACTGCCTAGATCGAAAGAAATTTTCAACCTATTCACCTCCAAGCGATGAATCGATGTTCGAGGGCAGTGACCTAGAGTGCGACAGGCAGCAAACCTTTGCCCCGAGTCAGATTCAGAAGTGTCGTCTGACGACACTTTTCGTGTCGCGCCGTGCGAAATGTGTTTCATATAATTATATGTATTTTAGATGTGAAGCGACACTTCTCGGTCGCGTCGGCGGTCGTATGTCGCGTCGGCGGTCGTCTGTCACGCCTACCGAAATTGTACCTTTACAAACAACAATATTTTTATCCTTGTTCTGCAAAAGAAACATCAGCTATATCACCCGATTTCCCTCAACCAATCTCAACGAAAACACGCTCGCTAGCGCAACAACTCTTAACGCTACTCAAAAGACTGAGAACGATTTTAATCATCGACTTATCAACGTCTGAATTTGCATTCTTTCGTCGTAACTCGATGTAAAGTTTAAAATGTTTTAAAAACTTGTTTAACATTCATAACAGTAAAATTTAAGTGCTTGTAATACATCAATGTGTAAAATTGTTACAAATTCAATAAGATTTATTGTGTAAATAAAGTTGTTAAATAAAAAACACTTATTTTCACTATCAAGAAAAATCTGGCAGTCAGTCTACAATACTACACTATACTCCGACAAGATATTGGAGAAGGTGAGTCATCTGCATGATCAACACTGTTGTCTATGAATGAAAATTCCGACAGAGTCAGGCATAGGCGGCGTATCAAATACTGAATAATTATTTATTATTTATTAGATATTTGTTAGTAAACTTTATTAAATTTGTTTGTCAACATCTTTATTTAAAGAAAGATGATGCGTTAAATATACGTTTTTGATAGTTTTCAAGAAATGAATATATTTATTCCCTAATGACTTCGTTATCTGTGTTTAATGGTTTTAAAATGTGTTTCCAGTAAATAAACGACAGACGGGTTAGATTGAATATTGTCAGCACAGGCACAAAGACAGTTGAAAACTAACTTTCGACGAAGTTAGATTTGTATCGCTTTAACTATTTACGATAATTATTTTATATTTTATAAACACTTTTTTGTATAAGTGCTCTTTTCTGATATACGAGTAGGTGTTCATGTTTGTGCCTTACAATTTGGTAGTGGTAGTGCATATTCGAGGAGTTATATTTATTGTGTAGTATATTAGGTAGGTATTTTTATAGGACGATATTTGTAATTTAAAAATATCTATTATAAATTTGGGCGGTAATATTTAGTTATTTAATCTATGTCAGGAAAAACTAGAAATTAATTCAATAAACGATTTAATAACTTTAAATTGAAATATAAAATATAGAACAAAATCAGATTATTTAGAAATAAGTATTAAATGAAAAAAGAATAAAATGCAAATAAAATAATAATAAAATAAAATAGATAAAATACTTAATGCACGTATGAGATGGCGTACCTGAAATAAAAGAAAACAAGTATGAGTAATCAAGTTTACCAAAAACAGCTTTACATTAAAGAAAGTCATGAAAAGGTGATATCCATAAATAAAATACTTATTATCCTTTTAATTAACAAGAAAATTATACATGATAAATATGTCAAAATATTGATTATAAAAAAAAATATAATTGACACAACTTCAAATTTTCCATAATTTACAAAAAGTTATATTCTCAATTCTGTAGGCACTGACCGCAATGCCCAAACATCGATCGATATATAAAAAGCCATTACTAGAACACTGACCGCAATGTCACTAGTCCGCACCAACCATGGTGCGACGACTCCGGGAATAATCCCTAAATAAACGCAAACACTGACCGCAATGTACTACACCAGAACAGACAATCTAACTCACTTTACTTTTGATTACACCTCGTAGAGGAAAACAAAATTTAAGTAAATAGTCAAATTCAAATAAGTTTTAATTATTTAATATAACCCCGTTAATTTAGGATATAAGGTTTTCTCAATACTTGACAAAATATCTTTACGTCAGAATTGACAAATTAACTATAAAAGGTTAATGGATAATAATTGGGTAATATAATTTGCAAAATAACTTGATTACAAATTAAAACAAAACTAATTGATAAAACATAATTACTCAGTGAGAAAAACTCACCCTGTTCAGCAAACAGCCACTCACAAAAATTATTATTCACTAGTTTTTTTTTTATTATTATTATTGGAACGAACTTTAATTTTGTTCCGTAAAGTAACTAACTCAAATTCAGAATGATCTGTATTTTATGCCTGTTTCGATATTTTACCCTTAGTTCCCATATTCGTAATCCGATATCTCCATATCTTAATGGTGTTAATGTAAACATAGTCTGTAGCTATTTTGGAAGACAAATATTTCGTGCGTTTAAAAAGAACCGGGTGTTTCGTAAAATAAAACTTAATAATATTGTATAGAAAATAAAATCATTCTTACAGTCGGCCATCCTGCAAATATCTCGTCCCGAGATACATATCCTATTCTAGGGTTGCCTCCTTTTCTTCGGAAGAAAGAACAACTCCATCTCCCTCGCTTTCACTTCCAGTGTCATCAGAAACTCCTCTAGGTGGACACCAAGCTCTGATGCTGTCTACTGCAATCGTCTTCTCGTATTTAGAGGACCTTAACGTACGATGCGACGACCCTGCCATATCTTTGACAATATAACGGTCATTTGGCAATACTTTCTTTATAACCATTGGACCTGAGTAATTTGGCGCTAGCTTACGACTCGTCCCAGTTGCTGTTGTTTGTTTCAAGATGACTACTAGATCACCTTCATTGTATATTTTAGCCTTCTTGCGTCTCTTGTCAAAATTGGCTTTTTGTCTTAACTGGCTAGTAATTATCTTCTCGGAAGCCTGCTTTCGGATATTAATTAGGTCATCAATTAATTCTGGAATCTGCTGTATTTCGTCTTTAAGTAGAGAATCATCTCCACCTCGTGGTATATAACCAAATATTAGCTGACTAGGTGTTTTGCCTGTAGACTTATTAGGTACATTGTTAATTGCAAATTGTACAGATATTACGTATTGATCCCATAAATCTTCCTCCGGAATTGATGGTAATAGTGATGATAGTATTGTCCGGTTCAACCGTTCTACCTGTCCATTTGCTCTAGGTGTTGCTACTGCATTAACAATGTGTCGAATATTGTTTTGTTTGCAAAATGACTTGAAATGTTTTGACGTAAAACAACTACCTTGATCTGATATTAAGTTTTTCGGTGTTCCATAAGTTGCAAAAATATCTTTAAAATATTCTATGACATATTTTGTTTTAGTAGATTTGACTGCTCGTAGAAAAATAAATTTTGTAAAAGCATCAATGCCAACTATCAGATGGATGTTATTTTTCTTGGATTTTGGAAACGGTCCTAGGTGGTCAACATGAAAGGTAGAGATAGGTTGTGTTCCTTTTGGAATAGGATGTAAAAATCCTTCCTTCTTTCCAGAATTACGCTTGTTGTATAAACATGGAATGCAACAAGAAATATATTTTTCAACATATTTGCGCATTCTTGGGAACCAATAGTTCTCACACAAACGATGTAATGTTCTTTCCACACCAAAATGTCCGAAATTGTCGTGAGCTGCCTTTACCACTCTTTGTCTCATTCCTTGTGGAACTACCCATAATATACCTCGTGCAGTTATCCGATATAGTCGTTCATCTCGTAAACAGTAATTTTTGTAAATGTGCTTTTCGTATTCTAATACTGGCGGTTTAGTTAATATTTGATGTATTTCTTTGATTTTATCGTCTGTCAATTGTCCAGATAAAATCCAATCTGCTTCTTCTATTCGGAAAATAACTTCACATTCAATTGGTGTAGATACATTGGGATTTCGACTTAATGCGTCCACGTGATTCATCCTATTTCCGGGTCTATATTGGACTTCAAAATTGTATTCTTGTAGTTCTAACCATCATCTTGCGATTCTAGGTATTAACTGTTTTTTGTTACTTGTAGCCTTCAATGAATTACAGTCGGTTATCACAGTAAACGAAATACCTAAAATATAGCTTCTAAATTTTCGTAAGCTTTCCAGTACAGCCAAAGTTTCGAGCTCATACGAATGGTACCTTTGTTCCGCTTCGGAAGTTTGTCTGCTGTAGTAAGCGACTGGGTGCAGTCTATCGTCTCGATTACTTCGTTGTAATAAGATACCTGCTAAACCTAACTGACTAGCATCTGTGTGGACTTCAGTTTTTGCATCCGGATCAAATAAATTTAAGACAGGTTGACTAACTAAGATTTCTTTGAGTTTTGTAAATGCATTCTCTTCTTTATCACCCCATTTCCAACTTACTGACTTTTTGGTTAATTTTGTCAAAGGTCTTGTTAAAATGGCATAGTCTTTAACAAAATGCCGGAAATAACCTGTTAGCCCCATAAATTGGCGAATGTTGTGAATCGATTTTGGAGTTGGAAAGTTTTCAACAGCTTTAATTTTATCGCTACCAGGTTTAACTGTTCCTTGTTCTATCTCAAATCCAAGATAAGTTATAGATGTTTTGAGGAAACTACACTTCTTCAAATTTAGTGTCAGACCCTCTTTTCTAAAAATTTCTAACGCTTCTCTAAAAACATTCAGGGTTTCGTCTATTGTTTTACCAAACAAAAGAACATCATCTAAGTATAATGCTGATTTTTCTCTGATAGGTTTTATGATTTTGGTCATCAGTCTTTGGAATACTCTTGGAGCATTCGATAGACCAAACGGAACTTTGGTATATTCGTACTGACCTTCAGCAGTTACGAAAGCAGTATATTGTTTTGATGACTCTTCAATTGGCACTTGGTGATATCCTGATCTAAGGTCTAGACTCATAAAATAATTTCCATTTTGTAATTTGTCTATTTGATCATCTATCCTAGGCAAAGGATGATTATCTTTTACAGTTAAAGAGTTTAATTTTCGGTAGTCAACACAAAGCCTTTGTTCTCCATTTTTCTTCTTGACTAGTAAAACAGGGGAAGCATATTGTGAGTCTGATTCTTGTACAATTTTGTTTACCAGCAGGTCGTCTACAATTTTTTTGACTACGTTCTGTTCCGATTTTGACATTCTGTATGGTCTGTATGTAAAAGGTTTGTCGTCGTTTAATGTAATTTTCATGGTTGCTGATCTTGAACAACCCAGTTCACTTGTGTCCAGAGCAAAACAATCTCGAAATTCATTTAAAAGGTTAAACAGTTGAAGTTTTTGTGCCTCGTCGATTATGCCGATCTGCACATCTTCTAACGGTAATGGTGATATTTCTTTTTCGGTAATAGACATTATTTTCTCGTGAGATTCTTCTTCTTTGACACAGGGCCATGCTCTTGCAAAAATTGTGCCTTTCTTTAAACTAATATTTCTGTCTGCCACGTTGATACATGGCATTTTTGAGCATACATTTTCCTTAAGTGATATTATGGAATTAGGGATAAAATAGTCGTTATTTTCTGGAGATCTGAAGCTGGCGTCGATAAATACGTCTCCTTCAAATCCGTCGCTATATACGGGTACATTTCCTCAATGATTTGGCAACACTGTAAAATTTTCAGTTATGCGTAAGATAACTTTTGATTTTCCTTGGGTGGCTTTTGTAGAAAGTAATTGAGGCTCATTTAATTGTTTGAAAAACTGTAATGACGTTTCTTTTTCTTAGAAAAACATTCTGCCTCTAAGTGGCCATTGCGTTGGCAAAAATGGCTTTCTCTTAGTAGAATTTTGGCAAACGTTAGCAGTGTGTCCAGGTTTATTGCATTTGTAGCATGTTATATTATCTGATCTTTGGTAAGGAAAAGTTCTTGCAAATTATTCATGTTTTGGTTTTGAAATGTGCCTTTTTACGGTGTTGGGAACTAAAGGATATTGCGTTGTGTATATACGTGATCATTTTATAAATAAATAAAAAAAAAACCTTAAACTTTGAACTTTGTTAGTACGTCATCTCATAGGCCTGGCTATACTTATTTTACTTTGTGGTAAATATTGTTATAGGTGTTTAGAAAATGTAGGAGAATATAAAATTATTCCTTCTCTGAAGGAGATGGAAATCCATCCTCTGAAGGAGATTGTGATTCCACCTCTGTAGGAGATGGTGATTCCACCTCTGAAGGAGATGGTTATCCCACTTCTGATAAATACTATAGGACGATATTTGTAATTTAAAAATATCTATTATAAATTTGGGCGGTAATATTTAGTTATTTAATCTATGTCAGGAAAAACTAGAAATTAATTCAATAAACGATTTAATAACTTTAAATTGAAATATAAAATATAGAACAAAATCAGATTATTTAGAAATAAGTATTAAATGAAAAAAGAATAAAATGCAAATAAAATAATAATAAAATAAAATAGATAAAATACTTAATGCACGTATGAGATGGCGTACCTGAAATAAAAGAAAACAAGTATGAGTAATCAAGTTTACCAAAAACAGCTTTACATTAAAGAAAGTCATGAAAAGGTGATATCCATAAATAAAATACTTATTATTCTTTTAATTAACAAGAAAATTATACATGATAAATATGTCAAAATATTGATTATAAAAAAAAATATAATTGACACAACTTCAAATTTTCCATAATTGACAAAAAGTTATATTCTCAATTCTGTAGGCACTGACCGCAATGCCCAAACATCGATCGATATATAAAAAGCCATTACTAGAACACTGACGGCAATGTCACTAGCCCGCACCAACCATGGTGCGACGACTCCGGGAATAATCCCTAAATAAACGCAAACACTGACCACAATGTACTACGCCAGAACAGACAATCTAACTCACTTTACTTTTGATTACACCTCGTAGAGGAAAACAAAACTTAAGTAAATAGTCAAATTCAAATAAGTTTTAATTATTTAATATAACCCCGTTAATTTAGGATATAAGGTTTTCTCAATACTTGACAAAATATCTTTACGTCAGAATTGACAAATTAACTATAAAAGGTTAATGGATAATAATTGGGTAATATAATTTGCAAAATAACTTGATTACAAATTAAAACAAAACTAATTGATAAAACATAATTACTCAGTGAGAAAAACTCACCCTGTTCAGCAAACAGCCACTCACAAAAATTATTATTCACTAGTTTTTTTTTTTATTATTATTATTGGAACGAACTTTAATTTTGTTCCGTAAAGTAACTAACTCAAATTCAGAATGATCTGTATTTTATGCCTGTTTCGATATTTTACCCTTAGTTCCCATATTCGTAATCCGATATCTCCATATCTTAATGGTGTTAATGTAAACATAGTCTGTAGCTATTTTGGAAGACAAATATTTTGTGCGTTTAAAAAGAACCGGGTGTTTCGTAAAATAAAACTTAATAATATTGTATAGAAAATAAAATCATTCTTACATTTTAAGTTTATTAAATACTAGAATTATATTGTTACAATAGTAGTGGATTCAGAGGCGGGTCCAAGAGAAAACCAATTACGTCGGCGAAAGCCCTTATCAAAGGATGAAAAGAACATTATATGGAAAGTGTATGATGGGCTGAAACAGACACTTCCTACAAATGAAGCTGTAAACCGCAGTTCTTTTTTAACTTGAGTATCTGTTTCAACAATTGAACGTTTTGTACGCGAAAAGACAAAAAAGGCTCCTTAGAAGCCCCTAAAACGCATACCTGTGGTCGAAAATTGTTGAAATTGGACGATAACTAAAAACAAATCATTCGAAGAACTGTACATTCTTGTTTTTCTCGAAAACAAAGCCCCAACACTTAAAGTTGTTCTTACGAAATTAAGAGAAAACGAAGAAATTCCATTAATGAGCCGTGAAACTTTACGAAAAATTTTATGGGGCCTAAAATTTCGTTTTGTCAAACGGTGTAGGAAATCAATTTTAATTGAGAGGTCAGATGTAGTGTCCTGGCGACGGCGTTATTTACGAACTATTAAAGAGTATAGAGCCGCTAAAAAAAAGATATACTATCTCGATGAAACATGGGTGAATGCTGGACACACGGTATCTAAGATATGGCAAGATACTTCTGTAACTAGTCATCGCCAAGCTTTTATAGAGGGATTATCTATAGGTTTGAAAGCACCATCAGGTAAAAGACAGCGCCTAATTGTTACCCATATCAAAAGTGACAGTGGATTTTTGGAAAATAGCGCTCTTGTGTTTATATCGAAAAAAACAGGAGACTACCACGAGGACATGAATGCGGAATGCTTTGAAAAATGGTTTACTGAAGTATTACAGCGTGTAGAACGAAATTCAGTTATTGTACTAGATAACGCTTCTTATCACAGTCGACGAGTTGAACGCATTCCGATAATGTCCAGTAGGAAAGCGGATATGCAAACCTGGCTGCGGGATAAAGCAATAACATTTACTGAGGATATGCTTAAAGTGGAATTAATGGACCTAATAAAGGAACACCGCCCTAAATATATTCAATATGTTGTCGACACAATGGCTCGTGATCGTGGTATTACGGTACTAAGACTTCCCCCTTATCACTGCGAATTCAAACCTATTGAACTAATTTGGGCGGAAGTGAAAGGGTTTGTAGCTCGAGAAAATAAAACTTTTAAAATAGCCAACGTTCAAAGTTTATTAAAAACCGGTATAGAACGTATAAAACCTGAAGCTTGGCAGAATGCTATTTCCCATGTAATTAAGGGAAAAAATAATATGTGGCGCTTGGACGGTATGATCGAAACGGTAGATGAACCTTTAGTCATAACTTTAAGTTCCGACGATAAAGACGATTCCAGTGATAGTTCTGCAGAATCAATGGATTACGAAACTTCATAGATTTAGAATTTAAGTAAGTGATACCGAGCTTAAGTTACATATTTTTATAATAAACAAAATACAATTATAAACATAGATGAATTATTATAACAAAAATAGATAACCAACCTACTTTCATCTAGTAATATTCACAAATACCCAATTAATTTTCCAATATAATATTTCTGCGACACTGAAAGAGTGCATTTTGATATGATAACGATACATTTTGCAGTTTTAAGGCGCACCTTCTTCAATATTTTGTTCTAGTGTTAGCAAAAAGAGATTACACTCAATCGAAGATATAATTATATTCTCAATTGAATACACTAAAAAAATTATTAAACAGTAAGGCACGAAAATGATAAACAAAAATACAGGCAGCCATTTTACACGAGCGCACGTATGTGAATACCCATTCCTTACGAACGACCGCAGGCGGCCTCAGGATACAGCGTTGTCAGAGTTGCTTTAAATAATTTCTAACACTAGTATAATACCCCATTTAATTTTCCAATAGTGTTTCTACGCCACTGGCATATTTACATATTTTAACAATAACAAAAACAAAATTATAAACATACATGATTATTACTACAGAAATAGATAACCAACCTACTTTCATGTAATATTATTTACTATTAGCACATTTAATTTACCAATAGTTTTTATACGCCACTGGCGTAATTCATTTCGGCAATAAACATGCATTTATGACTAGTTGGCACGTGATACCGATAAGTTCTGCAGTTTTAAGCGCGTGATTCCATTCATTATGCTCTGGTATAGTATTATGGTTGTACGTGATCAAGGAGGAATCGCCTTCTTCAATATTTTGTCCGAGTATAGTCTACGAGCTACATCATTACTCTCCACTGCTTTTAGCTGATTGGAAGGCAACCCTTCTTTCTGCAACCCTTGTTTTTCACTCGCGAAAGCCCTTTTAAAATAAATTGTTATATATTTATTTATTTATTTGCGAACATGCTATAAACCACACCATTTCTTTAAACAAATCGCAGGACATACTCTTAGACTCGACACGACAAGATATTTTTCAAGTTGAGAAACATTTGAACCTCCACAGAGCGAGGTCCCGTAATATGAACGAGTTACACAAAACGGAATTTCGTAACGTGTTACATACAATATTTTTTCTAATTTTGACTAGATTATTTAAAAAATTGTGTTTTGGTAAAAATTACTACACCTATGCAACCAATATTACTTTCTTGTACTGTTAGATGCGTCCAATTTTTTAAAAAATATTAACTTCGGGGGCCAAAGCTTTTAATTTTTTTTTAATTTTTGCTTCTGATGGTGGTAAAAAGATACTGGGTGGTCAAACAAGGTGAATCGGTGTCAAACGCATCCCGTTTTATAAACTAAAACTTCAGAATTTAGGGGGCCAGCTTCAGTCCGCTACACAACGGTCCTCCGTTCATCTACAATGTGGTAAGATTTTCAGTATATGTACTTGGAACGACTGCGGTTTAACGTCGTAAACGTGTGGGTATAGCACAAGTAGAAGTTGGAAAGGTTTTTGGTAGGTAAACGTCAAACCACGTCGGACGGCTTCGAGAATTTCGCAGTAATGTTTACCTGCCAGTGTCGTTTCATAGAATAAGTAATTTTAAATTGTTACCAGCGGAACCGGACAATCGCATTTATTTATGAACTATAAATTTATTAAACATGTATTATAATATTAAAATCATAATTAGTAAAATTTCAACAGCTATTCACAGTTTATTAAACTATTTACTCGAAATTGTTATTAACATCTATAAAATAATTTTGTACGCCAATGTATCGCGTCCATTTCGGTGAGATCCGCCGCAAACCTGTCAATTTATGTGTATAAAGTAGGAGAACTGGCAAAAGCCTTTCCAACTTCTACTTTTGCATCTGGTGCATGGTCGAGTCGTTGAGTCGGTGGCCCGACAGACCTTAGATTGCAGGTTCGAATCATGTCGTCGAGAATTTTATTTTCCCCCAGTTGTTTTTAATGACGACCAATTTTTCATTTCAAAATTCTATGTAAATAATAATTGCTTTTTTTAGCTCTGTCCAAAACGATTTTTTAGAGCCGACGCTCTCAATAATCATCGGAGAATTCACACTGATGAACGCCCTTATCCCTGCCATGTTTGTCATAGGGAATTTAGACAGAAAGGGGATCGCAATAAGCACCTTAGAACTCAGCACCCAGATACTATGGTCGTTTGAATAATTATTATTATTCTTTTGAAATATTTCAGTGTTGTTTTAACTATTAGTTTGTTACTTTATTTCCATTTTGTTTACTTAAAAATAAGTAATAATTATGACTAAGTATGATTATGATACGAATTTTTATGAAGAATGTTTTATAAAAAAAATATTAAATATAATTTTTAGTTAAATTTTATTATGAACGTTAATCACTATAATTACATAGGTATATTTTAAGTTTGTGTTTAAATAAATGTCTTTGAAAATTTTAAATAAATGTCTTTGAAAATTTTAAATAAATGTCTTAGAAAATTTTATTATTTTACATTCATATTTTTGGACGTGATGTCTCTTTTCTACTCATGCGCTGCTTCGGCCTCTCCGTGTTTTAAATGATTATTTATCCTGTATGTATTTGTTTAGTATTGATTGAATCTGGAATTCTGTTCTGGCAAAATTGATGATTTCCAATTACCTATATGTGAAATTGGAAATTTCATGAAAACATTTGAGGTGATGAAAGAAGAAAATGAGGCTTTGAAGAAGCGCGTTACTTCCTTAGAATCCCGACTTAATGATTTTGAACAATATTCAAGACCGAATAATATTGAAATTCAAGGTGTTCCTGAAAGAAAAGATGAAAATATTAACAATATCGTGAACAAAGTGGTGGATGCTCTGGGAGAGGATACAACTGGAAAAGTTGCTGCTGCCCACAGGGTATACACTGCTAAAAATAATACAAATGTACCCAAAAATATATAGTCGAGGCAATGAAGCACTAAAAAGGCCAAAGTTCCTGGGTTTTTTCGTGCAAGTCGGATCGGAATGCGGTTTTTTGCATTCACTTGCAAAAATTATTTGTATCATTCCCCGTAATTTCCGGGTCATACAAACCGGAAATTGCATTGCTGCAGCCAAAAATGCATTCAAAAAATGCATTATTTGAGAGGCCTCTTGGATGATTTCAAAACTTGTTAAATAAGTGTCAGAACTAGTCCAGATCGGGTGATCGGGGGTTTTCGAGATCGCTGATCACGATTATGATGTCTAAATACTCTAAATTGACCCACAGCCGACCTGGAGCTCAGGAACGTCGACGAACGTCATCTTCGTGGGACTCTCCCAAAATTCACGCGGGGAAGGAGGGCAACTAGGCGATCGGGGTTTTTTTGGGTCGCTGAATCCAAATATGGCATCGGCGATTACCTCCCGGACACCTGGTGCGCCCAAACCTCGACCTGGACGTCATCTCCGAGAATTTTCCTCACAATATCGACAATAACAACCCGAAAATGATTGAGCGGAGTTTTTTGGGGCGCTGAATCTAAATTTCACGTCGAAAACGACCCCCTGAACACGTGTTGCATCGGAACTTGGCCCTGAACGTCATCCCCGAGGGGTTTCCAAACACAATTGAAAAAGACGAACCGAAAATCGTTCCGAGGGTTTTTTTGGGTCGCTGAATCGGAATTTCACGTGGAAAACGACCACCGGAACACCTGGTGTGCTCTAACCTGGCCCTGAACTTCTTCACCGAGGTTTTTCAGACCCAATTGAAAAAGACGAACTAAAAATCGTTAAAGGGGGGTTTTTGGGTCGCTGAATTCAAATATGGCATCGGCGAACACCCCACGGACACCTGGTGCGTCCGAATCTGGACCTGGAGGTCATCTCCGAGAATCGAAAAAGACGTCCAGGTCGAGGTTTGGGCGCACCAGGTGTCCGGGGGGTATTCGCCGATGCCATATTTGGATTCAGCGACCCATAAAAACCCCGATCGCCTAGTTGCACTCCTTCCCTGCGTGAATTTTGGGAGAGTCCCACGAAGATGACGTTCATCGACGTTCCTGAGCTCCAGGTCGGCTGTGGGTCAATTTAGACATCATAATCGTGATCAGCGACCTCGAATACTCCCGAGCACCCGATCTGGGCTAGTTCTGACACTTATTTAACAAGTTTTGAAATCATCCAAGAGGCCTCTCAAATAATGCATTTTTTGAATGCATTTTTGGCTGCAGCAATGCAATTTCCGGTTTGTATGACCCGGAAATTACGGGGAAATGATACAAATAATTTTTGCAAGCGAATGCAAAAAACCGCATTCCGATCCGACTTGCACGGAAAAACCCAGGAACTTTTTGCTTCATTGCTTCGACTAATAGTTGTTGAATTTGATTCACGCCAATTCCGCGACATAGTTTTAGCTTTGGCTAAACAGAAGAAACGTACGTCAAACGGTCCAGGGCTAAAGATCGACGATGTTGGAGCTACTGTTTTTATTAATGAGCATCTTACTCCCGCCAACAAAACTTTGTTCAGAGAAGCTCGTCAATGGTCTAAAGATAATGATTTTAAATATGTAAGTATGGGTCGAAAACGGAAACATATTAATGCGTAAAGATGATTCTTCCAGAATCAAACTTATTCCTAATTTAGATTCCCTTGAGTAATTCTCAATATCAAATAATATTTAAATATTAACTATGCAAACCAATGGATAAATTACTAGTTTATAGCCGAAATATCAATGGATTGAGGACTAAAACGAAAAACTTTTACATTAATACTTTCAACTACGGAGATGATTTGTATCTCATAACCGAAACTTATCTCAACAATGGGGTGAACAACGCCGAGATTCTCGACATCTCAATCTACATCTTTCGCAGAGATCGTGAAAGCTCTGCAAACAAGAAAAAAGTTGGTGGGGTTGTTGATTTTGTGTTACTCAACAATCGAATTGGCAGTGTGACGCTCAAGATCTATAGATTACGATTAAAGGAGAGTGGGCAGTAATTATCCTTCCTCCATGGTGGGCAGTTTTGCCCCACCTCTCAATAGGAGTAAGATATATGCCAAATGAAAAATATCGCTAAGGAGAACATTTGTTTCTATTATGACTTCTCTCAATTGTCTGTCCGTTCCCAGTTATACAGTGTGTCTACTTAAGTTACCTAAACAAAAACTCAAATCTCGAATTTAAAAAATGCATAGTTGCCAAATTATAGATGGTATAATCTAACTTTCATTTATCTGAAAGGCATTTATATGCAAGTCACGTATTACCTTGCATGAGAATTGCCTTCTACCTGTTACTTTCATTTTATATTGATATTATATTGTACTAAGTAATTAAAATGGTTGTAATGTTTTAAATTTTTCAATAATAATACTTTTTAGATAGAAACTTGTTAGCGCACTGTAAAGTCCAAAATATTTTTTAATTATAGCTTCAATACATATTCATCTTTCTGTATAAAAGTAATTTAAAAAATATCATATGTCATAGTCTGGACCTACATGTATATAATGCCCCATCCCGTATGTGTTACAAATGGCTTTTTATTCATTCTAATGTAAATTGGGTAATAATATTTATTTATGATTGTATTATTGTTTGTCCATTACCTTGGTCTCGAACCATTGGCCCTTTGGAGAGCATACGTAGGGCCTTGTAACCAACACGTAGAGGCCCTTTGGTAAGGGATACACGTGACGGATAACATTCTCGACAGCATCATAGGATATTCCCGGATATTATAATTCTTTTTATATTACTGAGAAGTAAGAATTACTATTATTTTCCTGTAATAAGTACTACAATATCAGAATATAAGCAATGGCCTATCGTGAAATTAGTTACATTTAGGATGATATAACTCGGAACGGACAAGTAACTGAGATGAGTCGTAATAAAGAGAAATGTTCTCCTTAAAAATATCTTTCAATTGGTATATAACTTATTCTTATTGGGGATGGGGCAATTACTGAGGCCCTTCCTATGGGGCCTCAGTATTGCATTCGTGCAGACGAAAAAAATTTCTTACCCCATTTTTTAAAACTTTTTTTTCATGTTTCCGATTTCATGAGTCCGAAAATGCAAAAAAAAATTTTTCGTCTGGTCGTCTGTGTGTATGTATGCCGACACGATAACTCTAGAACGAAAGTTCTGATTGATTTGCGATTTTGATTTTCTTGAATAATTACTTCTAACTTAGAACCCTATTTATTTTCAGAATTTTTGGTTCATCCTAACTACTTTAATATCATTTTTCTTAAAATCCGCCTATGCATTTCTTGTGTGACAATTTTAGGAATTTCAATTATTTTTAACGTCAACATTCCTAACATTCTTTACATTCCATAAATTCGTTCTCTAACGGAAATGTCGGTTTAGTCGTTTTAACCTGTCACAATTAAAACAAGAAAACCGACAATTCCGAAGCAGAAGCGGATGATTAAAACGCACATATTAAAAATATTGCGCCAAGATGTAGGCAACACGTAATAAAGGATCAAAATGGCGGAGTTTGCTATCTCCTTTTAAAAGGCACTAAGAAAGCTGCGCAGTGCGACCATTCTCCGTATAATAAAAGAAAATCAAAGTATGTGGTCACAGTCCTCAAGAAGTTTGTAACATATTTTCGTCTTTTTTTAGATCTGTTTATGAGCCCTAGCGTCAACTTTCAGATACATCCAGTAATCATGACTCTGACCTCAGAGTAGTACAGAGAGGACAGTAAACAATGTTTGTGTCGCCTTGATAATATCGCATGAAAGATTCTAATTAGAGAGAAATAGATTAATATCTCTATCTCTATATTTATTTTTCCAGTTATTGTTAGACAATTTCTTAAGTTTTTTTCTTAAATTCGTTCAAGTATGGTGGTGTTAAAAGTGACTTTGATTTGTAGGGTTTATTTTATACTAGGAAAAGACTTGTGTTTTATGTGTTTTCAAATATAAAAGAGGAAGTGAGGTTACGTTTCACTCGTTAATATTATTTCTTACTGAAGAACATGGGCGTCGTTTTAGGAGAAAAAAGGAAAATAAAATATGCATATTAAAAAAAGTAAAATTATTATTAGTGTTCTAAAATACGAATTAGAAGAAACTTATGGTTAGAGGCACTTGAATGGACTGAAATGTCAAGCAATTTTAAAAATTGTATCTTTACTTTTTAGAAACTTTGTATTACACAAACAAAGCAGGAAGTAAAAAGTAATTTGGCGAACTAGTAATATGTTTGAATATTTTTAGTATAGTAATTTCTTCAGATACTAAATTATTTGATTATGGGCCTTTTTTAAGAGTATTAAACTTGCCAACAAATAAAAGAAGTTATAGTTTGAACAAAAGTACCTCATACACTTCAATATTAAGTTCGAGGTATGAATCTGAAATTCTCATTAACAAAATTTGAGTTACCATTAATTAAGAATTAAATCAAACATTGGATTTGATCTAAGCTGATACATTAAATTGTATATAAATACTTATTTCAGAAAACCTAGATATTTTGGTAACTTTACATTGAAGTTTCTAGAAAATCGATTATTACGAAGACTTTTTTGTTGCCAACAGTACTGCTTCAAACTTACAAAACAGAAATAAAACGTTACAGACACAATTAAGATGAGTGAAAAAGTATGTGCAATATCAAAAAAGTTATTAGTTTTTGGACGCATACTGTATATTTGTACATGGTCTAAAATATAAACTATCATCAGTAATATAAGAATATTTAGTTACCTAAAAATAAATAAAGTAACTAGATAATTTATAATTTAAACGAAGTCAATAGAAAAGAAAATTAAATTCCTATATATTTTTTTAATATCCTGAAATATTCTACTTATGCTAAATAGGTAAATATATATTGGTTTGTTTTATTTTTATTAGGAATATTTTGTCATGTTTAAATTAAATGCTTTATGTATTTCCTCAGTTCTACCATTGTATAGCTTTGCAACAGATATTTTATAGAATTCCAAATCCTTGCTGCAATTCTAAATGTTTTAGAAGCAATAAAATATTTCTTATATTTTTTGACATGACAATAATGTCATATTTTGTTTTCAGTTCAATAAAAACGTACCTATCTTTTAAAACATTATTTTGTACTTTTTTAATCTATTTGCAGTCACTATTTTTACATTTAAAATAACCCAATATAATCCGTTTACGTACGCTACTGCTGAAGATTCTAATATGAGCGAGAAAGCCTGCATTAGAAAAAGAAACAATGATGTTATTAGAGCTACATCAACATTGTATAGATTTATACAGGGGTAGCCTATCTGTACATATATTGGGTCCTATGATTGAACGTTTACGTTATCCGTAACGTACATGTTAGGCTGAGTTTTAACAGTAATGAGGCAAGTTCGTGAGATGGAAAACTTTTTCCAACACATTACTGTTATTTTCCGCCTGTTATGTTCTAATTTAACAGTTTTCCATCAACCGAACTTGCCTCGTTATTTTTAAAATATGTACGTTACGGATAACGTAAACGTTCAATCATAGCACCCATAATCTAAGACTCTGACGAAATGTTAGTAAATAGCATTTATTTAACGGAGAAAATGCTACTTGATAAACTCAATTCTCTAAAGGAGAACAAAGGGGCCGGTTTCGATGATTATCCTTCATCATTTATGAAAAAATGCGCGCAATCACTTTACAAACCTTTATATTTCGTTTTTAAAAATCTATAGTCTGGAATTTTTCCTAAACTGTGGAAGACAGCCCTCTTAATTCCTATTTATAAAAACAATGGTGATATGGACCAAACTAACAATTATTGGGGAATTAGTAAACTTTGCACTTTTAGTAAATTCAAAATTCTAAAAAATAAAATAATTGATGAACAGCATGGCTTTTACCTTAATATAAATATGAAACTATTTTGGCTATTTATTCAGAATACATTTCAGAAGGCATGGACTCTAGAGTTCAAGTCGATGCTCTGTACACTGATTTCAGCAAAGCCTTCGACAAAGTAAATCACAATATTCTGATTTCAAAATTAGCCAGAATTGGTGTAAATGGATCGCTGCTGAGTTGGTTCGCCTCTTATGTATTTATTAGAATCCAAATTGTAGAGGTTAATGGTTTCAAGGCTGATGCATTCACAGTTACCTCTGGGGTACCACAGGGATCACACTTGGGACCACTGCTGTTTATAATATTTATAAACGACTTTAAAAAATGCTTCAAATCTTAAAATTTTCTTCTCTATGCAGATGATCTGAAAATAATTAATAGATTGGAAACAGTAAGGGGTTGTTTAAAACTACAGAAGGATATTAACAACTTCACTAACTATTGTTCCGAGTATAAACTTCAATATAGCGATCACACGTTCAAATTTTGTAAAAGACTTAGGAGTGGTTTTCGACAGTAAGCCGAGTTTCAACTTCACTTCACATAGATTATTTACTGAACAAGTGCTCTAGAATGATAGGCTTCGTAAAGAGAACATGTCGAAATGTACGATTTAAATCGTATTTATACGATTTTTTTAACTCTCTGTACGATGTACGATTGCATCAGTGAGATCGTACGTAAAAATATGTACTTCACTTTTTTAGTAGGTTTATTTGCAACAACTTCAGAACATAAAACAATAAAAATCAGAAACTACTTGCAAATATTCATAGGCCGTTCATAATTTCTGAAGGCAGTCATTTTCGTTCTCACTTATCGTGATTTTGATCATGATGATTTTGTACCAACACCGGCATAAGAAAAGCTTGCTTGCAAAATTTCAGTCACTTTCAAGTGACAGTCATTGATTACTTTAAATGTGTTAATTTAAAGTTTCATGTATTTTCTTTAGTTTTTTTCGTTGTAAACATTTTTATAAATAGATAAATAAATGATCAAGCTAAAGTTTTTTTTTATTTTTTCATTCCATTTAAGTTATATTATGCTATACATGTATCTATTGTACAATTTTTTTTGTCGAAATACCATTTTTCTACTCTATTTGTACGATCTCTCAAAAAATATTTGGCTACACTAGTCTGTCTACAAACGACGTATACTTGTAGTTAACATCTGAGACGCATAGATGACGCCATTGTTGCTGCGGTCGTTGCGTTTCCTATTTTTATGTTCCTAATCTCTGGGATTGAGTTGAGCTCTTAGAGTTGAGCTTATTGACACTTTTGGATACTATGGATTGAGTTGAGCTCTTAGAGTTGAGCTTATTGACACTTTTGGATACTAGGTTAAGTTCAATGACATACCAAAGTTTCAGAAAATTTAACCGGTCGTTACTTTACATAAGGAAAGTGCGGAAATCCTTTGGGTAATGGATATGCAAGTTTCACACCTACAGATGAAATGAAATTCACGACATGTTTAAAAATGTATAGACAAAAACAATTGGAAGATCAAAATCAGAAAGAATTACAAGAAGAAAAAAATACTTTTGAAACAAGAAAAGGTGAAGTGTTATTTTTTTATATGTTTATTCAATAAAATTATTATCAAATTACCCCAATCTTAACCCCATAAACTCTTAAATTAACCAGTCTTCGATAACGTAACGCTAGTAAGGTCAGTTTGTACGATAAAATCATGAAAAAAACGATAATTTCTACACCATGGTAAAACAGAAGTAAAAGTTGGAAATGCTTTTGCCAGTTCTCCCACTTTATACACATAAATTGACAGGTTGTCAGCGGATCTCACCGAAGTAGACACGATACATTGGCGTACAAAATTATTTTATAGATGTTAATAACAATTTCGAGTAAATAGTTTAATAAATTGTGAATAGCTGTTGAAATTTTGTAAAATTATAATTTGAATATTATAATACATGTTTAATAATTATTTATAATCCATAAATACATGATTGTCCGGTTCCGCCGATAACAATTTAAAATTACTTATTCTATGAAACGCCACTGACAGGTAAACATTACTGTGAAATTCTCGGAGCCGCCCGACGTGGTTTGACGTTTACCCCCTCTCTACCTACCAAAAGACTTTTCAACTTTTGCTTTCTCTATACAACAAATTGATTTTGGTCATTTGGCAACACTGGTGATGGAACACTCGTGTAAGAGCACTCTCCCATAGATAAATTAGTTTATCTATGCACTCTCCTCAGTTTGAGAATAGGCTACCGGGTACTAAACACAAGACTTTTACACTGTCAGACTAACGCGAAATTTTTCACCACATACTATGACTTCGTTTCAGACTTAGATAACTACAATTTTAGAAACTGAACTACACGGCGGCAAATCAGACTCGCTTAGAATATGTTTTTTCAATGTAAACGGGATGCTTAACAAAAAAAACCCATGGTAAGCAGTTTCATTCACAAACATAGGTTTGATATTATACTTATTTCAGAGACTAACAAACCCGCTCACAAACTCAAAATTAAAGACTATCACGTAATACGACAGGACAAATTGACTCACAGAGGGGGGGATAGCTTTCATTATCAAAAATTCTCTTACTTTCGAATTACAGAATAACCTTGATGTGTCATTCGAACACATTATCATTAAAACGCAAAACATCATAATTGTTGGAGCATACAATCACCCATGTAACAACCTTACGGTACTACTCTTGAACTGCACTCATTAATGGCGGTGGGTAACAGAGTCCTTCTCATGGGCGATCTCAATGACAAACAGTTTGATTAAAATATCTTAAGTGGTTTTGGAAATATTTAAACAATTGTATTTTTTTTATGAAACTTTCACACTTTGTATTTCCGTAACGAAGCATTTTTGAGACATAGTGTATATGACAAAATATCTTTATTTTAGCTCCAGAATACGCTCCTGAAGCTATGGTCCGTACTTATCGAACACCCTAGAAAAAAAAAAACCGTTTTTAACATATATTTTGCTTTTTTCTTGCCTAGGCTGGAAACCCATCCTCGTAAGTTGAATATTTTTTAATAGACTTTTGTGACAGAAAAGAGAAATAAAAATAGTATGTAACTGTAAAAATAAAAGAACCATTTTAAAAATAAAAAAATATTTATTATAGTTTTTAATATGTCTTACAAGTAAAATATTTCAACGAGGTACATTATAATTACTGTTTTTGATGTATCTATAAAGTTTACTGATATTTAGCTATTGTAATATCAGGAATTATTCTAGCCTTATTTTTGTCTTGCTTTTGTGCCTTTAATTCTCTTACTAAATCGATTAATTTCATTTGAGAATTAGCCGCAAATTCATACTAGAAAAATAAAAGATAAAAATTAATTTTGCATTTAGGAATAATACGTGTATGCCATCTGACAGGAAAACGAGGCTTGAAATCATAAGATCATTGAATAAAAGATGGTTCTCTAGGAGGAAGTAAAAAGCCGATAAGTGCATTAGAAATACAAGTAGAACTAGTGTAGGCAGTGACAGCTGGTGACCAAAATATCGGGGTTCACAATGACAGAATATAGATCTAGTTCAGTAATTTTATTATCCAAGAATTATTAAACTCAAAATATTTTATATAAAATATATTTTTTATACAACCACTGAAGTCACTCACCCCATCGGGTATATAGTTCCAATGAAAGAAGACAGGATAGTAAAACTACGAAGGCGTAGAACCACCACAATTTTTTTTACAAATTACAACTTTTTTCTCGAAATTCTCACTTGTAAATCAGAATTCCGTTTAATAACTCAGAATTCTGATTTGTATCTAACTCGGATCTGATTTGTATTTCTAAATTCCGACTCGTAACTCGGAATTCCGACTTGTAACTCGGAATTCCGACTTGTAACTCGGAATTCCAACTTGTAACGCGGAGTTCCGACATACAACTCGGAATTCCGAGATACAAGACGGAATTTGTAAAGAAAAAATTATAGCAGTTTTACGCCTTCGAATAAAACTAATATGGCAGACAAAAACGGCAATAAGAATTTGGAACGAGTATGTTACTGATATACATATTAAAAAGGAAAGGATTAAGCTAAATTCAAGTGAAAAGTGATACTAGAGGTTGTAAAATTCTAAGAAACTGAATACATGGGTAGGTAGGGGAGGTCCACCAACAGTGGCCACCCTTTTTTATAAATTGGCATAAGTTCTAAACTGAGCATATTTACCACCTCCAAATTAGCTTGTAGAGGTGTCATTGATATAGAAATGCAAGTATTACCACTTTTACCCGAAAAGTTTTGTACAATTCAAGAAAAAAATTATCGAAAAAGAAAATTGTTTTTTGGCCACTGTACCATCAACTAGTATGGTACAGTGGAAAAATTTTAAAGGTACAGTGGACAGACAACTACTCCTAAAAATATTTTTTATTGGGTTAAAACATAAAACAGAAACATAGAATTCATGAAGCAGATCATAAATTCAGTCTAATATAGATTGTAATTAGTCAGGTCCGTGGAAAAGTGATGGTACCGTTGAACTCTTGCGATGCCTCCCGTCGATACCGGAGTTGGTAATGACATCACGATATCTTCAGGGGGTCAATTCTCGACTTGTAGGAACCTTTTCCTATAGGAATTTGTGACACTTTCCTACATGTAGACAAATGTCATAAATTTCCGATGTGTAGAAAAATGTCAAAAATTCCTATAGGAAAAAATTCCTACGAGTCGAGAATCGACCCCCTGGTGGGACAGTTGACTGATCTGGGATATCAGGAAGAGAAAACTTGTTTTCTCGTCTTTTTCTTAGGAAGCTGACACTATATTCTTTAAACCTGTTATTGATGTCCGTAACTTGGCCCACACAATATTTAACTTGTTTTTTTGTAGCAAATTTTACTAAGATAAAGCTTCCAACCAAAATTTCACCATCGCAATTCTGATCTCTAGGTTCTTCGGTCCAATCAATATCGTCAGAGTCCATAAGGTTCAAGCTTTCGGTATTATATTCAGTATCGCTACTATCGTCATTCCTTGGAGCTAATGTTTTTGTATTGGCCGTCTCTGTATTAAAGCTGAAAATGTTTCTTGTAGTGGACTTGTTTTTGTTTAAATTTTGTTTCCTGGATTCCTTTAAGTGCTTCTGCTCCTGGATTTCCTTCAATATCGGAGTGCTGGTCAATATTTCCGTAGTTTTTTTTTTGTCTTTTTTGTCCCATTTTTTTAATGTGATTAGTTTTTGGGTACTAAACACTTTTTGTGGTGAAGTTATCTCTTTTTGGTTTTGAAAATCTCTACAGCTTGGGCCCGCTTCTTCTAGTAGGCTATTTTGTTTTTGTGGTGTAACTTTAGCAGTGTCTTGGCTGGAATTAATTTCTTCTGGTTCATTATCTTCTTCGAGAGGTATGTCAGTAACTTGGGCGGCCAAAAAATCATCGTCAATGAAAATGTTTGAATTAAACGGGTAAATTCCCGTAGCTCTGAAACCCGATGCACAATTATTTGTGGAAAATGCGTTGCTATAGATCTGGCCTAGAATTTCAGCAATGTCATATTGCTTATGCGTTGACCAGGATGGTTCATCAACCACGAACGGCAGGCACTATAGTGCGATTTCAGCGAACCATAGACAGGTCTGTCCAGTGGCTGTAGTTTGTGGGTCGTATGAGGAGGCAAAGTAAGTAAAGTTATGTCATTTGCTCGAGCCATTTTTATTGGTGTGTAAGAAATGTGACTAATGTGGTTGTCCATTATGAGAAGAACTGGCAACTCTTGTGTTGGTTGAGTATAGGATATAAAATGCTGCAGCCACTGAACAAATATTAGCGACGTCATCCAATCCGAGGGTGATGCTACTCCTATGGTTCCATTTGGTGCACCTTTAATCATGTGATTCTTAGAGAATTTTCTCAGAAATATTAAAAACGGCGGTATATTATTGCCATCCGCATTTATTGCACCACACATTGTCACCAAGGTCCCTCTTTCAATGGACGTTATTTGACCAACTTGTCGTTGGCCTTTCATAGCAACCACTTTACCTGTCGCTTGTACTGTGGTCAGAGCCGTTTCGTCGACGTTATATATTTTATCAGACCTGAAGTGATGTTTTTCAATGACTTTTTGCAAGTTATCAAAAAACTTCTGAACGACAACTTTATTAAAACCCATAGCACGACCCAAGGATGTAGCTTCAGCTGTTCGAATAGAGAGGATATCTTTTGAGATAATTGGTCATCCAATATTTTCCTGCCATTTCATTTTTGAACCAAGAGGGAGGAATTCACTTGCCATATTCTGCTACCAATGAAAATGCAAACTTTCTGACATCTTTTGTAGTGAGTCCATGATTCAATTTGGCACACATTTGGAGGTATTGACAAAGCTCTGTTTCTTCCGCAATAGAAAATATTCGGTTTACAGTATAATTGGGCGACATAACATTTGCTATGTCTTCAACATTTTCAAAAAAAATTTTATATCTCCTAAAGGGTAGTTCTTGGAACGAATTGCTTTTACAGAAAGACCATGTTCCTTTATACTACAAAGAGCATTTCTCATGGTCTCTGGAGGAATTTTTCCAATTAAACCAGGTCTTTTCGTCTTCGACCGTGGCATTTTTTCTTTCTGAAATGAAAAAAAAAAAAACATCGGGAACAGTGGCCACTACTTCTATTCTTTAAAAGCAGTGGCCACTGTTGCGAATCAGTTTGTGGCCACTGTAGCAGAGAGAGACGAAAATACACTTTACCTAACCACAAAAAAATTGATAGTAATTTTTGCATTTTAGCGTCATCATACGCTTTATCTAAGTCAAGATAAATATAGGGAATACAAATAACAGTAGTGTACTTACCAATAACGGATATATACACCGAAAAAACCAGCGAAATATGTAACTTTTTACGTTAGAAATACGCATAAACTGCTGCCGCGAATGGCGATACACCGAAAATACGGTTGAAATATTCAAAACAAGTCATGATTTTAACCCCGCATACGAGGGGGCGCTACTACTAGACATCACATTGCAATAATATCAACGGGTAGCCACTGTGCTTGGTATGGCCACTGTTGGCGGACGTCCCCTACTCCATTTCTTAAGGTTTCTTTTAAACCCACTCTAGTTCTAAATTATCTCTATTACCTCTCCTACGTCGAAATAATCTTCGTCGTCGTAATCTTCATCATCGAAACGGGATTTTTTTCTTATTAAGACTTTGATTAAATAAAAATCCACAGAACAAAAAATTCTCATTAGGATAACAACTAGTTGGGCAATCCAAAACATTGTAGATATGAAAAAACAATTCTGGCTAAGTTTCATGCTTCTGTACAGATCGCGGCGCCCTAGTTTTTGTTCCTTTGTAAAATAATCCAGTAAAGGAGAGCAGCTAAAAATTATTATAAAATGAAATAAGTTTTAATTGCTACTGTAAATGTAATGTCACTATATAAGTACAAAACAAATTTACTACATTTTAATAGGTTGTACCCATAACAAGTGTGTAATCGTGTCTAACTAATATAAACTAATCGCACCGACAGAATCAAGTATGTTTCCTACACCAAAATCATCTTACAGAACTCGCCCCTAGGAATTTTTGTAGATGGCCATATTAGACTGGTTAATTGATGTTTAGAAGGCGCTGAATTTAATGACCGAGCATATAAAAAATAAAAATTTTTTTACTGATAAAAGGAAATATATTTCATACCACTGCCCATTCAACAAGATAAATTTTTTTTTTCGATAAATATACATTGAAACAGAAGTATTGTAAAAAAATATAAGCTTTAACGAACATCCATTTCATGGACATTCTAATTGAATCGAAACAGTGATTGAGTTCGTGAAGTTCCAGCTTTTTGTGGTTGTGCAAGCCTAGCCTCAATATCATTAACTTGCACCATTACTACATAATTAATAATCGGAAAGTGGAAGTTGGTTGAATTTCTCTTTCGCCTTTAAAACTTTTCCTCCTAAATTAATGTTCACTCGTCAGAGCCTACCCCTGGAACCATGTCACTGTTTTTTTGTTTTTCTAAATGGAGTTTATTTAGCCATTTACATTCAACAAGTTTATGCGAAATGTGTTCTTTTCTTTTAATAGAAAATATGAATCTACAACAAGAATTGTGTAAAACCTGGATCCTTCTTTTTTCACGCTGAAATAAACAAGGCCAAAAAATATAGTCACAATAATTGAAATATCTCGCAGAGTAGAGTTTTAAACCTAATATTAAGAAAATGGCGAATACTGTATAAGACTTTCTTATTAAATTTTTAATATAATAGCAAAAACGAAGATTATTATCAATAATAATACCTAAAACTCTAGTATTATCTACCATTTCTAATAATTCATTAGATATATGGATTTTAAAATTTACTTTGAGAAATTCCTTGTTTCTACCAAAACATAATAGTTTAGAAATAATATCAATAGTATAAATAATGAATAAGAGAGGTCCTAATATTGACTCTTGTGGAACTCCAGATAAAATGTCAATTTTAGTAGAGGTTTTACCAACATTTATTTTTTGTGACCTATCCAGTTAATAAGACCAAATGAGAAACAAAGATTTATCAGAGAAACCAAAATATTTCAGTTTAGCACAAATTAATTCATGATTAATAATAGTATCGAAAGTTTTAGAAAAATCTAATAAAACTAAAGCCGAGTTAAGACCTTTATCCAGAGCCGTTAATATATCATCAGTAACAACTGATAATGATGTTTCAGTAGAGAAATTACGCCTAAAGCTACTTTGTTTTTCGGGAATTAAATTGTTGGAGGTAAAATAAGAATACATTTGGTTGGACACTCAAAAATTTTAGAAAGTGATGGTAATATACTGATTATCCTAAGATCATAAAGACTTTGAGGATCTTTACATTTATGCAATGGTTTCCCAATTGCAATCTTCCAGTCTATTGGAAAATACGATACCTCAATACAGCAATTAATAATATTTGTTAAATATTTATCGGTGAAAGGACTACATCAGTGGCGGCTGTGGGGGTGTTCACAGTGACAGAATATAGGTATCAGTACAGATGTATGAAAACAATTTTCAGTGTTTTAGAAAGTTTATAATTTATCTTTCTAAAACACTGACAGTTTTTTACCTATATCTGTACCGGGATCTATATTCTGCTACTGTAAACCCCCAAAATTTTGGTCACAAGCCGCCCCTGGCTACAGTATTTGCGTATATTAGATGTAATATTATCAACACAACATTCTCTTGTAAAATAGGAGCGTATTGCATTTTTTACCATCAGTTCATCAACTTCTCTGTCAGTTTTACGTTTATACTTTCGACGTATCTACAAAATCAAACAAAAATTTTTTTAAATAGTACCCATACTAGACATGGGGATGATTTCGGCCGTGGCCGAAAACTCCACCTGTAGGGGCCGAAGCATCACCATTAGTCCAAATTAAATCGCTGATGGCCGAATCCTCCCAGGGGTAGAACCCTCCACCCTCTCTCCTACAGTAAACAGAAAATATCGTGACTTTCGATGTCAGTGTGCGCAGAGACAAATCTTAGGGGTGGCACCAACAAAGTAGGGAGATACGCCGACGAAGTACAATCGATACAGCAAGTTTTCAAAATCTATTTATCTGCTCAGAACTTTGATATTTTATATTTTTATCAGCCAAGCTCAGATCTGTTTATAAATACGGGCCTTAGTTTATCTATGGACTGTTTTTTTGTTGAATGAGACTTTATGAAAAAGTTGCACTCTCGTGCGTCTGACTATCCGCGATACAAGCTAAGAGATATGTCCCCTGGGGGGCTATTTTCAAACTCGAGAGAATTCATTTCTCTCAAGACAAATGTCATACGTCAACGTAAAACCGTATTTTTAGGGCTCTTAGGGCCAGTGTGAATTCACTGACTGTTTCTCTCGGTTTATTTAGAGAGAATTAAAATCTTCCTAAGAATTTTAATCCTCGATGCCTTTAAAAACAACATTTCCACATTGACGTATGACATTTCTGATGAGAATCTTGAGAGAAATGAGTGCTCCCATACTTTGAAAATAGCCCCCCTGGAGGTTTGTAAAAGGTGTAAAAGGTGTCTATAAGATCATTTGTTATTGATAAACCCTTATCATTCAGTTCTTTGAGTTTTGAGGAATCCTTGAATAGTGAAGATTTGTTTAAATACGATACAAATTCCACGAGTACAGGAGCCTTGTTAGTTTTTCCTAGTCTATATGTATTATTTATGTCCTGTGTTTTTAAATTACATGAAAGATTTTCGTTTAAAATTTTAATGCTTTTTTCTAAAATATTTTCTGCTTCTTCTCGTTGGACCCCAAATAGTATAATATTATTTTTTCTCACTCTTCTCTCTAATTCTACATTCTTTTCTTTTAAAATCTTAATTTCATCAAAAGCTTCATCTAACCTTTCATTCAAAGAATTTGTGACGCTTTGAAACTCTGTTTTTATTTCTTCAGTTTGATCACGATTTGCTTTTAAAAATAACTCATACAATTGAGAAAGCTCCGGTGACAACGTACTTAAATTTGCCATTTTCCAATATCAAAGCATCGAAATGTTTAGCTTTACTGAAGTGTATGGTCACCTTTATAATCGTATATTCTAATTTAAAACCGGTACTTGTGATTAATTGATAAATAATATATTATAGGAGTTTTTGCTGGTGTATTTATTTAGTTTGCTTTATAGGTTATTTTATGGTATTTTGTAGATATTTTTCCACAATTGAAAGATTTTCCAAATCTTTGGATAAAATGTTATTCTGTATATGCTAATCTTTTGCGTTGATATATTCTTTGTAAATAAAATTTGTACATACCAGAGAAAATTTAGGTTTTACAGAGAGCAACACTACGGTACAAACAATATCTTAGGCAGACCACACACTTATATTTTAGCATATTGTATTTCAATTTTAGATCATGTTGGATGGTCACTTTTAGTTGTATATAATACATATTAGGTCTTTTCCTTTGCATCGAAAGTGTAGCACTGAGCTACACCACTTCTGAAAATATCGTTCCATTTATACAAATTGTATGGATGGAACAATATTTTCAGAAGTGACGTAGCTCAGTGCTACACTGTCGATGCAAAGGAAAAGACCTATCGCTTTATAACTGGACTTCCGACTCGGAGACCGCCATTTAGATGTTGACAGGAATCATTAATAGATAATTGAAAATATTTAAATAAACCCAAACCACAAGTAATTTTAATGTCCTTAAGTTATAACTAAGTAACGAAAGTATCTCAGTAATAAATCATTAAAATAAAAATACATAACAAATAGGTAGGTATATAGGAATTTTTTCTTACCGATTTTGTCCAGTGAAATGCACAAAATGAGCGCAAAATGCATTTAAACCATTGTACACCAAGTTTAAAGCCACTACAGCTAAAATAGTCATGGTACTTGTTACAATTGCTAATGGATAAACATATAACCAATCTGCAGGAACTCTAAAAATTATTTATTTGCACGTGAACTGTACATTTTAAAAATATTTAACTTATATTTATTCAAACAGTTAATTTTTCACTTTATTTCAACAAAGACAATAATTAAGCTTATATAACTTGTACTAAATACATTACTAATTTATATTTCTTTTACTAATACACTAATTTACATTGACAATATTTATTTGAACAGAATGATATATTAACTTGAACTCAACTTTTATATGTGCCTATTTGGCAGGCTATGATATTTTTGCAACAAATTTTGTCTGGCAATTTAATCCAGTTGTTTACAAGATAGTGACAGTTGACAAATATACCTGATTGTAAGTTACATAAGTTTAAAGTTATTCTTTCGCCAATAAGTGATGGAAATGAAGAAGAAGCATTATCGGATTACGATTTTTTACAATTTCGAGCGTAGCTTAAACCATAAAAAATGTTTTAAGGAAATCAATCGAGTGCTTGGTGACAAATCGTATTCCTTCTTTACCGTAAAGCGGTGGTACAGTGAATTTCAACGTGGTCGACGGCCAAAAACGGCAGTTACAGAAAAACTATTGACCTTTTTTGGAACAAGATTAAAGAGCATCAGCACATTACTGTCAGCAACATTAAAAAAAAAATTAAAGATTGGCGTGAAAGCAATTAACACTATTGTACACAAACATTTAAAAGTTCATAAGCTTTGTTCTACAATTTGACTTTAGTTCAAAAAGAAGACCGTTTGAAATGGTGCAGATACACACTAGATCGCTTTGATCGTGGATCGTCTAATTTGGTATACATCATCACAGGTGATGGAACTTGGATATACTGCTATGATCTCGAAAAAAGCACCAATCGTTAATTTGGATCTTTAAGAATGAGTCGGTTCCAACAAAAGCCGAAACAAAAATATGATTGTTACTTTTTTTTTGAATTACTGGGCATGTTTCTATTGTAGCACTGGAGCCTAAACGTACTGTTAATTTAGAATAGTATACCAAAGTTTGTTTGCCTCAGGTTCTACAAAAGGTTCGGGAAAAACGTCCAAGATAACGCTCGGGCTCACACTGCTGCTCGAACAAATTAATGTTTGAACGCTCGAAATATAGAAATAATGGGTCACTCGCCGAATAGTCCAGACCTAACACCTAATGACTTCTTATTTCCGTGGGTAAAGGATAAATTACTGGCCGAAGAAGCGGTTGATGCTTTTAAAAATTAAATAAACAAATTACGGCTAGAAGATTTGAAAAAATGGTTTTTGCGGATGAAAAAATGAATTGACTGTGGAAAAGAATACTTTATTATTATAAATAAATAATATTTTGTGAAAATAAACTGTGTTTTACTTTACTAGGCTCAACGGAAAGAGAACAGCCATCGTATACCTACATATGTGCGGCACTTCCAGACTTATTCTTGGACATGATAGATGTCCTTCGACCAGCCTCTTCACCAGAATTATTGTCTCTAGATGTTTTGTTGTATATAGGTCCAGTATACTCAAGAATAAATGGTTTACTTCTACCTATGATGGCCATGGACGCCTTATAGGGGTTTCGGAGGATAACTTATTCGAATATTCTGGGTAAAAGGAAAAATGTAGGCCGTAAAGGGGCCCAAATAAGGTAGATTGGGACTTAAGGGATTAGAGCAGGTCCGGACTGGTTGAAAATGGCTCGCATTACAATAGGTACGATTCTTTTTACTACCACAAAAATCATATTCTATTTAAAAGTGGAGTTTGAGTAGGGTAAGCTGGCAGTTAAAAAAAATCATAAAAAATAAATAAAATTATCCGATGAGTTTGAAAATAGATCAGTAACCTAAGTGTAATCAATAAAATTATTATAAAATTACCCTAACCTCATAAACTCTTAAATTAACCAGCCACCGATAGCGTCACACTAGTAAGGTCAGTTTTGTACGATAAAATTATATAAAAAAAGATCATTTCTACAGCATTGTACAACAATTTTATTTTGGTCGTCTGGCAACACTGGTGATGAAGCAGTTCGAGAATAGGGTATCAGTAGGCAGCGTTCGCCATAGAAAGCGTTCACTAGCTAGTGACTCCGCCAAGTGATGATGCAGCTAAATGTATTTTTATCACAGAATACTCACTTCTTATTGTAATCGTACCCTACCGGGTCTACCTCAGAAAATTTCCCGTAATATCACGATTTTCTAATTCTACAAACCATCATCCTAAAATAATAATGTTTCGCTCCGGGGGGGACAGATGGAAGTAAAATAAAAATACTTACGAATCTATTAACCCTCTGTGCGTTCTTCTAAATAGGAGTACAATAAATGTGAAAACTGCAGCAACAACAAATCCTATAAACGGTACCAAAATGACAAAATTACACATCATAACAGTAGCAAAAACAGTTGATGTCATTCCTACATGTGCCCTTGCAGTCATTGTTTCGTTGCTTAACCATAATTCATCATCATATATGTAAATGTGAGGTACCTTAAAGCAAAATATTTTTAGATTTCTGGATAGGTAATAACTATAGTTCCTCAGCTGACTGACTGCAAAAGGTGGCACTCATTTGGCACGTCGCGTCGCAGCGGAAAGGGGTGAAAAAAGTTGTACTATGCCCCGCGGTGGGAGCGGTGATGTGACCTGTGAAATTTAGAGTATGAAGACTAGAGAGAAGGAGGCGAATCGGCAATGGTCAAATTTCAAATTTCCGTCCTTTTTTTTTTATAAAGTTCGCAAAATTGACTGTAGTTGGCATGTCTAATGACAGCGCAGTCAATTTTCTATGTAAGTCAATGTAAAATAAAGTGATTTTTTAAAAAATTAATGAAAAGAGTCAAAATAATGTGACATGAGTGACAAAAAACATCAAAGCAAGATTTACGTCGTTTCAGATTGTAAAACAGAACAAAAATCAAATGTAAAACTAAAGAAAACACAAGAAGAAATCAATTCAATGTCTTTTTAAAGCTTTTAATGTAAGTAAAATAATGTATTTATGTCTAAATATAATATTTATTGTAAACTAGTCACAATATGTATCTTACGAAGTGTAGTTTATTTTATTATAAGTTTTTATAATATAAAATATGACAGTTATAGAAACTGACTTACAAACAACAATAATTATGCATTAAATTTAACTTACTAGGAAAGAAAATTTATTTTGTCCACGACCACTTAATAATAAATCAATATTCTACCTCCTAACTAAAAGCATATAGTACCCATATATCACGGAGTGAATTATGATAATTCACGCTTTTGTAATTCTGGCACATTCTAACTAACTAAAGATAGGCGATACTTTTCATAACGATATTTTCTAGATCGAAAAATTGAAAAGTGGAAAAAACAACAGTTACCTATGTTTAATAAAAACTTTCCATTCTACACTTAACTTTTATTTAATAAAGAAACCATAAGGTCGTGGACAAAGTATAGTATTAGACTCGCAATTTATGGCCATTATTCACTCGGGTCACTTGCGCCCCTCGCCTACGGCTCGGGACGCAAACGTCACCCTGTGTGAATAATGACTACCATAAATTGCTCGTTCAATAATATACTATTTTATAGAGTTTTAATGTTAGATAAAGAGTTGCTACTGTTATTTTTTTTTTTTGACCCCAATTGTGTCATTGTAAATGTTTTTTATAGGATACTAAACGTTTAGAACAGTGGCAGCATATATATCGTTTCTAGTGCCGATAAAGCACTTTCTATGAGACTACTTTTACTGATGGTACTGTTAGCAAAATAAAAAGGGGAAAGCTGAAATTAAAGGATGAGGTAATACCATGTACATTCCCAAATCTCCCTTTATACTGGTATTACAACAATAAAAAATCAGTTAACTGTGTTTTATTTTACTCTTAAAACTATATATTGGTTCAATTAAAAAAAAATTGCCACAAAATTGTACTTTATTATGTAAAATTCCCATAAGAAGCCATATATTTTGAACAACGTATGCAGTACCAGCGCCCTTGCGGTTAATTATAGAAGCTCAATTAGCATGCGTTTATTTGGGACCGTATTTTGAGTATGCCGATTCGTCTCCTTATCTCTGTCTTCATAATTCAGAGTAAGGTGAGAGTAAGTGGTATAGTTGCTCAAGCATAGATTTTTGCTTTTTTGCCTGCAATGATATAAATGCTTCCAGACGTCGATAACAATAAAACAATCCCTCTGCGGACATATGTCGTCTGGTTTTGCTACTTTCGGTTTAGTAAATCCAGCCAGTAAATCGAATATTTCCGATTTTTCAACGAAATCCGGGATATATCTTAAACCCGGTTTATTAGATCCTAAGATGATATTACGGGAATTTTTTTGCCAAAACGAAAGTGGAGATATATAAAAAGAAATTTGTAACCAGGCGAAAAGTGGGTCGGTTTATTGAAATAGGCGTAAATATTGACAGATTTCGCAATCCCTACAACCATCGGAGACATAAGAAATTATAATAGCTCAACGACAAACAACTACTAGACTAATTTTATTTACGTAAATCGAATTACAAGCATTCACGATGTTATCTACGTAGCTGTCAAGTTATTATGATAGAGTATAGGAGAATCTTATAACAAGGATTTTTATGGTTATAATTCGGAATTGACGTAATATAAGGCTAACGCATAACATTTCAAAATTGCATTAAGAAAACTATATTTGCATTCTAATGCCAGTTATGATCACTTTAATGTATTTTTCTCGTTACAATTATCATAGTTGAAGGTGATTTCCAGGGAAGTACGCAATTTATTTTGAAGTATGGCAGCAGTGTAAAGTAAGCGCCGTATAGCGAAAGTAAAAGTTGGAAAGGCTTTTGGTAGGTAGAGAGGGGGTAAACGTCAAACCAAGTCGGACGGCTTCGAGAATTTCGCAGTAATGTTTACCTGCCAGTGTCGTTTCATAGAATAAGTAATTTTAAATTGTTATCAGCGGGACCGGACAATCGCATGTATTTATGGACTATAAATAATTAATTAACATGTATTATAATATTCAAATCATAATTTTACAAAATTTCAACAGATATTCACAATTTATTAAACTATTTACTCGAAATTGTTATTAACATCTATAAAATAATTTTGTACGCCAATGTATCGCGCCACTTCGGTGATATCCGCCGCAAACCTGTCAATTTATGTGTATAAAGTGGGAGAACTGGCAAAAGCCTTTCCAACTTTTACTTCTGCTATAGTGGTAAGTACTGATTTATTCACAACACACATGCTCGCACCTCAGATGAACGAGCTCGCACAAACCATCCCCACTCTAATTAGCAGCCGTCTCGCGTGCTCTAATGCGGCAACCGATGCGGCAGCTCTACCTGCCTAATATAAAACACAATCTTATTAATTATGAATGAATGGATTAGTCTAGTAGTTTTTCGTCATTGTAATAGATTATTTTTCAAATTTTTGTAACCAGTATTTCAATTTTGTTTTTTTAATGTTTAAAGGGCCCCACTCACCTCGTTCTTCTCCGCCGTTTTTAACCGACGGTTAAAAACGTCAGGGTAAAAATGTCACAAAAACGAGGTGTATGGGCAAGAACGTCGTTTATGAACGTCGTTCCAAAATTTCAGGCGAGTCTTGATTTTTGACGGTTATCGTGCCAACCGTTCGAGTAAATACGAGATGTATGTTCTCAACAGTTTGACTGGTCGGGCATTTATTAGTAGCAGTGACGTTCAGCATGTTTTTGTTGTTTATTATTATTTACAATAAAAATGTCGGATGTTAAGCAGTGGAACAGAGATTTTTTATTAGAGTTTATCGAGCTTGGCAGGTTTCGGGTATTATGCGCCCTAGTGCCTGCGGTGAAATAATAACAGAAAACTTCAGATCCTCGTAGCTGCGGCCAGTGGCCAGAAACCGCAGAGTAGTTGTTAGGCGTTCGTGAGGACTGATGCATTCCCGTAACTGGGTATTATGTCTCTCAATTAACGGTGTTAATAGTTTTAACAGTTTCCGATACGTATCCTCGTCCATCCTCAAGTAATTGTGCCAATCACCAGGCTCCAATCTTAGCTCCTCCAGTAAATTTGTTTGTGACAGTGTACTGCGTTTAAGTAGCCAGTCTTTAGTCCATTTTCTTCGAGATTTTATTTTTTCACGATTTTTTTCCACTGCCAAAACCGCTGCCACTGCTAACAAGCACGTAGGGTCCATCGTGATAAACTGGCGCGAAAAAAACTGTTGTGTGTGGACATATCAGTCAATGTTTTTCCTTCCAACGTTTTTAACCGTCGGTTAAAAACGGCAAAGAAGAACGAGGTGAGTGGGGCCCTTAAATGGACAATATACTTGCGTCACGTGACGGTGATTTTGACCAGTCAAGTTGACTGAATTTTGTTATTAATAAGTTACAATACCAACTACGAAACTAAAGCTCCGTCAAATTCGTGATATTTCAAAAACTGGGCAAAGATCAGAATTTTCAAGTTTGCGCATCTTTACACGTTCCCGGTATCGCCTATTTCGATCACTTTTTTTGTTAACTCGATTTACTAGTATCAACCTTGCGTAAACGTTCACGTTCTTGATATCGATTACAGTTTTCGATATTTTTCAAAACTTACAGAATCCAAAGCTACGAAATAAGCGAGCTCATCGTCCTAACGATTGTATTTTCCGCGAAAAACTGTTAGTGAAATGAGCTCTTTATTCCGCAAACTCGTAACTTAGTCCCCTATACGAACCTAAACATGTCCAATGTTACAACTGAAGCAAAAGTCAAAAATAATTCCTCTCAATTTGTAGGAATGGCTCACAATATTAAGAGTATTCTCCTTGACAGTATTTTTTTATTTAGTAGTTTAATCACATTCGCGCTTCTGTTCACCCTGGGTTTTCATGAAAAAAATGTTAAAATAGTCTAATTTATGGTAAACGGGGTAAAATTACTCAAAATACCAAGCCAACGTAGTCGATGGCTGTGATACCGAATTAAAAAAGTATGACTTACTCCAGGCACTGGTTTTGCTTGTTCAAAATTAAGTTTTCGAGTGTTTGTACCAACTTCTATATAGTAATCACTTTCGAAGATTCCCAAATTTAATTTTAAATTTAAGTTATGCATTTTCGGATTGTTTGCTGACTTCATGCTATCTTTAACTTCTTCGGAGTCCACCAACATATCTACTTTATTTTCTGTGATTGATGGAGATGAAGGGGATATGTCAGTTTTATTCTTAAATTCAATACCAGTTAATTTTGTTGAAACTTTAGCGTACAAAATGCATCGATAATTAAAAATATCGTAAATTTCGCAGAAAGCAAACGCTCCTTCCATTGAACTGATAGCAATTCCAATGAAACAAAAAACATGCATTACTGAAAAATTTAAAACAAAATGAATATATTTTTCTTGTGTTTATATTAATACAGTGGCGGCTGTAAGGGCCGTAGAGCTAAAGCCACTCAGTATAAGGATAAACCAATTTATATAAAATAAAAATGTATTATGACATTTCCCAATACTATTTTTAATAAAAAAAATAATATTTGACGTTTATGTATAACGGCTCCTTTGTTTTAATTGTTTCAATCATAATCTTGCCGTCCGTCACTGGCGTTCAATACACTTTCCGTTAACAGATGTTGCTGGCTGACAGGGCTAAAAGTTGCAGTGCTCTCAATTCACGTATTCGGGCTGTTAGATCGGGTAACATCGCTTTGCGCTCGTAGTTCTCAGATACGCAATTTTTAAATGCAAGAAGGCTACGAAAATGTTCGTCCTGCTCCTTTGTAGACAGTGTGTAGAGTGTAGACAGGTGAAACTGCTTATTAGTTATCTCAGATGCTGTAAGATAAAAAGCAAGATGGCCGCTTGTAGACACAGAAACTTGTTTACCATCATTGTTTTATGCGGAACAGTCGTGATTTATTGTGTATTTTTGAACAATATAAAGTTATTTGAAAGATAAGATGTGTTGGTTACTTTTATTGAAACATATATGTATACCTATTCAACATTTTTCACGTCATATTTCCTTGTCAAAATCGTTAGCTTGTTAGTAAAAATATTTTTTAAAAACATGCCTACATATCTTGTTGTAGTAAAGTGTGGAATCCGTGGAGATCGTGATGTTGTCAAATTTTTTCAGATAGTTGTATATTACTTCCCAGGCAACAGACTGACGTCATTATGACATCTTATTTTCGTCATACAGGACGTCATTTATCCTTTGAAAACTAACGTGATAATGACGGTAAAATGATGTGAATATGTCACAGCCCAAATGACGTCATATTTAGACGTCTTTTTCACGTCTAAATATGACGTCTTTATGACTTTTCCTAGTAGTCTTTATAACGTCCTTATGACGTTTTCATATCGTTGTTTTAATGTCAATTTTGTCGTTATTTGAGACGCCACCATGACGTTATTTTGATATTGTTACTCCTTTGTAACTTTTCTATAGGAACTGTGGGTCGCTTAATAAAACAAAATTAGAAAATGAAATATTTATAATTAAAAAGAAAAACAGTTTAAATACATGAAATGTTATTGGCAAAAAACATTAATTTACATAAATCCAACTGCTCCAAATGTGGCCAACTTGTTCGTTATTATTTTATCTTTGACACAATTATGAAGACTATGAGTGCCGCCATTTTATACTATTTCACGAACCTGGGAACATTTTATGAAACAGCCTATGAATGTAATAGTTATAAAATCATTAAAGAATAAGAAAAATATAGATATAAAAATACTAAAAGTCACATACCTTATGCTGGGTTGATATAAATATAACTTTTTTCTCTGACCTTCTCTTAACTTTTAACGACAATTCTAAATGTATACCGGCTACGATCCACGATGCACCCACCATTACACATGGCCGATGCAACCATCTGCGATACCGTTCTCGTGCTTGCTGGAACGGCTCGAACACACACGAGCCATACTCCACAGACCGATGACCACAGACAGACGCAGTCCTGTGTCACGTGGTGTCATACAATATTTATGCATTTTAAGCGCCAGATTTAAACGTTAAAAGACCTAAGAGTTTTAAAAAATAATTGTTTAGGCCATATCGGTGTAGCCGGTGGTGTAGCGGTCTAACGCGCTTATATTCATTTATAAGCAATTTTATGTGTCACAGACTGCTGGGCTTCGAATCCCAGACCAGACCATCTGGATTTTTAATTAAATTGCATGGTTCGGTATAGGATTTGATGTGTGCCGTATTAATAGAAATTCAATTTCTGTTGATATGACATGCAGATTATAAAAAATCGCCATACATTACCGTCTCGATGATGGTGGGTGAGGTTTTCCGGGTTTTCCTCACCTGTTAGTCAAATGGCACCATCAATCATCTTTAAGTCGCCCCGGAGCGCCACGGCAAATAATAATAATAATAATAGCCGTCCCTTTCCCCGCACAAGCTCAGCTTTTGGGGTTAAAATTCACTCGTAAGGGGGTGAATTAGGGAGAGTATTATTATTATTATTATTATTATTATTATTATTATTATTATTATTATTATTATTATTATTATAATATCATTTTACATAAATAAAATGTATTGAAATAATGTTTAATATAAACCTTAATTTAATAGTGACATTAAATTGACGTCACACTGACGTCGAATTTGTGACGTCAAAAAGACGTTAAAGAAGTGACGTCATAATCACCTAATTTTTTGGTAACATGACGTCGATGACCAAGAATTACCAAAAAATGTCGTCAGTCTGCTGCCTGGGTTGTACATAGCATCGACAATTTTGACGAAAAAGTTGTAGAACATAATTACTTGTGTTAGGATAAATAAAGTGTGCTAATTTAGAGGAATAATATCAAAATATATTAAACGACAGGGACGGATTAACAAATTATGATAAATTGATAAATTTTGTATATTTAAGTGCATTTCAAAAGTGTCCTCAGGACTAGGTTACCAGGCTACCAGCCGCCACTGTATTATAGAACTTAAAATGTAATTCCGAGTGTCAGTATTTCGGTGAGATCAAAGTGCAAGAAGTAACAAACGGGCTTTATGACGAATTTTCGGAGAGCACCGTTGCCATGAGACCTTTAGGTACCTACTAGGATTATAAATAGTTATACACGTAAATTGAATGTGTGTTGGGAATGCAACCCTGTGAGATAATTTCAATCCAGGTATTTGCGAGACTGAACATTCCTATCCCGCGGGATCCAGGTATTTGCGGTATCCTGCAAGGTGCTGTAAAACTTCGCAAAAAACAAAACTAGTACCACATTTTAAGGATTTTAAATGAAATAAAACAAATTTTAATTAAGTATCAAGTTATATGCTATATTTTTCAGAGATAAATAAACATTTACTAATCTATTAAATACGTACGATAAGAAAATTAAATATTATTTTGAAAATAACTGTGTAAAAAATTCAGTTCAGTGCAAAAAACCGACAGTTATTGTCATTTCTCTGTGGTTGTTATTCTCGGTTTCTCCCTCCATAACATATAATTAAAAACCTTATCAAATAAGCTATCAGTCAATCTCTGTTGCCATTTTAAGTTTTCAAAGGAGCAGCTATCCTTCGCAAGAGGTTGAAATTAGAGTACCTATATTTTTACTTTCCTAGCTGTATACAGATATAAGGAAAGTATAGGAATTATGATTTTTTTCGACCTCCAGTTTTCGACGGATTTTTACGTTTTGGGGTCCCCTGAATCCGTTTTGACTATTTTTAGGGATGATGTGTGTGTGTGTGTGTGTGTGTGTGTGTGTGTGTGTGTGTGTGTGTGTGTGCGTGTGCGTGTGTGTGCGTGTGTGCGTGTGTGCGTGTGTGCGTGTGTGTGTGTGTGTGTGTGTGTGTGTGTGTGTGTGTGTGTGTGTGTGTGCGTGTGCGTGTGCGTGTGCGTGTGCGTGTGCGTGTGCGTGTGCGTGTGCGTGTGTGTGTGTGTGTGTGTGTGTGTGTGTGTGTGTGTGTGTGTGTGTGTGTGCGCGTGTGTGTGTGTTTAGATGTATCCACCATAACTCATGAACCGATACAAAGAAAAACACAAAATTTTAAACTTAAGCTTTATTTCGGCGTCCAATGAACTGATTAGATTTTGGGCAGAGTCGGAACATCTGGGGGGTACTTTATAGGTAGTCATTTTTATATTTTATGAAATATATCTGTTATTTACGTTTGGAGAAGAAAATTCTTTAAATAAAAGTTACTTCCAATATTATTGTCTATAATTTTTGTTTTATACAAAATTTTCCTAAAATGGCCCGTATTCGAGAAATTTGACAAAATGTAAAAAAAATAATTTTTTATAAAAATTGTTAAAATAAAAGTTGTTTGTAATATAATTTTCTATAATTTTTATCCCATACATAATTTCTCTAAAATGGACCGTATTCGAAATATTTGAGAAAATGTGTAAATTTCGAATTTTGAAGAAAACTCAAAAACGGATAAAGGAAAAAACATTAAATTTTAAACCTGTTTTATTTCGGCCTAAGGTGAAATGATTAGATTTTGGAAAAAGGCGGAGCATCTGTGGGGGTACTTTATGGGAGGCCGTTTTTATATTATATGGAATATATCTGTTATTTACGTTTGGAGACGAAAATATTTTAAATTAAAGTTACTTCTAATATTATTTTCTATAATTTTTGTTTTATTCAAAATTTTCCTAAAATGGTCCGTATTCGAGAAATTTTACAAATGTAAAAAATTATGATTTTTTAAAAAAATTGTTGAATTAAAAGATGTTTGCCATATAATTTTTGTTTCTTTTACATGATTTCTCTAAAGTGGACTATAATGAAAAAATTGGAGGAAAATTATAAAATTTAAATTTTTCAGAATTTTCGAGTTAGATGTATGTGGAAAATGTATATATTAAGTTAACCTCTAAATATTTACAGAGGTGCTACAATAGATTGTACAAAATAACCGAAAAAAGCCCGTAATAACTAGATAGGCAAGTCATGTGTTGGACACATCAGATTTTTTATCGTAAAAATAAAAATATTAATGATAGTAACTTCTTTATAAAACTAATTTAAGTCATCTATCCCGTTTTTAACATATTTTTTATATCATTCTTAAGAATAGTAAGCATTTTATTTTCAGGGGGGGACTGGAGCCAACCTTGAGAGGTAAGCGCTGTACCGACTGACACTAGGAAAATATCGAGTTGAACTTATACCAAAGAATGAAAATAAGGACATTTTCACAAACAAAAATTATATTTTGTTTCTCCGTTTTATTAATAATTATTTTCTCTAAACAAAATGGTGATTGACATAAAAATCAGGTTAAGGTAATTAGAATTTTTGTGAGCAAAAAAAAAACAAATATTTGTATAACTATGTTCTACATACCTCTCCACGCTACATTAATGTCCACTTTTTCAACATATTGATGAAATCGTCTAGGCCTCATATTATCATAAAATATAGTAAAACATGTTTAAAGCACTTCATCAAAAATATATATATTTTTGTCAATAAATGATTCAGTTATGACATAAAATAACCTTTTGGTTCTTAAGGTACATTCACAGTATACCTGGGATCATCCTAAGATTAACCTGCAACCACTAAACTGAACCACTGGAATGCTATACGATCCTGCTGATCTATGGTCAGTACACTTTCAAACGCAGGTCATTTGAAATGCACAGAGATACCATCATCTTTTTTTAAGAGGTTCAATCAATATCAAAACCGCAATGAGGATTTTTAAAAAATTTTCCCCTAATTCAGAAGCAGGAAATGAAAAATGTATTACTTATTTCCACAACATAAGAAGCCTACAAAATAAAATGGATGAATTAAAATTAATCCTAAATGATTGTGACGAGAAACTTAACGTGGTTTACTTAACAGAGACAAGTATCAATCATCTTCAGCTTGAAGGTGCTGTGTTGAAGGTTTCTATTTAGGAAGCTACCATTGTAGATCTCAGAATGATTATGGGGGCGTTTTAATCTATGTCAAAAATGATCTTTTATCTCTAACAAAACTGTTACCAATAAATAACTGATCAGTTGATTATCATTGCGAGTACACATATATCAAAATTTTAAACTTAACTGTTATTATAATATGTATACAGATGTCCTTCAGGTAATGTAAATTTGTTTTTTGAAATTTTAACCCAAATTCTGTGTGTATTGTGAAAAAAAATAGGTGACTTCAATATTGATATTCTAGTTGAAAATAACTTAAAAAATGATTTTGTTAACAATTGTTTAACAAATATCTCACAAGCATATTTCAACATAGCTCTTGAAGATTTTTATCTTTTAAATCATAAATGTATCATTAAAACGATTAACTTACCTAGAACTCATTGTTTAGATAATCGGACGGCATCATAAAATTCAGACCACTAAATGAAATAAGAATAAAGGACTGCATTGAGTACCTAAAAAATTATGACTTGACTTTACTTGAAACTTGATAATGTAGATAGGATGTGCCATGTGTTTCTAGAAGCATTCTAACACGCCATTGATGAATATTTACCAATAAAAACTAAAAACACTCATATAAGAAATAAACATAAAAAATTGTTCAACTCTGAATTAAAACTAATTAGACAACAGGGGGTGGGTTGGCTCAGTGGTTAGAGTCATGACTTTGAGATCGGAAGGTCTCAGGTTCGAATCCCACCGTTGGCCGGGATTTTTTCATTTAATTTATTTAAAATTAATTCTGATGCCTTGGACCATTCACTGTTGGGTTCTAATTAACAGTGCTGTTCCCAAAGTGGCGCTGGGAAACAGTAACAAAGCCTACACAGAACACGAGGCTAATGGTCGTAGTAGTCAACGCCGATGACACCAAATTAAAAAAAAAATAGACAACAGCTAAATGATTTACACCAACTCACAAAAGTGATAATTTAGAAATAAAAATTAAAAACCTAAAACTATTTTTCAACAAAAATTAATACATCAAACAATAGGTCTAGAAGTATTGTGACAAATTATAAACCCTAAAAAAAATATAACAGTAAACTTAATCCTAATGATTTTAACAACTTTTGCACAAATGTATCTAATATTACAAATTTGTTACAGCGGTCTAATTCTAGTAGGGAGCTTCGAGACTCACTTGAAAAGCATGTTTGGAATAACGATACCTTTTTTCTGTATCCGGTAACTTGAGATGAATTAAAAGATATTATTAGCGAACTATCCAATAGTACTACATTAGGGCCCGGTACTTTGTGCTCTTGTTAAATTTCTGATTAACTAATCACGTAGTTAAACTAATCATAATCAAATTGACAGAAAAGTAGTGAATGGGTACTTTATGATTAAATTTAACAAAGATTAGTTAATCAATATTTGATTTAAGTTTTCAGTAGTGCTACCACTGTCTCTTCTTCTTTTTATTTATTATTTTTCATTGCTCAAATTTGAGAAAAAATGATGAACATACGTTGTGGGATATTTGTAATGTATTAGAAAGAAAAAGTTTTACGTATTGTGTCGAAGCTTAAATACACATATCAGTTATATAAAGTCTGCTTAAGAAATTGTTGTGGTATTGTTAAGATTTTACTGCTTTAATTAACTGAATTAACAGTATTTAAATGAATTTGCATGAGATAGACGATATTTTTGATGACAATGGTGAAATTATTGATTATGTTCGTAATCAACGAACCTATATCGTTGATGAACGTGCAGACCACATGAATAAATGGAATAATGCAGAATTTTTCAGAAGGTTTCGATTTTCAAAAGAATCAGTTCGTCTTATTCTAAACGAAATAATTGAAATCCTTGATAGGAACAGATTGATGTAAGTATATAATAATTTGAATTTTTTATGTTACAATTATATAATGATTTTTACGTTTTACTTTCTTATAGGTACCATGAGGTAGATCTCCACAAACAACTTCTGTTAACCCTTAGATTCTACGCTACAAGAAGTTTTTATAATGTCCAAGGTAATTTTGCAGGGATACATAAAACAACAACAGGACGGATAATCCAGAAAGTTACCACAGCATTAGTAATTTTACGAGAACGTTATGTACATATGCCACAGACAGAAGAAGAAAAAACAGAAGGATGTGCTCGATGGTCTCATCTTCTTGTTCGCAGAGTCTGGATTCTGACACAACCATGGAATGGAGATACTTCCGTACTTGGCAATGACCAGTCAGAATGCCTGTGACTAGGCGCAGATTCTGTCATAGTCATAGTCAAGCAATCTTAACTTACTCAATCCAACACCACCTATGTAAATAATGCAGAAGGCACAGTTATAGATTGGCACAAAATAATATGATATTTTGAATTGATGGTACTTATTTTTGATATTTAAAAGATGTGTCAGGTATAGGAACACTGTCAGCTATTGATGCTACTTATGTATTTTTGGTTGTAAAAATAAATGCACAAAATTTTGTTAAATAGTTTTATTTGTACAATAACGTTTTGAACACAAACATGTGTTATTAACTAATAATGTAAAGCAAAACATTAAAAAAATGCAAAATTTCGATTTTTAGGAGATTTTCTGAAAATTATTAAAAAAAACAAAAATTTGAAGAACTGGCTCCAGATGAACTGTTTTAACCATTTCCTACACATACATGTTTTTTCACTAAAAATAAAAAATGTAATTTTCTCCTAATCTTTTGTTTAATTCACATTTCAACGGATTAACGGATAATAAATCATATTTTACTAATACAATACGTACTATATTAGTTTACTGGTGTTACCATTGTTTTTTGATGTAGTATCAGAAGATACCTCAATAATGGTTGGATTTTTCACATCTGAATCTCCCATAGACGGTAATCCCGAAATGCATAATTTCAAATGAGCATATAACTGCTCTTCATACCAGAGCAATTTATCACATGTCCAGGTCCACCACCAATTCCATTACAATTATTATTTAATTGGTCATTTTCAATTTTAATGTTCCTTTAATATTATATTTTATTTTCAGTGAATTGATATCTTTATAGTTGTCTATTAAAACTGCTTGCAATTCTTCCCCACGCATCTTTTTTATCCCTTTGGATTACTGCACCAGTTGTTTTTCCTTTAATTATGTATATTTCGCATAGAAGGAATTTCATCAAAATGTTTCATTTTGGCTGAAATTGCTGCCTTTTTTCTTTTTCTCGTCCTTTCTTCTATTTTCTTCTTATAATTACACTAAACACTTTAATAATATTTAACTCAAATTCAACTGACCCAGAGAAAAATAAAAAGAATTTAAAATGTCATGTTGAATGTCAGTGTCCAATATCGAAAGTCACGTTTACGTTTGGAACAAGATGATTCAGAATTCTAAACCATGGAATTATAAGTACAGAGCCAATAATTCTGATTAAAGTTTTAATTGATGAAAAAAGATGATGTTAAATATAACAGAGGCACGCCCACATTTAATCATGATTAAGGTATAACCATTACGTAAAGTACCGAAATTCTGTGTTAAAATTTGATTTTCTGTTAAATTAATTTAATCAGCTCACAAAGTACTGGGCCTAGATGTGTTGGGTACTATCAATAAACTGCTTAAATTACTAGCAGAAGGTATATATGTTCCACTAATGATTATTAATAAATGTTTCACCGAAGGCACATTTCCACAAAATTTAAAAACTTCAAAAGTTTCTCCTATGAAAAAAATAGGAAATGAAAATCGTCCAGAAAACTATCGGCCTATATCAACAGTACCTATAATATCAAAGCATGAATAGTTGGTTAATTTATCTACTTAGATATATGTGTTTGAGCTCAATTTATAGGGCGTGGGTTAGGTTTTTAAATAACTCTAATAACTTTGAAAAAGAAGTTGGGCACCACTATATTTAAAGCTTATACGCTTAACTCTACATTAGTAATAAAAATATAGAAAATCACTAACCACTAACAAATTATACTTATGCTTTAGATAAGGTATGTATCAAATTCTAATTCACATAAGTTTGCACATAATTCAAATTTAAAACAATTTATTGATTAGATCAATTATACTTATCTGTGTGGTAAACAAGGTAATATACGGTATGGTAGGTTAAAGGTAAAAATCAGGTATTTTTTCCTTCGTCTCAAACTGCAGAGATACATCAATCGCTAAACATTATATTGTCACGCCTAACGGTTAGGAGGTGGTGATGATCTTTTTATCGTGTGTATAGGGGTCGTCGCTTGGCTTCGGGAGGTTAAGATAGATAATCACCCACTTCCGCTAAGCGTGCTTTAGCCGATGTTAATCTCAAAAAGTTCAGATTAACTTCTTAGTTTAGAAAGAATCTGCGCAACTTCAGATGAACCTCGGTTAACTTAAATTACCGTATAGTAAACTAGACTAGTAATAAGAGAAACACCTTGTATAAAAAACTAACAAACACTTTATTAACTATCCGTAATTAAAGGACTCAATAGATATAATGATAAATAAAAAAATTGGGGTCCTTACCTCATTTTCAGGGTGCAGTCACAATTGTATTTAAATTATTTATTACCAAAAATATCTGCCTATTTTTACGAAATAAGTGTGACTTATTATCTCACAATTGCTACTTATTATCACGCAATTGTAAGTAACTAACACTCACAATAAGTTTAATTTTTTCTTTATATTTTGAAATATTATAATCGCTTAATAATTTTTGCTCATTTCAATATTAAAAGGGAAATCGTTGCCTAAAATGCCCGTTATAATTTCAAACGGTTTTAGTTTTATAACTGAATGAACCGAATTATTATAAGCTAAAATGGTATAATTTACCTTTTGCTCTATGGGTTCGTTTTTATATTCATCTTGATTATTTAATAATTGAAGATGTTCTATTATAGAAGAGTCAGATTATGGATGCGGTGACGTAACAAAGTTAATTTAGAATGTACGGTAGCATTATCATCAAATTGATCATTTTCTAAATTCTCGACATTTTCCACTTCGGCTATTAATGATTCCAAATTGTCGTTATTTTCAAGGTCTTTATTAAAACCATCTATGTAGTAGAGTAGAGCCTTTGAAGTACCTGACTGATTTTCGGTTTCATTTAAATTTAATTGTATTCTAGATAAGGCGTCGCAATTTTTATTAAGCGTACCCTTTTTATATACCATTTCATAATCTTATTCAGCAAGTTTTAGACGCCACTTAACAAGTTTAGAGTTGGGCTCCTTCAAAGAGAACAACCACTGAAGAGCTTTTGCGTCAGTATATATCCGGAACTTTTTTTTTTAAAAGATAACACCGGAAGTATTTTACTGCCTATACGATAGCGAGCATTTCTTTCTCAATAGTGGTGTAATAAATCTAATTTATTTACAGTTTGGCTAGCATAAGCAACTGGTAAGTCGCTGCCGATTTTTCCTTAGCTTAAAATTCAAAAATTACTTGCATCCGAACAAAGAAAAAACGACTGCGAAAAATCAGGATATTGCAGGATAGGTTCGTTAATTAAAAGGGTTTTGCAAAGTTCGAAACACTATATAGTCCGGCTCTGTAGTATTACAGCTCCTTTATTTAAACGTTTAGTTAGCAATAAAGTAATTTTTGAGAAATTTTGAATGAACTTTCTGTAATAGCCCAAAAGTCCTAACAATCCTTTAATTTCAGTTGTATTGTTGGTAATCGTATATTTTTTAATAGCGATTATTTTTTCAGGGTTTGGTTTTACACATTCAGGGGTAACAATGTGGCCTAAATATGTCACCTCCTTTCTTAAGAATTCACGTTTATCCAACTGTAATTTAAAATTTGAATTTCCTAATCTATCAAATACTTCTGTATGTTCTTGCAAACTAGTACTGAAAATTATAATATCGTATAGATAGACTAAACAGGATTCATCCTGTATCCCACGTAGGATATTATCCATTATTCTTTGGAAGGTCGCTGGTGCATTTCTGAGTCCAAAGGGCATGCGCATAATGGCCATTTTCGGTATTATATGCAGTTTTAGGTATGTCCTTTTCTGCAATTTGAATCTGGTGAAAACCCGACGCTAAATCAAGCGTTGATATTGATATCATCCTAGTTTATCAAGCAGGGTCTTAATATTGGATAGGGGATATCTGTCGCCTATAGTTTTATCATTCAATTTTCTATAATCGACAACTATCCGCCATTTTTGTTGTCCAGAGGTATCGGATTTTTTACTTATAACCCAGATACTTGAACTCCATGGTGAGGTCGAAGGCCTTATAATATTTTGATCCAACATATTTTGAATCTGTTTTTGAACTTCCTCACGATGTACCTCAGGGTACCTATACGATCTAGTGTACACCGGTAACCCGTCAGTCGTTTTTATTTCATGTTTTATTTTACTAGTAAATGTTAATTTGTTACCTTCTATATGAAAAATATCGGAATATTCTCTAATTAATTTTAACATTGTTCGCCGTTCTTCTAAATTTATATGTTCAGTGCGAACTTTAGAAATATCTAATTTTATTTATGTGGCATTAAAACTATTACAATTGGGAAATATAATTGGATCGTATTCATTGAATAATTCTGCTTCCAATGGTTTATTTAAATCTACTGCGATATTTGATTCCGTTTTATTTAAAATAGTACATAAAGCTGTATTATTTTTTGTTACAGTTATACACTGGAATTTCAAATTCTGAAACTCGCGTATAAGGTATCATAACCTCTCAATTTTTGTTTTTTAAATTTATTTTAATTAGTTGATCAATCTCGGAGGCAATTCATGCTCTGAGGAACCTTATAGTAGTTTATTTTACTATTAGGGGTAACAAGTAAATTTTTACTTAGATTAATAGTAGCTTTTAACTTTTTTAAGTTTTCGAGCCCTAATAAGCATTGAAATTTATCGTGAAATTTAAATATAGAATATTTCAAGTAAATTGGTTTCTTATATCCAAAAATGTGTGATGAAAGCATTGACATACAGTAATTTTCCTGTGTAGTGCCGTGAGCGGACGAAATTTAAAAAGGTTTAAATTTAATTCTTTTTTTGAAATATTTTTCAGCCGTTTCTGGTAATACAAGTGATCTGGTACTGCCTATATCAATTAGAACTTTTAAATCAAATTCAGGGAAAATTATATTTGTTAAATAAAATTTTTTTTCGAGGCTATTTCCCTAAAAAATAGTCTTCGGTATCTTCAGTACTTTCAACTATTGGTTGTTCATCTATAGTGTATAATTCTTCAACAAAAATTTTTTGATTTGGGTTTGTATTTTGGATTTTGATTAGGCCTAAATTTATTTCTTGTGGACGTTCTCATTGTAGTAGGTTTCGGAAAAGTTTGATTTGGATTTGGCTTAAATATATTTGTCCCTATATCAAAATTAGTATTATTATTTATTTTAGTAGTATTAGGTTGTGATAAAAATAATTTTGTCTAACTGGCGGTTGAGAGTTATGAGAAAAATTAGTAATTTGTAATTATTTGTCTTTCTATTTTCAAGAAAACTTCCTAGGCACAAATTTACCTTTGTGAGTATTTAAACCTTCAATATTGTTTTGAAAGTCACTGGTTAACATATTTAACGCGTAATTTAGATCTGCATGATTTTTGGTCAGTATAAGTCAACCCATTGGTTCCTTTAAACCCCGTAACAATACTTTGAGAGCCAAATTACGACAATACATTGATATGAGCAGTATGAACTTTTATATTAGAAATTTTAATAAGTGCTGCATTTTATTAAAGAAATCAAAAGGCGATTCATTACCTTGTTTGGTTTGCACCATCTCTATATTTAACATAAACATGTCTCTTTTATCGGAGTAAGTATTTAATGTAGCACCTTTTAAATCTGCCCAATTTGATATAGTGCAAGATGAAATATTTACAGTTACTTTTAATCTTTGCTAAGATACTCGACATCAGATATTCATTCTGAAAATCGTTATCATCTGCTGCATTATAAATTTTTTTGACTAATTTCTCACAAATTTCTAAAAATCTTGGAAGTAATTATGTATCCCCTTGAAATTCGGGTATCATATCTAAATATTCTTTTTTTAGTACTGCCATTTTTAATTTTTGATTATCTTTTAAAATTTATTAATAGAATTTGTTAAAGACTTTGGTAAGTCTTAGTCAGAATCTGTGCTAATACTACCTGAATTTTTAGAACAATCTGAAGCACATTGATTAGTTTCACCTTTATATGACATAAGTACTTACAGTAAAATTAATATTCCTTCCATGCGTAGAACCAGCGAAAGATGCCACAATATTCACTTGTGCTGTTCTTTCTTCCTATTTTCGAAGTATCAAATGTCCTTTGGATGTCTTCTCGTTAAGCTACTCAGTTCACCCAACTGAAATTTTCTAACACACTGTATATGTTCGAATAGGTCAATAAATCGTTAATACGAACCGAAATTAAATCCACTAATCCCGTTTGACCTATCCTACTGACTGCGCCACTTAAATTCAAAATTTCCGCAGGGTAGTTTTTAAAAAATAATTTATTTAAAATAAAAACTGTGTTATAAAATAAAGGTTGTTTAATGAACAAAATCGGATTCTAGACTGAATGTAATTAAATGGAATAAAACAAATTTGATATTATGCAAGATGAAATATTTCCAGCTGCTTCACCTTTAATCTTTGCTAAGATACTTGACATCAGATATTCATTCTGAAAATCGTTAACATCTGCTGCATTATAAGATTTTTTGAGTAATTTCTCACACATTTCTAAAAATCTAGCAAAAGTTTGTACTCTCATACAAACTTTTACTCACGGTTTATTTTAAATAATTATTTTTAAAAAACTACCTTTCGGAAATTTTGAATTTAAGTGGCGCGTCAAACGGGATTAGTGGACATAATTTCGGTTCGTATCTTAGATAAAAGAAACAACAGATGATGCATTTCATTCATAAAGTATGTTTTGTTTGGTCCCAATCATCGGAAAAGAGAAAGAAGACATTTTATGCGGATCGAAAGAAGACAGACTGCAATCGAAAGTCTCGTCTGGCAATGCTGCTGTTATACGCAACTAAAAGTCTGTTAATACCAGTGGCGTATCTTATTAAAGATAAAATCATAACTAATTATAAAAAAATAATGAAATACCGATATGGTGTGCATAAACTTTATAATGGTTTAAACTTTAAAACCGATTCGATTTGGTATAAAGGTATGAAGTTCAGTGGAATGAAGGTAAAAAAGCTTAAAAACACTATTTTTTTTTTTCAAGAATAATACATTTATTACATATAAAGATGTTAAATAAAATAAAAACAAGATAAATAAATCAAGATTTTTTTTAAACAAATTTACGAATTCAATTTTGGGGTTAAAATTTTAACAGTTTTACAAATTGGTAAATGAGAGATTTTTAAATCAAAATTTAGATTTTTAACACTACTAAATTTATAAAAGTTATTAAATCAATAAATTTACCATATATACAAGGTGGGGATTTTAAATGGAACGCTTCTTATAGCGGATCTGGTATAAGAATTTTGTAAAATCCGAAAACACGTAGAACTGTACAACAATAAACCTATCCATTGATAGTTTTTAACTTGTAGAACTAGGCAGTAAACTGACTTACTTATTATCATCCATAAATTTGTGCGATAGATAAATTATCTTCTGGTTTCTTACTAGAGCTGTAAAAAATACTGGAATCAGAGCTGTAACAGAGTATTCGGAACTTTTAATGTAAAGGTAAGTATACATTTTGATTAATAATAAGGTAGTTCATTAAAATAATCAAAGAAAGAGGCATGTAATATGAGTTTATAAAAAAGTTTGTCCTTGTTAAGCACCTACAACATTTAAAGAACTTTGTAAGATAAACTACCAACTTTCATCTTAAAGGACAAACACTTAAATGAACATTTTCGAAACATAATTAAGAAAGTTTTTAGTTACCTAAATGACCTTTTTCGAAACAATGAACTTAATTTTGGCAGTGCTCCAGGCTTGAGATATTTGCTTTTTGAAGAATATCATTAGGATCAAAATGCTCCGAGCATAACACTCTTTTTTAGATACCTTCATTTTCTTCAAGTCCTACAAGAGATAGCTAAATATTTCTTGTATGCCTTTCAGTTGGAAACCTAACAATCAAGCATAAGCATATTTATTTTACCACTATAGTCCAGACTAAAGTTTTTCTATTAATTACATTTTTTTGTGAAATTAATAATGTTGAAAGATCAAAGAAAATAATAGTAATATACATTATACATGTGATATTACGGCAAAAATCTTGAAATCTACACTACTGAACTGTGCAATACATCATCACCTAACCTTACTTATGAAAAGATACTTCAGCACCCACATTTTCCAGTTTTTTGCTCAAAATGCACAAGACGAAATTTTTCCAAAAAAGTCTAAAGATGAACAAAAACACCCAATATGCAATAATTTACTGGATCGCAACGTCGCAAACTATCGATGGATAAAATACTATACGTGACGTATATTATGAATGAAACAAAGTTATTTTAAATTGCGGTGGTGTCACGTTTAACGCTTTTAAAATCTTTGCATTTATTTGCAGGAATAATAATGGTGTTTGCCATAGTTTATCTTAGTATTTGCAAAGTTGTTATTTAGCAAGCGTATGTATGTAAAAACGATAGATACAAAAATGCCCTGCCTAATGGTGTAAAAATAGGTGCTGCTAAAATATCAAGTCTGCTGAAAGCAGTTAAACTAGATTAATCTACTTTGCACACATTTTATACGTTTTTTGTTTTGTTACAAGTCATTTTATTTAGAGATTTACTATTAGAAATGTTTCGGGAAATATTGCAACATCTCGGCCCACAATGCGTCGGAGTTGGAAACACTGCACTAGGTACGAAAATGAATTGGTGGGGACGCTTGATGTGTCGCAATATATCTCGACACTATTCTAATTAATAAAACGTGTTGCTATTAGTGAGTTATAGGTAAAAACTATTTTTAAATATGAAAGGGATAAACACAGCCTGACAACAGCGCACCAGGAAATGCATGTCGGTTCATTTACGAAATAGCTACGCGCTACGCTTATTTGCAATGTATGACCGGGTTTTAAATGTAAATAGAGGAGCTTTGGTTCGTATTGATTTATTGACCTATTCGAACATATACCGTGTGTTAGAAATTTTCAGTTGGGTGAACTCAATAGCTCAACGAGAAGACATCTAAAGGAAATTTGATACTTCGAAAATAGGAAGAAAGAACAGTACAAGTGAATATTGTGGCATATTTCGCTGGTTCTACGCATAGAAGGAATATTAATTTTGCTGTAAATACTTGTCATATAGAGGTGAAACTAATCAATTTGCTTCAGATTGATCTGAAAATTCAGATAGTAATAGCACAGGTTCTGACTAAGACTTACCAAAGCCTTTAACAAATTCTATCAATGTTGCTAAAATTTTTAAAGAATCATAAATTAAAAATGACAGTACTAAAAAATAGTTATTTATGCAACAAGTGCAAAAAGTGTTTATTACACGCGACGTGAAATTGTCGAGTGTAATAAATATTTTTTGCACGAGTTGCATACAATATTTTTTCTACTTTCATGGAAAAACCAAAAAAAATTTTATTTAGGCGACACTAAGTGCAGAAGAATAAAAAGCGTAATTTAATAACTAATAATTAGCATCGATTAACATTGAAAACGTACTATAACTATGTTAAGAAAAATACATTTTTTATTAATTTATTTATTAAATGATTGAAAATAATATAAAATATGCAATTGTTTTTAAAACGTAATACAATCTCACAGAAAATGGAAATGGACTAAATATTGGCCGTCGATTTGAATATTTATGTTTGTCATGATCATAAAACGCTGTAGTAAAATGACAGATGAGTGCAATAAAATTTTTATTGCACTAGTGCAATAAAGAACCAGTTTTTTCACTAAATATAGTTTTGTTTTTTGCATGAACGTAGAAAATAAATATTTAGATATGATACCCAAATTTCAAGGGGATACACAATTACTTCCTAGATTTTTCCTGTAGATTTTCAAGATTTTAATATTTCTTGGCACCACTTTAATGAGCACAAAACTACGCAACTTTTGTCTAATTTAACCAACTTTCTATATATTACAGTTTAAGAAATAGAAATACTTTCCCTATAAAATAGAAGACTATAATTGAATATTTTAAACAAGAATTAAAAGAAAATAAAATACTGGTATGTAATTAAAAGCAACTATATTAAAATATTTATCTAAAATACATTATGTAATCAACCATTTTAAACAAGAATTAAAAGAAAACAAAATACTGGTATGTAATTAAAAGCAACTATATTAAAATACATTATGTAATCAACAATTAAAAGAATAACAAATACAAATAATATACTTTTATGCTTTAGAACCACTTTGGAAATAATATCCTGAACAAACTGTACATTTTATTTCTTGAGGCCGCTTTGGCGAATGATCATCTCTTCTCTTATTTTCCTCCTTTTTTTTCTCATAATCGACTATTTCGTTCAAAATGGATTTTTCTGTATATTTGATAATATCCAAAAGTTCCAATTGATTTAGTCTGCCCTTGGAAAAACATAAGTTAACTAGCTTTACGAAAATCCAAGTGTATCTTTCAGTTTTATTGGTTGGCAAATCTGCAAAATCTTTATCATAATAAAAATGACTACCAGTTTTTCTCCATGTTTCAAAATTTTTCAAAAATTCAATTGCTTTTCCACCAAAATATTCCATTACTATATGAAGTACTCCAGTTCCCGCACTATTTTCAGGGAATATTTCATTCATAAGTGATCCTAAGAATTCTATCACAATTGGTAAAATATCCTGTACAATTTGTAAAAGCATTCCTTGGATATTGATTCCAAATGTACCTATCAGGCGCAAAGCATATTCTGCAAAATGTTGTACATTTGTCATAGGCAAATTATTTAGAGAAAAACTGTTAATGAAACGTGTTTGATCTACAGCTGATATGTCAGTTTTTAAAGGCAAATTTGATAAAAAGGCACTAGCTTCCTGTTTATTCATTATAATAAATTCATTTGTATTTATACTATGTCCATTTAGGCTGATACCTCCTTCTGATGCATAAAATTTCACACCTTTTTCGTTCATCATTCTATTATTTCTTGTTAAAACCGCAAATACATCATCCTTATTGGGTATATTCCTGATAGTTTTAATAACATCAGCCCTTCCACGTACCAGATTACTATCATTTTGTCGAACTGTTTCTTTAAACATTTTATTAAATGTTTTCCTAAAAAAAAAAGATACAACTTTTATAAACGGACATTCAAGAAAAAATTAAGTTACAACTTAAAAAGGCAAGGAATTAATGTGTTAATTAATTTGACAGGAAATAAAATTAATTTATTGTTTTAGCACGTTTAATGGATTTTTTTATTAAGTAACAGGTGGTAGTTGGTATGGTTCTTTTCAGTATTTTTGGCTTGTATCTGCAATAGTATGTGAATGTAGATAAATAATAATTTTCTATTCCTTTTTATGCTTTAACGTTTATTAAGTTTGTTAAACTAACCTATGTTAAGACCTAAATTTGTGTCTTATCTGAAATACTAATAGATTTTCACTCAAAATCACCGAAATCGCTAAACAAATTCTCTCGAAATCATGACGGAAATCCCGAAATCATCACCGAAAACCCAAAATTCTCACTGAAATCACTTCGAAATCAATCCTTTTCTCGTCGAAATCAATATGAAAAATCGTAAAATGTTATGTTGAGTATGGTGTATAATACACAATACCTTTCAAATCCTATTCTCTCAAGGAAGTGTAGGATATGAAGTGGCTTCAAGTTGGGAAGATCGGCCTCAGATATTTGGTATGCTCCTTGAATTCAGGAGTGCTATACATTCACTTGCAAAGACTCTAACACTGAGCAGTAATTTTGACAACCGTCAAAATATTGTGAATTGTTTAAAAGTTAATACCTCTACCTATATTTTGATCGAATTATTGAAAAAATAATGAGTGATTACGAATAAAATAAATATTTGAAATAAAATTTTCAATTCTATTGAAAGTAGGAGTAAAAAAATCAACATTAACGTGACATCCAGTTCAAATTTGACACCCATAGAGGAACAGCTCCTCAAATAAAGATTTCTCTCTATCTCTTTCTCTCTCTCTCTCACACGATGAGGGGCAAAACCCCATCGGAAAAAGGCCATGGATCCAGAATCTCTGTAAGAGCTCAAAAAGCTGGACATGTCCCCTATGACATAGGGAGAATAAAAAGGAAGACATGACCAAGAGCCCGTTGAAAAGGTGAGTAACCCAAAACAGGGAACAAATAGGGAAGAGGACACCAAACAGTCCTCTACGAAGGAGGAAATTCTAGTAGAGGACGAAGAGATAGAGGAGTCTTCCTACAGTAGGGTCAGTTCCCTCAAGACGCAAGAAGCCCAAGGGGAGACTGCAGTTATGGAAATGGGAGAGGTTTGAAGAAGGCAGACGAACAGCCCAGCTCACCGAACTGAGCAGAACGATCAGGGTTCTTTAGGTGAACCTACATCATGCCAAGGTGGCCACCGCTACAGTATGTAGGAGGTTCGACAAAAAGGGTCTAGATTTGGCCCTCTGACAGGGACCCTGGTTACATGGCGAGAGGGTAGCAGACCTAAAACCCAACTAAGGTAAGGTATTATACAACGAAATGTCTAAAAGGCTTTATTTAGTTATATTTGTTTCGCATAATTTTCCCAGATTATGCTTTTCAATAGGTTATTGAAGATTAGAAAATTTTCGGTAAACGAGCTTGGATTCGAAATCTTTCATTCATATTTACGATTGGGAAGTCAGTGATCATATATCTGATAGCTCAGTTGGTAAGAGCGGTGTGCGTAGAACAAGGAAAGGTGAGTTCGAATCTCCCGAGGACAAAACTTCTTTCCATTTTTCATTAAATTTGTTTTTACCTTGGGAGTTCAAAAAAATTATTTTCATTATTTCGTAATTTTGGGATTTGTTTGGGGATTTCCAGGGAATTTATGAACTTATTTAATTTGTTTGAGTTCATTTTATTTCTATTAATATCACTATTATTTTCCAGATTGTATTCATTTAAATATTAAAATAATTTGATTACATAACTTGAAGAGCGTTATCCATGTGCTAAAATTGACTTAAGGTAGTTCACTCGTAAAACGGCTTTTCTTAAGAATTCAATAAAATTTAAATATAAGGTTTATGAAAGTGTCGTTTACGTAACCAAAAAAATTAGATTTTTTGACCGTCTGTGAAACGAGATATTAACAATCAAAATGTGCATAATTAACACTCTTGAAGCCTATCATGTACACAAGCAATGCATTTATTTCAAGATATCTCGAAAACGGTTCTGACCATATTTTTTAAAAACTAATGTTAAATAAATCAAGAAGTTATCAAATTTTATAGATAATCGCTGAATTTTTTGACCGTCTTAGTAAAAAAATATAGATTTTTAAAATAAAAATATTTTTAAAGCAGTTGAGGAGTAGTTTCGTAAAATTATTACAACTTGGCAAAATTGTAGCCACTTCACGTATCAAAGTAACAATCGATCAGCTAAGAGGTTGTTATAAACTCGCGACGTGTTCTTGAAAAAATAATTCGTCCACTGTGTTTGAGAACTGGAATCGGAGGTTTTGTTTGAACCAAAACAAACCCTTAAAATTAGTATGAGGAAGTCACAAATTTCTATACCATATCGTTTAAATATTTGCAAGTTTGCCGGATGAAATTGATTAAAATTATAACTTGTCCATATGTGTTTATATACATGTTTTTTGTACAGTCTCTTACAAAAATAAAATTGATTAGCATTGAGAATCTCGAACTTTTGCTATTCACTATTACGCGATATTTTTATGTACGACTGTCGCGAGTGAACTACTTTAAAAGTAATTCCAAGATTCCAGGCAAATTTTGTAATATTTTTTTTTTTTATGAAATTTGGCATGCATATTTATGAAGTCGTGCATAATGGGGCTATGGAGTCCAAATTTTGATATATAAAAAATATCATTTTTAATATATCAACAAAGCAAAATGTAAAAAAAAAAACGAGTCTGTAACCGTATTTTTATTCAAAAAATGTAATGTTTATTTCAACTATTTTTGTTTCTACAAAGCCTATTTTTTTTGTAAACCTGGAAATATTAAAAATCGAAAAATGTATTTAAATTTTCCCGAGATAATAACTACTTAGCAACGTCGCACTGATATTGACCATGTCTCCAGGATCGGCTTGCCATGCGTGGTTTCTAAACGCACTCCTGCAGATTTGACGTTTCTGAGACGCTTACTTGCATATTATGTAAAAACTACTAAAATAATTTTTTTAGTTTAATAATTATGTATAGATATTTATTTAATTGAAACATAATTTCATAAAATATTCTACAAAAAATATACCTATAGGAAAACAAAAAACCAAAAACATAAACCTATATTAGTCTAAAAAATATTTTGGCAAAAAGGAAAATAATCACAAGGGTGATAAACTGTTGATCAAGCGTGTAAAAACTAGTTGAAACGCGTTAAAAATGCGAATTATGGCCCGATCGTCGGGTGGAGGGGAAATACTGAATACGTCTCAGAACCATATTAATTTTACATTTCTGTTTAGTTCATAGATAAATGGATAGTATTTTCATTTACAAAAAACAGATGTTAAAAAAATTGTGTTATCGTTGTTGGTAATAGTGTGTTTAATAATATAATATGGGAAATAGAAAATACGGTTTTCCTTCAAAACGAACATCTATAAAAAATCGTACAAGGCTTCTTAGATTTAAAAGCTACTGTCATCCGATAATTTAAAAGTGTATCTTTACTGTGTCATTTTTATTGTGTGTAAAAGCAATACATAATTTTTTGACCTGGCAGTTTCTAGAACCAAAATGTTAAATACAAAACTATTGAATTATCTACGAACCATGCGCATCACTTAATAATTATGAATCAGTTACCACAGCACTCATCAAATTATAATAATATAATGATCAGTTGTGCAACTATCACGACATGTGATAGTAAAAAATTGTAAATTATGTTATGGAAAAAAATCACGCATGTCGGTCGATAAAATTTTTCTTTATTGTTAAATGATTTTATTCAGGGTTATCACGACATAACTCGTATAACTGACTGAAGGTAAAAAAAGTCCTATCAGATAAAGATTACGGTCTTCTTGACCATGAGAATATAATACCCGATTTAAATAATAAGGTGTATTAAAATGAAAAAGAAAATATTTTTAAAATAATTACAAAAAACTCTCTTGAAATAGAATTGATTGAAAAAGAGACTAGAGGGCAAGGAGAAAATCCTACATGGAAACAAGCTAGAAGTGTACACATAACTGTTTCTAATTTTGGTACTAATTGTAAAATGCGACTAAAAACAAATTTTATAAAACATTTAATTTATTCCACGCACATGGAGAATGAACATACAAGATACGGCTTAGAAAAAGAACAAATAGCACTAAGTTAATTTTCAGAAAAATTTATTATGCATGTCGAAAATTGTGGTTTTGTTTGTCGAACTGGATTTATGTTTTTTTGGGGGCTAGTCCTAATGGCCTGGTAGGAACTGATTGTATAATTGAAATTAAATGCCCCGCTTCTGCTTCATAGTTAACATCGCAAGATGCAATAAGGCAAAAAATTATAAAATTCGAGAGACGCTAAAATGGTGGTTCCCACCTTATCGAGACTGGGGCCCACAGGGGTAAACTCGTAGCATAACAAAAACGAGAAATGATTTAACTTGGAACGAAAGCTGATAGTAGTATTAGGACGTTGAATTTTTTGTTTTGTGAAGCATTGGCATTACTTAGGTTAAACCATGTGATGATTTTCACAAGCCTTAATTTTTAAAACCATTCTATATCGCCTTTTGATTAGGGTTTAAAAACTTGTTCGAGCAATTTATTCAATAATAATTGGCCCCTTTAACTCTTAGGCCTGCTCATGTAAAATATTTGGGCTCCTTACAGTTCATCAAATTTCTAGAGGTGTTCGACGCCCAGACAGAGAACGCGCTACGTGTGACTAAGATAGCTATTGTACAGTCTGCTAAACAAGTTATTTTAAATAGTTTTTAATATTTTTAGGTAATTAAATTTTAAAAGTGTGGAATAGTTTAGGGATTAAATTGGTCTGATTGGACTTTCTTAAAACGTTTTTAAAAGCAGCTAAAGATAGTATGTAGAATTGAAAATAATTATTATGCCATAAAAGGTGTTTTGGATTCCTTCAACCTTTTGAAATTGAGTCAGAAAATATAAATTTTATAGGATAGCGGAAAATACCTATAATTTTTTTGTAGGCCTTTGTAAATCGTGGAAATAGTTTATATTTTATTTCTACCTTATTAAGGAAAATGGTACCTATTATTAATAACGGTTGTTTCTGAAACATTACTAAAATTTTCGAAATTTGGTTTTTCTACAAAATAATAAACTATACTATTTAGAAAAAAATTTATTTCTCTTATAATTTTATAAAAAATAACAGGGGAATATTTACATTTCTTGATCTATTAAACAAAACGATAAATTATCTCGACGAATGACACCATGTTCTAGTACGGAAGCTAGCTTTACATTTTTGTTGGTGGTTTCATGGGTTTCATATCAATTTTTTGTAATTGTAGTTTACACGTACATATACCTCTTAACACTTGTTTGCTTTATTAAAAAAGTGTGTTGTTGTGATTTACGTCGAAATAAGTCAAAAACAACTTGAAACCCCATATAAAATCAAAAAGGAGAAACGGAAAAAAATTGAGCCTGTAAATGAACACAACTCAGAAACAAAAATAGCTATCTAATAATAAAGAAATAAAATTTGATTCTTGTGCAGCTTCATCTATATCAATAACTGTTTTTGGTTTTTTAATGGTTTTTCTTGGTGATGAAAATTCCGATATCTCACGGTTATCGATTCTTTTTTTCTCTCCAGAAATGCGGACGACAGTGTTTTTAGATACTCCTGTGGCCGCAGCAACACGATCATTTACATTTTTAAATGGTATTGAAGGTGAATTAAAGTTTCCTTCTCTTCTCATAAACTCTATAACATTGGCTATTATTTCGCGAGATTGACTGTTAATCACGCGGCCTCTTAATTTGCTATTAAACTCCATACTTAGGTTCTATTAAATTGTAATGAGTAAAAAACACAAACGAAAATAAAAGAAATGTTTTAGCGAAATTTACATCTGACATTTACGTCTGAATGAAACAGTGAAATACGCAGAGTGTACTTTCATTGCGTAAATCCGTCGGGATGCCTGTCAGTAGTGCTTTCTCTGTCTAGCCGTCGAAAGCCTCTAGAAATTTGATGAACTGTACTTCGCCTATTTATATTCTATTAATAAAGGACAGAAGGATGAGTATTGCAACTATGTTAAAAGAAATAAATTGGCTTTCATTTCAGAATTATGTTCAGTACATGACTGATTTGGTTCTGCGCCAATTTTTATCATCTCGAGCAATAAACGACTTTTGTACTAAATTTTGCTCTACTAAAAACTAAAACGCACACCCGAATCCGACTTGAATATCTCCGAGAAACATCCTACAGACATCGAGTGCCTACGTTGTCAAATTGGACTGAGAGGTTCTGCGTCGCGTATTATTTAGTAGATTTGAAATCTGGGTTAGGAACGTACTGGATAACGCTCTTAAGCAAATTTTTTATGACTTAAAACAATACTGGAAAAAAACAACAAAATGTATGTCAATTTTAATGAGAATGGTTTGTTTTTATTAAAAGTCAACTGTTAGTAGGACACAAATCACGTCACACTAGTGTAGCGCATACTGATTGAGAAATAAATTTGGAAACGTCATCACTTTTACTATACAATGTAAACAATATTCACATCCAAGCCATCTTGAAATTAATAGGAATGTACTCTAGAATCGTTTACTTCCGCCCCTCATTTATTATTATAGGTATAACAGACTGATATTTTGGGGATACTATAGTGTTATTTTGGCGATAATTAATATTAGTGATGGGTCCATTGGAAAAATCAACGGACAAGTCCGAAGGTCTAGCCTAAAAAGTTGACTAGTCTAAACATACTTTTCAAAAGTGGAAAAGTGTATTGCGCATGCGCGAAATTAAATTAACCAATTTGGCTGAATTTCTTACCGACTTTTATATGTTTTGAGGATGTTTTTGAATTATCGTTTCATATATTATTAACATAAACAAGTGAAAAAATTACCAAAAATCCAAAGGTTGGAAATATTTTTCAAATGATTTGACAAAAAAAAAACAATCACTAAATTAATATGTATTAGTTTAAATTTACCTGTGTCTATTACTCCGCAAAGACTCTGTATAATCTTGTATAACTCTTGTTTGTGTCTCATCAACGATCATTTGACATGTTTTGAAATTGTAAACTGCATTTCCGAAGAAAAGAATAGATGAACTAAGCTGGACAAGAGTCAACAAGGATGGTGTTTGATTTTCATTAAACCATTGATCAAGAACGTCATAACTAGAATTAATAATACTGGCACCGCTCACTCCTATATTTGCTACTCCTATTGTGTTGACCGCCAATCCAACACCCTAAAATTGAGAAACAAAATCATATTACCAAATGTCACATTACAACTAATTGGAAGTAATATATTTTTGGGCAACTAGCTTATTTGTTAGAGACATGACAATGCAATATTATACATAAAATATTAATATTTTAGGAATTACAACAAAAATCTTGATTTTATTTATAAACCGAAAATATATATTACCCATTGGTATTATCATTAATATTTAAAAAAATACATCATTAATATCATATCATAATTACTCCATGACAGAGCACTTTCAGTTCTGAACTGATTTGGGTCAGCAAATTATAATTCAATTTTATCTCGAGCAGTGCACCCAGCGAGTTCAAACTAGTTCAGCACTGCCGAAGCGTATTTTTTATTGATATTCTACTGGTACAGTTAACACTTAACATTTCTAGTTTCTAAACTAATTTTAAAGTTATTTATTTAAATAGCCTCAGCTAAATAGTTTATCTAGAACAGTTAAAAAATGATTTGTAATATTTATATTTTGTATTTGGTACAACAAAAAGTGTAACAACTTCAGATAAATTGAAAGTTCAGTTCCAAGTTGAACATTTAACTGGTCCAGATACAGGTAAATTGGTTTTGTCCATTTCATATTACACGAACAAGACATTTATTCTAGTAAAAAAACTGAACTCTTTTAACTACGTGCAACTAACTTTTTAAAAAAAGTTTAACTGTTGTACAAATTCTAATTATATGTCAGATAATTTTTTTTTTTGACAAAAAAATCCAAATCACTTACTTTTTTACTCTGTTCTAAGCACTATGTACTCTAAACAGTACTCTGTTTCGTTTTAGTTAAAATATGGTTTAGTCCCTTGATAAACAAAGTGATTAATCACATTATTAACGAATTACCAACATGTTCAGAGCTACTTAAATAAGAATCGTCTGGCATCAACACTAGAATATTGTGTTTTGTGTAATATAATTATCATACAAAGATCCATGGTTTTTTAACATAAACGATACCATAAAGTGCGAAATAATGGTACAAAATTGGAATTTGAAGAAAAGTGGTATTATTTGAAGATATGCACATTTTTATTTGATCAGTCATGATTCGTGTCCTTGATTTAATTAAAAAAACTACACATTCGTAACGATTTGTCTTTAACCAGAAGAAACTGGCAAGAGGTTTTCAGCTACCAAAAAGCATTGTGGCTATAATGTGGTGATCTGTGACTGAATCATTCCACTATTTTTACAAAAAGTGTATTCTACCTGTCTATTTAAAGAATACATTATTTTCGAAGGCTATACATATTTTTATTTTTACACTTTACCCTTCCAATATTTACTCCATTGGCTGCTAATTGTGATACCGCCATGGTAGCTCCGGCACCTACAAATCCTACAGAACCAGCTAATAGATTGAAATAAATGCCTCGGGCCTCTGAATTTGCGAAGCTCAAACTCTGAAAATAAGTTTTATATTACTTTATGTTTTAATAATTATAGTTCCTTTTCAGTTAATAAAATTTGCTTTATTTAGATAAATTTATCAATCTTATACTTTATTTAAAAATACAAAATATATAATAAAATCTATTTATGACTGCCAACTGCCAAAAACGAGAAACATTTTGATTAGGTTTGTTTCAAATGTAACCATACCTATTCATTTCTACCATTCAGTCATTTCGTATTTAAAATGATTAAATTTAAGGACTGGTTATATTTTGGATTAAACATTACAAAATAAAAATTAACGGCAACTCACAAAATATCATATTATTAAAAAACCTATTTCATTTGTTGTTAGCTACATTTAAATAGAATTCAAGAATATCCCTCAAAAATTACAGCGATATACTGTCTGTCACTCACTAGTAACATTAACGTTAAATATTTACATTGCATTATTGATAAGACTTAGTTTAAATAATAATAAATACCAAAACTGCAACTAACCTCCTCGTGTTTTACTCTATCTACAAGATTACTAATGCTTCTTCCTAAAGCATACACCCCAGCTCCAGCTCCAACCACGCCGGCGGTAATAAGAGCCGCGGGAGCAACTGCTATAGTGGTAATCGTAGCAGCTCCAGCTGCTAGCATAACTGATCCAGATCCAACACTGCCGACTGTACTGGCTATATCCGCTACCTGTAATAAAGACACTGATTATTTTAAAAATATGTATTTATTAGAAAGGTAATTTTCTAAAACCATAATATGTTTCTTTTTACCGTTGCTAATGCATCGCAATGTATTGGATATTACCTGCATACATTATTTTTTGTTTCAAAATAATCTAGTTTAAAATATGAAATGATTACGAAAACATAAAGCGGTGAATACATGCCGAAAATGCATCGATGAGCGATGGTCGATGCCTCGATGACTGATAGGCGATGGTTAAGTGGATGTCAATCAATTTAACACAAATGTACTGATTTAAATGAGAATATACATACCAAAGATTAGAACCACCTCGATGCTTACTTACAGCGATATCTTTGATATGTATTACTCTCATTTAAATCAGTACATATGTGTTAAATTGATTGACATCGCCTATCAGTCATCGATCATCGAGGCATCTGTAGTATGGTGCGCACCCTAACGGTTCATAAGAGAAAATGGATACACACAAATATAAAAGCATTTAACAATACCCATATCTCACGTGACCAAATTGAGCAGTTATATAATTACAAAAATCTAATTGTAATCATTCACGCAGTTGTCAAATTATTATGAGAGAGTATGGGAGAGTATCGTTATAAGGATTGTTTATGGTTATAATTAGGTATTGACTAAACGTAAGGCTCTAAAGCGCACAAGGCTTTCAAATTTACATTATATTTGCATTCTTATTGCCAGTTATTATTAGTTTAATGTATTTTTTTCTCGTTGCAACTATTATAGATGTATAGTGTTTTTTAGGAATGTTTTTTCAATTCGGGTACCTATAAAAGAGGTTTTTCTAATTTTGAACTATAAAGTGATATTTTTTTGTAATCGTAACAAGTGTCAAACTAATCTATTTTATGTAACCAGTTGCATAATATTGACATTATTAAACTGGTTACGAAAAACTCATTGTCACCAGTTGCGAAAAAAAAAACCGAATAAAAATAAACCTTTTTTCGGTTTTAAAATCAATTACATTATTATTTAAGCTTATATTAAAAAAGGGAAAATTGACTATATAAAAATTAAATTTGGTCAAACTTACAACCTAGTAATAATGTTGTTTTGGTCCTTATTTTCCATTCTAAATCAGCACAATAGCTATTTGTGAAACCAGTTTTATGTAACTCGTTCATGTTGCGGGACCTCGCTCTGCACGACCCGCAAATATTCACTCGTTGCATTAAACGCATTTCGTAACGTGTTACATACAATATTTTTTCCAATTTTGACTAGATTATTTATAAAATTGTGTTGTGGTAAAAAAATACTGACATCTAGGCAACTAATCAATTTATAGATATAGTTTATAGATTGAAAAAAATTGTTTATTTTTAACTAACATTTTATAAATAATATGAGCTTCATAGGACTTCGGTTCTCAGCTCATGTCAGTGAAAATAATAATTAATAATAATAATAATAATAATAATAATAGTAGTAGTAGTAGTAGTAGTAGTAGTAGTAGTAGTAGTAGTAGTAGTAGTAGTAGTAGTAGTAGTAGTAGTAGTAGTAGTAGTAGTAGTTTATTGTCATTTTTATACATTTATAGTACATTGTGACATAAGTCTAACAGAATACAAGAATACAGGAACAGAATAAAAATAGTCTACATTATAAAATAGTTTGTAGGAAAAGTTATACATGTATAAATTAAATATAAAATATAAAACATAAAAACAACAGCACAAAGTATAAACAGATGCAAAGAAACATTATAAATTACAATAACGTACTAAAATAAAAATATAAAAAGATATAAGAGGCCGACTAACCACATAAACATCAGAATAAATTACAGTATGAAAAAAAAATGATATCAGTTACAATAGTTGCTGAACTCAGATATAGAATAAAAGCATTCAGTTAATAAAAATTCCTTAGAAAATTTCTGGAAACTTGTGAGTGACATATTTGATAAATTCACTTGTATATGAAATTTTAAAAATTTATTGTATAAATTCAAGTCAAGTCTATTGTTTTTAGTGATATTAATACGTGAAAGTAAGGGTACAAGATTCTCAGCATTACGTGTGTTATGTTTATGAATATCCAGATAAGCAATATGTGCATTACGAGTTTTGTGGATTTCAACTAGATTTTCCAGGACATACACACATGGCAATGGGAGAATTTTGTACCTTTTAAACAGCGGCCGACATGGCGCATTAGTCTCTGCTCCATCCAATGTACGGACAGCAGCTTTTTGTAAATAAAAAACTTTATGAGCCCTTGAGGCTCTGCCCCAAAGCAAAATACCATATAAAAGATGACTGTGAACTATCGAGAAATAGACTGATTTTAATACATATGAATCAAGAAATGGTTTTAATTGCCTTAATGCGAATATCTGCGAGGAGATTTTAGCACAAACACTGTCTATTTGTGGAGACCAATTTAAAGAAGTGTCTAAGGACATACCTAGTAATGTTACTGTTTCAGTTTTAGCGGATTTATTTGAACTAAATGTGATAGTTTGCGTCTTTGATTCGTTTAATTTTAACTCATTAGTTGAGAACCAGTTTTTAATTGCCGGCAAATCATCAGTTGTAGAATTTTTAAACTTTTTGGATAAAATTGTAGAATCATCTGCAAAAATAACAGGGATACCATTATCAATAACATTCGGTAAGTCGTTTATATAAAGTAGAAACAATACCGGACCCAGTACGGATCCTTGAGGAACTCCTCTTGTAACTGGTACAAGTTCAGATTCCACGCCATTGTAACTGACATATTGCATTCTATTTGTTAGATAAGATGCAAGTAAACTCAACTCTTTACCCCTAAACCCGTAAAACTCTAGTTTTTCTAATAATAAATTAATATTGACGCAGTCAAAAGCCTTAGAGAGGTCGCAGAGTGTTGCAGTAATTTCTATGCCCTCATCAAGGCTATCAACCACGCTATTTATTACCTCTAGCAATGCTGTTGTTGTAGATTTATGTTTCTGAAAGCCGAATTGGTGAGGCGAAATAATCTTGTTTTTATCTAAATAAGAAATTAATTTACCCTTTAAAATGACTTCAAGAATTTTCCCTACGATTGGAACAATAGCGATTGGTCTAAAGTTGTTTGAATCGTTAATATCACCTTTCTTGTGAATCGGTAGAATTTTGCTTATTTTTAAATTATTCGGCCAACACCCTTCATTTAAACATTTGTTATATAACAGATTTAGAGGCTCAAGAAGAGAACATAGAGCTGATTTTAACATAGGTGCGCTCATGCCATAATAGTCTAAACAAGTTGAATTTTTCAGATGAAGTATAGCTTCTTTTATGTCTGACACGATGATAGGGGCCATGAAGAACGAATTCGCCTGTCTTCGACTATTAGTCATGAAGGCACCTGTGGTTGAAGCAATATCTATTGATTTAATTATATTATCCGCTACAGACGCGAAGTAGGAATTAAAAGATTCTGAACTGATATCCGATTTTTTACTTGAGTAACATTTTCTGTTGATTTCATTATTTACTAATAATAATAATAATAATAATTAATAATAATAATAATAATAATAATAATAATATTAATAATAATAATAATAATTAATAATAATAATTAATAATAATAATAATAATAATAATAATAATAATAATAATAATAATAATGCAGGAATTTTTATTTAATTAAAAAAAATTAAATATTAATTCTAATGCATAGGTAGGATTCCCCACTCGACCATTCACTGTTGGGTTCTAATTAACAGTGCTGTTCCTAAAGTGGCGCTGGGAAACAGTAACAAAGCCTACACAGAACACGAGGCTAATGGCCGTAGTAGTCGACGCCGATGACACCAAATTAAAAAAAAAAAAAAAAAAAAAAAAAAAAAAAAAAAAAAAAAAAAAAAAATAATAATAATAATAATAATAATAATAATAATAATAATAATAATAATAATAATAATAATAATAATAATAATAATAATAATAGATAGATAGATAGATAGATAGAATATTTATTGACAACTTTACATACTTTTAGGTACATTTGAAGTCATGTCATCAAGCGTGAGAAAACAGTAATATATGACAATAATATAAAATTACAATAAAATATAACATAATAATAAAAGTTACATTAAAAATACAGTAATATTACAAATACAATGAAAAATTTAACATTAATAACTACACAAAATATGTAAAATACATTGATAAAAATTTGAGAACAGACAAGAGTAAATGCAATGAAAAAGATAAAAGAACAAATAACAAAAAATGCATACATATATTATTTTAATTCGTTTAAAAAATCTTGAATATTATAAAAACAGTAATTTAATAAAAATGTTTTCGTTAAATTTTTAAATTGATTGTGCGTCATGGCGTCAAAATTTAAATGCAAAAAGTATTTTCTAAAACAGTTATACAAAGAAATGTCAAGAGTATTGTTCTTAGCCATATTAATTCTATTTCTATTGACTACGAAATCTTTGCAGTGTCTAGTGTCATAATTATGTATATCTTCATGACGACTTAAGTTATTTATGTTTTTATGTGTTTCAATCAATGTTTCGAGAATATACACACAAGGGAGAGGCAGTACTTCAAGTTTTTTAAAGATACATTGGCAAGAAGTGTTTTTAGGAGCATTATCAATTAATCTCACTGCTGCTTTTTGCAAAGAAAATACTTTGTGTGCGTAAGTGGAGTTACCCCACAGAAGGACGCCATAAGAGAGGTTACTGTGAAATAGTGCATAGTAAATAGACAGTAGTAAATGATTAGGTATACAGTATTTTAATTGTCGAATAACAAATATTTGAGTTGCCAATTTGGAGCACAGATTGTTCACATGGGATATCCAGTTTAGGTTTGTATCCAGATGTATACCTAATAATTTAACAGGGTCTGATTTTGATGCCCATTTGTCCGAGCTGAACAGCAAATGACTAGTTTTTTCATCATTTAGTTGCAATCTATTCGCTGAGAACCAGTCCCTTATCAAGCCAGAATCATGTATCTGATTGGACTTAGACAGGATCGTGGTGTCGTCGGCGAATAGAATGCAAAACTCCTTAATAGTTCCCGGAAGATCATTTATGTAAATTATGAACAAAATAGGTCCTAATATGGAACCTTGCGGCACTCCATTTGTTATAGGTAGAATATTTGACTGTTTATTATCGCAAACCACATATTGAACTCTGTTTTTTAAGTATGAAGCAAACAGTTTCTGCTCTTTTCCTCTAATTCCGTAAAATTCCAATTTTTGTAACAAGAGATCTGTAGGGACACAATCAAAAGCTTTCGTTAAATCGTACATAGCCGCGACAGTACTTACGCCTTCATTAAGGTTTTGGACCACCTCCTCTAAGAGACTGAGGAGAGCACGAATCGTGGATTTGTTTTTCCGATAACCGAATTGACATTCCGTTAATAGTGACTTCGATTCAAGATAAGAAATCAGTTTATCTTTAATAATAAGCTCAAAAACCTTGTTAATAGTTGGTAAGATTGCAATAGGTCTGAAATTACCAGGCGAGTCCTTGTTACCTTTTTTATGTAATGGTAGAATCTTAGTGATTTTTAAAAGATCTGGCCAACAGCCTTCATCCACACACTTATTAAAAAATATAGTAAGCGGAGGCACTAGAAAGTCTGCAGATTGTTTGACCATTCTGCTGTTTATGTTAAAGTAGTCTAAACAAGTCGAGTTACTTAATTTCATAATTGCTTGATACACGTCAGCCTCTAGAATGACAGTCATGAAAAAAGAGAAAGACGGTTTTGTTAGTTTATTTAAGTAAAATGTTGAGTCATATTTAGAATTTTCTATAGACCTTAAGATTTTATCGGATATATTTACAAAGAATTGATTAAACGTTTCTGGACATATTTGTGAGCAAATTGATTTTTGTTTTGATAATTTCCTTTCAGAATTTATAATTTTCCAACAAGATTTGTTCGTGTTATCCGAATTACTAATGATATCAGCATATGCTATTTTCTTCTCTTCTCTGATAGTTTTTTTATAAGTTTTGTTTAAAATTTTATATTCGTACCAGTCAGATTCAAGTTTTGTAAGTTTGAATATATTTTTAGCTTTATTAACTTCATTTCTCATATCGCGCAACTTGCTATTAAACCACTTTACTACTTGTTTTTTTCCTTTAACTTTTTTTTCTGGAAAGCATAAATCGACATTTTGAGTTAAAATACTTAATATAGACGTTCCTAGTTCTGAGGCGTTTGTGCTATTTAAAATGAAATCATCCCAGGAAATAAGTGACAAAGAGCTTACAAATTTTGTCATACCTTTATTATTGATAATTCTTTTGGAACTAACAACCTCTTGGTTATCTTTACCTCCAGGCATAGTAACAAAAATATACTGGATCAAGGTTTGTAACAATGTTATCTAAACATGATTCACTATTTAAAACTAATCTAGTAGGTTCGCTAATCTTATAATATAGTCCAAAAGTTAAAAAAATATCACAAATAATTTTGGCGTTGTTCCCATTCTCAGGAAAATCTAAGTTAAAGTCGCCTATTAATATAATATTGCTATATTTTTTGTATAAGTATTCAAGGAGTTTGATTAATTGATCTTTAAAAATACCGAAATTATCTCTACTAGATGATCTGTAGACAGCAATTAAAACGGTTGAACAATTATTTACTTCTGCTCCACAAAACTCGGCATCATAAATAATTGAAAATTTATCCAAATCAATTGGTTTACATTTAACATTTGGTTTTGAAAATATTGCCACTCCCCCGTGTTGCTTGCTACATCGAGTGAAGTCAGACACTAATACATAGTCATTTAATTTGATTACGTCTAAACATGATTTATTTAGCCAATGCTCTGAAAAACAAACTATATCGAATAAATTGTCATTAAAAAATGTTGATAATTCATGGCATTTATTTGCGAGGCTGCGAACATTTAAATGAAAAATAGAAAAATTAAAAGTATTACTTGAACATTGAACAGCTTTCTTCCTAGTCATTGAGTTTCCCGGTGCGATTTCCATGAAACCTTCTTGACGGAAAAAACTCATTGATAATTACACCACTTGGCCACAATTCTGGTTGTAAAATTGTTTCAATGTCAGCAGCAGGAACCGAGATTTTAAAGGATGCATAATCTAGGGGGTATCTTGCATTCAATTTTTCGACCCTTATAGCTGGCAGAATACTTTGCAAATATTTTGATAATTCATCTTCTAAAGTGTTGGGATCCCACTTAGTAGAGTGTAGATGTTTCATTTCTTGAGATATTGATGCCTTTAAGTTAAAGTTTGATTCAACATTCATATTTCCAGTCAATAGTTTCCTTGTAGATTTATTAGATTTAAAATTGTAATAATCTCTATGAGAGGTGGAATCTTTGTTCAAATGTATTATATCATGGCATGAATTTGAAGCTTGAGCATTAGCAATAGCGGACGATACTACTGTTCTGCTGATAGTTTTTGATGAATTACCCTGAGCTTCTTTAATTACCGTGTGACGATTATTTGGATTAAAATCTGTTGGCAGAGATTTCGCTTTATTTGTTTGAATGGATGTTTCCATAAGAGATCCATTTTTCAGCAAATCAACTTGGCTTTGTAATGATTTAATAGCAATTTCTTGGTTAAATATAATCATATCTTTATTTCTAATAATCTCTTCAAGAAATGTTACTTTCATTTCTAATTCAGATATTGAAAACGATGTCTTGTGAATTATAGTTGGTGTTTGTTCACTGGCATTGTCTGGGCAACAATAATAATAATAATAATAATAATATAATAATAATAATAATAATAATAATAATAATAATAATAATAATAATAATAATAATAATAATAATAATAATAATAATAATAATAATAATAATAATAATAGATAGATAGATAGATAGATAGATAGATAGATAGATAGATAGATAGATAGATAGATAGATAGATAGATAGATAGAGTTTATTGACCTTTCCATACAAAATATAGTTTAAGTCACAAAGAGTTTAAATACAATATAGTTAAAGATATATAAATTAAAAATCTTATGTGTAAAATAATAATAATAATAATAATAATAATAATAATAATAATAATAATAATTAATAATAATAATAATATAATAATAATAATAATAATAATAATAATAATAATAATAATAATTAATAATAATAATAATAATAATATAATAATATAATAATAATAATAATAATAATAATAATAATAATAATAATAATAATAATAATAATAATAATAATAATAATAATAATAATAATAATAATAATAATAATAATAATAATAATAATAATAATAATAAATAATAATAATAATAATAATAATAATAATAATAATAATAATAATAATAATAATAATAATAATAATAATAATAATAATAATAATAATAATAATAATAATAATAATAATAATAATAATAATAATAATAATAATAATAATAATAATAATAATAATAATAATAATAATAATAATAATAATAATAATAATAATAATAATAATAATAATAATAATAATAATAATAATAATAATAATAATAATAATAATAATAATAATAATAATAATAATAATAGATAGATAGATAGATAGATATTTATTGACCAGAAATTCATACAACAATAGTACATAAGGGTCACAACGTCTAAAATTCAAATTACAATTACACATTGAAATATATCATATAGTCAGTCAATCAAATTAATAGAAGATAAAAATAAAATTGTCAATAGTTAAAAAAATATTTAAATATACAATAAAAAACAAATAGTTGCCATATAAAAAATAAAATACATAAATAGACAAATACTTCAAGTGTACATTTATATCGCAAACAGTTCTTTTACAAATAAATTAAAATAACAATAGGTAAATTAAGTTTTTTTAAAATTTAGAAATTCCTCAACTGAATAAAAACACTCCTCAAGTAAGAAATCTCTAGCTATTTTCTGGATTTTTTTTGGTAGTTAGTGACATAACATTTAAATTATTAAACAGTTCTAAGAAAAAATTATAAACTTTGATGTTTAATTTATTTTTTTGGGTTATACATAACCTAGATTTCGGGAGCACTAGATTATTGTTGATCCTTGTGTTACGATCGTGAACATCGGCATGCCTATTATATTTATCAAGACTACCGTGAATATTGACTAGATTTTCGAGTATGTATACGCATGGCAGAGGCAGTATTCGATGTTTTTTGAATAGGGCCTTGCAAGGCGTATCATACTCTGTACCATCAACAATGCGCACTGCAGTCTTCTGTAGGACAAAAACCTTGCGTGCGTGACTGGAATTTCCCCATAGCACAGCGCCGTAGATAAGTTGACTATGAAATATTCCATAATAAACCGTTTTTAATGGTGTTGCATTGAGTACATTTCGCATTTGTCTGAGAGCAAATAACTGCGTAGACAGTTTTGAACAAAGAACGTCAATATGACTATTCCAACTAAGACCAGCATCTATTGTCAAACCGAGAAGCTGTACTGGCTCCGATTTCTCTGTCGCTTTACTAGACGTAAAAGCAATTGACTGGTTTTTATTTTCATTTAGTTTGAGTTCGTTTGTGTCAAACCACTTTTTGGCCATTGAGACACACTCTCTATTAGAGGCTACATTGTCTTTAGTCAGAATAGTCGTATCATCCGCAAATAGGATTACAGATACGCCTTCAATTGCTTTCGGTAAATCGTTAATGTATACTATAAAAAGTAGGGGACCCAAAACAGAACCTTGAGGTACCCCTCTTTCCACTGACGACATTGACGACTCTGAGTTGTTAAAGGAAACATACTGTTTTCGGTCATGAAGGTAAGTGGAAAGTAAATTTAATATTGTTTCTCTAATGCCATAGAATTCTAATTTTTTAATTAAAATCTCAGTGCTGACGCAGTCGAAGGCTTTAGATAAGTCACACATAGTGGCCGTAGTACTAGTACCATTATCCATGCCATCAACTACGTCATCAATTACAGATAAGAGAGCTCTAACAGTCGATCTATGCTTCCTGAACCCATATTGATGTGTGGATAGAATATTTTTATGTTCAAAATAATGAATTAATTTTTCTTTTAATTTTTTTTTTAATATTTTGCCTATGATAGGAACAATTGCGATCGGTCTATAGTTATCCATAGAGTTTGCATCTCCCTTTTTATGTATGGGCACAACTTTGCTTATTTTAAGTTCATCAGGCCAAAACCCTTCTTCACAGCATTTGTTAAACAACAAGCGAAGTGGCGTAACGATGGACTCCGGCGTCATTTTTACCATACAACTATTTAAACCATAATAGTCTATAGATTTAGAGTTCGTTAATGCAAGGATGGCTTGCTTAACATCAGACTCGACAATGGGTGGCATAAAAAATGAAAAATAATAATAATAATATTCCTACTTTCTTCTTTTATTGAAAGATAGAAAATCGTATTCATTTATTGTGTTTATATTACTTGTTAAAGTTATTTATATTTCAAGAAAGTGGGTTATTTTCTCGTGTATTTGTTTTAATTATTTTGTGCTGATTAAAAATGGAAAATAAGGACCAAAACAACATTATTACTAGGTTGTAAGTTTACCCAAATTCTATTTTTATAAGTCAACTTGCCCTTGTTTGATATAAACTTTTAAGGTTTATTTTTATATGTTTTCTTTGCGAAACTGGTGACATTGACCCACTTTCTTGAAAGCTAAATAACTTTAATAAGCAATATAAACACACTAACAACAAGTTGAGAATAAATTAATATTATTTTCTATTTGTCAATAAAATAAATGAAGTTATCTGACGTATGACAGTAATTGTTTACCAAAACATAATTTTATAAATAATTTAGTCAAAATTAGAAAAAATATTGTATGGTACACGTCACGAAAGGCAGTTTTGTGTATCTCGTTCATGTTGCGGGACCTCGCTCGTCGGTTAGTCCCAAAAATATTTACTTGTTACATAAAATAAGACATTTCGTAACTAGTTGCATAAATAGCTATTATGTTCCCTGGTTTTTTATAACACCTAAGAATCTAAAAATATTTATCTATTCTCATAAAATAATGTACTTTTATTAAATTCACGAAGATCTTTACCACAATAATATTGATTAAGATACAGATTTTTTATTATGAAATTAGTAAATTGACAAAGAATGCTTTGATAAAGTATAGGTACCTACTCTCTAATAACAATAAAAATGTCAGTGATTTGACATTTGTTTTGTAGAATCTCCGCAATGACAAAGGTAAATTCTCAATCAATATTTGATTAGTTACTTGTTATAGTACTGCGTACAAGTGATTTTGTACAGAAATCATTTATTGGTTACTAAACAAAGAAAAAAAGAGTATTATAGTTAAATTGTTTTAATAGAAAACATGTCCTCCCTTTGCTTTTATAACTTTTTCAATACGTTTGGCCTAGAATCAACAAGTTGTTTTACAATTTTCTGATATTTGCTGTTCTCCGAACCATATCTGGATTACAATCTAAATTCTAAATTAGCTTTTAGAATAGACTACAGATTTTCGTGGCCATTCAAGGAATGCCATCGTTTTGTTCATGAAATATTTCATTATGACCTTAGACACATGACATGGAACCGAATCTTCTTGAAAAACTGCTTGACCATTGACATAAACTTTTTTAGTTTTGAGGCCGTTTTTTTTATAAAGATGCCAGATCACATGTGCTGGTCAAAGACATGATAAACTCTATAAAATGCAGAGACATTCTGGAACAAAGACTGGAAACTGAAATAAGAAAAGTTGATGGGAATGGTCAAAGAGTTTGTCAACAAGATTCAGCTCTCCATGTTACGTGTCAAATGTAATGATTTCAAGGACAATTTAATTTCATGCTTTGAATGTCCAGGAAATTCACCTGATCTAAATCATATCGAAAATCTGTGGGCTATCGTAAAACCTAGACTTCATAAAATAGACTATATAACAAAGAAAACTAATTGAAATTGTAATCCAGATGTGGTTTTAATGCCAGCTAATATCAGAAAACTGTAAAAAAACTTGTTCACTTTAAGCCAAAACGTGTTGAAGTTATGAAAGCCAAGGGAGGAAGATTTCCTATTACAATTTAACTTTAATACTATTCTATTTTTACTTTGTACCTATAAATTATTATTTTTTTTTAATTATCAGCTGTATTAATTTGCACATTACTGCATTTATAAGTGTATGTCGTAGATAAAACAATGCAGGCGTATATGATTAAATGAAAGAATGAAATGGATAAAAAAGATATATAAGATATTTTCTCAACTGAATTTTATGAATACCTGATTATTTCGGTTGTTTCAATAACGGCATATTACATTTATTAATAAAAATTAAAATAGATTTGTGTCACTTTAATTTACTTAACTTAAATGCTGGATAGAGAAAATAAGTACGTTCTATAATACAGATTACTACAAAAAATATCCCAAGTACAGATTTATGGTGCTATTCTGTAGAATAGAATCTCAGTTACAGCCTGTTATTTTAATATTATTTAAAGTTAAAGGTATACTAACTAAACTAAATTTTTTTTGTATTCTGTAAGTGAAAATATCAAGCCCTAGTTAACAAATTGTATTTGCCATAAAATATTGAGTTCTGTAATTTTAACAGATTTTCTCTTCCATATTTGTTATATTCTGAATTTTTAATTATTGTTGTTTTAAAAAACTGTTTAATGAAACGCACATGATGAACTTGAGGTAGGTTCTGAGGTTTTGTATAAACTTTTATTAAAGAAAACACATTTGCAAGACTTCTTTTACCTTCAACTAGAAGTACGTACAAGAAAATGGTAATGTTACAATATTTCTATTCTATTTCGAGTACTTTTCAGAAAAGTAATTATTTAATAAGTCATAAAAATTTTGAGAAAATCTTACAAAATTTTCTCTTATGTTATAACAAGTCTGCTAGTGGTAATTTTATTTTAACTGCCAATAATAATCAAGAGAATGTAGCAAGAAAAGTAATGTTCACTAACAGAATACGATTTTCAAAACATTATGTTACTCGTGACCGACTGTTAAATTATAAAAAACAGGGGAGGTTTCTCCATTGGTTCATTTGTGCATAGAACACCCAGTAAAATTTCATAAAAAACATTATTTTAAAATCACATGTTAATATGTATTTTTTTTTTGGGGCACCACTGCGCTCTAACTCGCCGCGTTTTTGTCGGTTCACAATGCCGATTGAGCACCAGAGCGACCAGTCGTTTCCGCAAATGTCTGTAGTTAAAAAGAGAGGCCAAAAGTTCCGTGAAACCAGGTGAAACAATGTGATTTCTTAAAGCTACCCTATTTTGTGCGTCGCACATATACAAGGCGTGACGTCACAAATTAGGGCGTGTCATACGAACCTTTTCAATTATTGAGATAGAATAAAGAGGAGATGCAATGAAGATACTTAATGTGCCCGCATTTTTGCATTACACTTTCACGTCAGTTTTGGTAGGAATACCATTTTTTTTTTAATAGCGTGATTAAAATGATATAAACACATTTTCATCCCGTCAATTTTCAAATATAAAATTATTAACTTCAATTTAATCAAAATACAACTCAAATTGCGTCATAATATGGCAAAATACTTCATTCTATCTCGATGTATCCAATCAAGATGTTAGACTCTCAAATCCCCAAAAGACAATTTTAATTGTTTATTTAAAAAAAATTGTTTAAATAAAACTGAGACTTTAATAAATCGGAAGTAGGTATGTCAATTCAACAATTGTTGTCGAAAAACGTCTCCAAGGCAAAACATTTACTATTATTTTTGAGGTTATGTTGTTTATTTGCAAATTTCGACTGTAATTTATATTTTATTTTTTGTTCCAGTGTCTACAGAATAGTCATGTGTTTTATACCCAAACTCTAAGTACTAGACATTGAGTAAAAACCTTGTTAATTATTTTGTTTTCTCCTACAAGAAACATAATCTCGAAGTTTCAAAAACAGAAAACACTGCGTAAATAGATACAACGTCATCAGAAGAGATTTCATAGAGACAAAATTGAATTATATCCAAGTGTTTCGGGTAAACTATCAATATGATGATATATTTAAAATGGCACTCTTTTATAGGAAAACCATCCAAATCAAGCAATGACTGGATTTCATTATTAAATGGGCCTTTGTGGCAATTACATAAAGTACCTAACTTTAAACAGACCTTATATTGTAGTTGCCAGCTAATAAAAATTATTGTACCAGAAGATATTTAAGAAGTATAACAATTTTATATGAATAATTGTTTTATTTTGTAGGTAGTTCCTAATGAATTTGAGGTTATAGAAATAAGCTCTATCTATAAATGCTACAGGTATTGATAAACAGGGTAGCAGTGAGTATGTTACTCAAATGATGGTATCGCTTGCATCTACAAAAAAAGCTAAACTTAAATTAGTTTTTTTTTTGAAAACGATATAAAACTTAAATGTTGCACTGGCATAAATTAATTCAAGAAACTAAATAGTTGTGTCTATGTTAGGTATGTACCTATATTATGAAGATTAAATATTTACCGATATCAGTACCTGAGAGGCAAACTGAACTATGTCGACATGGTGCAGTTTTATAAAGTGTATACTTTTTTAATCACCTCATCGATACATTTCCAGTGGTATACTATATCACAATAAAAGTTGCGAACTATGTTCAATAAACTTAAGAGTTAAACAACTCTATGTGCACATAATGTTTTTAACTCTCACGTTAGTTGTATTATTAATAGAGGCATGTTGTGGGTATACATATGACACTATGTCATAGAAAATGTATCAGAACATAAAAGTATGTTACAAAAACCAACAATTCATGTATATTTAAAAAAGTTTCATTAGTTAAATTACAGTGACAAAATTATTGGCGCTAACTGCATTTCTTATCAAAATATAATTAATATAATGTAAATATAGAACACAAAAAGTTTCCAAACAATATTCAGTCTGCTCTACTGAAAAGTTGACGTATTATTGGAAAAAACACTCATTTTAAATTTAAATAGCGTCATTAATTTTAAAAACAAAAACAATCGATTAAAAAACTACCTTCAATATATTTTTAACAATGCCACATGCAGGCGAATAATAGGTTTCCAACTCAACTTCGTCTCCATCGACTCTATATCTTCCATTTTTGGGTAAAACCATTACGCATTTTCCAAGTTTATTATTTTCTATATATGCCTTCCAATTTTCGTATTTGCGTCCAACATCGTCAATGAAAATCCTACAAGGATTATCACTGCCTCTACATTTTCGAAGGACAAATATTGGTATAGGAAGTATATCTGTATTTGGATTATAATTTGGATTTTTTTTCTTTCTAGAATTTTTATCGTCTGAAAGTGGTTCAGTGCAGTTGAATAGAGTTGAAAGTTCAATTTGATCTTTATATTCAGATATTTCTGCTAAAAAAATATACAATTATATTGATATTTGGGTTTATAATATGGTGTCGAATATACGAGGTCATCATAAAGTAAAAAATATATTTTAGTTCATTATGTCTTTTTAACAAATTAAGTTAACAAGATGTTAAAGAAATTCGATTGCTTAAATAATGGGATTTCTTATGTAGAAAATATTTTATTTGAGCTAAATAACCCTCTTATTATACATAGACCATATTTTCTGTGTGAAGTGTAATATAAAATTATTATTAGGTTTATAATACCCACATTAGACTCCATTAATGAAGAAGTTTAATTATGCTCTCAATTATACAAAAGATTCTCCATTATTATTTAATTAATAAGTTGTTCATTATTTTTCATTTCATTTAACCAGTTGATATTTCCCCAAAGAACAGGTCAAACTTTCGGGTACTTACCACTGATCTGTATTATTTTACTGGATAGGATATAGGCTATATTTAACATACTAAAAAATCGTTCCACCAAGGAGACCGGAAGTGCAACAATGCTGGCCGATTTGGGCAAATTATGGTGGGTTCACAGAACTGAAATTTGGGATAATTTGACATACCTAACCTATAATTTGATTAGTTTTTCTTCTTATTCTTCTTCTATTCCTTTTGCGGGCGATGTTCTTCGGGAAATTTCACCCATGATTTGATTTTTTATGAAAGAAAATATAAAAATGGAAACGTGAAGCATATTGTGTCTTCAGGAATAAACGTTTATTGTTTATTTCATACTCTTTTTACTTTGTTTTCCACAATAAAAATATCTCATCGTAGCTTGTTGACACAATTAAATGACAAATGTGATGACAAATGGAAATAGAGGTTAGGTTAAATAACATCCGGTCCGCCATATTATTTGCCCAAATCAGCCAATTTTTCGGAACGTTTTTTAGGGGGCTATATCCTATCCAGTAAAATAATACAGATCAGTGGTACTTACCTGGAAATACTCATAAAATTTTTAATCTGAAACCCGCGTAAGTATAGCGAACAAACTGTACTTGAGAATGCTATAGGCATATCAAATTTTGAGATAAAATAAAAGCAGGTGGTATTACGGTTTTACGTTCCAGTACTAGAAGAGGAAGTCCCTTGGACGTCCTTCATGTCCCTGAAGGACGCCTTTTAGACTATGACTCCAATTTTTGAAAATTTCATCTCCGAAGAAGAAAAATGAGAAAAAGAAGAAGAAGAATAAGAAGAAGAAGAAAAATGAGAAGAAAAAGAATAAGAAGAAAAAGAATAAGAATAAGAAGAAGAAGAAGAATAAGAATAAGAATAAGAAGAAGAAGAAGAAGAAGAAGAAGAAGAAGAAGAAGAAGAAGGCAAACGCTGAAGGAGTTTGCAACAGCTTCTAATAATACTCCTCCATCTAAATGAGAGAAAATGTTTAGCTTTTTCCAAAATAAGCAGCGAAAACGTCGCTTTTGAATCTGAGAACAAGGGACTAAAGCACGGCCGCTACTTGATAGTAACTCTTATAAAAGAAAGTGAGAAAGTCGGTTTAGATCCGAAAAACTGAATGCAGACTTGGAAATATTAAAAATGAAAAAGCCTTAATTACCCCTACGAAATTATGAAAATTACACCATCATATTCCCGCTAAAGCTAAAGCAGAGCAAGAAATAGTACGTCCACACCTGCAGACTTAAACGGTTCAAAAGTGAGTTTTGAGTAAGAGGCGAGATCTTTCTTCCTCACTCTCCGTGAAGCTTCAATTTGATTTCTTTAACGCCATGACTGTAAAAATTCTCCATTTTACCAGGGCCTTGTGCAGTCTCGCTGTCGCAGATGTAGGGTTAATCTGCAGAATTTCATGAAGCTGTTACGTTTAGCTTTAATGATTTCTTTGTTGTAGGTGGTAAGTGTCTAAGTGTAGCTCTACCAAACTCCACTGTGCTTGACCTATTACCCTAACTACAAATGTTGGGTAAACAACGATTACTCCCCTGTTATCATTACTTTAAAGAACCTTTATCGAGTCTCGGTGGGTGCATTTTTTGCACATATTTTGTCGCTCATTTCCATAATAAAAGCCAAATCAAATTATAAATACACACGCAAAAGCAAAATGACATTTTCTGATGTGTAATTGACACTCAAGGTAGAAAACATAACAATTAATGTTAGTGATTTAAAGAGGAAGTAAGATTTGCAAATGAGTAATAGAGACCACTAATAAGGGGATAGATATATTGCTAAACCGCACTAAACACCAAACCAACAATATCTGGTGTTACGCAGACGTCAAAATAACAACAAATTTCGGTGCTACATTTTTGGAGTGTGTGCAAACCAATTATAATTGGTGTACTACCAATGACATATATAGTTTATGTGCAAACAAAGGCAACCCTAGTTATTGTTAAAAGGGAGGCGGCTGTCAGATTTCATTTGACACCAATTGCGTCAATTTTATGTAAAAGAAAAACTAATAATTTAAACTACAAAGTAAAAATATTAAATCATATTAAATAAGGTTCGGTAGCTGTGAGCCAAAAGCTTTGACATTCTTAATATAGAAATAATCGTATGTTAGTATACTTACCAGCATTTTTTATAATAACTTGATAAAGACTTTCTATTCTCTTCTTACATTTATCATCATATCCCTTTTCATCAAGTGGTGGTCCAAATAGAGAAAAACCAATATTTCTTTTAAGATATTCATGTTGATCAAATGCATAACAAGTGAAATCTCTATCACCTAATCTGTCAGCCATAAGTTTCTGAAATGCTTTCGAATCCATTTCAACTTGTGCGTCTTTCTCATCCTCTGAAGCATCTTTACTATCAGCATTAAGCCAATTGTGGGAATTATTTAAATAAGTCATAAGTTCGCTCTCATCTGTTCCTTCTACCACTACTCCTTGTGTTTTTATTTGTCCGTGTATATTTTGAATTATAATTCCTATACACATTTTGGTTTCAACAAAATTACATAAGTGAGGCATATCCTGATCGATTAATGCTTGACAAAGTGAATTATGATAGTTTTTATTTTTAACATCCCAACCAACAAAGAAAAAACTTTGTTTTAATATGTTTGATATATTTTCTTCGTTTAACATTTTAAGAAATCGGGAAGAGAACGGTGATTCCGAATTGTGCAAGTACAAAAGAACTACTTTTCGCTAAAAAAAAAGATCGAAGTATGTTAACAGTTGTAAAAATCGTGATTTAATTACTGCATTTTCATACCGAAGCATACCGAGTTCTGTTACATTTATTGTTGGTCAAAAAATTAAAGAGGGAATAAAAATCTAATAGTGTTGCTTGCTCTGAAAGCATACGAAAGGTGGGAGATATCGATACCAGTTACTTTTCACTCTAAAAAGTAACCGGTATCGATATATCGCGCATCTTTTATGTGCACTCTCCGCAGGCAGGGCAGTGGAATCAAAAACGCTATAAGACATGTGACAACGCAGTACAGGTTAGCTCCGATATCAGTACATCTTCGGTCTGTTTTATTAAAAACGTTTAAATATGGTACCTCAAATTTAAATTTTCCTCCGAAATAAATTGTATTAATAGCCTAATTCACAAAGCCTTTTTAAATTTACCCACCGATAAATCCTTAAAGATAGAAACGTCATTATAATGAATGTCTAATTTTTATGCGATATTTCAAGTATTGTTATATAATTATTTTAATCTTGATTAACTGACATTCCTTACAAAATATTCTATGGATTTCATAAATGTTTTTTTGAAAAAAATATTAACGAATATTTTTAAATAAGTAAACAATCGATTCTAAAGGATATTATATTCCTCGAAAATCCTTAAATAAATCCCAAAATTACCCCTACGAATAATAATTATTATTGGACCCCCAAAAAGAAAACAAATTTAATGAACAATTGAAAAAATTCTGTCCACGGAGGGATTCGAACCCATGGCTCTGGCCAATGGCATCAGCACATAAATCACCGACATCGATGCTAGCAAGTTTCTAGTATTTCTAGTATTTGTTTCAGCAATTTAAACAGACAAAAATTTTTCAGATAAACCTTCAGTTTATTTCTAATTTAAATCTCACTGAGTTTACGGCGTTTCCGTTACCATATAACTTGGTGAATAGAGAATGATTGAAGGGTTGTAAAGGGATCTAATAAACAGAGTCGGGATCGAATCTTTCACTCAAATTAACAGTTAGGGCGCTAGATCCGTAATGCTCCGGTGATCTAGCAGTTATTACATTGGAACGGTAATCTAGACGACTCGGGTTCGAGCTCCTCCTGGAGCAGAAATTTTTTTTTTCAATTTTTCTTTAGTTTATTTTTCTCCCTAATTTCTCTAGTACTCGTTTCGACAATTTAAACCGACAAAAATGTCTCGGAAAAACTTTTTAATTTCAATATTAGTATAGTATACTATAGTGTTAAGCAACAATTATGTATTTTAAACATTTGATTTATATAATTTGTATGATGAAAGAAATGCTTTGTTACACATTTTTTCACTGACTATTATTAACTGATTACAGTATAGTTTATTTTTTCTTAACCCTTTATGAATATAACTATCTTAAAACAATTTATTTTAACAACCACCAATGTTTAGATACACACGCCCTTTCATTTTAAGAAAGATTTAATATACAACCAACCATTCGATAGACTGATTCGAAATCTAGCTCTGGGGCAGCCTTAATTTGAAATCTTTCTCCTAATAACCACCCAATACGCGTGTTTAGTGAAAACGTCACAGGTTGAGGAAGGTCATAGCACTGGATGCCAACAGAAGAACCAGACCGTCAACTGTCATTAATGTCCATAAGAATAACACAGGGGTCATTGAAATTATTAAAAAATAATTTTGAAAATTAAAGCAATTTAATTATTTAACATAGTAGAGCATATGGACGGTAATGTTTCTCTATCGATTTCAATTTTTTTTTTTTTTTTTCAGGAAAATATTTATTTGTTTTCGATTTGAAGAATTTTTAACCAGCCTACTCAAATACTGGTTTTTGAAGTGGATATATTTTAATTAATTGACACATTCAAAGCATGTAAACGGTAAGTTGATTACCTTTACATGTAATTCTACTGATTTCATAATATTTATTTCAGGAAAAATTATATTTCAGCGATTTGAGAAACTTAACCTTATTCCTGATTTTGAGAGTGAAAATAATATTTACAAGATGAATCAATGCCTGGATCCGTCCAGAAAAGAAGCAGGTGAGACATATATCGTGGGATACAAGGCAGGACCTCCTAAGCCGCAAAATCGACATTTTTCAGTTGAAAAAAAATGTTTTAACTTTAGAACAATCCATTTTACTCTATTATAATAGGACTAATATTTATCCATGTTTTGTTCAAAAATTGTAATACTTCCCCTATACAGTAGATGGAGCGAAATCTTTTAAACGAGATTTTCATAACATATAATTTTCGGTGGAAATGTTAGTTACGAGGTCTTGCATTGTGGCCCTCGATATAAGTTCTCAGAGTTATTATATGTTACTAGGAATATGAACTTTATTGTTGTACCTATGGAATTAATAGCATATTTTAATCCTCTTGAAGAAAAATATTTTTTTATTTAGATTCTGTTATGATCAAAGCTGAAAACTGTAATAAAATTGAAAGTGGAGAGGTCAGAATGATAAGAGCTATGCCTCTGCATTTTTCTTATACACAGTGAAAATTATATAATAAATAATTGAAAGTTTACTCTGTTCTGCAAGATAAATAAATAAATTAAAACATGTAAAGTAGTTTTATTATATAATAATATAAATTATCAAATATTTGTGTAGTAATAATAATTTAGTATCTATTAAATTGTAACTATTTGACAGTGCTTTTTCAGTAATAAACAAAAAAGTATGTAAAATTGTGGATTGTGGCCAAACAAAAAACAGTATAAATCACAACCCATGATGTATCTGCCTTGGATCAAAGGTATTTTTAGCTTCTTCAGGGCCTTCTCAGTTGCGTAAATATTGTAACGGGCATAATACAATAAGGTAGCAAATCACTTGGCCTCTGGGACATGTGATACTGCTTTAAAATTAATTTCAAAAGTTACCCTTTAAATAAGTTGGGTTAATATTTATCAAATCAGGGAAAAAAAATTTCCTGTAAAAAAGCTTATGAAATTGATCAACTTACCGTTTATATGCTTTGAATGTGTCAATTAATTAAATTATATCTACTTCGAAAACCAGGGTTTGAGTAGGCTGGGTTAAAATTATTCAAATCGAAGTTAAATATTTTCCTGAAATTGCTTTCATTTTCAAAATTATTCTTTTAATAATTTCAATGACCCCTATATTATTCTTATGGACATTAATGACAGTTGACGGTCTGGTTCTTCTGTTGGCATTCAGTGTTATGACCTTCCTCAACCTGTGACGCGCACTAAACACGCGTATTGCGCTGCATTAATGTGACGTCAATTAGCCAAACAAAAACAAATCATTCTTTAAATTATTTTTATTGTAGTTATTGCAGTGGTATGTTTTCAGATTAATATAGTTTTGTAAATAATAGATATAAAGTTTTAATTGACACTTAAGGCTGCGCTATCACGACGAGATATCATTTAATGTATTACAAATTACAGAAAGAGTTTAACTGGATAATAAATGAATAGCAGACCATTTTTTATTGTACCTCGCGGCAATTGTACTGAACTAAAATCTAGTGACAAAATGGCTATTTTCCAATATTTGCAAGATTAACTTCCGTGCAGGTCTACGAGTTTATTACCTGTTTATTTACAACAATGATAGAGTGTAGTATACAAAAATTTTTGGAGATTTCATTGATATACAAGAATTTTTATATTACTTGTTTCATTTTGAATTACATTTAAATACATTACCGGATCTGCATGCCCGTAAGTATGTGTGAATAAAATTTTTATTTAACTTGTTACGCAAATCTTTTTAGCAACATAAATGGTATGTATCATCATAAAGTTAATACCATACAGAATCAAAAAATATTTTGAAAACTTGGATAAAGTACACATTTTTAAATTAACTTGCACGAAAGGAGAGTGTTTTTTTACATGTCTTATTTTGCCGCCATTTGTCGGGAAACACAGCTTTAACCTCTATTTTTATTTAACGTTTTAAATTATGAAATGATTATTTAACTAGAACGTTATCTACTTACTTTAGGAATGCATTTTAAGAACTAAAATCATTTAAATGAAATATTAATAGTTCAAAAACTGGAATAGTTAGTGTATAAACAACTTTGTTCGGTTAATTTTTTTAGATCAATACTAATGCGACGCAGTACTTTTGCTGCATTTGAATATCCACATCCGATGCATTTTTTACATCTCGAGTGTTTGTTTATCCACATCGGACATATTTGTCCTACTACATTTACGTATAATGAATCACGTGATCAAAGATTCAGAGAACATTTCAGATGCATTCGATGTGGATATTCAAACGCAGCATTTAAATTATAGGTTACCAACTCATAATATATTCGTTGTTCTGATGCAAAAATATTATTGTTACAGTAGTACCAAAAGTTTAGCAACAACTGTGAAAAGCGCTGTCTTCAATACTTGTTGTAACAATATACTATTTTATGTCTCTAAATAAAACAAAATTTATTCTTACCGATTGTGGTGGAGCTCTGAGTGCCGTCGATATAGCATCATTTAAGCTTACTATATTAAATTTTATATTTGATGTTGAAGTGTAAGTACATATTTGTTCAAAACAACTTTGAGTTGCTCTAATTTCCATCGAATCTATAAACATAAACAAGTTTAAAAAAATAAATTTTCGTAAAACCAAACTGAATATATAAATATTACTGACGATATTATCATTATTAAAACAAATTAAAAAAATTGTAGAAGTTGTTCATATAGATTGCCAAGACTATATAGTAGAATTTAGCAAACACGAAGGTTTATTGTATACCAGGAAACTTATTCTAAAAATAGAAAAATCTTTGACTACCTAATTGAAAAAGCATGTAACGAAAAAAAATTGTTAATTGGATATACAATCAATGTATTTACTTATTTTACAGTTTATTCATGAATTTTAAAATTTGTGAAAATGTATTAATTTGATTTTTAGTTTTAAATTGTAAAATTAAAGATACATGATTCTTTATCCTATCAGGTAGTTAAATATTTTATCTCTGTACTTTCTGACAATAAGAGGACTAGTATAAATAAAAATTATCGAACAAGATATAAAAAGAAAATTATTAAGGTTAGAGAGTATCAGCAGCACAGTTTAGTAACTTGTTAGTTGCTAAGCTGTTGTATCAGTGTGGTACTTATTAACAATTGGACGGCGTTATGCAGAAAGCTACCAACCCACAATATACCAGATATTGAGTTGGGTGCGGATTTAACTAATAAAATACGCGTTCTGCATTCTGTAAAAACCTACCAAGTCTCAATTAATTAATACATTGTAAGAGTGTTAAAGTACACTACTTATTATTCAGCGTAATGTACAGTAATCGATATGCTAAAATTTTGAAGGCTGCTCTTGCAATAAAGGAAAATCTAGGTAAGTATTTTACTTTATTGGTTTTTTTTTTCATGAGTCAGTAGCCGTTTCACGTTAAAAGTTCGCTACCGCTTGGTTATTCGTCTATCCTGCAAGAGTATCTGATTAATGTTTTTTTTTTCGGAAACTAAAAACGTATATGATGTAGAAGGATAAGTATTTTCTTTCGATGCAAAAAACATTACTATTATAATTTTTTTAGTATATAGTAACTATAATTCATTATTATTAATAGAATATTGTTAAATTTCAACTAATTGTGACAAATTTAGTACCAAATGAAAGCTAATGAATATAACTTATCTTTCCATGTAAAGTATTTTCGGTTTTTGATCTAGTTTCCCCTTGCTGAATTTTTAAAACTGAGCAAAGAAATACATTATAATTAGAAAATATCAAACGCATTTTACATACTAAAAAAATTATAATATTAATGTTTTTTTTGTATCGAAAGAAAATACTTATCCTTCTACATCACGTACGTTTTTAGTTGAAATAATTGATATCTTCTACCGTTTTTTAAAAAAACATTAATTAGAGATTTTTGCAGGATAGGCGATTAACTAAATGGTAGTGGACTCTTAATAAAAAATATCTCTTTTTTTAGATGCTTTTTATGGACCTGATCGGGAAACTGCAGTAGGGCCAGATTTACCCATCGTTGCTGTTCAAATCACCACATCTGAGGACACAAAACCTCAAAATAACCATGTTCTAACAATTCTTACGCCTGATGCTATTGCTACGTTTGATAAGTGCGAAAATATTTCTAAGGATCATTTTGTAAAAGATAGTGACGACTCAGTGGCAGACCCGCATTTATGAAATCGAGATTTATCAGAAGTAGAAGTAGATGCGCCTGATGATATCAGTGACGAAAGTATTCCCGTTCATGTTGTTGTGGATAACGATCCTCAAGTCGATGCTACCCAAAAAATTAATGATCCAGCATTGCAGGAAAGGCCAAAGAAAGACAGAAAACGAAAAATTCCCAATCAAACTCGAGAAGGAAAAGGATACGGATGTACACAAATAAACCTAATTTTAACTATAAAAGTATTAAAATCGAACCCAAAAAGTTTGTCGATTTTCGTTGTAACCGCACATCAAAATTTGCAGAAAATGTTAGCGTTGAAAGCCGAAAATCTGAATTTGATAGGTTTTGGTCACTAAATTCATATTTATTTATTTATTAAAAACCCAAACAGGTTTTACAACCTTTTTATAAGGGTAGTAAGTACAATAAATATAATATTAATAAATGTTATAAATAGATAGTAGGTAGGTCTCGTTAATTATAATAATTACTTAAACTAATAAAGAAAAAATAAATCCTTTTTATTAAGCTATAAGAAATAATGCGTCCTAAAAAACAAGAAAAGGAAAAAAGAGAAAAAAAAAACACAAAAACGACATATATATTTTTTACATACTAAAATCTGCTATATATTCATTAATTATTTTTTTATACCTTTTAGGTGGTAGTGTCCAATCAATGTCTTTAATATTGTGTATCACATTTGCTAGTTTTAACATGGACTCAAGAGGGGAACAAACTGTCTGCCTTAATTTTCCAAACAAGAGTGGATATCTAGTAAACCTAGATGGAACTTTAAAAGGAATTTTGTGTAGCAAACTACTTGAAGTGGATATATTATTTATGACTTTATACAAAAAAAGCATCATTGTTAGTATACGTCTGCTTGTTAATGAAATACTATTAAAGTCTGCCCTTAATCTAGATGATCTTACATTTGTATAATCTGGCCACACATGATATTTCCTGAAATACAAGTATCTAAGAAACTTGTTCTGGGTCTTTTCAATTGGCGCTAAATGTATTTGTGGTTGATCTCCCCACACCAAACATCCAAACTCTAATTTAGGCTTAATTAACACATTATATAGAATTTTAATTGTTTTTATAGAAAAAATGGAAGTCTGTCTATAAATGAATCCCAGTAAACGATTTGCACTATTTACTAATTTATTAATATGTGATCCAAAACAAAATTGATTATCATATATTAAACCCAAATCCTTAACTTTATTCAATTTGTTTAAATTATCCAAACCGATTAGATAATCAAAATTTATGGTTAGTTTTTTATGAGAGATGGACATTATACAACATTTATTCACATTAAAGTTTAATTTGTTCTCAATACTCCAGTTATGAATGTTATTAATATCCTTTTGCAACATTACGCAATCTCTAACTGTTTGTATTTTTTTAAACATCTTAAAATCGCCTTCAAATAATAAATAGTCCGAAAAATTAATGTATTCTGGAAGATCATTTATGAATAAAATAAAAAGTAATGGTCCTAAATTAGAGCCTTGTGGCACCCCTGAGTTAGCATGAAACTTTCCGGATGTATTCCCATTATGCCTTACTATAAATTGTCTATTCTGAAGATAATTTTTGAAAAGCTCTAAGAAATTACCCGACAACCCAAATTGATGTAATTTTGCTAGTAGTATATCATGGTTAACTCTGTCAAAAGCTTTCAGAAAGTCAGTATAAATTATGTCAAGCTGCTGCATTTCCTCAAAAACTTGACTTACAGATTCACCGAATAATACTAGGTTTGTATTTATAGATCGCCCTGACACAAATCCATGTTGTTGATCGACTATGCTGTTTTTAACATGATTGTAAATTTTAACATACATAATTTGTTCAAAAACCTTAGATGGAGCACACATTAATGAAACACCCCTATAATTCTCAATATCTTTCTTACTGCCTGATTTATAAATTGGAGTGATCTTAGATAGTTTCCATTTGGTTGGAAAATACTTGGTTTTAATAATACAATTAAAAATATGAATTAGTGGCCTTTTCAACCACTCCTTGGTGCGTATGCTTGAAAACGAGAGAAACTGAAACTCCCCGGGGAATATATTCACTTTATTTTCACTTTCCCAAAAAATTGGTATTCTTGAAATAACGTGAAAGCCAAGGGAGGAGAAAGTAGATGGTGAAAATAAATACAGAGTTGTCAGATCGTTTTAGATCATCCGACCAATTAGAAACTACGAGCTTTTGACAGCAAATGTCACTTCTGGCATTTTAAGAATTTAGGTTATTATGATTTCTTTTTATCGACAACGGAATTTTGACATTTCACGTACACACATTTTAAAATACTATTGTTGATTAAAAATAATATTAACTGTTTTAAATAATTATCAAACTAAAAATTCAAATATCTTGGCAATAATTCAAGTAATATTTTTCTAAATGTTTAGTTTTAGTTTTAAAGCGTCTTTATTTACAGTTAAAAACTCTACGATTGTAGGAGGTAGGTACCTACCAATTACTTTCCTAAATAATTAATCATTTTAAAAACACGAGTCAAAGTACAAACAAATTTAAAAAGATGTTATTACTATTGGAAAAGGGAGTATTATAGTGTACGGGGATAGTTTTACACTACTACCTTTTATAACTAAAGAAGTTGTTGCTCCATTTTGTCAATTTGTCTAAAATGTATCTGTATTGAATAAAAATTATTCTTATTATTTTCGCGTCTAAATCCATTTTAAAGGGAAAGTAAATAGCGCAAATGTGAATTGAATTCTCTCGTTATTTTCATTCTCTCTACCTAAAAGTAGGAGAAAGTTTTGAGAGAAAATTCTCCATCAATTTTGGTGAATTTGATTTCAAGAATACGAATTTTTACAAAGGAGTAGAAAGTGAGAATTTTCTCTCAATATTTCTCACTCCCCGATTTCAAGAATAGGCACCCTGGCAACCTTTTAAAATATATGGTGGAATTCCATCAACACCGGCGGCCTTCTTTGGTTTCAATTTCTTTATAGCAATGTCAAAATCTTTTGCGCTTACTTCAGAGAAACTCAAAACATCATGGTTATTAAAATATATTGATTTATGCATGTCGTACTTCGATTTTTCACTACTATAAACAGATGCAAAATATTCAGCAAACTTTTCGGCTGTTCCACTCGGCAATATCTTATTACCTTGAAAGTAAAATGACTCAACCCCACCCGTATTACTATTACTTTTATTAACAAAATTCCAAAAACAGTTAATGTCATTATGTATAGCTTGCTCAGTTTGTTGTATATGTTTTCGATGTTCAATATTTATTAAATATTTGAGTTTTCGCCTAGATTCCAAATATATATTATTATAATACTCTGATATATGTTTTAATTTTCTATAATTATTCTTATCTTTTAATAATTTTTTGATTTCCGGTGTAAACCACTGTGAAAATTTATCATAATTTTTATATGATGCTCAAACTACTTTTATTGCTGCTAGTGTATCCGAAATTGAAAAAAAGAGATCTTATAGGTAGAAATACTGAAAAAAGGAAATTCTCTCGAATTTATAAATTAACAGAAAAAAAAGTTTGTAGAGAAATGTTTATAAATATTCTAAAGGTAAGTACATTTCGAGTAAACACTGCTTTAAGGAAATTTCATGGCCGGGCTCCCATTGGTGATCAAAGAGGTTTAAAACAGGGAGGTACAAACAAACTAGAAGATGAAAGCTGTTGTTAATCATATTAATAAAATACTTAAGTACAGTTCACACTACCGTCGGGAACAAACGGAGACAGAATATTTACCACCTGGTATTACAATACAAAAAATGTATGACATGTACAAACAGGAAGAAGCCAATCCAGTAAGCCTAATGTCATATAAGAATATATTCTATACGAAATATAATTTAAAAATAAGGGCATTAGAGAGTTGAAGCGTTTCCAGTACCTCAACATAAACGTGAACGCAGAAAAATGTTTACGTTGCTGTACAAAATATGAGTTGAAGTTGTTAAACGCATCGTGACATTTACGTGTCATGACAAATAATGACAATTTATATTGGAATTTCTTCTTTTCCAATTAAAAAGAGGTTATTTTGTTTGCGTTACGTGTATACGCCAGAGCACTTAAGTTTACGTATGTATGTAGGATATTTTAATAGGCATGCGCAGATGTCAAATTTCACGTATACGTTTACGTTCATAACATTACTTCAACTCTCTATTAAAAAAAGACACGTGCAACGTTTGCGATACCCTTAAAATGAAGATAGACAATGAAAAGAATGAAGAAAAATAGAAAAGTTTAAGCAGGAACATAACAAGCATTTGCAAGTAGCAGGGGCTCGATTCTCGAGATCATTGGAAAATTTTCCCATGAGAAAATATTCCACTACTTATATTCCCATGGTAATAGGTTATGCAATTCTCGAACGTGTCGGAATAGACATTCCCATGGAAATAGTAGTTTCACGTATGTCTGATATTAAGTTCACGAATATTTCGAAACAACTAATAACATTAAAGATATTTTAAAATTTACTGTTGGCAATATTTGTATTTGTTGTGGTTTTTGGGTATCCGATTACCTGCCGAGCCTCCGCGCTGGAGCAGATGCCGTGCCGAGCAATCGCTATCATGATCGAGAATAAGTGAAAATATTCGATTACGTATAATAATTAAAACTTGTCGAGTTATTCTTAGTTTTTCTTTTCTCATGTTGAAAAAAGAAAAGGTAGCTTTTGTATGGAAGAGCAACGAAAGTTTTGAGAAACTAAGAAATTCTTTCATTAACGAAAATAATAAAATTTTCGAAAAGGTCTTATTAAATTTACTACACTCAATTTGTGTTATTTGCCAGTCCCTTAGCAGCTCCCACAATTTCTAAATGATTTAGGAAAATCAGTTTATACAGTTTCTTAGTGAAAGAGAATTAAAAATAATATACATACATAAATAAAATAATATCAATCTATAAATACGCCAAAAAAATGTTTTAACTACAATTTCACTAAAAATCCAAGAGATATCCAATATCCAATAATCTTTGGTTATGTCTTAGACTTTCGCGTGGTCTTTCGTCAAATTTTCGACTTTAATGCGCAAACTCTAGTACAATTCCCATTGGAAAATACAATTTCCAATGCTCGTAAGCAGGGGAATATTTTCCCATACTTCTCATTGGAAAATATTCCACCGCTTATGTCGAGAATACGAAAACTGAATTCCCATGGGAAAATTTTATTTTCCCATGGGAATAAAAGTCGAGAATTGACCTCCAGAAGAGGCACAGAAAATGAGAAGAGGCATCGTATTTTATAAGCGCCAGCTGTGGGTATATAACGCAGGTATACATAGTGCTAAAGAAAGTATAGGTTACTGCTACGTTTGAGTAGAAGGTTTAGCTGGAAGAGGCGCACAAGAAATAGACTCTTGCCTTATAAAACATACGGACCATTTAAGGAAAATTTGACATAAAACACAAATTATAGATAATAATATTAGAAGTAACTTTTATTTGAATAATTTTCTTCTCCAAACATAAATAACAGATATATTCCATAAAATATAAAAATGACCACCTATAGAGTACCCCCCCAGATGTTCCCGACTCTGTCCAAAATCTAATCAGCTCATTGGACGCTGGAACAAAGCTTAAGTTTAAAATTTGGTGTTTTTCTGTGTATCGGTTCATGAGTTATGCGACACACAGACACACACACAGACATTATCGCGAAAATAGTCAAAACGGATTCAGGGGACCTCAAAACGTAAAAATCCGTCGAAAACTCGAGGTCGAAAAAAATTATGATTCCTATAATTTCCTTATATCTGTATACAGATAGGAAAGTAAAAATCTGATGTGTCCAACACATGACTTTCCTACCTAGTTATTATAGGCTTTTTCCGGTTATTTTGTACAACCTATTGCAGCACCTCTATAAATCTTTAGAGGATAAACTAAATATATACATTTTCCACATACATCTCCTCGAAACATTTTTCTATATTCATTGAAAACGAAAATACTGAAAAATTTAAATTTAGCAGTTTTCCTACAATTTTTCCATTACGGTCCATTTTAGAAAAATCATGTAAAAACAAAAATTATAGAGATCGATATCGCAAACAACTTTTAATTCAACAATTTTCATAAAAATCAGAATTTTGCACATTTTGTCAAATTTATCGAATACGGACCATTTCAGGAAATTTTGACATAAGACAAAAATTATAGATAATAATATTAGGAGTAACTTTTATTTGAACAATTTTCTTCTCCAAACATATTTAACATATTATTCCATAAAATATAAAAACGGCCTCCCATAAAGTACCCCCCAGATGTTCCGGCTTTGTCCAAAATCTAATAATTTCACGTCAGGTCGAAATAAAACTTAAGTTTAAAATTTAATGTTTTTTTCTTTATCCGTTTTTGAGTTTTCTTCAAAATTCGAAATTTAAACATTTTCCCAAATATCTCGAATACGGTCCATTTTAGAGAAATTATGTATAGAATAAAAATTATAGAGAATTATAATACAAACAACTTTTATTTAAACAATTTTTATAAAAAAATATTTTTTTACATTTTGTCAAATTTCTCGAATACGGACCAATTTAGGAAAATTTTGTATAGAACAAAAATTATAGATAATATTAGAAGTAACTTTTATTTGAAGAATTGTCTTCTCCAAACGTAAATAACAGCTATATTCCATAAAATATAAAAATGACCACCTATAAAGTACCCCCCCCAGATGTTCAGACTCTGCCCAAAATCTAATCATTTCATTAGACGCTGGAATAAAGCTTAAGTTTAAAATTTGATGTTTTTCTGTGTATCGGTTCATGAGTTATGCGACACACTCACAGACATCATCGCGAAAATAGTCAAAACGGATTCAAGGGACCTCAAAACGTAAAAATCCGTCGAAAACTCGAGGTCGAAAAAAATCATGATTCCTATACTTTCCATATATCTGTATACAGATAGGAAAGTAAAAAGGAATAAATTCCAACTCAAATGTGCCCCATAATAACTAAAAAAATTACTGCTTACTACTTACTACATTACTTTTCTTTTAATTCAAAAATATTGGTAATAATTCCCCGTTTTGCAAAATGCAAAAAACCTACCAACCCGTAAAAAAACATACCAACCCACAAATTTACAAGAAAGAAGAAGGTCAATAGGCCCTTTAATCAGCATAAGTTGTTCTTCCTCAAAGGCCTGAGTATCGGAGAAAAAAAAATAAAAATAATTAACCTACTTAAGAACGTAGATACCAAGGAACGTAGATAACAAAGCTAATGATTAATTATTTTTTGAAGTTTATCATATAAAGGTTTTAACTTTGTTATCTAATCTTTTTTTATTCATTTAAATTTGTGCGTTCATTAAAATTTTTTAATCCAATAAATTTATAAATTTCCATATTTCAAAATTCCTAGATTTCTTAATTTCTAAATTCCTAAATTTTCAAATTCCTAATTCCTAAATTTGTCTTTCTATGAAATTTGTGCCTTGGTCATTAAAAATATTCACGAATATTAAGGCGCCTTTTAAAAGAGGTAACAAAGGTTTTTTATGGAATGTGTAACATTATTATATTCTTTGGGTCCTTACAAACAAGAGAGGGAGGGGCGTGAGCTTAAGCTTTAACTTTCACTAAAACTGGGTAATCAATTTTATCGAAAGGGAAGTGTTTGATGTATATGTCGAGGTAAGGATATGTGTCTGTGTACAATCAGTAACTCTAAAACCATTCAAAACGAAATTCTAAGAATAATTTGTGGCCCATATTGAAATTGATTTCAAGGTAATGTAGTATCAAATGCTGATGATACTGTTTAGAGTGATAAAAGATAGTGGACTGTAAAATATATGCCACATCATGAATTAAGTAAATCAAAAATTGGACGGATATTTTATTTTCTAATATTAGTGGACTGATCCATCTTTATACCAGAAAAAAAACTTTAAATTTGACCAGTACTATAACTGATAAATAGTAATAATTTTTTAAATAGTATAATATGTTACTAGGAGTATACATATAGAAGGAGAACATTAGGGTATATTTATACTTCCTTAGTATTAGTATTTGTATTAATATTATGATTAAGCATTAAACTGGACTAAATATTCAAAATAGTAGTAATCGCAACAAGTGCTAGAAGATGCACTTTTACGCACGAAACTGCGGGTAAGCAGGTGAGTGCGTAAAAGTGCTTCTAGCACGTGTTACGATCAACATTTTTTCTACAAGCGCATTTATTTCTAAAATAGAGAATTAACCTGTATAATGACATTAGGTACAACATACAGTTTAAGTATACATATATTAAACCGATGTTATGTGCTGAATTGGTGTAGTGGTTAGGGTTTCGGGCTCATAACGCAAAGCTCTTAGGTTCAAACCCGGGCATGGGCGAAAATATATTGCTTTTTTTAAAATTTATGTTTTATATTTCTCTGCGTGCGAAAAGATCATCTTCTCGCACGCTTGTAGAAAAAGGGTATTTATACTCGTTTTATAATTAGCATTACAGCTTCTTTTTTAATAATATTTTTCCTAATAAGATATAATTCTTCAGTCAACAAAATGTTGGTTACCGAAGAAATGTGTAAGAGGCCAGTTGTGTTCTTAGAATATTTTTTAAGATGTTTGAGTTTTAAACGTGTTTTTATTAATATTTTTACTAGTTAATTTTATTTTAAAATATTATTCAAAAATAGGTTTAATTAAGGACATTTTATAATAGATAAAAAGAAGCAGAAATATGAGACACATCAGCAGGGGTGGGATTCCGTTCTGTGTCGAGTAACTCGATCTCGATACGATTCATAATTCGATCGAATTATGAAAAGCAATTCTATAGTCTCTATCTGTTTTGACTTCGGAAATCTTCGACTCGGATTGCGATTCCGTTCAACGAAATTCGACAATAAACTCGATAAAATAACTCGATAGCTCTAGAGTAGTCGATTCGATATCAAATCATTAAAGTTGAATTTTTTTGACATTAGTTATGAACCTTTGCTGCAGTAATGTGCCTTTTCTAAATAACCTCTCTTGCATTAAGGGCCTTATTTTCTCTATTAGGTACTTACGGGGTCATTACTATTTCATAGTGACAGTATCTGTATCTGGTAACGTGTGAAGGGTGGGTAAACTCATGGCACTTAGGCCTCACTAGGCCCATTGTGAATCCTCCCAATTAGATAGGTACCTACTAGCTCGTGAGCCAGGGACAGTATTGCTATTTCTTAAACGGTAACAAATAGAAAAATGGTTGAATTTGACAAAAGTGGCGCAGTTTTGTGCTTATTAAAATGATGCCAGAAAACATTTGATATCTACAAAGAAATTCAAAATATCTGACAAAAAACGAATGAATTAATTTGACGAAATTACAATTTTCATTTTTTGTCCGATATTTTAAACCTCCCTGTAGATATGTTTCTTGGCACCATTTTAATAAGCACAAAACTGCGTAACTTTTCTCTTATTTAACCAACCTTCTACCTATTAGCGTTTAAGAAATATTAACACTGTCCCTATGAAATAGTAGGGACTCTGCATACTACTTGAAACATCAATAAGAGGATTTATTAATTACACAAAACGCTATAAAATATAAATTAATAAAGGTAGGTAATCTTTATTCAGCCAAAAAAGCTATCCACAGCGATTTTCGGAGAGTTCGAAAGGATTGCTTCTTTCCCTTAGGTCATTCTTTCTTTAGCACAAAGCACAATAATAATAAATAATAATCTTTTTACAATTTACCCCATTACGAGTGATCCCTGCAACTCTGAAAGAATATAGCTGGTATCGGGGAGGGACAACCGTATTATTATTATTTGCAATGGCGCTCCAATGGAACTTACAGATGGTGTCATCTAACTTATAGATGAGGATATCCAGAATAAACCCCAAGCATCATCATAAAAAAATAAATTATTAATCTTACAATACAATTTAATTGTTGTCGGGGAGGGACGACTATTATTATTTTTCATGGTGCTCCGCGGCAACTTACAGATGTCATTCAATTTATAAATGAGAACACTACGAAAGAACCCCACCCATAAGAATAAAACCTAATAAATAATTCACGTCGAGACTAAAGAAATACAATTCAAGTTTTGTTGTTTGACGTTTAAAAGTCAGAATAGTTTGAATGCTTCATTATTTTGTCGATTTTCCGAAGATTTCCGAAGTCAAAACAGATCGAGTTATAGAATCGCTGTTTTTAATTCGATCGAATTATGTGTCGAGTTCATAGCCCTCGAGTTACTCGACACAGAACAGAATTTCACGACTTTTAACGTCAAGCAACAGAAATTAAATTTTAATTATTTATTAGTTTTTATGCTTATGGGTGGGTTTTTTCAGAGGTATCCTCATCTATAATTCAAATGACATTTTATTATTATCAGGCTAAAGAAAGGATAAGTTACAAAAAAGAAACGATCCTTTTGAACTTCCAGAAAATCGTCGTGGAGAACTTTTTCAGTTAAATAAAGAGAACCTATCAATGTTTATAATATGTAGCATTTTGTATAATACATAATCAATTTATTGATATTCTAAGGATATAAAAGACCTCTGTTGCACGATAGGTTATCCAGAAATGCATTGCCAGAGACATAGGTATGGAAACTAAATTCCTTTCTTCCCTAAAATTTTAAGCCACAGGCTTATTATTTAACTTCATTGACAGGTCATACCTAATGCCAGAATAATCCAAACTTTAACGATTTGATATCGAATCGACTACTCGTTAAACGGAATTGCATTTATGGATTTTGATATCAAATCTGTTTTTTAGCCACCACATTGGTTTAAAATATTTTTTAAACCATATTTAAAGTGACGTCATGAATTAATAGATGGCAAAAATAGGGTGTTTTAAAAATATAATCTGCTGTCATATGGCAAAATTTTTCTGATTTTTTTTTTAATGATTGTTAAATCAGATGAAGGAAGATAAGTGTTTGATAGCGATTTTAAGTAAAAATTGAACTGTTTTTAATAGGTACATTGGAATCTGAAACGTTATTATTTTATTTTTGGTATTTTTCTTGTCAATAAACATATGGTATCATATTTATTCCGTAGTTCCACAGATACGCGATTGTCTAACGATTATTTGCTGTAGATTTGTTGGGCTTTTCCAAAGTTCATCAACTGCCAAAGAACGTTTAATTACTTTTAAATATTTGCTGGCAAATTCAGAATATGAAGCAAACTACGTAATTATTTTTGTAAAAAACGTAAAATTGATAAGTAATCCTTTAACCTTACTTTAATTGAATTATTGTTTCATAATCAGGAGTAACCCATAGGTAGATCACATTGTCCAACTGTTTATGATGACCATAAATATTAATATTTGTATTAAAACATTATAACCAATTAATGTATGAATATGAATCACATAATATATGTATGAAGTTATCAAAAATCAATAAAAATCAACAAAACGTCAAATATATCAAAATGTTCAAAGATGGAACAGAGAAAAACAACATACAACAGCCACAATCAGAATCTCTATGTGTCAACCGTTATTGAACCATGCCTCCGACTGGTTCAAAAATTCTAGCTTTGGTTTAAAATATTTCGTACGCGACGTCATAGTTGCATCACTAAAATTTAAACGGTTTAAAACAGTCGAAAATATTTTAAACCATACACTCGCTAAAAATGCCTCAAATTCGAGTCGAATCGTGAAACGGAATCCCACCCCAGACAGAAAAGAGGCCTTTGCTTCCTCGTGGTCACATGTCATTAGTTAACTTTATACTCGGTAAACATTGTTGATCCACAAAAATTGTATACAGCGCATGATTTGTACCGAAATATTATCGTTTTTGAGCTTGTTGGAACAAACCTATATACAACATCTGACAACATAATCATACTGTCAATTATTATTATCCGTTGTCTATTAAAAACAAAGGCCAAATACGTCATTGATTCATTTGATAGAAAAAAAGAAATTTGATTTAACATAAAAGTTAAACCTGTCAATTATTAAGCATAAATATTAATGCTAATACTAATCATAAATCGAGTATAAATGTCTCCATTACATTGTGAAGGTTCAAGTTAATATTTAATCATAATACTAATGCAAATACTAATAATAAGAAAGTATAAATATACCCTTATTGTTAAGCTCAGGAGCTTGTGCAAACTAGGCGACACACATAAAGAAGAGAGGAATTGGTTACTATATAAAGCCAAAAAAAATAACTATCACTTACCCGTGTCCTTTATTTTGAAATGTGTATCGTCAAAGTCAATTGTGTGCGAGATTCCACCTAATTTACTTAATGTTAAATAATTAATACGGTTTAAGTGAGAACAAACTTGCAAAATGGTTTGATCATCTTCAGGATGTTTCATCCATCCTCCAATAATTTGTGCATGTGGAGGGATATCAAAAACACCATGGATTTTTATCTTAAGCAGCTCTAAATAAATAAGATTATCAAAATCAGTAACTTTCAAAGATTATTATAATAATTTATATTTACCAACTGTGTCGTATTCATAGAGTTCAAATTTTTCTATCTTATTGTATTCATCTAATTGATATAAAACAGCAAAAGAAATTGTTTCTTCGTATTCCATTGTTAATTCTTATAATACATTGTTTATGTGACAAACCTAGAAAGAGTAATAAAGTGTAAAATATATTATTTATAACCAAAATTCTATAATAAATCTAATTCTTATCAGGTGTAGCAGATACATAATAAGTTATCTATTAATCTATCTATATATAGGTAACTATCTATTAATTAAAATCGCTTGATAATATAATTAATTATTCTTATTTGAATTATATGGGATTCACAGCCGTTTGCAACAACATTCACTAAAATTTATAGACCAGATAAAATTTGACAAGAGCTTGAAAATGTAATTTGAATGACATGAACTTCAAATTAGGCGTCTAATAAAGTTGTGGGAGCATTAACTATTGACCGATTCAACAAGCGTTGTTATATAAATCTGTAATAGAAATATACAGATGTTGATAATTTTTAATTGCGAAATTTTCTTTACTAACACTTTTTTTGTATAGAAAATTCAATAAAATACCATTCATTTTTTCAAACATTCAAATATAACAAAAATAAAATAAAGTTGCTGAGTGCAATATCGTAACATACCACAAACATGTATGTTTGTGTAAAACCATGGGTTATTCGTTCCACGCACTTGTATAATCAAACCCTTTATTATTCATTGCTGTTACTACTTTTTTATTAAATTCGTTTGTTAGCAACGTTTTCACTTTACTTTTTAATTTTCCCTTACTTTTCACTTCAATAGAAATCGAACAAAACTAACGAATTAAATAACGTTGCAACTATACAAAAGCGTGTCACTGATAATTTTCAAGGGTTCTTATATCTGTTATTTTTGAGTCTCTGAAAAATGGTATTTTAAAAAGCTAATTGTTTTAGTGGAACTGATTATTTTTCATTAAAATATCTTTATTGGGAATCTTCTCTTATGATAAGAATAATATTCTTTAAAAGTTCTGACGTTCTTCCAAAACACATTTTTTTTTAATACCGTTTGTTTCTTAAACTTCATATTTTTAACATTAGTCACTTAACCTTCGGTCACCCGCGTTCAATTTGGAAACAAGTGTAGCTGCGTGGTGTCTGTGAGACGTCATTCAATTAAGTCATAAGAATGGAATGAAAATATATGCAAAGGTTTCATTTAAATAATTCACATATTATACTACTTATATATATATATATATATATATATATATATATATATATATATATATATATATATATATATATATATATATATATATATCTACAAAGTATTACTGAGCCTCCCCCCATGTTAAATTTCAGGTTCACTGAGACTCCGCTGTTACTGGGCTTCCGATATACGGATCCCCAGTGACAACCCATTGAAAATTGTTCTAGATGATGTAGACACCCTAAAACACCCATTAACACAAAAATCTCGAGGACGCCCATTTGAGCCGTTTTTGATCCTGTATAAAATATTAGTTCAGGCGTTCGCCGCTTGGTGCGCTGCTAATATACATTTCGCTGTGTATAAGATGTTTAATGTTACATGTCAACTGGGCGCCTTAAGCTATTCGCTGCGCGCTTTTGGTTTGGCAACGTTGCAGTTGATTATATATACGTACTAGGAGGCTTGGTAGTTTTGTCTCTCGACTCGGGTCAGTCTAAAAATTAAAATGAACTATTTTCGATCTTGAACGCGACAAGTACTACAGAGCGCCGTAGAAAATAAAATGCCACAATAAACATTTTTGTTTTAGAAAATGTTTAATAATTTTTTGGTTGATATTATTTAAATAATAAGGTTAGCACCTTGATTAGTACGTATATTTAGGCATTATTATAAAAGTAAATAAAAAGAAAATTCCAACTCAAATATGATATATGACCAAGACGTAAAATAAAATAAGTAAACTTTTTATTTTAATTTAGTTTATTTTCTCATAATTCAATATATCTTGTAATCATCTTGTAATGACGTCAATGACAGTATTTTATAAATAGAACACCCTATATTTTTACCAATTTTACAAGAACAAGTTACGTATTGTATCAGGGATCCTTACTGGGCATTGCCCACTAAAAGGACACCTTAAGTAAACTAAGAGTAGTAGAATATAGTGAGCAGATTCTGTGAAGAGGAAGACAAAACCTCCATTTACATTCTGACAATGTGTAGTACTCCAAAATCCAAGGACACTATACCTAAGAGCATATTAAATAGAAGAGTGATATTTACCTAACTTGAAGCCACTCAAGGAAGATATGATTGGAAGGATCGTTGTAGGCATTGCGACATTTCCTTGCTGCATTAGCGACAAAAGGGGTACAATAAATATTTTAGGTCGTAGTGTTTTAGCACCCCATTCCCAACATAACATACAAATTTTTAAGCTTCCTTTTATTATGCTGATTTCAATTGTATCACCACTTGCTTCAAATTAATACAAAGAATTGTTTAAATTAGGTCGATTTTTATTCTAAGGCTGGCACATTTTTATCACATCCTAAACTGACACACAACATTCCCCTCTCCTCCTTCCCACTACTAACCAATACAATTTAAATAGAAAACGTACTAAGTATTACACATCAACGCAAATGTAATTTAATGAATAATTTTTAGAAATGTGACTGTTTATAGTGTTACTTTTGATTTTAGCGCCCTTTAGCACGATAAAAAAGTGGTACATATTGTTAAGTGTGACAGCTCATTTGAAAGCTTATTATAATAGTAATTTAATGTGCAGCATAATTTTGTTAATTTGGTTTATTGGGATTTTCATTACATTTATTTATTCTTAACCTTAATGGCAACAATCTATTTAAGTTCATGTTCCTTCGAATTGTTTTGTTACGTTGTCCTATAAATCATTAAAATTGACTTTCCACTGAAGTGTCGTATTGTGGATTATTCATTTTCATACATCCAAAATTAAAATATACCATTTCGAACTTTTCGTGTGGAATATAGAGATTTAAATAAATATAAGTATGCTTACATCCTTGAGACTCATTGCGATATGAGCTGTGCAGCGCACTACCTATTCAATGGCCTGACTCACGGTATGTACGACTTTCACCTCACTCCAACTTAAGTTCGTCCCTAATGGATTTCGCTTGTATGGTCCGCGTTTAGATTTTTGAAGATGTATACGGTACGACTAGGCCTCCAGCTGTGTTAATTTTCAGGTTCACATAGCCTCTGCTCTCGATTATACAATGCGGATCTAAAGTCCCTCCACCTCCTATTTATTTTTTGATCCGTCATGAGATATGAATTCATAAAAATCTTTGATTTTAAACGAGAATAATACAGTGCCAAAGGTTAAATATTTGTGGTACACCAGCATTGAACATTTAAAACAAAGAATTCATTATGAGTAAAAAGAAAAAATATTTTAGTTATATTGATATCATTGGAAAGGGTTTCAAATAATATATCACTTGCCATAACGGCTCCCGTCTGCCATTTTTAATGATTACGTCACCTAATATAATTAAAAAGGTAGTGTACATTCCTTGGTTTAGTTTCCCAAAATTTCAAATAAAAAAAAAATATATATTCAGGTTTAAAGATACTAAATGGGGCAGTATACAAGTTTGTAATAGGTACACAAAAATAAATAAATATTTTTTAATGAAACTGTGGTTCTTTGTATATTAAGGTACTATAAGATATGTTCCTAATATACACTATATCTAGCGCTATATCTATAGAGTGTGACTGGGCCTCCAGCCTTGCTAGTTTTCAGGTTTATTGAGACTCCGCTATCAATTATATACGGATTCTACAGCAGAGTCTCAGTTAACCTAAAATGATTCATTTTTACTTTCCTATCTGTATACAGATATAAGGAAAGTAGAGGAATCATGATTTTTTTTGACCTCGAGTTTTCGACGGATTTTTACGTTTTGAGGTCCCCTGAATCCGTTTTGACTATTTTTGCGATGATGTCTGTGTCTGTGTGTGTGTGTGTGTGTGTGTGTGTGTGTGTGTGTGTGTGTGTGTGTGCGTGTGCGTATGCGTGTGCGTGTGCGTGTGCGTGTGCGTGTGCGTGTGCGTGTGCGTGTGGGTGTGGGTGTGGGTGTGGGTGTGCGTGTGGGTGTGCGTGTGGGTGTGCGTGTGTGTCTGTGTGTCTGTATAACTCATGAACCGATACAACGAAAAACACCAAATTTTAAACTTAAGCTTTGTTTTAGCGTCCAATGAGTTGATTAGATTTTGGACAGAGTCGGAACATCTGGGGGGATACTTTATAGGTGGTCATTTTTATATTTTATGGAATATATCTGTTATTTACGTTTGGAGAAGAAAATTCTTCAAATAATTATCTATAATTTTTGTTCTATGCAAAATTTTCCTAAAATGGTCCGTATTCGAGAAATTTGACAAAATGTAAAAAAAATAATTGTTTATAAAAGTTGTTTAAATAAAAGTTGTTTGTAATATAATTCTCTATAATTTTTATTCTATACATAATTTCTCTAAAATGGACCGTATTCGAGATATTTGAGAAAATGTGTAAATTTCGAATTTTGAAGAAAACTCAAAAACTGATAAAGAAAAAAACATAAAATTTTAAACTTAAGGTTTATTTGGGCCTGAAGTGAAATGATTAGATTTTGGACAAAGTCGAATCATCTGGGGGGATACTTTATGGGAGGCCGTTTTTATATTTTATGGAATATATCTGTTATTTATGTTTGGAGGAGAAAATTGTTCAAATAAAAGTTACTTCTAATATTATTATCTATAATTTTTGTTATATGTAAAATTTTCCTGAAATGGTCCGTATTCGAGAAATTTGACAAAATGTGCAAAATTCTGATTTTTATGAAAATTGTTGAACTAAAAGTTGTTTGCGATATCGATCTCTATAATTTTTGTTTATACATGATTTTTCTGAAATGTACCGTAATGGAAAAGTGCTAAATTTAAATTTTTCAGTATTTTCGTTTTCAATGAATATCTATAGAAAAATGTTTCGAGGTAGATATATGTGGACAATGTATATATTTGGTTTATCCTCCTCTAAACATTTATAGAAGTGCTGCAATAGGTTGTACAAAATAACCGGAAAAGCCTATAATAACTAGATAGGAAAGTCATGTGTTGGACACATCAGATTTTTAAATATAGGAAATGGGAGAATATAAAAGTGTGTAATAGGTACGCAAAAAAGTGTTGAATATTTGCTACATAGGAGTTTGAATTTTTAGTTTTCTTTTTATGGCTTTTTTTTAGTGCAAATATGACATGTTTATTTACGTGTTTGTTTTTATTTTTTCATGAATTTTTTATAAATAAATATTTTTTAATGGAACTGTGGTTCTTTATATATTAAGGTACTATATACGTCCTAATATATATATACCTAAACTATATATCTCGCTATATTTATAAAGTGCGACTGGGCCTCCAGTCGTGTTAATTTTTAGGTTCACTGAGGCTCCGCTGTTAATAATATATGGACTCTACAGCAGAGTCTTAGTGAGCCTAAAAATTAACAAGGTGGGCCCAGTCGTACCGTATGGATATATAATGAGAATGTTTACTCATCAGTAAGCTTTAAGGATTTTTTGTTGAATTCGTTTAAAAATTTATATTATGTAGTAAGAAACTATTAACAGATTTCTATAATTTTTTAACCAGTTTTAAATATACAGTGAGTCCACTTAAGTACGCAGTATATTAAAAACTTTTTTATTATTAAATTACCGAGAAAAAGTTATTCTTCATAAAAAGTTCTGCATTGTTTAAAACCTAAAACCATCAGATATTTTATTTTATAAATTATTTTTAGTACCTTCTGGTAATCTATGTAGACGTAAATGTTTCAATCTATATTTTTGTTCTTGTTCATCAAATTTATCATGTAGATTTTTATTTTCTTTAAAGCGTACTGATATATTATTCATTGATGTGATTTTATAATTTACTTCTTTTAAATGTTCTTCAATTGTTGTTAAAACAATATCGGTCATTGTTTGGCCAGATCTTTTAAAACCTTATATGTAATAATAATATCGGCAAAAAATTTCTGAGAGGTATCTGTAACAACATTATTTAATTTTTTGTCTTTTTGTAAACACCATTATTACATTTATGAAAACAAAAATTTTAATTTTAAACTAGTATTGAGCAAAAAAGTCATTATAATATATACACACAAAACTTGAGAAGACTTAAAAAGAATAGAACTATTGCAATTGGTTTGCCGGCAGAAACGACGAATTCGCATACTACTCGCTAAGAAGGTTTATCTTCAACGGGTTATTATTATTTTAAATAAAAACATATGGTCTGAGTAATTAGGTTTTTCTTCCTTCTGCTAAATAAATTATTAAAAAGTGGCAACAGTGCTTGGAGCCTCAGTAAATACATTATCTCTAGTAAGAGGAGGCGCATTAACATAAACAGTGTCAAAACATATGTCAAATGTATATAGTGGACGTTACGTTGACCTATCCAACTAATGGTAGTTGAATTAGTCCTGACAAATAACGGTGTATATAATGGCGTATATACGGTGGAGTTTTGGTAGGCCATTTATGGAATGGAGTCCCAGTAATGCCACGTAGCTAGATATATATATATATATATATATATATATATATATATATATATCCTTAGCAGTATTTTGCGTCCGATAACATGCACAGTACGTTACATTTTGCTTCCATGACTATTTTACGTCCGAATATCGGACGCAAAATAGTTTTCGGCTTTTCCCGCCTTATAAAAGCACGGAATTAAATCAATTTTACAGAGATAACTTTGTTTTGTGGTTGGGTTTCTATATTTAACTCTTATTTAAAGCTAACCAATACAAGATGGCAGTTATAATGTATTTAATGGACGCAATTTAGTGCCAGATATGAAAGAAAATATACAAAATTTAGTTTGTGAGATTACCGTTAGAGGCGCTAAATAATATACATAATGTATATTATCCTTTCATTTCACTCACTATTTTGACTCCAACTAGCGGCAACACTGTAAAGTGTAAAACCAAATCACTGTAAAGAGCATTGTTAAGTGCGTGGATGTTGAAGTTTATATTTTTTGTTATATTAGTTAGGATTCTAAGGGTTTGAGTGAAGTTAGGGATTTCTAAATTAAATATTTTTTCTTTAAAAACATTTGCGGAAATTACTTTAGGTTATTTTAATTTAATAAATTATATATAAATAATTATTTTAAAATAATTGTTTTTGGGTTTTGATTATAAGAAGTTTTTGGCAAATATCTTAGGTTTTTAAAATTTATTACGTAAATTATAATTATTTCAAAATAATTTTAATTGTTTGATTAAATATTGGATAGTACTAAATTAAATTTTAGTTATAAGAAATTTGGGGGCAGTTACTAGAGGTTATTTGAATTTAATAGATATATTATAATTCCTTTAACATAATTTTAGTTATGGTTTTAAAAAATCTGATTTAATATTGATTTACATATTGTAAGAAAAATATTATTAATATTATACCAATATGATTATGATTGATATTTATGATTGATGATTATGACTGATATATATGATTGATGATTAATGATTATAATTGATGATTAGGATTCATGATTGAGAATGATGATTAAGATTGATATTTATGATTGATGATTATGATTGATAATTATGATTGATAATTATGATTGATGATTATGATTGATGAATATGATTGATGATTATGATTGATGATTAGGATTGAAGATTGTAATTGACGATTATGATCTACGATTATAATTGACGATTATGATTGACGATTATGGTTGATGATTATGGTTGATGATTATGTTTGATGATTATGGTTGATGATTGTGGTTGATGATTAAGATTGATGATTAAAATTGCAGATTATGATTGAAGAATATGATTAATGATTATGCTAGATGAATTATGATTGATTATTATTATTATTATTGATGATTATGATTATGATTGATGATTATGATTGATAATTATGATTGATGATTGTGATTGATGATTATGATTGATGATTACTATTGACGATTATGATTGACGATTATGGTTGATGATTATGGTTGATGATTATGGTTGATGATTATGGTTGACGATTGTGGTTGATGATTAAGATTGATGATTAAAATTGCAGATTATGATTAAAGAATATTATTAATGATTATGCTTGATGAATTATGATTGATTATTATGATTAATGATTATGATTATTGATTATGATTATGATTATGATTATGATTATGATTATGATTATGATTATGATTATGATTATGATTATGATTATGATTATGATTATGATTATGATTATGATTATGATTATGATTATGATTATGATTATGATTATGATTATGATTATGATTATGATTATGATTATGATTATGATTATGATTATGATTATGATTATGATTATGATTATGATTATGATTATGATTATGATTATGATTATGATTATGATTATGATTATGATTATGATTATGATTATGATTATGATTATGATTATGATTATGATTATGATTATGATTATGATTATGATTATGATTATGATTATGATTATGATTATGATTATGATTATGATTATGATTATGATTATGATTATGATTATGATTATGATTATGATTATAATTATAATTATAATTATGATTATGATTATGATTATGATTATGATTATGATTATGATTATGATTATGATTATGATTATGATTAAGATTATGATTATGATTATGATTATGATTATGATTATGATTATGATTATGATTATGATTATGATTATGATTATGATTATGATTATGATTATGATTATGATTATGATTATGATTATGATTATGATTATGATTATGATTATGATTATGATTATGATTATGATTATGATTATGATTGTGATTGTGATTGTGATTGTGATTGTGATTGTGATTGTGATTGTGATTGTGATTGTGATTGTGATTGTGATTGTGATTGTGATTGTGATTGTGATTGTGATTGTGATTGTGATTGTGATTGTGATTGTGATTGTGATTGTGATTGTGATTGTGATTGTGATTGTGATTGTGATTGTGATTGTGATTGTGATTGTGATTGTGATTGTGATTGTGATTGTGATTGTGATTGTGATTGTGATTGTGATTGTGATTGTGATTGTGATTGTGATTGTGATTGTGATTGTGATTATGATTATGATTATGATTATGATTATGATTATGATTATGATTATGATTATGTTTGTGATTGATGATTATGATTATTATTGATGATTATGATTGATGATTATAATTGATGATTTTGATTGACAACTATGATGATTATTTATCTATTTAATTTTATATATTTTTATTTATTTATTTTTATTTATTTTTATTTATTTTTATTTATTTTTATTTATTTTTATTTATTTTTATTTATTTTTATTTATTATTTATTTTTATTTATTTTTATTTATTTTTATTTATTTTTATTTATTTTTATTTATTTTTATTTATTTTTATTTATTTTTATTTATTTTTATTTATTTTTATTTATTTTTATTTATTTTTATTTATTTTTATTTATTTTTATTTATTTTTATTTATTTTTATTTATTTTTATTTATTTTTATTTATTTTTATTTATTTTTATTTATATTTATTTTTATTTATTTTTATTTATTTTTATTTATTTTTATTTATTTTTATTTATTTTTATTTATTTTTATTTATTTTTATTTATTTTTATTTATTTTTATTTATTTTTATTTATTTTTATTTATTTTTATTTATTTTTATTTATTTTTATTTTTATTTATTTTTATTTATTTTTATTTATTTTTATTTATTTTTATTTA